>LS997563.1:41983150-42583150 GCA_000469685.2 Haemonchus contortus
TGGTTAAGGAGTTGGACTTGAAATCCAATGGGCATTGCCCGCGTAGGTTCGAACCCTGCTCGCTGCGATAGTTTTGCATTCATGCCTGTTTACCCTAGCCCCACAGACCTTTCCAAAATTTTGATCAATGTCGCCTGAAGAATCATCCCCGAATAAGAGTAGTGACCAGGAAATCATGATCGTGCAGCGATGTCCGAGTGGTTAAGGAGTTGGACTTGAAATCCAATGGGCATTGCCCGCGTAGGTTCGAACCCTGCTCGCTGCGATAGTTTTGCATTCATGCCTGTTTACCCTAGTCCCACAGACCTTTCCAAATTTTTTGTTCAATGTCGCCTAAAGAATCATCCCCGAATAAGAGTAGTGACCAGGAAATCATGATCGTGCAGCGATGTCCGAGTGGTTAAGGAGTTGGACTTGAAATCCAATGGGCATTGCCCGCGTAGGTTCGAACCCTGCTAGCTGCGATAGTTTTGCATTCATGCCTGTTTACCCTAGTCCCCACAGTCCTTTCCGAAATTTTGATCAATGTCGCCTGAAGAATCATCCCCGAATAAGAGTAGTGACCAGGAAATCATGATCGTGCAGCGATGTCCGAGTGGTTAAGGAGTTGGACTTGAAATCCAATGGGCATTGCCCGCGTAGGTTCGAACCCTGCTCGCTGCGATAGTTTTGCATTCATGCCTTTTTTACCCTAGTCCCACAAACCTTTCCAAAATTTTGTCAATGTCGCCTGAAGAATCATCCCTGAATAAGAGTAGTGACCAGGAAATCATGATCGTGCAGCGATGTCCGAGTTGTTAAGGAGTTGGACTTGAAATCCAATGGGCATTGCCCGCGTAGGTTCCGAACCCTGCTCGCTGCAATAGTTTGCATTCATGCCTGTTTACCCTAGTCCCACAGACCTTTCCAAAATTTTGATCAATGTCGCCTGAAGAATCATCCCCGAATAAGAGTAGTGACCAGGAAATCATGATCGTGCAGCGATGTCCGAGTGGTTAAGGAGTTGGACTTGAAATCCAATGGGCATTGCCCGCGTAGGTTCGAACCCTGCTCGCTGCGATAGTTTTGCATTCATGCCTGTTTACCCTAGTCCCACAGACCTTTCCAAAATTTTGATCAATGTCGCCTGAAGAATCATCCCCGAATAAGAGTAGTGACCAGGAAATCGTGATCGTTGCAGCGATGTCCGAGTGGTTAAGAAGTTGGACTTGAAATCCAATGGGCATTGCCCCGCGTAGGTTCGAACCCTGCTCGCTGCGATAGTTTTGCATTCATGCCTGTTTACCCTAGTCCCACAGACCTTTCCAAATTTTTGATCTATATCGCCTTAGGAATCGTCTTTCATATAGAAAATTGCGCAGAATTCCGCATTAATATGTAGTCATCCTCAGCACGTAAAAATTTACTCGAAATTGTCAGTGTCAGTGTATCTGATTTACACAAACACCTCTTCCTTAATCTGTGCTCATTTCACCGATGATGAGGCAAAGAACATTTGAAACATTCGTGTCTCTCTGTTCGTTTTCATCTGCGACATCAATTTGTGATCCCTCGAATTTGAGCTATTGTCGCACCTTCCTTTCTCATAGATGTTGATTGCATATGAATTTCATACCGAAAATCGGAAATATAAAAGAAAGGCCTTAACTGGTTGGATAACGGATTAACTGTGATTGATCGTGACAGTTGCAGATCACGTTTTGGCAGCTAGTTAAAAAATCACTCGCACACTCCCAGACCGGGATTATCTGCACCATTCTTGATGTTCCTCTTGCAGAAACTTTCAGCATCAACTTTCCGTTTTTACTGCTGCTTTTTTTTTTGACAGAAAATTTCCATAATCGAAATGTACTTGTAATAAGAGTACTTATGAGTATACGTAGCTCCTCTAAGAGATGCTCTGGGTCCAGCAATTCCTTTTCAGTAGTGCCCAAATCAATCGATCAATCAGCAAAGCCATTTCCAAGCCCGCTTAACTGATCAACCATTACGGATGGATTTGTTTTTTATTGTCTGTTTTTTGTTTATTTGATTTCTTTTGATTTCTTGCGGTCAACACTCATTTTAATATTCAAAGCAGCTTCGTAAACAGTACTCCGCAATAACCCTTCCAATTTTCGTGAATCTTGAATTTTTCATTTTTTTTTCCTATTGTGCACTACTAATATATCTTTGAATAGGTTTTCTTAAGTTCCACTTGAACAAAATTGTAGACTCCGCCAATCGCTTTGTAAGATCAGTATCTACGCAATCTCCAAAACAATGACGGTGTACTGTTTGTTTGGTGTTTATGAATTTTGTCATTCATGTATGCCACTGGCATTCGTGTATGTCACAAAATATTATGGTAGCGTGTTACAAGTTAAACAACATCATACACGAGCCTTTCACTTCCACCTTCCTGCCCAAATAACACTAACACTTCTAACGGCACAGCATCGGACTGCTTGATAGGTTGTTGGGAGGGGGGGGGAGGGGGTGTTTGTGAACGAAGCTTTTTGAATTTACTTTATTATTTCACTTACCTTAAAAATTATTTTGTGTCCTGGTCCCTTAGCACAAGAACGGTTGCAATTTCAGGATTAAGCAATCACTTTTTGAGTGTTTTTCTTCAAGTTTCATAGGTCTTGTTACTACTTTCTCTATAATTTCGATCTCGACCTTCAGAATCGCCGTAAAACATAATGGCACTCAATTAGTTGCCGATTGTCGAGCTGTTCATCAGGCTGAAAGGGTCAGAATTGTAAAGTAGGCATTTTAAACTTTTTCGCCTCCTGCCCCTGCTATCACTTTTGCTTCCTTTTATGCATTATAAGGGGTTCAAATACGAATAGGGTGCCTACCTGATTGTGAGTCTGCAAAAGTCAATGCTTTAACTTCGAAAATCACCTTTCATTTTGCCAGACAGATCTGATGATACCAGTTCATCGACTTCAAATAGTCGTGGTGACATCATTCTGCACACCTACACAAAGAATTTTTTTATAATAGATTTCCAAATAAGTCCGATTCTATTTGTTCAGTTTTATAATAAACTAGTAACCAGAATGTCCGTGAGGTTTACAAAGAAAACTTGATGTGTGAAGTTCCGTTTGCAGAAAAAAAATCAACAAAATGGGTCGCTCTCTTATTACTAAACTTATGAAACTCCAACTCTAACTCTCCAACTTAACGATACTCTCGCCACCAATTTCTTTGGTCCCGACCAATTCCGCTTTTGGACACCCCCTCCAATAGGTTCTGACAGAAGTATCTGCTGGAAATTTTGTAATTTTATCGGATTTACCCGAGACTTTCTACGAGCCTCCATGAAGTCTCTTTTCAAGGCTACTACCCCAAACCTAAACGCATAATACATGTGTATATCCGGTTACCTCTTCCTTGCTTATGTACTTACCTACATACGACCCATTTGTCTTCCCGTACTCAACACATCTTTACGATTTCGAATCCGGCCACTTCGCTGTTGAGATTATCGATGCTTGGATCAAGCATTTGGACTTGAAGCCCCTTCTAAGCGATTCTTTGCCCTCTTCGTTCCAACCCTCCAGTGGGGCCTATAAGGGGGCTTATGAGCACAGGACAAAGCATTTACAAGCAAAACAACCTTTTCCAGAGCGGAATTCATCTCAGTTGATAACTATTTCATATCTCTAATCAAATAGTTTCAGAAGATGTTTCCGGTGATTCTGATAATCTTCGTGGTCTTGTCAGCTACAGCTTTTCATTTGGAAACCATCGGCAACAAAGATTCGCCTAAGGACTCCAATCCACCGTTCGCCACGTCATTCATGAACTGTAATGATCTCGACATCAACTCCGACCAGTCTGTCGACGTTCTCTTCAGAAGGGTGCGATGCAATTGAAACTTTTAATAATTTTCTGAATTCTTAAATGCCTCACTTGGAAGGATGCGATCTCATTGAAGTTTTCGCAAATTTTTTTGGACCATAGAAACCTTCCTAATAAGTGTGACTTGAAAAATTTTTTTTAGATTTCTCGTTTTACTGCGATGTTTTCAGTTATTCGGCTGCACCTTCATCCCATAAACTTCGGTCACTTCTGGAAAAAATGTGAAGCTGACGAATGCAAAATTTCGAAATATGCTGTTCTAACTTTATTTGCAAATGATTCTTCAACTTTTTAGATGATTTTGTATATAAAATTAATTATTGTACATTTATTACTGTATTGAACATTTTAGTTACTTGGCGGAAATAAAAAATTATATAACCAAAGAAGATGTTTCTAAGAAATAAGGTACGCTCATCCATATTTATGCTCTATTTTACTTGCCTACTCATGTAATCGATATAATTTGATACTCGTATTACCAAGGTAAAGTACCAGTTTTCCCGTCATTACTTACCTATCTATACCTACAATCTAAGATAGTACCCAGGATTAATTTTGCCTACCTTCGCCAATAAATTAGCTACGGGTAGCCGGTTCTGCTTGCCACCTTCAGACTCTTATCAAGAATTCTTATCTTCGTAATTCACGGGTTTTACGAGTGGCACATGGTCGTTTTGCTATGAATCCCTATGATAAATCTAATCTCGTGATATGCGATGTGGCATTAAGATGAAAAGAGCTGATATTTTCAGAGCAAACATCAAGTACATGTACACAACAGAAAGGTTAACCGCCCAGACAGAGGAAATTCTGCCGTAGTAAACTTTTCTGGCATTAATCAATAACTCTGCTTCATCCCAGTACTTCTTAGGGTAGTACCGTAGCCTGGGAGAAGCAAAATATCGACAAGTAGCGAACGCATGATCCCCGGTTCCAATGCCGGATACTCACCCAGGCTGGCCAAACTTTTAATCGAGGTTAGTTAATTGGTTTCCAGCTTCGTCTGGGAAAATAATAGCACTGTCTTGTTATTCGGCTGGCCATCGAAAAGGAGTGTACAGGCCATTCAATTTGCCACGACGATTCTGAATGAAATCGAATGCGGGGCGCATCCCAAATGGGACTGACTAATGCCGGAGACATTATACTTTCCCTTTTATGCATTACATAAAAAAACAGCCTTCTATTGGTTCACCCCAAGTTTCGGATAGCCCTGGAATTTGGAGTTAGGTACTTGAGGCTTTCTTTGGATGTGGAGAGAACTTGGAATGAGTAGCATATGGGACACGGACCCACTTTAAACCCCTCCCCTCCCAAAACACCGAATGGGAAACCCCAGTTAAAAGCGTTTCGGATTACTCACACGTTGTGGTACTGTTGTGTTTTGTTTACCTTTTTATTTTTGTTTACAAACATTTTTTCCCAAAAAAGGAGCCCAAAACAGAAATAAGCAATGAACGATGATCATCTGTGAACATCATGGAACGGTAGAAGCGATGAAGATCTTCTAGGATGGTAATCACTAATCACTCCAAAGGGTAGAGACGTCTGGAGCCTCCGCTCTTGATGAGAATAGAGAATGCGCCACGCATTTGACCATTCAGGATAGTAGTGGCAATCTGAATGAGCATTTTTTTATGAATATTGTGAAGTCTGGAGCTGGCCAATGCAGTGGTTGACCCACTCTCCCTCCCTTCCCCCTCGACAGACCTCAATTACCGTCTGATTGTCCTGTTCTCAAAGAAACCCATCTCTGGTTCGCAAGAGCTAAAAATGGCTCTTGAAAGTTTGATTTTGAGAGATCCCTAGATGCAAAAGTATCTGCATTGGGACCTAAGAAGTTCACTTTACATCGTTGGGCCTAGCAAAAGTACGATTTGATCCTGGATTTGATCTATTCAATACGCAAGTGGCATCAGCTCCACTTGGCGCCACTCCGCCTCTTCAGATGCCTCTTTGATTTTCCCTTTTCTTCTATTTGTAATTACTTTTCTAGACTCTCGTAATCGTAAAACCTATACCCGGAACCTTTCCGCCAATTTTTTAAGTTTATTTATCGATTCCTGCTACAGGGCGGCCCGAACATGAGCTTACATAGTTCAGCGTCATCTGGTCGTATGGGCACTTTGGTCACCCTTATGGGAAGGTTTTTCGGGAAACATCATTTCGTGGGCATCCTAACAAGGTTAGGCATACTTGACTAGGACTTACTGCGAGCTTTCTGAACGAACCCAATAGAAACAGCCGAATGCAATGGTGGCATGTCCTTTTGTCCCTTTTTCATCTTAGAACAAACACATTTGTTTCCAACATGCACCGATACAGAATGCGCCGTGCATCCGACCATCACTGCTACAGCGAAAAGCGTTAGACATGGCCTTCTGTGCTGGGAAAACGTATGACACCGTGTAGCTCACTTTGGAGTTGCGTTTCCACCATTACTGAAGGGTATCACACCGAGAATTGAATGAGTAAACAAATAAATTAATAGTCATGTAAATAATTAATAGGTAAATGATCAACAAGGGATAGGTCACCACTGAGAAAAGGGAAAAAATTATTCTGACGCATTTCCAGCTGAAAAACTTTTGGGTAGTGATGACGGTCGATCCAAGTGGATTGAAGGGTGTTTTCACTATCATTGACAGTTATTGCACTTAAAAGTAAATGAATGGGTAAACAAGCAAATGGAGGAATTAGTAAATAAAGAAATAAATAAATACTTTATCTTAAAAACTGGTTGATCTGTTTTCTCAAAGAAATTGATCCTTTATTGGTTGTCCCTATTGATCGATTTTGTTTACTCCATCAACACTAGATGCTCAGTCAGACGTCATATAAGAAAATCTTTTCCACTAAATGACTTCCGTTCCTTTGACATTCCATTGAACTAGAATGGACCATTAATGGTGGCACTGGGTGTCCCAAAGTTTTTTCTCACGTTACTTGGTAACTAATTGTATCCGCAACAACTACAGTATCCATCACTTATGGCATACCAGTCTTCCAAAAACATTTCTCTAACAAATTTTTTTGAAAACCTTTATTGTGAATGAGGGGATTGAGCTAGTTGAGCTGTAAGTCATTTGCATGCATTTTATTCATTTTCAGGCGGAAATCCATCTTTGGATTCTTTTGAGGCTTCAGACGTAGTTATCATAACTGAGACTATTCATCAATCGACCTGCCAACCAGGACACGGAGTATCAGCACTATTTTTGATGTTATACCAAAAGTTTAGTGAGTCAGAACAAGTCAATAACTGACCAGTGAGGATCGAGCTTATGGCTTTCCTGGCTGCAAAGATGAGCCCTCTTATCCTCTTTCAGGCCCACCATAATTTCTTTTAACATCAAGGGTCACGACCCGCAGTTTTTCATAGGAAGATCAGCTGTTTCTGAGCCATGAAATCAATTTATTCAATTGTTTTTTCTCATTCGTAGACACAGAGTGCCTGCTTGTTCAAACACACATCATATAAAAAAGTTTTTCGCTGAAAAAATCGGCTTTCAAAGATTGTTGCAAGCATAAAGCCCTGAAAGCTTCTATAGTTAGTTAGTAAATGAAAGTTGTCGACAGTTGAATGCATGGCACATCCCACCTTATAGATAATCGAATCATCTATGCCTTGGCCATAAAAATCGATAATCTACGTTTACCGATCACTTCCATGGAGACCATTGATTATTTATAGGCTTATCGGCTCTAGAAAATTATTAGGAGGCTTTAGGGCTCTAAAAACTCAATGATATCTAGTGGAACAGGTGCTTTATGGTAATAAACTTGACCGGGAGATAGTTGTTCCAGTTATATCGAGTAATACCATGAGAAAAAGTAAAATACCAACTCAGACGAAGAAAAACTTGTTATGTGCTCATTAAAACTCGTTCCGGTAGTGCTAATCGGAGACCATTCCCAATTGTGCGATAAAGAGATCCTATTAGGGAAGGGTGATCGTAATGGCTCCCTTAATGTGAATGAGGGAAGTGGCAGGATAGAGAGAAGAGAGTGGGATCGTTTTGAAGGGGTAGGACTTAATTTATATGTTTTAATGAGATTGACAGAGTCCTTCCACTTCTTCTTTCCTTTCCCACCAGGAACTTATTGGACTAGGGACGGAGAAGTGCCCTATCCCCATGACTAACAATAATTCCAGGAAAAAAAACCAGACCCGTGAAACCTTCAGGAAATCTGTCCATCGTTGTTGCGGGATCTAATGACCTGTGGATAGCACTATCTGTTGATCACATCTATACCAACGACATTCCTGGCCGTCTAGCCGAACGCCTATCGCCGTTTTCACCCTCTCCCCCTCCAGACTGTTTTGATGGGAATGTAATCCAATATTGCCAGCAATTCAATTCATTTCACAATGTCCCCCTCCCTCATTGGAGCTCTCGTCATCTGAACCCTCTTCAACCCTATTTCGTGCTGTTATGTATGCTGTTGGACCGCCTCCATTGCCTATCTCTCCTCCCACATTGTGTCTGATCAACGTTCGTCGTTGATTGCACTGTTGAAAGTGCAAGACATACAACATCCTATTGTCGATCCCATCCCCACACACTCATCCCCCACTGCCTCCTATGGGGAGAGCGGTGGTCGATTTTGTCGTTAGGGGCGGGGCATTTTTCATTGTTATTGCACGCGTCTTCATCTAATCACGTTATCGACTCCGACTCACCCCCCATATAGCCCCTCGTTCTCCAGCTCTCCGCCTGTGTTGTCCTTGACTGACTGATGTCATCTACTTGGTTCAGTTTCAGACATGGAACGTGAACTTGCGTCTCGTTGGAGGGATTTGACCACTTTCCTATGCGAACCAACTCGGGAGAAATGGTGGAAAACCATCATCGAAGCCTATCGGCCACGTCCTTTTCGGTTCGTTACCGGTTACTTACTTCCCTTGTCCTGAAGGCGTTCCGGTAAGAATTTTCAAATTTCAGGGGTATCCCTCATCTTTGTGCCATGTTCGCTTTGTTCGACAAATACAAAGATCATCTGAAGGATCGATATGCCACCGCTTTTGCCATCTTTTTCAAAAAGTACGTTCCTCCTGTCATTCCTTCTTTTTTTCTTTTCCTCTTTCTTTCACGGTCATTTCCTTTATTTATGGTAGTTTTTTAGTGCTATCTATGACCCAATTGCTTCGGATAATGCCGAAAAAAGCGCTCAATTACTTCATCAGTTTGCGCAGGACACTACGTTGGATTCGGTTTGTTTTTTACTCGATTGCAACGATTTCCCCACCAATGTTGGTCTCCGAGAATATGTTATCAGCTGCCATAGCAAAGTGTCAGTGTGGTGTGACGGCTAAGCAATTTTCTCCCGACAGCTGTCTCGCCTGGTCCCCATTTTCAAAGGGCAAAAGTCGATCTCTCGGATTTCAGACAAGCGTTAGACAAGGGCAAGCGTTTTTTCATCTGCCCCCCCCCCCCTGTATGTAACCATTTCCATCTGGAATGGGTACCATTACTAGTATGCGTCATAGCAACTCTGGCTCTGCCAAAATCAATACGTCCGTCCGTCCGGTGCAAGAGTTTGTCGCCGTCGTTGTCGTCGTCCTCGTTGTGTGGTCGTGGGTCGTCGTCGACGACGACGATGACGGCGGTGGCAGTGGCGGCGATGTAGAGATATTGACTGAGGACGAGACTGAGAGAGAGAATTCTTTTGCCAGGCGAATAAACACTCAGAGGCGATGACTGCCGCTAATTATCGTGGTCGTTTAGGAGAATTACGTGGCTGATCTGGTAGTCGCATCAGGTTCCTATTCAACGGATGCCCATTTGACAGAGGGAGTCTCAGGGGATGAAGATGTCCACTATCTCATAGATTTCGATATGGCATTCCTTGGAGACAATGAGGAGCAGTAGGTTGCGAACTGTCGTCGGCGACTCCCCCCATTACGCCACGTATTCGTCTTTTTTTTAGATTTGCCGAGCATGAAAAGGCTCAACGAAAAGAGTACAGCCATCTGAGCGATGATGAATACCGAAAGCAACGGGAAAAGGTGGGGGAATTTCGACATTTCCTTCATTTTTGCATACTATTTTGACATTTTCTGTAATTTATTTCATTGCCCCGTGCAGCCATCAATTTTCCAAATTCCGCTCCTTTTAAAAATGCTTTTTTGAAAAGCCTGAAAGCGATTGATTTTCAAAGAAAAAATAGGAGATAGATAATTTCCGTTGGCCGAAGCCTGGATTGATCGGAGACGCCCTTTCTATTTGTTTTCAAGCTTTGCACTCCAATCGTAGTGAATGATGAGTCAACGTGCCATCAGAGATAGCTAATTTTTAGATTGCGCCACGCATTGTAGTTTTTATTCTTATTTGTTAGGGTACTTGATAGGGTGTTTGCCCTGTAGAAGTGGTTACTCAAGCTGTTGATGGATTAGTTGATGTTTACATACCCTCGTACTAATCTAGCCACAATCGCCAGACATCGGAGGGATACATGATCCCACTGACCTAAGGAAGACTCGATCTTCGATCTTGCACGCGATAATGACTCCAATTACCTGTTACCTATTCCATAATGTCGTCTTTTGCTCCTTTAGGATCAATAGAAAAGTAAAAATAGCAGAATTAAGTATGATTTCAAGAAGTTTAAAAAAAACCAACTCGATTTTAAGAATATGCGTACGGGTTGGAGTGCTGTCGCCATCTCAAACACGTATGGTCTCGAATCCGGGAGTTACCCAGGCCGTCAATCAATCTGGGGTCTATAAACGATCACTAGACCTTCGTGGGAGAATAAAAGCCCTGGGAGGAGCAACCATCGTATAGGGCACACACGCCTTCAAAACTGCCCATGACTTTGAATGAAGTCCGAATGCTTGGCGCAATCCAAAAACGGGATTGGGTAACAGCAAAAACTCATTCCTTCATCTTTATTCCCTTATGTCCCTATAATCCGAGCCAACTTTTGAGAATGTCAAAGTAATTTTCAAAATAACGAATACGTTCTGTAAAGTTCAGGTGCCCTGATGATGCGCCCTGATTTAAGATCTTGGAGTTTTGTAACAAAAAGGTCTAAATCAGTACAAGTTCTATCTTACTCTTACTGCAGTGAATACAGGATGACCTGGACTTGATATTCTTCCGATGATATGCCCTAAAAGTACAAGGCGTTTTACCGGTAACTCGCCATTCTTGTAGATTGTAGAGGGCGCAGTTTTTGGCCCCTACTGAGGAAGGAATGGTAAGAGCTTGAGCTTCTATCGAGTGCATTCCTAAATAGTTCATGGATGTACTTTAAGTACATTTTCACAGCCATGTTCACAAGTAATCGGGTAGGCTTTGCTCATTCTGAATGCATTCATTACAGCCAATTACTTGCAAGCTATTTATCGCTACTCGAAATACTCTATAGCAGCTCTCACGGGACCGACGAGCGAAGTACGGGTTTCAAGGGTTTGAAAAAATTGATTAGAAGTATTTTTCGAACATAACTTCTGTCTCGGACATTGCACTTACCCGTACCTACGCTTTCTGAGCACCGTGCCCATTAATTAATTTCTCTGCTAAAGGATCAAACACCATGTTATTGAGAGAATTCAATATAGTGGGAGAAGTCAAAGGAGGGGACAACATCAGTAATCCCTAGTAATGCCATGTTTTGGCTTGATCGCGCTACTGATAGAACCCAAGGGTGAAGGGGACTCCCCATTGTCCAAAGCATGGTCCCTTAGATCGATTGTTGCCCTTTGTTACACTGCACCATTTCCGAACCTCATTTGTAGTAATTTGTAGAACCACTGAGCGATATCACTTGTCCGGCTGTGCCGGAATTTTCTTCTCCAGTTCATTCAGCTATCTCTTTTACTCTTCGGAATAAAAGCGAAATGCGTGGCGCAAACTAGGATCAATTAAATGATTTTCGAATAGTCTACGATAGATCCTCGATTAGTATCGTTATAACTACAAATATATGATCATACTGCTTTAGGAAAGTAAATCCGAGCGAACTTTCTTCTCATAAGCGCTTCATTAGGCAGGGTTATGGCCTTTTTGTCGATTGTGCAATTTTCCCTATGGGATTTGTCGCATTTTCACCCAAATCGTGTGAGCTCTTCAGCTGGACTTCAAATTTCATCGTCCAGAGGAAAGCGTCATCTTTCAGAATTTTTCTGGTTCACTATTCCAAGTAGGATTCACTAGATATTTACTAACAGTTACCAGAATCACATTCAGATTAATTGGCAAAGTCTTTACCTAGATAATCCCTATTCCCAATGAATATAAATCCGCTTTGCGCAAGACGGCTTCAGCGAGAAGATGGAAACATTGAAAGAGAGGAGGTCCCTATTTTTGGGACCCTTCCTCTCTCAAGCTCTCTTGGACTAATCTCTTTGCGAATCTGTGACTTCTCAGATCAAAGGAGATTCTTTTGTATTAGACAACTCATTGTGACATTAATTTTTCCCTCTCTAACTTTATAGTTAACACATACCTTCTTTCTACTTTACCTGCTTTGCAATACTCATCGTCAGTTACTCTCCTTATCCTCTTTTCATGTATTTGTTTCTCCTAAAGACTATATTGCTTCTTACCGTCGTCGTTCCAACGGGACCGAAATCGTTGTTGAATACTGTTTTTTGTTTACTGAAAGCAAAATTTGTTCATCACTTAGCAAATATGGGAAGCGGCTTACATCAACAACACTGATGCAGTCAACCCTCCCATTTGGCCAGAAAATCGCTCCCAGGGATTTCATCTTCCCATCACCACAAGCCTTTCATGATTTCTCGGTCATTAAAGGCTTGATGGGGCGATTGTCAGTGAATCAAAGAGTTTAAGAAGATTTCGGCTTTGTTTTGGATGTCATTATCGATTAATCCATAGAGTTAGTCACTACAGAGGGGTGGCGGGATCTGGACCAGGGAAGAGGGATTATGAGACCTATGTAGACCGTCTGCAGCAAGAATTACCTACTGTTAATGCTTTTTCAACAACACTTCTGAGAAAAAACTCTTCTGCTTTGTTAAGAAGGTTCCGTTTCCCTTTGATCAGAGAACTCGAGGAACCAAAGTTGGACAGTTTTCTACCACGTAGAAATTGATCCCTGTAACCTCTAACCTTTTTCCATCTGCTCATAATTAGTAACTTTCATATAGTAAAGTGTACCTGTCTTAATCATAAGAATACCCTGTGATAAGGGGGGTTGACTGGGACAAAGGTTTTCGTAGCTTTCATTTCTTCTCCAGAATCATGTTCTTAGTGGATATATCGACAACCTCGAGAGGCCAACGCTTATGGATCATAGGAATCTTGTCAAATCTGATTTATTGCCTTTGCCCTAGCCTGATTTATTCTAGGGATATCATAAAGGTCGTTACATCGCCTATTCGAAGAATTCTCCAGCTTTTTCTGATTGAAGGCTTGCTTCGCTCTGTCATCTATCATGTAGTCATGAACAATCCTCTATCAATTTTCTGACAAAACAAATGGGAATTCTTTCTTTTATGACACTTGCCAGGGACTCAGTAATCCACATGAGTAATGACACACATTGTCATTCAGGCAGTCTCCGTATTTCATTGGATTAATTGGGATGACGGATTGCCGCTGGCGAACCCAAAATCCTTCTTCTTATTCTCAGAGGAGTGTTCGAAGGACTGAGGAGTCTAGTCACTTTGTTCGAAACATTCTTCACTTGAGGATACGCCGCGCACTTGACTAATACTTGGAAATTTCTCAACCGATCTCAAGAATTGTAGCCAAAACATGGACAATTGAAGGGATTAAATTCCATTGAATCCTGGGAGCCTTGAAGCATATTTGGGTCTTTTTCTCGGGATTTCTGCCATTTACTTTACTTGCTATGCTGAAAATCAAAAATTTATCGCCATTCTATCCATTTATTCAATGGAATTTTCCCATTTTCCATTCGACGAAAGAAGTCGTTGAATTATTTTAATGTGAAGGGAAGGGGAAATGGTCGACTGAGAAAGGCGTGGAGGTTAACGGTTGAAAGCAGAAGCTCGAGCGTGATGCATGAGGGATGGGCAGAATCGATTTCCGCCAGGCCAATCACGTCGTTGTCGGTTCCTTTCGGGTTGTATAATTGCTGTCAGGCCTATGTGGGTGGACGAGATAATTGAGTCAAGCATCACTCGTTCTCTAACCTGATGAATGTGGTATGGGCGGCATAGACTGATAGATTCCATTGCTATCCATCATTGCGGGCATTTACTTGACCCAAGGGCTAAGCAGTTTTGACTAATCTTTTGAATAGGAAACAGTTCTTTTCATGATTTCTATAATTTTTGGAATCCTATATCGAGAAGAATGAAGGATCATATACTGATAAGCCCTACATGGGGATGCGCCCATGCGATCGGTAAAAGTCTTGCCGGTTTTTGGATGCGCGGTTTATACTAAAGACTGGCGCGGCCGGCCAATTCCAGTCAGTAACTCAGCTTTCCCATGGAGTCCGATACTCCCAAACGAATTTGAAGTTCGGTTTGGGTGGGCAGCTGTCGGTCCAGGATTGATGTCCAAACCATATGCGTAGTAACGTCCCTCTGGGGACAAGTCCTCCCTCTCTGCCTAGTGGAACCGAATAAAAGCAATAACACGTTTCATTTCCGTGTCTATGACGCTTAATTCCACCATTAAAACCCATAAACCAGCTTTTGTTCGGGTCTAATGTCGCATTGACAACAGATGGCCCCTTTGTGCTAAGGCATTTCAGCAATATAGCCCTCTCGAGAGCCCGAAATCGCTAGGGGTGCGGAGTGGATTCCCCCATCAACAAGTGGATAGGAAAACCGACATCTAACAATGACAAAAGCAATAGAACAATTCTTGCCAACCCAGGGGAGTAAAAGTCAGGGATAAAATGTGGTTGTGATCTCGGGCCTGGTGGCCCTCCAACTATTCGAATCCATTTTTCTCTTCAAAACCTCTTTTTCCCTTCAATTTCTCACCAATCAGGATCGAAGGTGCCAAAATACTGGCAGACACTAGTACCCTATACTGTAGAATGATATTGGGGAGGGTAGCAAGAACAATCCATAAGAAGACGGGAAGATAATCTAGCAAAAGGGTAGGGCTATTGACACGTTGACCATTTTCTTCCCCAAGGTATGGCTACGGTAGAGCGTAGGGCAGGTACAGCGCCCAGGGTCCCATACCAGCTCCTGAGACAAATATGTCGATCGAACTCATCAAAGATCCCAGCCATCCAGAGCCGGCTATTCAGCGCAAGACCTTCTAGTTGAGTGGTTATGTCTGTTACCAGTTGTATGGGCGAATCCAAAAACTGCTTCAAATTTGAATGAAAGCAATTTGCTGGTATTCTTCAAAAACGGACCCGCTCTTTTTCATGCGGTACATCCTTGTTCTTAAATGACTCCCAGGCGGATCCAGTACGATTCCTTTTCATATCCACGTGATAATTCAACCGGTTTTCTTCAGAAGAAGAGATGTCCTATCTTTTTGTGTAGGCGAGTTGGGTTGCTATCTGCTCCGGGACCTTGAAAAGTTCCCAATCGGTCTCGATCGCTGAAGTTCAAGCGGTTGTGTTCGAGTTATTAGCGATGAAAAGGTAGATGTAGGCTGAAAAGTCATTTCTCAATTCAATATGACGTGCAATAGGCAAAATGAGAAGGCTTGGTTGAAAAACGGCTGTACGAAGATGTTCTCGAAATTCGCCATGGCTAACGAGCAGTGGCTGCGTAAGAAGTGAGCAAGGGAGAACGACGAAATGCTCCTCTAGCCGAAAGTTTTTTCCCCTGAAAGTTGTAAAGTAGGTGCTTGTAGGTGACGGATGTTTCTAATCCTCATTTTCGGTCGAATTTTGAACCACGTGAAGATAGAGGAGTGGCAGGTGGCGCTATCGTAGCGCAGAGTTCATAAATAATTCTTTGGATCGAGTCTCTCTCAGACCAAGCAAGCAGTCTGAATGATGGGAACTCCGACATTGCGTCGGGCAGATTCGCGCTTATGCTTGCAGAAGCCAAATACTTATCCAACCCCCACGATGAGTATAAATGGATTCAGGGTACACGGCGCTATCCAGACTTGATTATCGACGCCAAGTAATTATACCCTTTATTCAAACTTTTTTTTTGAAATTTGTTAATCTTTGATTAATGAAATTTGGAACAGGAAGTCTTTGGCATGAATCATTCCACCTTTGGGATGCGCCCTGCATTCAAGTTCCATTCAGAATCGTAGTGGCGGTTTATGCGTGTGTGGCCTATACATTGACTGATAAATTGCGGTTGTCAGTCAATGTAGAATTCAGAGCCCTTATCCTTCCAGGCGAACCTGATAGCTATTAGCAGACCTCGGATGGATGGACTCCATGGCTGGATTGGGCGAGTGTTGATTCGAGATTCAATCCCGAGACCATGCTTTAGTGATGGTGCGCCACTTGCCATCACATCACCTCAGCTCAATCCTTTATCTTTGCTACAGAACTAGGAAATGGATATTTCCCTTTCTTTTTCTCTTCCACTTGGTCCCATAGAGCCCTCTAAGAACCAATTTTCTTTTTATCCCTTCTGCGTGCGTCACCTCATTCCCAAAAGAAATCAATTATTCATTATTACAACTAGTCAATTGAATCTTTCGCACTTTAGTTTTTACCTTCTTGGAAATTGAGTTGTCATTTTCAGGTGCTCCGATTTTTCCTTCAAATCCCGAATATCTATGCAACAAAGGAGTTACGAGCGGATCTCGAAGCTAAAGCCAGAGCGAATATTGCTAGAGAAATCAAGTTACTGGAAAGTGGAGCCAGAAGTTATTAGGAGCCTCCTTTATGGGGAGGTCTCTTCTTTTCTTTATCATTATACAGCATTAAGATGAATTCGCTTTCAGACAGATTCGCTTTTGGCGTAGGTCTCTTCTTTTTTCTCTTCAATTCTCTACAAAAGCCGTTACTATCAAGTAGTGGCTCTTGATTGTTAGGATGACCGAGTAGGTGCATTTGCTCGTATGAACAAATTCAAAGCAGATTTTTTAGGATCTGATCGAATTTTCTTTTTTCGAAATGATTTCTCTCTTAGGAACGGATTGGTTACTTTGAGATCGCAGAAATTCTCGTTGCTCGTGTGCGTCTAGAGATGATAGCCATGCGATTATCCTAATTTCACTAATGATTAATCTCAATCGGTCGTGCCAGGACGTATCACGGAATGGCTAAGTAGCCTGTGCTGAGCCATGGGAATGCTACAGAGTCCCATTCGAAGATTTCACTGGGGCTAGGATCTATAGTAGTAGTAAAAGAAAGCGTCCTTGACAACAGTCCCAACAGCAGAACCCTTCTGAGATTTCAGGCTCAAACCGTTCTACGAAGGAAATTTGTTCCATTGAGTGTCATTACATGTACGACTTACAACAAATTGCCCGGATTTCAGCAATCGGCTTACCTCCCGTCCCTCACCTCTTCCCCTTCTCAACCCGATACCCAAATTGGAAAATGTGTGAAGGTTCTGAGAATCATAAGAGGCACATTGTATGCTGCATGCTAATCACTCACTGGCTTTATTCCCATATATTCTGTAATACTTGTTCATAATTGTCTGCTTGAAAGTTGGGCCTCATTTGGGGACGACCAAGATCGGTAAAGTTTGGCAGCATTACCTGATCTACGCATAATACTTGGGTGGGTTGAATGGGTTGACCCAACTGGGGGGCTGTACTTCTCTGGCCTGATCCTAAGGATTTTTTTTGGGAAAAGTCTGGGAATTTTTCTTTATTTAAATGCATCTCCAATGTGTGATAATTTGAAAAGTCATAGTCTTCCGAAATGGGTGGGAATCCTCACGTGTTTGCGCGCGTTCCATTGGTGGACCCATCCCCTTCACAAGACGAGCCAATAGCAGACCTGCAGCTCCATTTTCCGTCGTTAAAGATGCCCTTCTTTGAGCCAAAGGAGTAACCCATTTGCTGTGCTATGCTATACGATCGACGAGAATTTTTGTAATCACTGAATGTTTATCTGTAATAATTTTCAGCGCTAATTTGTGTTTTATTTGTACGTGTTAATATCTCGTGATTAGTCGTCTTATGTTTATGATGGAATAAACGTTTCTGCTTCATTCAGTACGTTTCATTTGATGGCTACCGCTCCTTCTGAAATCCTTTTGAAAGAATTTTCGATAGGCTACAGATCGACAGTGAAAAGGACCGGTATACGGGATCGTAATTAATTCTTACTGAGCTGTTAATCGCATTAACGACGGTCTATCAAGCCAGATGCACTTGACACTATCTCAAAAGGTCATAGATAGGATCTCAGATGACTCGGGATAGGGGTCACAGTTGGTCCCCCACCTAATCTCATTGTTTTCCTTCGAAGCTGCAAAAAAGCCACATTTCTATCTTGCTAATGAGTGAAGGGAGAGACCCCCAGCGTGCAAGAGGGCCCTCTTGGAGCAAGCCATCATCCTAGAAGCCCTATTGAAGTTTTGTTCGTAATCGTAGTGACATATGAATGGATACTGGCCTGAGTATTAATCTGCTGGCTCATTTGTTGTTCGAGCTAGTGTTTTCTTCCTCACGAACGGATCTGGGACGGTGTTCACGACACTGGAGGGACGGAAGGCCTGATAGTTTCAAATGAAATACGATTCTATTCAAAGAACAGTGTATGTGATAGCGGTGCTACTTGTATCTGGCTACACCTGTCGTTTATTTCTGCATCTGGGAATGTGAATTGAGCTGAATGAGACCTTGCTTGATGAATCGTGCTGTACCATTTTAATTGGCACTGTACATACGCTTGATCCAATCCACAACAGTCGGTACTGTAAAGCGTCCAAGAGGCAGATCTGTAACTCCTCGAGCTCCTCTTTATGAGTTATCGGAACTCCGGTAGTCAGCAGTTGATCCTGTCACTGAAGCGGAGTAAAGAGTAGCATAGTGATTGCGGATGGCGATCAGACAGAGCCATGAAAAGGAGGATAAATTCCATCAATCCATTCTGTGGTCTACTGTCTGTAGAGAGCCAGAGTGGGGGGAGGGGCGCCTTTGTTTTCATTTCCATTAATTGTCTTTGGCTTCAGTTTACCCACTCACATGTCTTTTACTTTCAAATATGAAAGGAAGGGATGCCCATATGAGTCATTTTATTGGTAACTACGTTTCGAAGGCGAAAAACCCTCTGATGGATTGTCAACTTACGTGTATGAGCTGGCATTGTGCCAGAGACCGTATGTCCTAACGATAAGTATCTTATTGTTAGTGGGGTGAAGTGGTGCGAGGTGGGCCTATCTTGCCACTTGCCACTAGTTTGGTGAGCCACGTCACTGTTTGAAAGAAACGGATGAAGAGCCATTAAGGATCCAGCGGTTCCGCCTCCACTGAAGCACATCGACCGCCTCGCGGGCACGCAACGCCGCTATGACGTCATCCCGTGCGCACCGCATACGCTCGCCTGGAACGTCGACCTGAGCCGGTAGGTTTTTCAGCACCTTACCACACCTATAACTTACAAAACCATGAAGTGTCCCGATTCACTTCATGCATGCCAAATTGTTGTTTACGTGGCTTATCGCCTGTGACGAATGCTTGATCTATAGAAAGGCATGTCTAGGTGGCTCATTACAGTGGTTATTACGCTCCAAAAGGCTGCATTACTTTTTACACAACAATTAGCTTTGAGTGGCCTGTTCCGAGCAAATAATGGGGACTGGCTGGTATTTCTGTGTTAGGGGAATGCGAATTATTTACTTTTTTTTTCACAAAAAAAATGGAATAAAAAAAAGTGAAACATGGGACCAGACTTATACACGTAGGTAGTATGACCTGCCATAACTCTTCCTAACAAACTAGCAATCAAATCCAGAATCCAACCCAGGGCTGAATTATCTGTGATTAAATAGCATATTGGCCCGCCCAAACCAACGGACTTTGCGGGTCTTTCTAATGGTAAGTTTGGGCAATGGCTACCAGAAGTTCGAGAAGAAAGTAGCACCTCAGCCTTGTTTACTGTTTCACTGTAGCTATTTATCCAAAAGGATTAAAAATAACTGGGTTAGTTGTCGGTCGATGATAAACCGTTGCATTAACACTCGCAAGGATGAGTAAGGAACATTTCTTAAAGGGCAATCTGAATAAGTAGCCTCAAAGCATAAAACTAGAGCCTTTTGACAATAGTCAGCCCTATTTTCGGGATACGCCCTCATCTCTTCTTACATTCAGGATCGTAGAGGCTTATTGAATGCGTATGTGACCCATGCAAGCTAAAGAGAACCAGCACAGGACAGATTTTTCTGTTGTAACCACTCAAAAATGAAAGGATATATCTATGGCTTTACTAAATCCCGTTTTTATAATAGGCTCTGCGTTAGGCCTCCATTCAGAACCGTAGTGGCGTTTTGATGCGTATCCAATGTAATGCGATGGCCAGCCGATGTATAATAATTCGGTGCTTTTATCTGCCCTTACGGGTCTGGTGCTGAACAACCAGTCACGGAGAGGTGGAAGGCTTTGTTAGCCTGGGTGAGCATCGACCCAGAACTCGATCCCCGAACCATGAGTGTGGTATTACCCCACTTGCCATTACTCTACATCCACCTTTGGTGATCGGCTTTAATATGAGTAAAACTCAAGTACAGCTTATCAAATGAGAACGATTAACTAAGAAAGCTGAAAAACTATGAGATGAGGTCGTTGCGAGAACGTAAACGCCCCTATTAGGACCGAAAGAGTAGACTGGTATGTCAAGTAGATAGGTTGGCTTAAGCGTAAAATCTGGGGAGAAAGCCTGGAGGGTGCCCGAATGTGAACTCTCTGAGCTACGGTAGTTACTTTCCATAGGGTGTTGTTTAAGGTAATACTCGCTCAAGTGGTGGTCAATTATGAATCGAAATCGAATACGCAGCGCGACCAATATAGGGACGGACTGATCAGGGCCAGGTGTTCGTGCCTTGATAGCCCTTCATGGGTTTTCTAGAAATTGCTTTCAAACTAGCTTTTCAAGTTCACAGTTCACAATAAAACAGCATTCGGGGATGAACCCGGGCGTGGCCTCGTAAGGATAGCACTATGACGCTGTCAAGATAGAAAATGACCTAGATAGCGCTTAATAAGGACCCCAAAACCGACTTACCCAACGTACGCACCTAAAGGCGAATGAGTTTTCACGGCATTGTAGAGGGTGTAGAGGGACTACGCACACTGGGACGCACATCTTGCTTGCAGGCAGCTTACTGTAGCCAGCTGTACGCAATGGCACATACATTTGGACATCTTGTCCAAATACCCCTTCCTTCAACTTTTGCCGTCACATTCTCGTCCAACCCTTAGATTTACCTGTTTTTGAAGCCTCATATTTCTTTGAAAACGCTGATTTTCGCGTTTTTTCGCCACTTCTGCACTGTTCTAAACTATCATTTCAATAATTTCTCTAAAACTTGGTACCTCGAAATTATCGAGAGCAATATCGAGCTTTCGTCCCACATTACTGCTTTCATTTGAAAGAAAACTTTGAACGACTAATTCGCAATTGAATAGCCGTTTTGCCAAATTTAAATTATAGTTCCAATATGTATTTTCCCCCATCAGGTTGCTGGCCCTTAGGTAGAGTAGATGATGCACAAAAACAACCTAAAAAGCTTTTACTCAGCCGATGCAGATGTTTTTTGCCCACAGAATCCGGTGCGATTCAACGATGCAGAAGTGATTGAAGCATCGAGAAGGAAAATCCGCCGAACAATCCAGTTTCTTGGAAAATGTACTAAAAAGAATCAGGCTTCCTCACCTTTATCGGCCTTTTAAACCTCTTCGGACATCCTTTTCGAAGACTCCAACCTAATAGCGGAATAATAGTCTATTGGGACTCTCATAACCAGTCATAACCGAACCTGCTGTTTACGATAGCAGTGGAAGCGGTTTCGTTGTTTATTCATTTGTTTATTTACCTGGCATCCATGGAGACCCGTTTTCCGACGACGATTTTGTTGGGAAGTACTCCTTTTCTTCATATTTCCTGCGTACTTATGGGCTTTTAATTTTTTTTTTCTGGAAACTTTCTAGCAAGTGTTTTTCCATAATAGTAGTTCCACTCCCCAGTAACCCACTCATTACTTTACAGCCGGTTGCAACCACTTCTGTAGAGATCGCCCTCTTTTATACTGATCGAACAATTTTTATAACGTAGAATCTAACATTCTTCCTTATCTGTCACGATATTTCAAGAATTTGAAACCTGCAGCTCCTTTTTTCTGAGTACCCTTGCCCAAATTTCTCTCCACCATTTTGTCACCTCAACGAGATCACCCCCGATCGGGTGGCTATTGTTCTTGAAGAGTTGATAACAAATTTAATGGCTGATAAGCAGAATCGTTTTCTCCATAGCCTGAGAGATCGAGGCCATATTCGTAGACACTCATCGTTTAAGCCCTAACCCATGAAGCCTTTCTGCGATGCTAAATAACTACTCCTCAAGTAGAGTGGATGGGAGAGGAGGGAAAAAGGGGAGCAACAGGAGGTGGGAGCAAAGGAGGGGAGAGTGGGTGAGAGTGTGGGGGGTGAGGAGAAAGGAAGGTAAGGAGCTACGCATTAGCCAATTCTCAATTGTGATGATCCAGTATGAGTCCAGCCTAACAGTTACCAACTACAACAAAATGCCTTGAGCACCTCAGGTAAGGGGAAGGGGGGGGGGGGGGAAAAGGGGGTTTGAGGAAATAAGCTGCGTGTATCTAGCGGCATATACTCGTGTCAGGATAGGTAAATAATAAGTAAATAATTGAGCAAACAAATGAACATATAAGAGGCATCCCTCTAAAGACATCTACCTCGGAAATGTGCCCCCCAAACCCAGTGCTACTTTCCCTACGCTCAAATTCAAAAAGTGGTCCGAATAGATGGTTCTCCCCAATCACAAATCATTCGCAGAAATCCAAAAATGTCAAAGCTCATTTAGAATGATCCGATGACGGCCCATAATCCCCATTCCTGCCATAAGTTTATAACCACTTTATAGGCAGCAATAGAGGGAAATGACAGGAAACGCCAGTCATAAAAGGCTCTCAAACACTTCACCAGTTATTGAATGGGAATACTTGGGTACCAGGGCAAACATGCTACGCTACTAAAGTGCCAAAAAAAATTCCTGATTCACTCAGTCCTGTTTTATGGGATGTAAAGCCTTTTTATACTATTTTAACCATACCGTATATAGCTGTTATTTCTTATTTATTCTCTTCATTTTCAGAACAGTGTGTCCAAGTGTAAAATCGTATCTTGAATAAGGGCGGAAATGATGTATTGTAGTGGCAAGTGGCGCACTATATCACACGCACGGTCAGGGGTTCAGATCCCGGATCGATGCCCACCTAGGCCAATCAAGCCTTCCATCGCTCCGGGCTCGGCTAATCGGTACCAGAATCGTCTGGAAGTATAAAAGCACTGATTTGTAAATCGGCTCGCCACCGCAATTAAGTGAACAGACCACATTCGCATTCAAACCGCCACTGGAATTTCGAGTGGATTTCGAATGTGGGGCGCATCCCTCAGGCGGGATTGATCAATGTCAAAGACTTTATCCTTTATCCTTTATATTTGAATAGTTGTTCATTTATAAGGAAAGTTGACGGTACTCTTTGCGTAGGCTTAGGGGCAGAGATGGTGCGGTGCCAGAATCACCTTTACCCCAACATCTACATACATTCAAGGTATATTGCCCTACCACCCACTCCGGGTCCTTGCCCTAGGCTGGAGACGTCCTTTACGTGGCGCAAATGATGGGGTAGCCCTTTGCATGGGCTGTTGCTATGCAATTCCAGACTGCTCCGGTTGGTAGATATAAGTGGCATCCACCGCTAGCACAGGCATGGGTAGCTAGCTTTATGGGCAAGCTAGCTGGAGTCGTAGCGAGGCTGGCAAGCCTCCGTCTACCAAATTTGTCGAGTACTACGTCCGGCACATTTGGCCTAACAGCATGGGCTAGTTGCTGTGCTGTACATCAGCTAACTTTCACTAGACACTGTATAAGCCACATACGTATTCAAATGCCGCTACGATGCAGAATCGGACCCGTACGCATGCTTACTATAAACCTCTCGAACTAGAGCCGAACAACCCCAGAAGCTTGGTGAAGGGCATCATTTTTCAATTTTCCCTCGCCAGCCAATGTCTTCCCACGGCTCCAGTAGCGTTTCTGGAACAAAATGAATAACATGCAATAGACGTCCAATGAAGAATAAATTATTCTATTCTAATTTGGCTCTGGAGGGGAAATCGTTTCGTAAAATTCCGATAGATCCGTGGAATGGATGAGTCATCAAGGTCGAAAAGTTGCAATCGGTTTTTGCAATTATTTTGTAAGCCTAGGGGCTTCTATGTAGTAAAAGCAACTCTGCATGGTCGGAAACCAGCCTTCGAGGGTCGACGATGCAATTCAGGCGGGCGGTAGGTCCATCCAGGTCACTTTGGAAGTCCATATGTAGGTAATTTAGAGACGAATACATTTAGAGACGTGTTGGCACAATCGAAAGGGTCTCAGCTGGCCAAAGAAAAAGTGTGAGACATCCTTGTGCCGGAGGGGTCCGAGAATACGGTAATTGAGTTCCAAAACCAGTAAACATGCTCGACACCGTCTTCAATTTATATGTATGGACGAGCTAAACCACCCGGTATCGCCTACCAACGACGTTTTTCGACTTCTTCATAGACGCAGTGGAGGCGGAGCATGAAAAGCTTCTAAAACTCCGAGGCCTAACAACGGCCGTCAGCCACGGAGACGCCTCTCTCCCCGTCCATCTGGTTTCTGATCTTTAGATTTCTAGTTTGGGCTCCCAAGAGTTGGGCCCTTGACAGTCACCTACCCTGTCCTTTCACTCTTACCGTGAATAAGACTTTAGGCCCTAAAAAGACTGAATCGCACGGATTGTCTATGTGTAAAGCGGTGCTTTCAACCTCTAGCCTGATAAGCTCAGGTCGGAACTGTCTACGTACTAGTAAGTCAGATGCACTGCGACGGCAACTTTGCCATTGTCGTAAGCCAAACGGGTTGATCAAAAGCACAGGCCACGACAAAAAGCTTCTTAGAATTTTCCTTGAGCCTGTGGCCAACAAGGATGCACATGGGCACGACATATGGCATGATAAGGGCCCCAAATCCGGCTTAACCCAAGTACACACCCAAAATCGGAGGAGTTTTTACGGCTTGCCGCGATGCACATGTTGCACGCAAGCAGCGTGCTGTCACACACATTTGGACAGCTCGTCCAACTACCCCCTCCATGCAACTTTGCCGTCACTTTCTCGTGCAGTCCATAATTTTACTTTTTTGAAGCCTTACATTAATCTAAATGCGCTAACTCTCCTGATTTCCTTTCGCTTGGCATTGATCTGATCACTCCCTTTAGTTGTATGAACTAGAACCCTAAATTGAATTGAATTGTCTTTCAATCAAATAAGCCTTCCAGTCTTGTAATTTTTCTCAGATTTACATGTTGGTTTGAAAGCAGATACCTAGCTCGACTTGAGCTCATTGTTACCCAAATAGGCAGCTTCAAAGGGCGGAGAGGTCCAATTACGTAGCGCACTATCACACGTGCATGGTCCGTGATATCGAATCCTAGCAGCATATCCGCTCAGGCCAAACAAGCTTTTCATCAGTCGATTAACTGGAATCAGACTGGTCAGGGAGGACAAAAGCTCGGAAATGAACATTCATTGGTCTCGCAGGCCATTTTGTAGGCCACACGCACACATTCAAAACACAACTACATTTCCGGATGGAAGTTAAATACGGGGCGCATACAAAGGGAAAGCGGATTTATCGCACGGTAGTCCAAAGAATAACTTCAAGGACTTTATCCTGTAAACTTTATCCCTTCAACTGCTTTATCATCTTGTATCGAAGTTAAGTAGGTGACTCATCTCAAGAGCAAAGGTTGACTTCGGACGCTTCATATTTTCCATTCAATCCCTCTCCATTCATTTGTTTTTCATTCCTCTTCTTTATCTTCTTCACGTGAACAATGTCGGACTAATACTTGTTCTACCTTATGAATACAATAATTATTCTCCGCCCCTTTCCAATACGTTGGATTATTCTCTGTATCACGATCTATCACCAATTCTAATCATAAACATTGGAATGGAGTGAAACTGGCTGAGGGAAAAGAAGTGATGGATAATATTTCAAATTGACTGATAGCGTGACAATAATGATAAACTCATGGAACATGCCAGACTGGCAGATTGTATAATAGACCATTGTTTCAGCAATACACCAATCAACCTATCATCTAGAGGAGGTCGCCTCTGAAAAACGCCCAATTTCCATGAAACCAACGATTCGGACATCAAATAGCAAGGTAAGCAATTACCAGGATAAAGTAATTATGTACTCAAGCGCTCTCCAGTTATAAATAGAAGTCGAGTGCGTGGCGCATTGGAAAGGAATCAATAAGCACCCACATTCTCTTTTATTCATGTACAGTTGACTTAATAGTTACTATAGATTAAAATAACTATTTTATTATTTTTTTTGGAATTGTAAATAATGAGATGTAATTGTTATGAATAATTAGATGTAATTATCGATGAAAATACAATCACTAATAGTAAACTATGGAAAAAAGGCCACCTAAGGAAAAACGTGGACGTTTCCCGCAAGATCCCATTATGTATACAATTCTTTAATTATTTATACATATATATGTATAGTTGAAATGATGGTGCTTATTTACAAAATAGCCGTAAGTTGTATAAAATGAGTGGAAAAAATCCTAAACAAAGTTTGAAATAAACCGTTACCAACCAACGCTGATGAGATGACGAACGGGGCGGAGGCAGGGGTAAATACCCATGGCCATTTGATCGGATTACGATGAATCCGATCAGGCCTTTTATATCTCCAAAGTCATTCGGGTGGTAACCGATGAACCCCTCGCATCGTTGTTTAGGTTCGGAACGCCCTAAAATTCCACTAGGTTGCTCAAAGGCACAGTTCACGATGATCCCGAGATATCTAAATCAAGTGAAATAGTGGAGATTATAGAAGGAAATATAAGGCTTAAAAAATTGAAGTAAGGGGTGCTGTACGAGATTATGTGTCTCTAATCGTCTAGGTGCCTCTCACATAGCGTACTATTCGTTGGCGTCCTAACACTTCATCGTGGATATCGTAGTCTTAACAAGGCAATGATAACACGGTCACTTTTGGGTGAGTACGTCGGCCAAACCGGTTTTGGAGCCCTTATAACGTCATGTCAAGATGGTTTCTCAAACCGATAATGTCCCACGTGCTAACGTTGGGGGCCAGAGGTTCGGTTCGGTTCCAATTCGGAAGTTTTACCACCCGAAAACTTCATTTTTCTTCCAATCTTCCATTACCCTTTTCCTTCTACCCGGACACAACTCCATGTCTTCGAAACCGGCTTCTCCATGTTCTACCTCCGTGATGGATTTCAGTCCTTGCTTTTTCTATAGAAAACATTTGTAAAATGTTTTGTTCGAGCCGTCTTCCCCGACTTTTACCAGATGTTCAGGGAGATAAGCAGCTTTCCTGCTCCTCTGATCCTCGATTTTATAGTGGCTATAATTATGGGAAAGTAGTAATGTTGGAACAATAAAATGTCTGTCGCAATTGGTCTCTTCACTATGCGCCGTACTTTCAACCTTCATTTGGAATTCCACAGGTGATTGATTTCGCATTTGGCCCATACAAATATATGGGCTAGATGATACCAAAATCACTATCTTTTCTAACCAAAGATGCTTGTCATTGCTAAGTTCGGTTTACCTAGGTGATATTAGACCCCGAAATAGTCCCATATCATCCCTCGCCTCCTACCACCTTCACCTGAAAAAGCTTCGCGGGTAAGGAGACAAGGTTAGACAATTAAGCTGTTCAATTGGCCGCAATCAGTGGGGAGAACCTGCCCAAATTAGGCCCTATTTCAGGTATGGGCAGCTGGCGTTATGGGGACTGTAGCCGACCGAAAACGACGTAGGGAAAGCGATTTGTTATAGGAGTACACCGGGTTTTGGACTAGTTCTCTACGGAGCTGGGTGCCATCAGTGTGACTCAGCGACAATGCGGTCACAGCTGCCCAAACGGCTTCTTCCACTCATTGGCCCAGGTGTCATGCGGCTATCCTAAGAAATACTCGAAATCACAAGTACATCATCTTTTAACGACGGCTGGTTAACGAGTAAGAAATAGAGCAGTCAGTTGTTGAGGGCAACGCTCTGTGTGTGGGGGTACAACTGACCCACCACCCGAATGACGAAGACGGCGCGGTCCCCTCCACCCGTTGCCCGCAAGATCATCCCATCGCACAATGCGATGAGACAATTGTGGCTGATGACATAGCGCATATCTCTCATGATGGAGAGGTATTCAGTACAGCCGGAACTGAAGATCCCGGATGTGAAAGACCGGAAACCCAGTGGCCAATATTTCCCACATCAAATTGCCCTGAACAGAACGAGAAAAAACGAAACACGACCACATTGACACACTAGCCGCTTTTTTTCTATCAGAACGACCATAGTTCAATCGTATTGTGGGTGGTCTCCCGTGCTGAACAGAACGATGTAGTTCCCAGAGACCATTCGATCGGGGATGGGATCAGAAACGGGGCAAATTAGGGCCATAGTGATTACGTACAACCGCGATTATCCGATCGATGCGCGAAGGCAAGAGTACGAGTGTAGAGAGTATGGATACGGAGGAGTCTCCAGACAAACACGACGATGTACAAGACGCAGAGGGTGAAGTGTTGAACGCGGAGGGCGCAAGTTTCGAGAGGTGCGCGATCATCCCCAGGCGTGCGCCCCGCGGTCGGTCCCAATTCCCGGCACCCCAGTCCCCAGCAGCAGTCGCGATCTGTCTGTCTGTCTGTCTGTGTGGATTGATTCGACCACCCTCCCCTTAGAAAAGCGCCATCATGGTGGTACGTGACGATGATGAACTCGATCTCGAAGATGCTACACGTCATGCTAGTATACTTCAAAGTAAACAGCTGATCACCAACAATGTCATCAATAAACGCAAGGTATGTTTAATCAAACGTCGGTTTTCTTCAGTGTTCTTGTCTGCTCATTTATTTTTCTGTTTATCGATTAGCTTCTTAGCTTTTGCTTTCGTTGGAAACAAATTTTCCTTCCTTCCGTATCCCCATTTTCTTGATGTCGGCGTTATGGTTCCATAACTTTTTCATAATTTCCGTTATCATTCCGATCATACTACGGACATCATTTATTAGGCTATCAGAATATCAAAAACGTTTTACTTCTTTTGTTGTATTTTGTAAGACTAAAAGCATTATCCATCTTCCTGATAGGCTGGTTTAATGGAAGTCTGATATCTGTCGCTATAAAAAGTAGGGGTGCTGTGAAGCTTTCTGAACTTGCAGCATTGATTACCTGAGAATCAGGGAAAGACGAGGCTGAAAATTAGCTAGAGAGTTTCATAACGGTCTTGCTTTGTATTTAAACCACGATAATTTGTAGAAATCGGACTACTACTCACTATTTTTTCAACAGTTTCAAATGTGCTTTATTAAGTTTTCTATCCATTCGAGTATTTTTCTATATCCATCACCCCTAGTATTATACTACGACGTGAAGTCAACGTAGCTGACTGCATTTTAACTGCCCCATAACTTTTTTTATTCCAGCGACTTGAGGTTTCAGTGTAGCGTTATACTGGAGAACAGTTCATTGTTGTTTGCTCAGTGTAGTTTCCCGAATCCTACAAATTTCTGCTATGCAACGGATTGCAAAGAAAAAAGCAATGCAAAAAACCAATGGGACCAATTAATCACAGCCAAGAGCGTTTGCTGAGAAACAGGTGTGAGTGAAGTATGTGGTCCGAAGTTTGTAATATTTTTTTTGCTTTGTATGAATGGCGCCTTGCTATTCTTCGATTCAAATGATCTCAACCTTGGTTTTTTTGCTTGGTGAATATTTTGTCTGGGCCGATTCATTCCTGATAGGTTCTAAAAATAAGTATGAGTGAGTTCCGGATGAGTTCCCGACGCTGCTACAAATGCTGCAATTTCAAAGTTTTTTGTCTTTTTCTAGCCCCATATTCATTAAAAGGGTGATTGGGCAGTTATCTTCTAAAGTGCTCATTTGCTTGGAATTGTTTCGTCAGAGAACTACTCGAAGAATCGCCTAATGAACTACCAGTTTTTCTCATTCATTTTTTGCGTAAATAATGCTCATATGTACATTGTATACAGAAAAATAAGATCCCGTCTTCGATTTCTTTTCGTTTTGTACATTTTCAAGTGGACTCTATTCTTAGACGGTATCAAATTACAACTCTATTTACAAACCATCTTTAGTCCCTTTTTCCTTGTATTCTTTTCACATATCGACGTCATCCTATTGTCGTTCAAGGGATATGATGATGGTTCCTGTTCCGCCTGCCGTTCTTCCCAAACTGCCGTCTTTTTGTTTTAATGGCTTCAACTGTTTTATTGAGTTGAAGTGCGTCATCGTGTCGGTCTTCGCGTTGTAGAATTCCATTCTTCTCATATATCTGTCATCGTCCGACTTCCTTACATAGTCTGCAAGGCTTTACTCAGATTACTTCGGCAATTTTTGTTTACGATGTGCTGAACTAGTCCCACCACCCTGCAGCTCGCTACGGGGACCGTTTTGGCTTCAAGTCCGATAAATCGTTATTCACTTCAATGTGACGGTCAGGATGCGCGTGAGGGCCATTGAAGGAGACGCTTCATGTGCGCACAAATGGTAAAGCTCCGGTTTTGACAACAAATTAATCTACCATCGCTCCTACCCACTTCTCCAGACTGCCATGGGAATTGTTTAACCGAGTTTAGTTACCTTCTCAGCGAAGATCAACTCTCATTTCTCTATTTATCGTTTCGCAAAAGGAGACTTTTTGGAATGGCGGCGATGACGCCGTCGAAGCACCGTTTATTCCTTCTCCTATTGACCCATTTCTCACGGTCTGATTTTTTTTTTCGGATATAATTTTTGTATTGTGTGTCCAATTTCTGCTCGTAATTCTCGTATTGGCGCCGGCATAAGCTACCTCGCCGCATAACCAAACAAAACAAGCGGAACCACCATTTTGTTGTCTGGCCGCTTGAGGCTAGCCACTGTTTTCCGTCATCTTCTCCACCACTCTGCGTTGTCATAGCTAGGTAGTGGATGATCATTGGATATGCAAGCACTATATGCTCTGGTCTTTAACCCTCATGATATTTTCCTCATCGGCTATGCACTCGATCAGTTCCCAGCGTTAACTTTCTCACATCGATGAATTGTGTGCGTAGTCAACGTTTACCAGCTGACTTGAGTTCGTGTTGATGTAAGAGTAAACCTCCCGTTCGGCCGCTTCACTGAGCTCTCACTCACCGAGCGTTTTTCCATGGAAGTGAATTCAATCGGAGTCTCTCAGTGAAAGTTTTGGTGTGTCCTAGTGGCATATTAATTCGTCGCCTGGTAGCGTGGTTGGTGCACCCATTATTTCGTTGGCTGTCGTAATTGTAATTTCTTTGATTACGTCAGCAAAGTTCTAGTTCTGTGTTCATCGTCATTGCTTTCCTCCTTCATAAAACCCCCTTTTCATGTTTCGACTATTCGCATATTGATGAAGTGAAGCATCATGGCCGGAAAGATGAATCATCATCGGTTGATTGCAGCAAAGCGGACACATCATCGTGCTTACAGACTCAGATATCCAGCGAAAAGGGCGAATCATGAAAACCGAATAGTGTGGACAGCATATGTGATCGATCTTAAGAGAAGCTGTGGCGCTTGAGTAGAGAGACTTCCTGAATACCAGGGTGATCGGTCAATATTAGTCATGTCAATTTGTCATGTAATGCTCCCACCTTTTCTTTCTTTTTGTGCAAAACCAACAGGCGATGATCTTCGTTCGAATTGCCCCTGACTTACTTATGACTGCTTCGTAGTACCATGAATTTTTTTTAAAAATAATCATGATTCCATGGACTGGGTAAGTCAGCAACAGCGCCAAGTCATCAGTCCCCAGTTTGGCTGCCGTCAATGTACCCGGGGTGATTTCTCACGAGGAGAGAAGAAAAAAGATTCAAAGACGGGTCTCTTTGATAAGACTTTTTATAATTTCATTCAGAATTAGCGCTGTTTATATTGGGAGCACCAATAATGTAAGAAATATTGAAAGAGTCATATCGTTAGAAGAATGCTTGGCAGCATTTTCTTATCAGTGGTAAAGTGTTGCTCTCAAGTGTAAGCAGACATTCTTGGAATTGACGTAATTGTGCTTCTCCACCTCCTCTTACCATATTCATACACTGGGGTTACTAAATGATGCAAATTGTTTCTGTTCGAGTTTCTCTCCTTGGCATTTTATGGTTGAAGGGCGTAAGGAGTATCCAACTAGTTTTTGAAACTGTTTCTATAGTACCTGAATTTCCTGCCTTTCGTCGCCTTTGAAACCAGGATGAAAAACAAGTTCCAGTCTTTTTCTTTCGCTTTCGCGTACTACATTCTTATGGGTGAAATTAAGACATTGTTGCTCGGCTCGCCGACTTTAAGTGTCTTGGACCTAGTCATGTTACGATTGAAAAAAAAGTTATCAAGCTTTTCCGCTTCTTGCTGCGCCTCTTCATTGCTATGAAAGCAGCCCCAATCGATCAACATTACCTTCAGTCATACATGAATCACAGCATTATTTCGATCTTTGTCGTTGACGCGAGCGCTCTACTTTATTCTCATTTCTTGACTGTGCTCTTGCGTCTCATGCTAAAGTGCAGGAAGAGTGAAGCAGGTTTCTTCGGAGCACTCTTTTCGTTCTCGCTGATCATGTCCTGTGCGCCGTAAGCACCCATGTCAACAATGTGACGCATTTAAGCCCTTGTCTTGCCACTTCTTCGAACTAGTTGAGAGAATCAATATTTTTTATATATCGGAACGGAAGGATATTACTTGAATATTGTGGCTAATAGTTACCGCTTTTAGTCAGGTTTTTCTATTTTTTTAAATCACCGTTTTTACAGTTTTTCTTAACTACAGGGTTAGAAGACAACTTTGTTGTGCACACTAAATTTCTGCAGCGAGTGATGTGAACAGGTTTTAGACAGGCGACAGTATCGTATTTCACTTGGCCCTTCACGTTCCCCATTCTATTCTGTTTTCGTTGAGAGCTACCGTTTCCATCGCTTCAATCGAATTTGTTTTCATTTATAGGAGCAACTGCAGCGGTGGGAGAGCAGCGAAATGAATGCTGAACCCGTGCATCGTCGAAAGAATTCGCGTGTGAAATTTCAGGTCTGTTCGTCAAAATCGCTTGCCAAAAATAATTGAATTCTGACTTTTACGTTAATTCGATATTGCTTCATGTATTGTCCCAAAGCCCCATCAGATCGCAATTTTTCACAAGAGGTGCTAAAGGGTTCATAGGTCTACTGCGAAATTTTCCATGACATTGTCAGGTACCTTAACCGTATTTCGACTGATTCATTGGCACCTTGGTAAGGAACCCGTAGAGCCAGTTATAGCTCAACTTTTCGATTTTCCCAAGTGTTTTTACGTATCTATCTCTAAATTGCTTCGTTTTGCATAAATTTTAATACACGTGGAGCCTGAGGCATCGATTTGCTAAAAGTTCTGTTTAGGATAGCGACATTTTTTTGAGTGCTTGCATGTCGGGCGATGAAGAAGAAGTGGAAGAGCTGCTCGCCAAGGGAGCTGATATAAATACTGCCACTGTTGATGGACTGACCGCCTTACATCAGGTATTTCACACATTTTTCTGTTTTTTATTTCGTAATGCATTTGCCATTACTGTGTTGGCAACATAGCATTAAAGTTTGTTTTCATTCTAGTCAGTCATCGACAGCAAACCAGAAATGGTGCGATTTTTATGTGAAAAGGGTGCTGACGTAAATGCTCAAGACAATGAGGGTTGGACTCCTCTGCATGCTGCAGCTTGCTGCGGAAATTTAGCTATAGTAAAGTATCTATGTCAAAACGGGGCTCGACTTAACGTAATCAACAGGTACTGAGCATCTCAGAGTTTTTCTTACTGGTTATTTCATATATTTGTCGATTTGCATCTGTTACAGTGATAAAGAATTAGCTTTGGACTTAGCCGACGACGAGTCCTGTAGGGAGTATCTTGAACGTGATTACCGTGATCAGGGGGTTATTCCTGAGCAATGTCGTGATCAAGAGTTAGCAATCATGATGAGAGATGCTCAACAATGGTTGCGCGATGGAGAATACCGGTAGGCAATGTTTACTTCATAACTGGCATTCTGTCTTCAATAAGTTTTGGATTTTGTATATTTTCTTTGCAACCACTTTGTTTTTTCTGATTTAGTGATCAGCCGCATCGTCGAACAGGGGCAACAGCTTTACATGTCGCGGCCGCTAAAGGTTATACGCAGCTTCTCGAACTGCTTATAAAAGCTGGAGGAAATATACGAGCGCCTGACAAGGTGCATTCGAGAGTTACTAGTTTTTCGGAAATGTGTAATGCTTAGATGCTTTTCTGTGTAACAATTTTTTATTCTTTTTCTTTCACAACATATGGTTGTATTTCGTTATTTTTAGGATGGATGGACCCCATTGCATGCAGCAGCGCATTGGGCTGAAAAGGATTCGTGTAAAATATTACTCGAGCACGGCGCAAGTATCACGGATACTAACTATGCAGTAAGTACCCGTGTTCTTCTTTTTCAAACGTTGCTATAGTCGTCCGTCATTAGGTATCTAGGTAAAATATTTTTTGGACACTTTCTCATCTTATAAGTTTTCATACTGTTTAGAACTTCTAGTGGTGAATTTCTTTAGTTTGTAGTGAGATTTAATTTAAATATTGTGGCAATTATTTTTTGCTTTCATTAAATATGGGTACATATCGTCATCATTCATCTTCCTTTTGCGACCTCATCTCCCTGTGGGAATTCGCTACGTCTTTGTAACTGAAGTGTTACGTATGTATTCCTTCTTTTGAGTAACAGATTACATGACAGATCCCCATTGTCAGGGTCAAAACGTACTGGCCGTTGCTGACAAAGACATTGTGGAGTACTTGGAGGATTTGGAGCGATCGGTCGACAAACGGAAATCTCCACCATCTGCTCCTGCTGGTATATTGCAGGTATGCTATTATGTGTTTTTAGCAGATTTGCTTTGCATAATAAACATAATAATGCAGTTTCATCTCTTATCTGATTAATTTTGTCCAATTCAATGAATGTATGGTCCAAGTAGAATTGAACTGGACCCAATATTTGATAATTTGACAAAGTGCAAGAATTTTTCTTAGTAATAATGAATTACTAAGTTCTTTTTGTGGCATCATTTGGTTTTATCAGAATTTATCATCCAAATGGGAAACTGGCGATCAATCTTTATAGTTTTTCTTCACGTATCTACATTTCTTTCTTGTGTCTTTTATGGATCTTTTTCATGTTCAGGAGAAGAATACCAGATTAACCCACGAGGAGCATACTAGTGTACTTTCTGCAGAACACAAACGAGAATTAAAGCATAAAGATCAAGCAAGGTATATTTTTGTGTTGTCCTATTATAGTGTCATCATTAATAACTGAGATTTTCTTTTGGCATCATGTCCGTCTGTCTATGATTGTTTCGATTTAGCGAAAATGAGATACTGCACTCTTCTGTGAAGTTGCGAAAAATTGAAGAAAGATCGCCGTCACCACCATCGGAGACACCATCACTGCAAGATGCCTCCAGCAATGAGAGTCATTCTAGCTCTCCACCGTCTGCAGTCGAGGAAAAGATCTCGTCAGTAGAAAGAAGCGCTAGCGAACCTCCCTCATTACCAAGGTACGTTGCTACAATTTTTTCGTTCACTACCAGTATGGCAATCCAGGTTATGAAGGAGAGGATTGATCCTGAAAAAAAAGACATTTACCCAGTTCTGGTAAATAGACTGAAAAGGTTTTTTTCGCATGATATCCTTGATTTTAGAGATGAAGAGTCTTAATAAAATGGGGCACAAGTTCTAGATGAACAGTGTCTTGTCCTGTGAAATTGCTGCTGGGTTTAGTGGGAATCATTAAGAAGACCAAGACTGCTCTATTATTAGCGAATTCATGTTAGTGTCCTTTTCCACGATAAGTCACCCAGTGGCGTGCTTCAGGACATCACAGGAAATGTCTGGTGAACGATTTCCGTCACATACACGATCCACCGTATCGGCAGAACGAACATTACCGTCTCCCACCAAGCCAGTCGGGTTAAGTCGTTCTGCTAATGTGCCTGTCTCCTTAGCCGATTCTGCAAAGTCATCGGTAAGGTTTTCATTTCAAATTATTTGTGGGAATTTGCTCTGAAGTCAGTATGTTTCTAGGACGGATCAACATCCTCTATTCAAAGTGGTGATCAACATGTTTCTGCTACGGTTTCAATACCTACTCGACCGTTCCAACAACCTAGTTCATGGATCAATCGGGGCGTTCAACTAGTAACACGGTAAGATTTGAAGATTCCATTCATATTTGCTCTTGGATGAGTGCGGTTGGATTGCTAGGCATTACGATTCATTCTTCTATTCAAGATCCTTGTTGTTACTTTAAGCTGAAACTCGTTCTCAATTGCAAATTGTTAGTAAGCTTCGGAAGGTTTGGATACATGTTCAATCGCCACATGTATGATTTATGGGAGTGGGAATGGAAATTGCAGATCTGGTAGCTCAAGTGCGTCGTCTGGAACTCGTTCTTCGACGTCGACATCGTCTGATTCCTCTTCGTCACCAATGTCCATGTCGTTGGCTACGTCATCAGGGAGTAGTGTACCTTTCACTGCTGCAAGCCCATCTGTTCTCTCGAAGCCACCGTAAGTTCCTTTGACATCTTAATTCTAAATACAATTTGCCACTTATTTGAATGTCTCTGCAAGGAATCAGGATAGCTGTCAGTTCATTTAATTAACATAATACTAAGCGAATTAAATCGAATTTGCAAATCTGCAATGCAATTCTTTGATAATTTTGTTTTAAAAAGGAGCTCCTATGCTCAAGGAAACTGTTGAGGGGGGGGGGGGGGGGAACGGTGTTCATTGAGGAACCTTCTGTGCTAGGATTGATGTGAACACCTGTGAACTTCCTCACGGTAATACGGGGAAACACGGGAAATTTTAGTTTTCAATTTCGCAGCCACTAGGCTCCTTTTCTGAAATAAAAAATTTGTTGAAGGGTGGAACTGATTGTGAGAGTAGAAGAGGAAGGACAGATCGATTGTGGAAAGTTAATTGCTTGGGTGGTTGTCGCAATCAATCTTCTTTCTCGTTTTGCTTTTTTGAAGGGCTGTTTCTTGTGGTTCTCGTACTAATCTTTGCAGTTTTTTATTCTCATCTGATATCTCCTAATTTCAGGGCATTGGTAGAGGTGGTTTTAGCACTCTTAAATTCCTTCCCTATAAATTTGTAAAATAACAAAGTAGGCTTCTTTTTACTTTGACTTGTAGTCACTATGGGTTCTACTGGTGATGTTGAATCGCAACGAGATTCCAAAAACGCCTCTTCACTCTCTCCACTGCCCATCTCGCTGTTTCGCTGGGCTCTGGACGAGTGGTGAATAGGCGTTTTTGACCAATCTGAATTCGCATCGGAACCGTTTTTTTTTCACTTTAAATGGGCATTGCAGTAGTGTGCCTGTGCCAATGCAGCGATCGGAATCAACACCTTCAAATTTACCGTGGGTATCATTTGCACGTGTGAACAACCCTATGCCTGTCGACTCGCAGACATTTTCTACGGGTTCCTCTTGCTCACCTTTCATACAGAGCAAAATTTCTGCATTTCGTCCACTAGTCAACTCTACCGAGGCCGCTCCTCCTGTAGTATGTGGGGAATTGCCGCGTGGTCTTCATCCACATCAACTCAATCCTAGCAAAATGAGGTGCTACATTTTTGAATTACTGTAAACCTCTGTGAGAATAAAGTTTACCATACTCCTTTCTAACCCATATCACTTATTTACCCCATCAGATAGGTGCACTGACTCGTCCAATACTTACTGACTTTTGATGTCTCTTGCATGACTACCTATTCTCGTATCTAACTCCCCCTCAAACAGTCCTATTTGTCCCAACTAAAGTTACTTCGCGCTTGGATTAGAAAACAGTCTCCATCAACATAACATATTAGCAATAGTTTCCGTCCGGCAAGGTGATCCTAAGGTTGAAGTGCTGGAGTGATAACCAGGACTCGGACTGTAACGATTTTCAGCCTAATAATGCTCACCCTTCTAATGACTTACTTTTATTTGTTGCTCTTTTTCTCTACTTTAAAATGAGAATTTAAGGCCGTGGCAGTCAAGTGCTGTTATTGAAAGTGAAGCTGAAAGGCGAAACACGGCTAGGATGCAGCGGCAACATCGCCGTTCAACGCAAGGAGTGACTAAGGTATGACAAATCGCTAGCATTGTTTGAATGTGCTTGTCAAGTTTCATCGTTTTTATGAAATAACTTTAGGAACATCTTGAAGAGGCTAGTCGGATTGCAATGGCTGAAAATGCTCGGCGAAGAGCTTTAGCTGCTAGTCAAAATGTGCCTTCTAACGTCTCTAGCGGTTCCATTCCGAGGGAAACGGTACGTGAGATTTATTTCTTACGTTCTCAAGTTTTCGATGATCGTCAATGGCCAGTTAACTTGGAGGATGAAGTTGTTGAGGCTGAAATGCTCCACCCTTCATTTTTTGATTGTATTGACAATTTATTGCATATTGAATTTGTTTTTAAGGGTATTGCACGTCTTGCTTCGGAGGAACGCGATTCTACTTCCATGTGTTCTGATCGAAGTTCGGGAAGTGTAGAAAAAGGTTCACCAGATGAGTCAATCTCCAGTCGGGCAGGAAGTGCACCGCGAGGTTCGAAGTTTTGTCTTATTCTCTTTTCATATGATTTCGATGACACATCGATGCTATATATTGCATGAATCATTTCATAGAAGAGGCTCATATTTGACAACTTCCTTTCCATATGTTTTCCCCTCCTGGTAGCCTTCTGTAAAAGGAAACAGTGGGGAGTCTGCGATGCATGTGCTTATATATCCCTTTTGGCAGATGTCTTCCATCATGATTCCTCCTCTTTCGTTTTTCCTCAGTATGCTAAGAATACAGCTTTTTTTGTATAATAGGGATTTTCGACTTTTGATGTAGTTAAGAAAAGTGTTATGATTAAGTAAAGTTAGGGTGCAAGGCTGTCACGCGCTGATTGCTTGATATGGAACTGGTAAAGACAGTTTGTAACTTAATTGCCGGTACTTTTGTGATTGATTCGGTTCAGAACAATCTGCCACCATGGATCGTAACAGTTCTGAACGTTCTCCGCCAGCGACTACGACTGCTACATCTGTTGCACCCCTCTCACTATCATCCACTTCAGTAGTGAATTCACCAGTCTCAGGGATGCGAAGAAAGAGTCAGGTAAGAGCTTGATATGATTCGTTCATTGGTTTCAAGTAGAATTAGAATTGCGTTGCGGTGTAATTATGTTGTGATCACTTTTCCCTTATTTCAAGCATGCTCCTATGTCGTTTGTGTTTGTGTAGGGCTTGACAGTATCTCGTTCGAACCGTCGAGGAACGGGTCCAGTTCTTCCTGAAGATATACAAGCAGCGGTGTCGGTTCGTCAAATCACCGAAAGCGGTAACAGTGCGACAACTGGCGCACGTACTGCACCTGCAGAGCCTGCACCTACTGTTATCCGCGTTGCTGGAACTGTCGCCTCTGTTTTCACTCGCCCAACCGTATCGAGCGTGAGTACTGGTCGTCCAGATGTTGTTCGAGGCCCAGTCGAAGTTACAACTGGCATCAATCCTGTGGTATGGTGGCTTTCACTTTGTTGCAAAATTTTTTTTTGTTCATCCCAATGCACCAAATAGAGCTTCGAGTAATGTTATGTTATTTATTAGTTTTCTGATTCAGTTTACCCCCAAACTTATGTTCATACCCCTAGTTTCAATACAAACCACTCAAAAATCAAATTCATCTCTTTTTCTGCAATTCATCGTTATATTCAGAGTCAGACATCCACTACAACTCGGAATGTTGCTCCAACGGCTGTGGTTGGACGAGTACAACCTCGATTACCTGGACAACCAATCGGCAACAATTCTTACACAACGGCTACTGTACGTTTTTCACCGAGCGTCTGAAGGTTTGGTTTTCATTGTTGTTACTGATGTGATGCCTCGTTTTCAGTACACAATTAATTCACGCCCGACTGAAATGAATTTGAACTACAAAGCGCTCTACGAAAAAGAGAAATTGGAGTGTGAACGATTGCGAAAAGAAGTTGAAGAACTGAAACGGGCCCAAGAACATGTTCGTATTTTGTTACATAACTCCTGAAAGAATTCATTTATCATTTCCTTGCTGTAAGTGGTGATGCGCATCCTACTTTTTCAGAGTGGCTCTGTACCGTCATTACGAACAGCGCAATCACGGTTTCGAATCGGTTCCCCTGCTAGCGGAGCGAGTCCGATATCAAAATCGGCTTCAGGCAATTCTATAGACGACAGTGAACGACGCGCATTAGAGCGAAAGATAGCTGATCTCGAGATTCAGCTCAAAGTACGTAATCTTTCAATATGATACAAATTTGGCTGTAGCAGAGTGGCATTGTAGTAGGCAGTAATCGGCTAGGGATGGTGAATTTTTGTACGCTTTTATGTAGTTTTGGTTTGTTGCATGCAGGAATTGGACGACCTCGCTGCGGCCAATTTGCAACTTCGAACAGAAAATGCGGCCATGATGCGCGTACTCGCTAAGCTCAGTCTTCCTGCTAGCCGGTCAGAACGTAATCAACCTGACGAAATCGATTTAATCAACTAACATATCAGTTTTGTATCTGGTTTTGAATTGGTTTTTGTTCGAAATAGACAGATTTCGTGCTGCGGCTACTAAATCCGCGCTCTAACAATTAGATTTCCTTTTCTTGACCCGGAAGATTACAACTTTTACAAGATCAAGTGCACGTTCAGGTGAACTGTGTGAGGCATAGTGCCAACTTGACCACTTCTCACCTTACTATTTTGCCCCTGACCTGCTTCCTGATACCGTAATTTTCTTGAGAGGTTCCTGTGGATATCTGATGCATTGACGACAGCAGGTACACCCGAAGCTTTCCTCTCTAGGGCTTGAGAAGCGATCTTCTCTGCTTACAACTCTGGTGTTCTACTACTACTACCCATACTTTCTCCTGTCACTTTTTTCCATGCGCTTATACCGTGAGGCGGCGTCAACGGATTGTAGGGTAAAAGTGGGTGACCTACACGATAACAAATGGTTGAGTCTTAGTATATCAGGTTCTATACAACTATGCTGCGAGATCCTGTTTTGCTTTACTTCGATTGACCTATTTTATGGTCGAAATGGCGATTTTTTCATTCTCGTCTTTCGCACTTTCCTGGCGAACGAATCCTGTTCCGCTGTGCTTTTTTGTTCTTACAGAAGTGCTTATCAATGAGGGTTCTCTGTTGGGTCGATTGTGGCTTGCTGTGTCAGTGTTCCGGAAGTGTGGGTAGACGCGATGATCAATTTCTGTACGTTTCAGGGTTTGAGCCAGCTTCGTATGGAGAATCAACGTCTAAAAGAGGAAAATGGCGCTTTGGTGCGTGTGATATCGAAAATGACGATTTAACAGGGCGTTCTCAGCGCGTATAGCTCTATTCTTCTTCTCATCGCTCATCCGCCTCCTTCTAATACCTGCTAGATAGTGTCTTAAACAGTTGATTTCACAAAGAAACTTCTGTCTCACTGAGGAAAGGCAACTTTTGGTTCATTGCCATTCAAGCAGTTCGAGGCACTGTCTCGAACTTCTGGATGATCTGGCTCAAGCTGGAGCTCTTACGCCGACTGTGAAATACACATGTTCGACCTTCCTCAGTGGGCTAACCCTTTCCTGCATGAAGCTCATCTGTCTACTGACGTTGAACGTGTACGCTCTATGTGGAGCGAACCATAATCTCGTTTCTCTCATTTATTAAACTGTTAATATTTTCGTTCAACCGACCACCTATCTAGCTTGTACTATCCTAAGTTCATTAGTTGATGCCCCATCCAACTGCGATCGATCCCTTTCCCTATCCTCCCCCTTCAGAGTTTTTGTCATATTATCTTTTCATATTGCTGCTTTTTTGACATTTCTTTTTTTCATCAGATGTATTTTAAATGCCTTCTTTATTTACATATAGATTATATCACTGCAATCAGAATCACTTGGATTGCAATAATCGTTGTTGATAACTGGATTTTCATCAACAGAGTTGAATGTACAACGTACACGAAGATAAAGATTCGCTGTATATTTCTGATTTCAAGGCTCAAGGTCGTGGATTACCTACAGATCTTGCCTCATCTATGTTTCTCATTGCTCTAAAAGTCCGAAAAGTTGTGAGGTGAATCTGATACGTACTGATCAGGTAGTTTTATGATGGACCTTAAAACTGAGTTTTGTTTGCGGTTGAGTTGCGTATTAGACTTGGAGCGCATAATTTTTTAACATCTTGGACCAGGTGCGGGTCCCATCCCTTTATCAAGGTGTTGAAAGTCTTCCCAATCTGATTTTTAATCCAGTTGAAGAAGTTTGCTGAGCTGAGGTGGTTCAAATGTTTCTCTCTGATAAAGTTATTTTTGAAGTACAGTAATGGAAATAACCAAGTAGTTCGGGGAGAAGTTAAAAAATGGGTGTGGGAGAAGTGGGAAGTTCTAGAGAAAGAAATTGTAGCCAAGGATGCAAAAAATTCAAATCAGGGAAGTAAGATGTGGCTAGTGAATCCCCAAAGCCGAGGTTCTAAGCGTGGCACGTATAAGTAAAGGGAGAGAGAGAAGCATGAAGAATCCTCCGAAAGAAGTAATCATTATAGAACGGCAGACACTAGAGTAGTTAGAAGTAAGCAATAAAAAGTGAAAGTCATAGTAGACGAGTGGACTAGAAGTTATGACTGAACTAGTAGCTATGAAATTTAGCTGAACACCAACAGCACTAGGCCCAGATAGCACAAGTACAGGTTCGGGCCCCGTGAGAGATAGAAATTCTGAACATGACTCACCAACTGTGTGAAAACAGCTAACCTGCATATCCTGTTGGAATGGGAGCGATAATGAGCGCGTTGTTGCAGGGTACTTAGTAAGCATTTGGATCAGTTTTTACAATCAGTTCACATTTCTTTTCTCAGCATTGATACAACAAATTGCGTCTTGCCTAATCTCTGAATACCTTTCGAATAAGCTTCTATTTTCTGCTTCAGATTATCATCAAATGTTATGTTCACGATGAAAGCCTCAGCTATCGTTTCGCAGCTGTGAAAGGGATCCTGCTTTTGCCGTAGTCGTGAGAAAGTTAGCAAACGATGTCCTTACAATATGGATGATTTCGCTCTGAAAATTCTATCTACTCTTTCGGTTAAGAAATGCCATTAAAACTCATGTGCTTCCCTCTGACGAAAGGAGAATGGAACAAAAAAAAAAATGAAGAACATGGAAAAAGTAGGGATTGAAGAACTTTATGGTCTTGGAACTTGCTGTTTGCTAGACAAAATTCTTTTCGACAACTTCAAATTTTGTTCTTTTTCGAATTTCCTCTCTGGTTCGTTTCTGAGATGTAAAGCGTTGCAGTCCGCTCATTCCCTGCCATAGAAGAAAGAGCTCCAGGTCTAGACTGTTCAGCACGATGAGAATATCAGAGCAAATGGAAGTTATCTTCTGATTGAGATGTGTTGTGCAGGATCGTAAACGTTCTGGCTCTTCGATAACTCTAGTTCTTTTTTCGTGACTCAATTATGCGGCTCTGAGAGTTCGAAGCTAAGGAAAACCCAGCACTCGGTAGAGGACTAATTCAATAAACAAAGCGAGACGACACGAGACACTGAGTCATAACGGCACTGCAGTAATACGAATTGAGTGGTTGCTGTATGTTCCGAATGACGAGCACACCTACAGGTGCGATAGAGGGGCACTGTACTGAATGCGGGACAAGTATAGCTGGCGAAATCGACTTGATTAAGTTCCCCCTGTACGTTATCGAGTTCGAATTAAAGGCGAATTTCGCCTTAAAATGGTTTCTGGAATTCCTCCTTAGGATGTACCTGTAACTCCCAATAATAGCACAATTAATGCTGTCGGGTTCAGAAATAACCTAGAAAGGAATATGATGGCTCCAAAACCGTCGTGGCCGACGTACACACCTAAAGACGAGCGAGTTGTCACGTTCTAGGGACTGCAAGGGTTGCACCTTAGTACTGGGACGCACATATTGCACGCAAGCAGTTACTGTAGCCAGCTATACGCAATGACGTACACATTTGGACAGCTCGTCCAAAACCTTTCCCATACAACTTTGTCGTCACATTCTCGTCCAACGCCTAATTTTCCTAATTTTTGAACCTTATGCTTCACTAAGTGCGCCGATTTCCGTATATTCTTCATTACTTTTGCACTATTCTGAACTATCATTTCCATCATTCGACTGAAACTAGATGCCCTCAAATTTTGTGAACTGTACCTTCGAACGGAAAGTTGAGGTTCTCAAGAACATTTCCTCTAATAACTCTTACCACCAGCTTTTTCGGTTCATTATTTCGAAGCGCGCTTGTTCGATAAATATTGAATTATATCGAAAGACACCATGGTCAACTTTCAGGGAACTGTGGCATGATGGATCGATGTCATAGGTGTTATAGTAAAGCCTCAGCCGAGATGCTCTACCATTGTTTGCCTAACATATGGGCCTTGTCGCCTTGGTCAGAGTCTGGAAGCCGAGAGCCCCGACCTTTCAGGCATAGCTTGTAACTACCTATGCTGATCTTGTAAACAACAGGTGACCCAGCTTAGGTGTACAGTAGAGAATCTGTAAACCGCCTCCTAAACTGCCTATTCACACGTCTTCTTTCAATTGTGAGGTGGGTCTCCAGCTGTAATCCACAAGATCGACCGAGGTATATGCAGCCCATGCTTGAACCAAGCTGAAGTCCAAAGTCTTTCGATGGAGATGAATTTCGAATAATTCTTGGCTTCCAGGACCTGATAAAGGCGACAAGGCTGAAGTGTAAACCGAATAAAGTTGCAACATCTTGGGTGAAGCTTCACAATAATGCCTAAGATCAACGATTATAATCATAACCAGTTGGGCTACTCACGCCAATGCGTGCACCACATGCCCACGCTTACGCCTTGTGTTAATCGGTTGCTCTTCATCTTGAAAATTATGAACAATTGAAGGTTTAACTGATAGGCAACCAAAGAATGGAGTAGTGCTCACGAATGTTCTCGAGTGATAATAACACCATTATCAGATGTCGTTATCACTGGGCCTTCTTTCTTCCACGGTACATCATTAGTTGAGAATTCCAAATTATTGACGGTCGGATGAGCTTTGCCGTAAATGATATCAAAATATAAAGTACCCTTGATCTTCCACCGAGTTACAAACCTTGCTGGGAGCGGTCGTAGTCTACGTAATAGTCGTAAGCATAAATACATCGCAAATACCACAGGAGTTGAATTCAGTTGGAAAGTGCTCTTATCAGTCACTATCAGCTGTTATCAGCTACTATCATCGGTCGTCTACGACTACGGAGTCCCGCCATACTCCTCATCACATGCCAAACTGTCAAGGCTCCACTATTAATGCCATTATTATAGTGGCTTTACGCATTCCAAAATTTTCATTAGCCCTTGACAGTTTTACCGGTTCCTGGCCTGGCACCAACCGTTCTCGATCCCGTCACCGAGTACCTACGATCCTGTCACATTTTACATAGCCTATTGAAATTCCAAGATTCCATTATTAACAGAAAGTGCGTCACAGATCTAGTGGCTCTCGCCTTCTGTGGCTTCTTATCAGTCCCTATCACTTATTATCATTCTCTGTCACCAATTTTTAGTGGTCCCTTCACATCCTGAAGCACCTACCCAAGTGCCAAGGCTTCATCGCTAATACGAAGGGAGTTACGGATACTCAGGCTTTCGCCTTTCAAGGCTCCTTATCAGTTTATATCGATAGTTGTCACTTCCTACCACGTACCATCGCTGTTCCCATCGTGCCGCCTATCTCTCTTCCGAATTTGAATGTTCTAGGTTCAGTGGGACAGGAGTTATGAATTTCCGGTCAGACAAACACACACATACTGACACACACATACTGAAACACACACACAAACACACCAACAGACACACTTAGCCGATTATATAAGTAGGATTATTGTAATTGTAGTGTTCTGTGGACATGTCAAAGGGCTTATTCTTGTGCTTTAGTATGGTGAGAATTTCAAAAACCACTGTTCCAAGGGACCAATCGTAATCAGTTGGTTCTTTCCATGGGGCACAAAGTGTGATGGTATGTTTATTAATTCAAGCCATGTATATAAGAATCTTTCATTAATTATTCGCTTTGGTCGGTTTTTTCTTTGGTTCCGGCTTTTCTGTTTTTTTGGTCTTTTTCTCCGGCTTTTCCTTAGAACCGGCTTTTCCAGCTTTCTTACCTTCTTTCTTAGCATCTAAACAATTTCATGGTGATTTACACTCCATGAGAAATATGCTAAGTGAAATCGTTACCTTTGGATTTCGATGATTTCTTTTCTGGAACAACACCACAATCGTTGAAGGAGCCTACCGAATTTTTAAATGCCTTCCACAAATCTTTATCTCGGATACAGACAGCACCGCCTCCTCGTTTGAATTGAGATTCCTGTGAAAAAAAAATCGTCGCACTGGGGAGTCCGATGCCCAGCAACAGTCGCACAGTCTAGAATCACCGAACAATTCGAGGTACCTGTCTGTTTACGTCCCCAATGCATACAGTTGGCGTAGATTCCTCCATAGACACACCCCACTTAGAATGATCCTTGGAACTGGCATATGTGAGCCCGAACAAGTTCACCGATGTGACGTCGTAAACCTGGAAATGAGTCTTCCAATGCCTGCAAGTCATGGCATATGGAATAAATCCAAAGGGCAAGTCCTTAGCGTTGATCAATCCCGTTTTCGGGATAGGCCCTGCATCCGACTTCCATTCGGGATCGCAGAAGCGTACTGCATGCGTTTTCTGCCCATGTCGTATCTGATGGTGCTCCTTTTTTCACTGCACCAACTCGGGAGACGGGCAGTAGGAACGGTTTTCTATAGCGGACCATTCCTCGCCGTTATTACAGTCCGACTTTCTTCATATAGCTCAGTCGATATGCGATCCTTATTTCAGGCATGGTTCTACTATTAGTTCCTTTTTTCCTGTATTTCCTACCCGCTGCTGCATTCTGCCATCTTTCTTCGCGCGCAGCGTCCCTCTTGTCGCGACGCGACAATTTCGTTCCTGCTGCACCACACCCCACCACCTCACCCCGGCATAAAGAACACTTACGTTTTTAGAGCCAAGACCGCACTGTGTACCAACATCCTTCGCAGCACCGTTTCTCCATGTTTCCACTGCCATAGATGTTCCAAGGGAGGGTGCAATGAAGTCATGCCAAAGGTCTGGAAAAGTTTCTTCTCCCGAGGCGAAATTTCGTGTTGAAGGAGGGCAAAGAAAATAAAAATGGACCACCTGCCCCGAATTTCTTGTGCTTTGCAAATGCATTGACTTTCTTATGCATAAGAGTTTCGAAGTTGAGCGATAGCGTGAACTGGGTGTCAGATCGACCAAGGGATTTCTTGTTGATTACGTCTTCAAAGTGTGGTGCTCTAAAAGTCGGAGGGAGTATAGGGAAGAATGTCGTTAGGCTCATGACAACTCACAGTAATTTGAAGTGTTCTGGCATATTCGTTATGAATGGTGTCACCTGAGACCATCTCATGTACTGACTGATATCTTCGAGATTATCGATACCGAGGGTAAGGCAGAGGAATGATTGCGCGTACTTGGTACCGGTTTCCGGGTAATCGTATTTGTCTAGAAGATTCTAAGTAATTCGGAAGACCAAACAATGCATCTATATGAAATATGTGAGATGAAGTCTTATTAACCCCGCTTTTGGGATGCGACCCCCATTCGACTTCTATCCAGAATCGTAGTGACGATTTGAATACATTTGTAGCCTATAAGAGGATTGATAGTCGGACGTGAGAGTGCGACATCTCCTACTACACCTCGTCCGCCCACTACATAGATATATACCAAACTACAGTAGTTCTAAGGGAATCTGATAAAAAGCTTAGTTGAAGATGTAATTCAGCTAAACAAATGTTTCACTCACTTGGTGGAGGGAAGTTGGGCACGCTATGTATAAGCCAGAATCCTCCGGAAAGACCGAATACTGCAACACCTTTGCTGTGGCCGCGACCACTGTCTACCTCTTTTCCGGGGCAGTCGTCATTATATGCAATCTTGGCTGTCGTCTTCTGAAATGGGCCTCTAATTGAGGACCATTCATTTTGTTACAAGTAAAAGATGCTTACAGGGTCGCTATCGTATAGCTGTTTGAGTGTTGCACCGATAGCGGATTTGGTACTGTTCAGGGGATTCTCACTCAAGACAAACTGTTTGTAGGTTGAGTCGAAATAGACGAAACCTCGTCCATTCCAAACGTCAATGTTTGCCGGTAGTTTCAATGCTGCGAACCTAAGACAGGCTGTGTGAAAGAGTAGCATTTGTCAAATTCAGCATGGAGTTGGTAACTGGGACATGTCCTCAGCAAATGTTGAGGCGTACTGACCAGTCAACATCTTTTCCATCCATGTTTTTGCATTTGAACTGAGCTTCAGCTAAGGTGAAAATTGTCAGGAACACCACCAACATCTCCTTCATCTCTCCTTCGAAACCTGAACTCAAAAAAAAGGAAATCAAAAGCAAAGAGCTAGGAGAATTCTGTAAAAAAGAAATCCCTGTATATCGAGGATTATGGTATGCTGTCTGTACAATCATCCTTATATAGCCATTTAAGCGATGGCTTATCCCGATGTCAGTAAAGGACATGTCATCAATGTGTATTTGTATTCAGATGCCAGTGTAGAGAGCATGTCACCATGGATAGTCATCTTTTCCTTGTACATGCTTGTTCTCTTTCTATCCACCCACGTATTGTTTCAGATTCATGTCAGTAATATTTGCTCAAACGTAACGTGGTAACGTCAGAACCTCATTAGGTCTGTCACGTGGGCTTTTCGGGTTCCGAAACATTCAATGGTGATGGTTTTTGCGGGGGCAAATGTGGAGGAAAAGCGATTTTCTTTTTATGATTTTCGAGGAGTGCTTTGGAGTTTCTCGAACTCCAAAACAGTCCTAAAACCCCTTCTCAAGTAGTTTCTTATAAATGCAAGAGTTGTCAGTGTACAGTCCTAGAACCCCTTCCCAAAGGAGTTCGAGAAACCGTTTTGGAGGACCATGAAGATGGAACCGTTTTGCGCCGTGAATGATTAACACCATGTCATGGTAGCTACCGTCGATCGTAACTTATGAATGGGGTTTGCGAGCTGTTTTTTGTGATAGTTAATACAACTAAAAAAGCAATGAAGATTTATTGGTTTATTTATTTATTTATTTAGTTTTTGTTCACTTGTTTATTTATTGATGAATTTTTCTTGGGTATTCAGTAGGTGTATGACCTGTGATTCTCTGAGTTCAGAGTGCTATGATGAAGTTTGATAATTTTTTTTTTGTAAATTTACTGAACAGATTCTTTCAGGCTCTGTAAAAGACGATCATGTCGGAATGTCAGTCTTGTAAATCCTACGTACCTACCTTCTGATGAATTCGAAATCGTTCCATGCCGAAGTCTGTAGAGAGCAAAAGACCGTGGAGACCATTCGTTCAGGTTAGAATATGCATGTATGTCTTCCCGACAGTATAGTTAAGGTGGTGCCATCGTCAGTTTCGATCCACAAAGTTGTAGCTCAGTGGCTTTGTGTGGCAGTTATGACTTTTCATTGACTATATAAGCTTTCCAAGTCTATACGAATGGCGCCGTTGCTCCTTCCGTTCAATGACCTGGTTAAATACATAATTCCGGAGAAAAAAGACCCTCCATCTAAAGCAAAGAACTGCTACATATTGACGTATGACATGACCTTTTGTCGCTTAAATAAACCACTATTCATATAGAAGTAATATCGCCAGCATAGTGCTATTTTCGTTTCTGAAACTGAGTAAATTGGCTAGTACGCGGTTTCGGTTTGGTGAGGGAATGACGATTTTCGATTTTACGCCGGATGGAAAGCAAGACTTTTCCTTCAGTGGTTCAGTCACCAAGTAGGGTTACCGGCAGAGATGAAGTAAAAGAAGTTCGGGGTTGGTATCCTACGACTTTTCCAGGTTACCGGCAGAGATGAAGTAAAAGAAGGTCGGGGTCGGTTTCCTATGAATTTTCCAAACTGTGAGGTTCGCCATGTGAACCTTTCCAAACTACTACAAATCGAAGCAAAAAGACTCTTTTTTTTATTTCCTACATGGTTCCCCATGTTGGAAATAAAAATCAAAGTCTTTTGGCTTCGATGAACTCTGACTGAACTTCGATGATGGCGTCAATGCCTCGTTTCCATGATAGGATGCTTCTCCGCATACACTTCCATCGAGGTCTTTGTGTCGTTTTGAAAGTGCATATGGCAGAATAAATTGCGATGGCCGGCCCAATTACAAATCAGTGCTCTTATCCTCCTGGACAAGTCTGGTACCGACTGAGCAACACGGGCACTGGGGGCTCGCTTAGTCTAGACGGATGTCGATCCCATTTGCGATCCGCATGTGATAGTGCTACATTACTACCCCGCTTTCACCCGTTCTTAGGTAAACAGTTCAGAAACAGTAGTGAATTCGCTATCATTGCTACTATCAATTAGCTCTACAGCATGGCGTAGGCAAAGTAGCACTTCCACTGGTCGGTGCATATAAAATGACGGTGAAGTGAGAGGAAATGACCTCCAGGATTATATACAATGATGAGTGTCCCAAAAATCGAACCGTCAATGGACCTGGTCCCAGAAAAGCAGACATTGCGGTTTTGAGAAATGGTAGCGTTCTGGTCACCATATGGGGTACCCAATCTCTGAACCCCACCCACCTTGTGAGCGACAGGTATGCTCCAGATTCAAGACTAACATTTCCTACTTCAAAGTACGATAAGTGCCCGTCATATAGGTAGGGATTCAAGCGATACACGAGACGGAGTTGGTGTGATGTTTATTGGCGCTCTATCATACGCATATTGTGGGGAACGAATCATGTATGGAAACTCGCCCATTACCAAACTTCCCCCCCCCCCCACCTCCTCCCCCCGCGAACGCGGGCATCCTGGAAAAGGCCTTGGTGTCGCATAATTGATGAAAGATGTATTAACAATTTCTTCGACTGATGTCATGGTGATAGCTCGGCCAAGGGGTTGTAGTCGTTCAGAGGTCGTTCATTCATCAGCTGCAATCCTCGCAGTTGAGAATTCTCATTTCTATGGGTATAGTCATTAACTTATAACACGTTAGTGAAAATTCTAGATCTTGAACAGAGCCTTTCAAATAAAATACTAGGAGAGTGAATACACTCGTTTCCATTGACTGTTTCGACCAAGGTCTTTTTGGTTTCATTGGTGGCAGCCCAGCAGAGAAGCGATGAATCAAAATTTAGTATCAACGAGTTGAGACAACAACAGGGCAGCTGTTGAACAAATATTGCAAATACGCTGGAAACCATAGCGAATTGGAGGTCAAAAGAAAAACAGCAAAAAAAGTATACCCTTGTTTGTTTCCGCCCTTCTCTTGGGTATATTCATTTTCGGAATCAGTCAGTTACATAGTGTGCTTGGTTAGCTTATAGAGGATTTTGTACAGATCGAACCAGTTCTTCAGAAACTCTTAAGAGTTCATAACGTCCTGGTTAGGCATACCAATGCCTGCCGAATTTTCGGATTCCCATTTTTGCCACCTGAATGTTTTTGTTTTGTTTGTTTCATAGATCCTTCATGAGACGGACAGCGTTGGGAAAAGTATGCAGAGGTGCAGCCACAATAAGCAGGTTCAAATAAACTCATAAGAAACTTATTCAAGATAATGTTGACCTCGAATTCTACCCAGCAGTTCTAATCGCTATGCCGGTATCACTGTAGAACGTAGAGACCTTCCTTCTTGCATTGATTCCTCTTGGAATTCTGGCTAGTCCATTTTCTATGTTGCCTCAACTTCCCGTAGCGTAACTATCATACACTTCGAAGCAAGAAGAATACAAGCCTTCTATCCTTCCGTGGTGGACTAATTAGTACCACGTACCACACTAGTCTCAAAGAAGAAGAGCACTGGCTCGTACATTGGGTGGTCGCTGTCAGTCTTTGTATAGGTCACTTCCATACAAAACTACAATTCTGAATGGAAGTCGAATGCTGGGCGCATCCCGAAAATGGGATTGAATAACGCCCAGGTAGTTTATCCTTCACCCTTTGGAGTTGCAACGAAGGGATTTTTTATATAGTAAAGCAGCATAATAATTCTCGAAGAGTGCCTGTCCAGCAGGTCGGGTTGGTAATGTAGCGTCCTCAGGCTGAATTTAAAAAATTTCTACAACATTGAAGTAGTTGCCTTCTGATAATGAGCTAGGTGGAGGGTCTGGGCATCGACTGTAGACGAACTGAAAAGCGTCTTAATATCGAGGGAGGTATTGCTCAAACGATCGCACGGCTTGCCAACGATTAATCATGGAACGCAACTAATAAGAACTCATTGGTGCGAAATATTTATACAGTAGAGACTAAGATGTTTTACTGACCTTAGCGATGAGCTCTTTGCATCTGAAAAATCGGATAAATAATAAATATAAATAAGAACATTTATTCAAATTCAAAACGTAAACGGAAGTCTGATTGAAACCGTTTCCGTAAGAGAATGTCGTCTTTTAGATGGGACAATCCTCGAATGAGTTCACCGACTCGCGGAAAGTCTTCCACAATTTCATATCTTCGATGCAAACAGCACCACCTCCTCGTTTGTATTGTGATAACTGATGAAGAATTGAATCATTTGTAAGTTCGGTAACGGGTATGGGTAAACACCTACCCATCTCAGAACTAATAAATTACCTGTCTATTAATATCTCCTATACATACAGCCGGGATAGTCTCGTTCATAGACACACCCCATTTTGAATGATCCATGGCATTGACGTACTTCTTGTTTAGAACTTTTACAGATTTGACGTCGTAAACCTAAGGGTACCGTATACCTTCAGTTACCGTATACTGGTAGACGAAGTTTATGGTATACTTACATTCATTCCGGTACCACATTCAGTACCGACATCCGGTGAATGTCCATTTCTCCATGTTTCAACTGCCATAGGGGTTTGAAGGTTCAGAGCTATGAAGTCATGCCAAAGATCTGCAACCAGTCATATCTGTAAGTCGACATCCAGTTAAGGAGAAATTTATTACCGTTCAGGAAGTTTTTATACTTCGCGAACGCCATGGCTCTCTTATGACCACGAGTTTCGAGGTTACGGCTGATGGTCGGCTTGACATCGAACCTCAGAGATTTCTTGCGTACCACGTCCACAAGGTATGGTGCTCTGCAATGAGTTAAAGTAAAGGGTTGAAATCTTTCGGGAAAAAATTCTTGGAATCCCACCCTGGATACTCACATCAATTCAAAAGGTTTTGGTAGGTTAGACATACATGGCGTTACATGGGAATATCTCATATACTGACTGATATCCTCAAGGTAGCTGGCATCGAGTGAAAGGCAAAGAAATGATTGTGCAAACTTGGTACCAGTTTTTGGATAGTCATAATTTTCTGGAAAATATTTGTCAATCTAAAACGTACCGCAAAATATGAATATTTGGGTACTGTATGCCCTGAATATAAGGCACTGGCTACTGAGAAGTCCAAGCCAAAAAAAACTGCCACTCACTTGCAGGAGGAAATTTAGGCACACTATGCACCAGCCAGAATCCGCTGTCGATTGAGAAAACAGCAACACCTTTGCTGTGACCACGTCCACTAACCGCTTTTTTATTTGGGCATTCGTCATTGTAGGTGATTTTAAAAACCGTTTTCTGAAATTCTACTCAAAAACCAACCAATCTGTACGAATCGGACGATTTCTTACGTCGTCGGTGGTGTATAGCTGGTTGACGGTAGCACCGATCGCGGATTCAGTACTGTTTATTGGTTGCTCGCTCATGATCCATCCACTTTGGGTAGAATCGAAGTAGGCAAAGCTACGCCCCTTCTTTTGATCAATGGAGGCTGGTACTTTCAATGCGACAAACCTAAAATGAAAGGGTTTTCCCCCAAAAATCGCTATTCTGATTTAAAATTAGATCTTGCAAAAATTTTCAGAAAGTCTTTCATGGTAATTACCAGTCAACATCTTCTCCTTTCATATTTTTACATCGGATCTGAGCATCGACTAGGCAGGCGACCCACAGGATCGCCACCCATACTTTCCACATTTTTCGTCTGAAAAATTTTATCTGAAAATGTGGAATGATGAAAATGAAAATCGGTGGAAATACAGTGCATCGCCAAATGATACAGCCACCTCTAATTTTTCCAGAAACTCACAGTATACGATGTTTCTGAAAAACAGCCAAAGTAAAAAATGTGTCAAATCTGACTTGCAATTCGCACATTATCACCAAATTCCAGCTCGAAAACACAAACATTTTTTTGGTCAATTTTTCAATGAAGGGTGCTTTTCCAACGTCGCCAAATGACACAGCCACTAACAAAATCAATTTATTTAACAACAATCATACAACAAGGAGAGAAAGTTGCAAAGTCAATAATCAGCTGACCCACCATTCTTTCGAACAACTTTGATAATACGGTGGTCTAGGCTCGGATAAAAGATTATCGGTCAGCATCTTGGCAACTTGGTCTCATGTTTCGATTATCGCTTTTTTCAACTCCTTGACGCCTCGGAGTTGCTTGTTTTGAGCGTGAATCTTCCGCACCATGAAGCCCCATACATTTTCCATCGAATTCAAACCGGAGCTGTTAGCCGGTCAGGGCAGAAGTGCCGAGAGAACCAAGCTTGGGTGCTCCTGCAGACGTAAATTGGAGCGTTATCTTGCATAAAAACAAGATTTCGGTGCAGATTCTGACGCCAAGAAGGGAGAAGTGCACGGCGCATAACTGTTCGACAAAAGGATGAGCTCATTTCCTTCGATGCAAATCATAAACGGGTAAGCTTACTCGATGAAATTGCGGCCAAAACCATTGCTCTCATCCCTTGAGGTTGCTTCTAGAAAACTGAAGTTTCTTTTTTCTCAGATCTAGCCAGTCAAATCGTTTCTCTGAACCATCACAATTGAACTTCTTTTCATCGCAAAAATCGACTTGAAGAACAAAAATTATCAAAAGAAGGAAGGTCAAATGTCAGCACATGAAGACACCTTATTCCACTCGGTTCGGCTGCACCGTCTGGCGAAAGCGACCCGATTTCCTCGATGTATTTATTTTTGTCATGAAGGACGCCTTACGGATTTTCCGCTAGAAAATGAACCTGGACTTTCTTATCACCTTCCAAGCAGTGCTTTTTGAGACAGAAACGACCGGATTTCCATACAAGGCTTGGCGGAGTTCGACGCTTCCCTCAAAGTACATCGCTTGTCTTTGCCGAAAAGCAGCGAAGGACGTCCAGCACTTCTTCTGGTCTATCATAGGCTTCAGGGCTTTGACGAACTTATCCAAAACTGCGTGACATCGATCCAAATCTCGCGCGATTCTGCGATTTGATGGTCCCTGCTCCTTTTTCGCGAGGATTTGACCTTATTCGAATTCCGAAAGCAAACTTCTCTCCCTATTGCCTGAAAATGAAGAAAATTACATAATCGAAGCAATTCCGTTGCGCTGAACCGAAAACGACGCGGAGACAAGAAGGGGCTGTATCATTTGGCAAAGTTGGAAAAGCATCCTTTACTGAAAAAATTGACCAAAAACATGTTTTTTTCGAGCTGGAATTTGGTGATAATGTGCGACTTGCAATTCAGATTTGACACATTTTTTGCTTTGGCACATGCTCAGAAACATCAATTACTGTGAGTTTTTGGGGAAATTAGGGGTGGCTGTATCATTTGGCGACGCACTGTAGCTTGAAATGTGCTCTGAAAAGGCCAAAGGGCTGGGTCGATGATGTCGGAAACAGTGAAGTACATAGTGGGCAGATAGTTTTCATTGGTGTTCACGTGATCCCCTTTGTTGCAATTAGTACTTAGTAGTATTATCTGAAGATTAGGAGAGGTCTTAACTTTTTGGATTTGCTTATCTTCAAAGGGTTCTTTGACCCCTAAGACGCATACGGCTGAGAAAAACTCACAGATACGAGGTTCTTTCAAACGTGATGTCTTTTCCTCGAACTAAAATTTCCCTGAAGGGTCTGTTATCTCTAATCACCTTGTATACTCTATATTTATATAGATAAAAACCTCCCTTATATGTGTATATGATAATATACAGAAATTATTATTATTATTCTTACTATTGATTATTTATTACTATATATTGTATATATTTATATTTTGAAAATATTATTCAACGTGATGTTTTAATAACTGCTGTTTTTCGCTGCAGTTAACAATCAAATTATTTACTATATTAGTTATTATTCATATTTTTATATTTACACTTATTTATATGTTGATTATATATTTTTATTTGAAAAAGAAATATATATTATATATGATACACTTTAAGTAAGCTGGGAAGCGCAAATGATGATACTGATATTGGCAATATTCACGATTATAGTAGAATAAAAAATACCGAATTAAAAATCTGAATAATTTAGTTTTTCAAACGAAATATCTTTTTTTGACGGTTGTTTTGTGAGCTGGCAAATCCACAAATGATGTCAATCTGAGTTTTTTCTTTGAAATTCCCCGTCTTTCAAATTCCACATTCCTCAGTTCATCATGTTTTTCTCGATACAATCTGTCACGGTGCTGATAGCGAGATTACGTTTTTTTGGAATCATTTTTTATAATAATTGTCTTTGATTTCTTTGTTAATGGCCCCCCAATTGTAATAACATCTTTTGTGACAGATAAAGCCTTCTTTTGATATGAAATTCCGTGACGTGTGTCCCCGTTTCATTGTCTTCCAAGAATTCTTTCCATTCCGAACCAAAAAAGCGAAATAGGATCCTTTCAAGCGCATGGCTTATAATTAGTCTCGGAAATGAAGCTGAAGTTCTGGAATTGGAAATTTATCGAAAGTAATTTATCAATTTACTCATCCCTCGATACGCGAAAGTGTAACAATTTAGAAGTAGTGGCGGAATAGGTGTCTGTGGGAATTGGAGGTAGAGGAAAGTCGGCTTGAAAGGGTAGTGGCCCTCCACCTTGCGAGTCGTGTAGCAGCGAAGTAGGACAGGAGACCTTTGTAGTCAATTTGACCTTGTTATTTTCAAACTTAGGAGTACTACTAATCACTTATTTTATTACATCTTAGGAGCGTTTCTAGGCCCCTAGTGATTTGTTTTGGTAATTTAGGAAATTGGAATATTCTGGTGCGGCAGCCAACTCGTGACAAACTACGGATCGCCGAGTTACGAGATTAGAAAATTTGTTAGAATTGAAAGACGATGACAAGACAAGAAGGTCAGTTCATTATTGGCATTCATAAGCGAAGGTGAAAGTCAGTGGAAAACCTTATTTTGCGAAAAGGGCTTCTCATTGTAAGAAGATTTTCGATAAGGACGATGGTAACCGATGCGTACCTATTGTATTTTGCTGTCCCCCAGCGCGACACGGTGTGGAAACGTGTCATCACCCAAACTGAAGTAATACTATTAGGTTGTTCGGAAAGGAATGCGCGCTTACTTTGTCCATTCATTTCTCCCCTACTATAAAAGATTTTTCAGAACAGTTTTGTCTACTCGGAAGAGCTTTTTATTGCGCATCTTTTGATATATTTTTGTCTATGTTTACTTCGTTTTTTCTAAGAAAAAAAAGTTTAAAAGGTGCTCGACCAAAAATGCCTTTTGCGGGCTTGCATGTGGTACAACTTCAAACAAGGAAAATCGGCTGCTGAATCTCATCGTGCCACATCTGAAGTGTACGGCGAAAAAGCCCTGTCAGAAAGCCAGTGTCCACGATGGCATCAGCGTTTCAAAAACGGTAATGAAAGCTTGGAGGGCGAAGGTCACGGAAGTCGGCCTCAATTGGTCGATAACCAACTGTTGAAGACCGTCATTAAATTGGGTCCACACCAAACCACCCGAGAACTGGCAACACATGTTGGCTACTGAAACCCTACCATCCATGAGCATTTGCTGGCAATTTGCATGACGAACAGGTGCGGAAAATGGGTACCGCACCAGCTGAGCGACGCAAACCAGGCAACACGAGTGGCGATGGCCGAAATTCTTCTTCATCGCTCCAAGAACAGCGGTTTTTCCAACCCTATTATTACATCAGACAGGAAACGGATGTGCCTCGACTACGCAACACGAAAAAGACAGCGGTTAGACGCTGGTGACACTCCAAAACCGACTCCGAAACCGGATATACACGGTAGAAAGGTGATGCTCAGTGTTTGGTGGAACAGCAAAGGTTTAGTGTAGTTTGAAGTCCTGAATTCGGGTCAAACGGTTACGGCGGACATATACGAAGATCAGCTGGACCGCGTGGATCAAGCACTGCGTCATCAAGGTGTCGAAACGAGGTCGACAAAATTCCTCCTCGGCAACGCTCGTCAACATGTTGCGAAAACCACCTTGGAAAAAAATTGAGGAATAGGGGTTGGGAATTCCTGCCTCATCCGCCTAACAGCCCAGACCTGACTCCATCCGATGACCATCTGTTCCGGTCAATGCAGCACTCCTTGGCCGAGAGAAAATTCAAAAACCGCGAAAAAGTCTAACTCGGGGTGTCCAACTACTTTGAGTTGCAGCCGGCCGAGTTCTTCAGAAGATGAATCCATTCTTTGCCTAAACGTAGACAACAAGTCATCGATAGTAATGGAAAATATCTTTTGAATTGATCTTGTTTAGTTTCGTTTTTATAATAAAAAATTTTTTGAACTCAAACGCGCATTCCTTTCCGAACAACCTAATACATACTACATACTGATGGGATCCGAACAGCGACAAGTCGTTCGAAGATTGAAGAGTCGGAAAAAGAAGGGTCGACGACTGAGGTGTTGGCTTTGGAAAAGAGGGTACGAATTCATAGGAGAAGTTGGAGCAGAAAAATGGAGCAGAAGGTCTTATGAACAAATTTTCGACATGAACGGGGTTCAATTCGACTTGGTGGAATAATAGTCGAAAAGATGTCACCATCGTGGAAAAAAGCCATTGTAATCATAACGTATGCGGTTCATGCACATAATGGGAAAACCGATCATTCATTCTGAACGACTTCTAAAATGTCTTCATATGGAGAGGACTGCTTCTCAATCAAATATCAAATGCAATCATATTTTTATTCAACATAGCATGTGATTCAAAAGATACTGATGCGATAGGAATGATATTTATAATAGATAATAAGAAACCCTTATTTTTCATCTTTTTGACTTCTTTACATCTGAATCATGAAATAGAATTTATGTGGTATGTTCCACAACATTCATAGCTGAAAATGTTTGTTTAACAAATTCCAAGTCGTCTCATCTTTAAACCTCGGCATTTCTGTTGTTCTTGAAATCGTTAATTTTGCTTCTGCCTCGAGGTTAGTAAGTGGAAATATTCATTCTGGCCGACGTTTCGGCGGACTCCTCGTTTTCAAAGGCCTGAAAGTGGTTCAAAGCTTGTTGATTGCACACTACCCCACCAAGTGCCTCTTCCACTCTAGCGTTTCTGACGTTCTACCAAGAATGCACGGAAAATGTCCAAAATCCAAAAGATAAGCTCACTTCACTTCCACCGCGAAGTGTAGCCAAGCCTCATGGTTAGTCCATTAGTAGAGAATGATCTTGGTCCGCTGTCCTTATGGAATGACATTATTGCGGATCAGCACGTTCGCGGATTATGGAACAAACTCGCAGTGTTGCATAAATGGCAAGAGATCATTTGTGATCGTCACACACTCCTTTCAATTGTCCATATGTGGATTTCTAGCTATAATCCAGAACGCTTCCAACGCTTTCCTCGACGATATTTCCGTTTCGTGAGCCAATATCGTACACTTGATGTTAAAGTCATTTCCACCATGCTGATCCACTCTGTGCTTCCCTAACGGAGTTACACATTACTGCGCCGTCAACCACCAAGATGCTCTTTGATTCGAACTGACAAAACTCTTTGGGTTTTCCCTATGTAGCTTGAATTACATGCCTCACATTGAATCTGATAAATTACACCTACAGAAGCGCAATCTCCATTTTTCCGGTTTTTTTTCCGGTGAATCAAAATGTTTTCCGACCTTCTTTTTCCACTTAACGTGTACGATCCCGCTAGACACTTTGATTTGAGTGTTTAGATAGGGGAGCCATTACCATCTTCTGGCATCTATCATGTGAGCCTGACGTACGGTGACTGCTCATTCGTTATACGGAAACACGCAATCAATTTCGGACTGTGTTGAAGTTACAGTGAAGCAGTCATCTATATACCTACAGTACATCAACGGAAAGCGTGCCAGTACTGGCTCTTCAATTCTGCTCATGAAGCAGATCGCCAGTACGGGAGCTAATCGTTGACCCATGACCAAACCTCTTATTTGAGAATAGTAAGAACCTGACCACTTGAAGATGTTACAACCAAGACATTCCTTAATGAAAGTCATATAATAATACGCGCTTTCCCGAGTCCAAAAGTCCCAATACTCCTACCGTGCCTATCCAACATTTCAGATAGCGCTTGTAAGGCTTGTTCGTTTCGGACGTTGGTGTAAAGGGAGATGACGTCAAATGACTCTATTACGCAACTTGAAGGACGCGGCGAGATTCGTGGCGATTAAGACGACTTTAGCGTCTATCATTGGACACCAAATTTGAAGTAGGGTGGATTAGTACGATCACTTGACCATACAAATGTATTCTTCTTCGAGTTTGCGCCCCAATGATAGGTGCCAAAGTCGTCCTAAGCGCCACGAATCTCGCCGCGCCATTCGGTTCTGGGTGAATGTTCCGTTCTCCGTTCCGCAGTTGTTCAGGGAGTTGGTTCGTATTGGACACGTGTGAGGAGACCTTGGTCAACAATTGGCTCACAATAGGATTCAAAAACCACGAAATTCTATCGGTTGGTCCACCTATGCAACTTATAATAGGTCTATAATAGGTCCGCGGACGTTGACAGCAACTCGTTAGGTGCAAGTTTGTGGGTTTTCATCAAGCTGTAAAATACAGGACAAATTGGAGAATCGAGCCCTAGTCTACAAAAGAATTTTCATCAAGACCTGCAGATTTGCCTTCTTTCATCCAGATATGGTTGAGACGCTTGCATTGTGATGAGAATTACTCAGCTGTTGTACGGCGGTGCGTGGTTGTATACCGCAGGTGAAATTCTGTTATGGCACGATTCAAGGACTGTGGCATAACGACAAACTCCCCTCCCGTATCGCTCACAGAGATTCTTATTGTGCCGTTTGATCTTAGCTCGCGTATTTCTCTAAACCCTTACCGTTGCTGGAATGTCAAATTGCTGATCTGATGCCGCCTATGTTGGTTTAAAACATTAAGCACACCAGCCGACAGCATTCGCACTTTGTTTAACGATTTTTCTAAAAATTTCATAAGCACCGGTATTTTTGTATGTTATATATTGTACCGCTAGCGCCGGCTTCCCTCCTTCTTATGGTTGGGTTGTAGTGATTGGCAAATCAAACTCCTCCTCATATGGGGGCCAAATGCTATTTTTAGGAACACGAAATTCGACAGAGGACTTATAGGGTATGCAAGATGTATTTGAAATGAGCCGGTGCTAGTGTCTATGATTAGAAGCTTCAATCTGTTGCGGTTCATTTCAAAATAATGACCCATTGAATGTTCATCTGATAGGCAACCAAAGCTCTGAATGGTACTTACAAGTCGTTCGAACCATACCATTATCAGATGTCCTTGTCAATAAAGCCTCCTATCTCCACGGATATACCAGTAAATGAGAATCCGAAACTATTGGCGGTCGGAGAAGTTTTGTTAAGAATTATATCGAAGCGAAAAGAAACAGTGACTCTTCATTGAGTCGCAAGTTTTGCCGGGTAGCGGTCGTAACCTAATAGCAAGAAATGAACCAATTTTCATCTCCTTAAAAAATAGTACTCTTAGTCGATCCCTATCACTGCACTTACCTTTCCTGTCGAATGGAAGATATTAACGAATCAAAGCTAGATTGTGAAAAACAAAGGCGTGGATTTGATCGGTGAGTGGATCTTGTTTTCTAAGACCTCTTCCATCGTCAGTGATCCCATCCTGACTCCTCTACTCCTATGGGGAACCCCGCCCTTTGTGGGCGGGGTCTGATCCTGTTACCCACCATAAATGTTCCCATCTAGAGAGCCGAGTAGAGCCAAACTGAGCATTTTTGCGCAAATCCTGCCTCCTGTGAGCCGAGCCCTTGAACTTTCTAGTTCCCGCGGATTAGGGGTCATGAATTTCCGCTTAAACCCAACCGATTGTGGGCGGAGTTCGGTCTTGCCACGATCATTTCCCATCCTGCCGACTATTGTCCTTCCAAATTTGAGCGCTCTAGGCCCACGAGGACAAGAGCTATAAGTTCCCGCTCAAATTCCGCCCATTGTGGGCAGAGCCCAGTCCTTCCACCCACCGTGAATGTTCCCATCCTGCTACTTGTACTCCTATGAATTTTGAACAGCCCAGGGCGAGATTGGCAATCTTCGCGCACCCCCCCCCCCCCCCCCCGCGCATCAAAATTACCGAAAACCGCCTGTTAAGCAGGTAGACTTCGTAATGTACTCGCCCGACGTCCTCAGGTTGAGTTCGAAAAATTTCTACAACAGTAAAGTATTTGCCTGCTGACAATGAGCTAGGTGAAGGTGGAGATCTGAACAACGATTATGGAAGAACTGGAAAGCGTCCTAATTTCGGGGGAGCTGTCGCTCAACTGATCGGCATGGCTTTTGAACGATTGATTTATGGAACACAACTACCAGGAACTTCATTGCTGTGAAGTATTTATACAGTGTCGACTAAGACGTTTTACAACCCTTGCTCGTAGGCTTCTCGGCGTCTGAAAATCGGAAAAATATTATCAAATACATTTAGTTACTTTATGACATAGAGCGGAACTCGTATGAAGACAAATTACCATAGGAGAATGTCGTCTTCTAGGTGGAACAATCTTCAAATGAATTCACCGACAGGCGGAATGTCTTCCACAATTTCATATCTTCAATGCAAACAGCACCACCTCCTCGTTTGAATTGTGATAACTGATGAAAAATCGAAGCATTTGAAAGTTGGGTAACGGGTAATGGGTAAACACTCACCCATCTCAGCACTTATCAGTTACCTGTCTGTTAATATCTCCTATACATACAGCTGGGATAGTCTCTTTCATCGATACACCCCATTTTGAATGATCCATGGCATTGACGTATTTCTTGTTTAGAACTTTTACAGATTTGACGTCGTAAACCTAAAGGTACCGTATACTTCCAGTTACCGTATAGCTGATTGGTAAAACTTATTATAAGGTGTACTTACATTCACTCCGGTACCACATTCAGTACCGACATCCGGTGAATTTCCATTTCTCCAGGTTTCAACTGCCATAGGGGTTTGAAGGTTGAGAGCTATGAAGTCATGCCAAAGATCTGCAACCAGTTAAAACTGTAAATCGACAATGAGTCATAGAAGTGTATATTTTGAATATAAATACCTTTTTGGAAATTTTTATACTTTGCAAACGCCCTGGCCCTCTTATGACTGCGAGTTTGGAGGTCACGGCTGATGGTCGGCTTGACATCGAAGCTCAGAGATTTCTTGCGTACAACGTCCACGAGGTATGGTGCTCTGCAACGATAAGTGAGTAGGGTTGAAATTCAGAAGCAAAACTAATCTTACTGGTTACTCACATCAATTCAAAGGGTTTTGGTAGGTTGGACATACATGGCGTTACGTGGGAATATCTCATGTACTGACTGATATCCTCAAGATAGCTGGCATCGAGTGAAAGGCAAAGAAATGATTGTGCAAATCTGGTCCCAGTTGTTGGATAGTCATAACTTTCTGGAAGACATTCGTCAATTTTCGTCAATTTAGAAAGTGCCACAAAATATGAGCAAATATAGTTTTGAATGTAATCCGGTCTAGGGAAATGAGAAGTTGTTAGTTTGACCTGGAGTTCATTAGTGGGGCTATGCTAAAAGGAGTAATTTTGAACACGCTCCATCTGGGATTGGATCTACTACACTTCCCTAGGCCTAGGTTCAGGTGAACCAAGCCTTCTATCAATTCCATAGTCGTCTACTTGATGCTGGGTTCCTATAGGGAGATAGGAAGAACTAATCTGTCGGTCTTCCTAGCTCCAGCGATTTACTGTTCGAGCAGGTACTCAGTCAGACACCATGCAGTCCTCACTGGAAGTCGAATGCAGTGGGGCATCACAAAATAGGACTGATCGTCCTGAGCTTATCCCTTAACTTTGATGTTGAGTGCCCTATATGTAGATGGGGACAATGTGTGAGCTCTGGATAGTCGTATCTTCTGGGAGATTCCATGTCATTCGTGATTTTTGACCATATCTGTATCTATTTTGCGTATTTTTAATGAATATTTGGGTACTGTATGCCCTGAATATAAGGCACTGGCTACTGAGAAGTCCAAGTCAAAAAAACTGCCACTCACTCGAAGGAGGAAATTTAGGCACACTGTGCACCAGCCAAAATCCGCTATCGATTGAGAAAACAGCAACACCTTTGCTGTGACCGCGTCCACTGTCCGCTTTTTCATTTGGGCATTCGTCATTGTAGGTGATTTTGAAAGTTGTTTTCTGAATATCCGTTCGAAAGCCAACAAATCTATACACGTAGAACGATTCCTTACGTCGTTGGTGGTATACAGTTGGTTGACGGTGGCACCGATCGCGGATTCAGTACTGTTGATCGGTTGATCGCTCATGATCCATCCACTTTGGGTAGGATCGAAGTAGGCAAAGCTACTACCCTTCTTTTGATCAATGGAAGCTGGTAATTTCAATGCGACAAACCTGAAGAATTTTTTCAAAAAATCGCTCGTCTGATTCGAATTTAGATCTCGTAAAAATTCTCAGAGAGTCTTTCATGGTACTTACCAGTCAACATCTTTTCTTTTCATATTTTTACATCGGATTTGAGCATCGACTAGGTAGGCGACCGACAGGATCGCCACCCAAACTCTCCACATTTTTTCTCTGAAAAAAATTTCGTCTGAGAAAACTGCATGTTAAAAATGAAAATCAGTGAAAATAGTTTGAAATATGCTCTGAAAAAGGCAAAGTGCTCGGTCGATGATGTCGGAAACAGTGAAGTATTAGGTTGGCAAATAAGTCCTGCGACAAAAAATTTGAAGCGTTGAAAATTTGTATCAACAGTGTGAACACGGTAGCAAAGGTAGTAAACCGTTAGGGCGTTCCCCGGGCAATCAACACGAGCAAATAAGTGCACGCGTTGGGCTTTTGCAGCATTACGGTCAATGAATGGACAACACCCGATCCGTACCATCACCTTCCAGTAAGCACGCCATGAAAAAAGGGGGTGTAGCAGCTCGAAATATCGACAGTCTATTCGATGCTAGCACTGCTCACCGATCGACGGTCAACAATCGGGTGGATCGCTTCACTGCAGGAGATACTAGCCTTTGGAGTAACGCAAGCATCGTCTTTTAATTTAATGGAGGTTGGAGGAATCCATCCACTATGAGTTGCTGAACGCAGACTAGATGGACACAGTCATCGCTTGCCCCTATGATCCCCTTTATTCGGCCAACGGGGTTAGAGAAGGACAATCAAACCGTTAATCAGGTCCCTACAGAGGGACAACGCACGTCGAAAATTCGCTTTGAGCCCACGTCAAAAGTTCAACGATCCTCCTCGGTTCCAGGTTACTCGTCATTCGTACTCCCGGAGTGTTCCCCCTTTTAACCACCATGGGCTCCGCCTTTTTGAGCATCCCGTTGTGGAAAAGGGCAGTCAATTACTTCTTTGAGTCACAGCTCCCTCGCTCCTGAAGAGATGGCATCAGTGATTGGCTCAAGAGATGAAAGAAGTTTGTTGACTTCTTCGGTAAATATTTTTCCGAAAATTGATCGATGTGAAGAAATTTAGAAACGATTTAAAAAATGTCTCCATTTTCTCGCAGCACTCATTTGCCAACCTAATACATAGTGGGCAGATAGTTTTCATTAGTGATCACGTGATCTCCTTTGTTGCAATTAGTACTTAGTAGTATTATCTGTAAGAGTAGGAGAGGTCTTAACTTTTCTGGATTTGCTTATCTTCAAGTAGTTCTTTGACCCCTATGAAGCATATGACTAGGAAAAATTCACAAATATGAAGTTATTTTGAAAGTGTCGTCTTTCTCTCGAACTGAAATTCTCCCAAAGGATATATATTTATATAGATGGATACCTCCTAGTATTTATTTGTATATTAGAATTTTTATTATTCCTATATTATTATATTATTTATTATTATTATTATTTATTGTATATTCTGCATTAAAATTTTGGTTCGACTTGATGTTTTTTCGCTGCAGTCAGCAGTGAAGTTAATTACTATATTATTTATTATTTATGTTTTTTTTACATAAACTTATTTATATATTATTTATATACTTTCATTTGAAATAGAAATATGTATTATATATTATATATTGGGTTGTCCGAAGTTTACGCCAATTTTTGATACCCCGGATTTATCAACCGTTGTACAAAAGATCAAGGACCCAACCTAAAAAAGTTATTTGATTTCTGAAAGAGTAGATTCTCCTCTATATTTCTATTGAGATTCTGTCAACATTTGTCGAAGTTTGCCTGTACAGGACTCGTATGAAAATGGAGAACCACTGCGCGCATTTTCGGCATCTAAAGTATTTCTTCTACCGCAAGGCCTAGAATGCGGCTCAAGCCGCACGAAAGATATATGACGTTTGAGTAGACCATGCCCTGAAGGAACGTACAGTGCATGACTAGTTTGTGGGATCCAAACGGAGTGAATTTGCCTTCAAAGACCGGCAACCCTTAGAGAGACTATCATCAGTTTAAACGATCAACTCAAAATGGTAACCGAAGCAAATCGGCACATCACTGCTCGTGGAGTAGGAAAAGGGCTTATTGTTTCGAAATTAACTATCCATGGTCATCTGCAGACGCTTGGTTTTGTAAAGCGCCTTGAAGTTTAGATATCTCGCGGAAGGAGCGAACGCAATGCGATGGACCGCGCCTCCGTGCGCGACTCGTTGCTTGAACGATATAAAAATGAGCCGTTCCTGAAACGCTTAAGCACGAGGGACGAAAATTGGATTGTGTACAGCAATGAGGAGCGGAAACGAGCCCCTAGTGAGCCGTCTCAAACCGCTGCAAAAGTCAAAATCCAGGTGCGGATGACTATGCCGAGTTGCTGATGGGATTTCAGGGAAATCACTTACCATGAGCTGTTGTCGCACAATCCAAAGATGACTTAGGAAAAGCACTATAGTTAGCTAGAAACTATGGAGGCAGCGATGGTCTAAAAGCGACCCAAAGTGGCCAATTGTTAGGGCGTAATCTTCCAACAGGGTACCTCCAAACCACACGTATTTTTGGCCACTCGTCAAAAGTTGCTAAAGCTCGGGTGGAATGCCTTACCACACCCCCCATATAGTCCAGACATAGCACCATTAGAATACCACTTGTTTGGGTTTCTGCAAAGTTCTTTGAATGGAAAATCGTTCAATTCGCTGGAGGACTGCAAAAGGCACCTGAGCGGGTTTTTCGATTTTAAGTCTGGAACCTTCTATGGAAGAGGGGAACTGGAACCTACAGGAAGATGTCGAAGCCTTACTGAACAGAATGGAGGATATATTGTTCAATGAACGGATTTCTTCATCTAGGAATTTTCATTCAAAGATGAATCAAAAATCGGCGGGAACTTTTCGGACAACCTAATACATTAATGAAGCTGCCAAGCGCAAATGATGATATTGATATTGGAAATATTCACGTTTATGGTGGTATAAAAAATACAGTATTAAAAACTTTGATAATTCAGTTTTTCGAATAATAGTATCTTTTCTGACGGTTGTTTTGCAAGCTGGCAAATCCGCACGTCATGTTAGTCAGAGTTTTTTCTCTGAAATTCCACATTCCACAGTTTAGCATGTTTTTCTTGATACAATCTGTCACTACACTGATAGTGAGCTTAGCTTTTTTGAAACCATTTTTTATAATAATCGTGATTGATTCCTTTGTTAATGGCCCCTGAATTGTAGCAACATCCTTTGTAACAGATAAATCCTTCTTTTGATATGAAATTCCGAGACGTCTGTACTCGTTCCATTCTCTTCCAAAAATTCTTTCCATTCTGCACCAAAAAAAGCGAAATAGGATCTTTTCAAGCGCATGGCTTATAATTAGTCTTGGAAAAAAGGCTGAAGTTCTGGAAATGGAAATTTATCAAAAGTAACTTATCAATTTACTCATCTTCGATACGCGAAGGTGTAACTGGAAGTTGTGGTGGAATAGGTGTCTGTGGGAGCAGGAGGGAGAGGGAAGCCGGCTGAAAGGGTTGTGGCTGCCGACGCTACGAGCTAATGTAGCAGAGGAGTAGGACTCCAGAGTTTTGTGGTCAACTTGGCCATATTCTTTTCAAACTCATTAGTAATACTGCCACTGGATTTTATACCATCACAGAAGCGTTTCCAGTCGTCTAGTGATTTTTTTTTTCGTAAATTTAGGAAGATAGAATATTTTGGTGCGACAGCCAACTTGTGACAAACTACGGATCACCGAGTTGCGAGATTGGAAAATTTGATAGAATTGAGAGAGGAAGACATGACGAGCAGGTCAGTTCATCATGTGAATTCATAAGCGAAGGTGAATATTAGGAAAGAATTGCATTTAAAACCATATTGAAACCATATTGGCGAGAAAGGCTTCTGATGAGATTTTCGATAAGGATGACGGGAGAATCAATGCACATCTACTGTATTTTTTGATCGATTCTCCAGCGCAACACAGTATGAAAAGGTGTCGTAGTCATGACCCAAGCTAGGGTAAAACCACATTCTAATGGGATCCATTCAGCGAGTAGTCGGTCGTTTGAAGATTGAGGTGTTGGCATTGAAAAAAGGTACGAGTTAATAGGATTAGTTAGTACAGAAAAATGGCAACATTGTTTTTGGCGAACCAATTTTCGACATGAAAGGAGTTCAGTTTTAGGTGGAATGATGGTTGAAGTAAAAGTTACAATTATAAAAAAACAATAGTAATCAGAACACATGCGGTTCAAGGGCAAATAGGAAAGCCGACCATTCCCTCTGATTGACTCCTGAAATGTCTTCATATGGGGACGACTGCTGCTCATTTAATCAATATCAATTGCAATTAATATTTTTATTCAACATCGCATGTGATTCAAACGGTACTGCTGTGATAGGAATGATATTTATAATAGATGATAGAAAAATTATTTTTCATCTTATCGACTTTTTATACATCTGAACAACGGATTATAATTTATGCAGTATGTTTCAGAACATACCTGAAATTGTTTGTTGAACGGTTTTTATGAAAAGTTCATAAAAGCCGAGAAAAAGCGATTTTGCATATAATATTTATATTATTTTATAAATATTAAAATGTTGTCATGTGTTCATTTCGGAACCGGTTCACTTTGGAAAGAAATATGTGCGATTTCAGTCTCATAATTTTGGCATTATTTTTCTATGTCGTAGCACAAAGCTGAGATCTGGATCCGAACAAGCTTAGGTGGACACTCTGGACAGGGAATTAGAACCATTCGTGAGCTTACCTAGCTCCTGCCTTTTCGTCGGCAGATTCATGATCCGAAGTCATGTTGCCGAAGTCATACTGCCACAACTGAATCCAGTAGACGAGGGAAGCCAGCACCCTAAGCCAAGAGTCAGGCTACAAGAGTTGTTTCGAACTTTTTGATGTCTGTTAGGTTGTTTGCCTCAATAATGTTTCCGCCGAATTTTTTTCCATGCCGATACTGTAGAGGGTGGTCAAGCGTTATGACAATGTTGCTTCCATTGAGCCCATGATATGTAGTCAAAGGGCATCGGTTGCTGAATACCAGAAGGAACCTGCATACAAATTGTTTAGGGTCGGGTGAGCCTATTTAGTTCCACGTCTAATTACCTCGCACCTTCATCGCCCATCCACTCACCCACCTGTGTGGTGGCCTCGCTTAATTGGTTGGCTGCTGACCTCTCTGCCACACAGCCATACTCAGGAGTAACAATGTCGATTATATGATTAAGAAACTTCTAAAGCATGAAAAATAAGGCAAAACAAAAAAGTAAATATGCATTACTTCCATAATGCAACACAGAAAGCTGTGGAGGCTAAAGTAATGTTTGGAAAATCTTAGGATGGGTCATTCTCACAAGGCGCCTGCAGGCAAACTAGTTGACAGAGTGTCCTTTCAAGCTTTTTTAACACCCTCTATCGCTTTCTCTGGATACAGCCAGTAGGTCACTTGAAGCTATTCAAATATGTGGATGAAAGCATCATAAATCACCTCTGTAGTGTGCTTGTCATCGCATGAGCACGACGTCTCACTTGTACTTCTCTGAATTCGACTACAGCGCCTTCTCCGGCTTGAACTCATGATTAGCTGACACTGCTGCTCCTTCTTATCCCTACGAGTCCCTGTATTTAGCTAACCCACCATAATACACTACACCACCCCTGTTTTATGCACCTTCACCCATTCCACCACTTGCAACTTCCCTTTCTATTACCCCGAGTGTTTCAGCACCGGATTCCTTTTATTTATCCTTAGCATCTGAAAGCACTGTGAGCTCTGTCAACCAAAACCCTTCGTTTTCAGAAACCCTAAGGGCAGCTACAGCTACCTCAAATCCGGAGCACACCTAAATGGCGAAAGGCAGGTAGGTAAGCAAGGTAGAAAGCTTCACGTTCTAATCTATCGCGACCAAGTGGATGGAGAATGGACCAAGTGAGCAGGAAACAGAGCAATTCTGCAGAAAAATGTCTAGATAAGTCACCGATAATGCTTCATATTTTCCTTATAATAAAGATTTTGAATTTTTAATTTTATTGTCCAAACTGCATACCATTTTAAAATGTGTAATAACAACAAATAATAATACAATAATATCAGTAATGATAATAACACAGTTTCAATCCATAGGATCAATACCAGTTCACTCAGACTGTCAGAGAGGTCACAGCCAACTAATTAAGCGAGGTCACCCCACAGGCGAGTAAGTGGATGCATGAGAAAGGTGCGAAGTAATTAGAAGTGTGGAGCCGTGGAACTAAATACCGACTCCCGTTTAGGGTCGCATCTCCTTCATTTGAAGATTGATGCTTCGCAACTACCTACCTACACCAACTAACAACAAACAACTTAGCAACTGAGTTTTTGGAGTGCATTTTATCATCAGTTTAGGGTGGAGCTGGTGTATTGAAAACTGGCGCACTATCACTCACACATGGTCCTGAGATCGAATTCTGCGATATCAACCGAGGCCATTCAAACCATCCATTCCTACGGTGTCGTTCATCTGATACCAAACTCGTATGGGAGGATAGACTGGCTTATCATGTTATACTTATGACTGCTGAAAAGATATGGCTGGGCTTTCAAGAAGCTGAGGACGGGTGGAGTCATTGTTAGTTCAAGAGTAAAAAGCTTGGCGTCAGGAAACACGAATACAGGCTTCGAGGGTAATCATTTTGCCTATGAGAGATACTTTGGGGAGCAATTCTCTTACTTGAACACTTATTTACTTATGATGAACATTGTTTGTGTACCGTTACAGTCTTCAAATCATTAAAATGGTACGGTGCCCTGCAAGAAGTATGACCTGTTTGTATACTCTTCACGACCATCCATTTTGAGAATAGTTGAAGTGAACGAGACGACGACCTTCCTTTTTGTCCACATTTGTTGGTATTTTCATTGCAACGAATTTATGAGTCAGGAGGTTGAGAAATGAATTGGTTGTTATTTAACTAAAATGAAAATTTTTGAGTTTTTGCCAGAGAACCGTTCATGCTGCTGACCAGTCTCCTTCATTCCAACGAAGCTTTTTGCGCAGAAAGTCTTAGTTGTAGGCCACGTTTGGCGTGTGAATCATGTGCTATTTATGTATGTGCACTGGTATCAAGCATTCACTTGCCTAGGCTAGGGGGTATGTATCAAGTCGTGCGTCCGAGAATGCGCGCGGCGAAGTTCGTAACGATTTGAACGACTTCAGCGCCTATCATTGGGGCCCAAATTTGAAGTAGAGTAGATTAGAAGGATAATCTGACCCTGCTAAACTAGTCTACTTTGGGTTTGTGTCCCGAAAATTGGCGTCAGAGTCGTTCAAATCGTCACGAACTTCGCCGCGCAATTTGCCGCGCGCGTTCCCGGACGCACTACTTGACCGTCCCCCTAGGCCAAGAGAGGTTCACCATCAAATCTCTGCACATTGTTCTTTTACTGTTGCAATGAACGATGAGAAGTGCGATATGATAGGATTATCTAGGGATTCTGAACCGGTGTCAAGACTGAGAAAGCATTCCGTTGTAGTATTGAAAACTGTGCAATATCTAGTTTGGGGGGACGGGTTTGTTCGTTGCTGTTCGCCTTATTACCTGATTCCAAACAGTATTTGATTGGAATGTTACTCTTTCTTGGACTTAGATATCCTTAAAGGGTCAAAAAATTTTTTGAAACTATGTAAAAACCTGTAAAAAACAGCACCGTTATACAATTAATGTTGAACAGTTGGATCGCCCGACATATGTACGCCGAGCCTCCTTCCTTTTTGTTACAAAGTCGGAATGTAGGCTTACCTCCCAGTCTTCTTTTCAGAACGAATGATTGCTCTCTGATCGTGAATTCTGAAGAGGAATTCTCTCAGAGGAACTCCCTCTTAGTGGACATCGAAATTCTAAATGGGGCGTGTACGCCTATCGCTTACTTTTGGAATATACCCGTCTGTTGTCTTTGTTTAACACAAATCATCCATCACAAATTTGATTCTTCCTTTCATTGGTTTCACTGACGAACCTACTTTTCTGTGAGCACTCAGTCATCCGAAGTCTTTAATGGTACTCATCAATGTTGTCGAATGATAATAACAGCACTATCACAAGGTCATAGTCATAAGCTTCGTTATCTTTATGTGTATCAATCATTGGCCGAGATTCTCAGATTATTGGTGGTTGGATAGGTTTTGCAGCAACTGACATCGAAACAAAATCAATGTGTGGTCCCTACTTGGGGAAAAACTTCTAGACGTACACGTCGTTATCTGATAGCAAGCACAGGAACAAACTTTTTACTTATATAGTGCTGACTTTTATCTGTCACTGCATTTACTACTCATTTTTTGCCGACCTCCTGTAATCGCACACACAGGCCCACATGCAACGCACGTACACACAAACACATGCATGTACACATATGCATACATACAGTAGCGCTCAAAAGTATCCGGCCAACTTTAACTTGCCGTAACGTTTTTCCCAGTGAAGCAAATCGCATGAAATTTTGATATGTTTAAGAGAAGCATATCTCACACTATCCAACACTATTTGACCGCAAAGCAGCAATGTCCACATAATAAGGGAAGGCGTTTGTAGACTATGCTGAAAGCAAGTTTGTGACGTCTGCAGTTATTCCGACCTTATGTACGTTTTTCTTCTCTTCTGAGTTCGACATTAGCGCTCGTACACTTAAAACATGGCAAAAAGGAAAGGATTCCCAGAAGGACCACCATTCGTATTTCCACTTGATTTTTTGTTCAAGACCTTTTGGATATCTGGAACAAGATCAGATTGCATGTTAATAGTGGTAAATACTCACACTACGCCCATGCTACACATATTGAAATTTTGCTTGATTAGATCCAGTAGGAAAGGAGTTATGACTGAAAATTACAATTGGAGTTAGCATTTCGCCGAATACTTTTGAGCGCTACTGTACATATTCACACATGCACAATGCATACACCCACATATATGTACACACATACATACACAAGTGCACGCACAAAAGTATTATTCGACATGCTTTTTTTCCAGTTGTAGTGGCGTCCCTGCTTTTCGTCCCTGTCGGGAATTTGGAAGTCTGGATTTTCCTCTGCCTAGGAAGATTCCGAGTATGTCCTTTTCACAGCAATGACGAATGACGCTGACTGCATGTTCTAAGGCGAAAAATCAAGCGGCGAAAATTCCGATGCACCAACTTCTCACGTGGCCACGATTCTACGACTAAGAACATCTTTTCGGTATAAAATGTTCTCAGATGTGAAAACTTGATAACGTTGAAAGTTGGTCCCGGAAGGATTTCAGGTGTCTTTCTATTTCAGCCTACTAGCGGAAGGGATGCAGAGTAGAACATTGGTGGCGAAGAAAATTTGAGGCATTCGAGGGATATAAGGCTTCTGATGTGTTTTGAATTGAGAGGTTGTAAGGGTTTATGACGGCGAAAGAGGTGGTACTTAGACGAGATGCCAGTCGTGTACAATTGCATAAAGTGTCGGCTGCCAGCGAAAAATGCCAATGATAGCTTCCCGTCGAACCTATAGACATGACTATGAATTATCAGTTATTTGAATTTTTATCGTGCAGCTTTTAGTGGAAATAGGCAAGAACTAATTTCCAGATGTAGTGAGAAGCAGTTTGTTTCAATTTGGACTGCTGAAAAAGGCATTTAGATGTTGCTCTGAAGAACAACGGAACATTCATCTCCCCTAACCGAAAGCAACTCTCTTCTTAACACGCCACCACTTTGGAAGTCGCTCCTAAAGAGCAAGTGGAGAGGATGGCAGCTTGCCTTTTCAAATTGTTGATGGGTTCTCGCCTTGGAACGGTTCCGGTATTCAAGGGAAGGTTAGTGACTTGCCTTTGTTTTATGAAGTTAATACATTTATTAGGATGGTTATTGAATATTAGATATTCGTTCTATTCGGGTAATGTGCTTCGGATGTTTATATGCAAACTGCAGTTATGCAGTTGCATATGAACATCGTGGGGGCGGGACTAGGTCTCAGGGTTTTGACGATTAGTGCAAGCCAACGACACCCATGGTTCGTTACTCCATTCCAATCAGGAAACCGCAGCAACGTTCTGAGACGCACAGAATCGTACACCTTGCATAAAAACGTCAGATTACATCGTTACTAAGACCGTTGTTCTGTGAAGCATATCCTTTCACTGATTTGAAACAACGAATAAGCCCTGACGGAAGGTACGTTCCGGTCACGTGGGTCCGTTGTAGGTGTCATATTTGGTTCAGCAAAATTACGATATACCCTAGAAATAAAAAAACTAGTACATTATACAGCACCAAAGAAACCGAGAGCGAAGGGACTATCGACATCACGGATGGTACAGAGGCCCGAGGCCGGGGAGTAGGGGAACGAGTAGGGAATTCTGCAGGAATGGTCGTCATTTGTTCAGTCCTTTTCGATCGCTACGACGCCTTTCATTCATCTTCTCGCCTTCATAATCAGAAGGCATGGTCAACAAATCGAAGGGGAAGCTGATCCTGATTTTCTACTCAATTTCGAGCTCTTACAGCTGCTTCTCTGTTTATCAGTACGCCTGAAGGATTTCGATATCGTCCGATAATTCTAGCCTACGGTATCTGGCAGCAATGCCAGTGGCTTTTGAATGAAAGACGCGAGAGTTGTAGAAGAAAGTGAAGAATAGTGATATGGCTCGTACACAGTGCTGATAACCCCAACCTTGCTCTAGGTATTGATCCTATCACAGCTATTGCCTAGAGTGAGGCTTCATTTACAGCTTGTTTCTGCCCTGTCCAGTCTTCTGTCCTGAGTGCTCGTCCGGTAGGTTCAGCTTCATCCCTAAGAACTCAAAAGCTACACTTGCACCAAGCGCACTGGAAGGCTTCTACTGGTTTAGCGTGTGTTTCACGGCCTCTTGAATGGTTTGTTAAAAATGCCATTTTGTGACCGCCATGTCGATCACCATTTCGCAGTGCACCTGGTGTAGCCAACACCTCCGAGCTAATGGCGATCAAGTTTTCAGGGCGATGGAAAATCATAACAACCTGAGTTTGTCATGTCTGTCATGCAGAAGGGAATCCACATCGAGGAAGCCGGAATGGTGGGAGACCGCCTTTTTGAGGAGCGGGAAGATTGAAAGGAGTGAATTGTCAAAGAGCTCGAAAAGCGAAACAACCAAGGATCGAAAGAAAAAGAGCAAGTCATCGCTTTTTCTATGGAAACGAAAGTCTAAAAAAATGAAAGCAAAAAAGAAACAGAAGGAGCAGGCGGGAGATATGCGAAACGAAAGCTTTGAGTCGTCAAGCAGTACGAACAGCAAAGATGTCGATATGTCGGACAGAAGAAAAGGTGGTAAATCTGAATTGGATCGGAATATGAGGAAAAGGTCAGTGGGATCGCCTTCAAGAACTGGAAAGGCTAGCGAGCACTCCAAGGATCCGCCCAAGAAGAGCAAGTCATCGGTTTTCTCATGGAAACGAAAGTCTAAAAAGAAAAAAGGAAAAAAGAAAAAGGAAATGGTGGGAGATATGGCGAGCGAAAGTGACGAGTCATCAAGCAGTACCAGAAGTAATGAAGTCGAAATGCCGGATAGAGAAAAAGGGGGTAAGCCTGGTGAGCAAACCAGCAAAACAACGAAGAAGCGCAAGGGATCTCCCTTCTCTTGTAAACGGAAGTCTAAAAAGAAGGAAACGAATAAGAAAAAGGGAATGTTGGGGGATGTGGCGAGCGAAAGTGCCCAATCGCCGAGCAGTACCGGAAGTAATGAAGTCGAAATGCCCGACAGAGAAAAGGGAGGCAAGTCTCAAATGGACCAGGCCGGCAAAACCACTAAGAGGAGTAAGAGATCGCCCTTCTCTTTTAAACGGAAGCCCAAAAAGAAAGAAACGAAAAAGAAAAAGGAAATGTTGGGAGACGTGATGAGCGAAAGTGAAGAATCACCAAGTAGTACCGGAAGTAGTGAAGTCGAAATGCTGGATAAAGGAAGAGAAGGGAAAGCTAATGTGGATCAAACCAGCAAAACCACCAAAAAGAGTAAGGGATCCCCTTTCTCATGTAGACGGAAATCGGGGAAACCCAAAAAGAAGAAAGAAAAGAAGAGCAAGAAGGGTAAGAAGACAAAGGACATGCCCATCAGTGGGGAGAGTGAAAGCGAAAAATCGCTTAGCAGTACGAGGAGTGATGAACCCGAGATGTTGTACAGAGAGAAAGGAGGCAAAACTGAAGTGGGCCCGACCAACAAAACAGCTAAGAAGAGCAAGGGATCACCTTTTTCATGCAAACGAAAGTCAGGGAAGCCTAAAAAGAAGAAAGAGAAAAAGAAAAAGGATCCGTTGGGTAGTGCGGAGACTGAGAGCGTAAATTCGCTCAGCAGTGCGAGGAGTGATGAACCCGAAATGTTGGACAGAGAGAAAGGAGGCAAAGCTAAAGTGGGCCCGACCAACAAAACGGCTAAGAAGAGCAAGGGATCACCATTTTCATGCAAACGAAAGTCAGGGAAGCCTAAAAAGAAGAAAGAAAAGAAGAAGAAGAAGGATAAGAAGAAAGAGGAAGACATGTTGGGTAGTGCAGGGAGTGGAAGTGATGAATTGTCAAGCAGCCCAGGGAGCAGTGAATCTGAAATGTCGGACCCACGCAAAGGCGACAGGCCTGAAACGAACCAAACCGGTAAACCCACCAAGAAGAGCAAAGGATCGCCGTTTTCATGTAAACGGAAATCAGGGAAGCCTAAAAAGAAGAAAGAGAAGAAAAAGAAGAAAGAAAAGAAGAAAAAGAAGGACATGTTGAGTGGTTCATTGAGTGAGAGCGAAGAATCACCAAGCAGCAGTATCAGGAGCAATGAAGCTGAAATACCGGACAGGGGCCAAGGAGGCAGATCCGCAATGGACCAAGACACCAAGACCACTAAGAAAAGCAAGGGATCGCCTTTTTCATGTAAGCGGAAGTCAGGGAAACCTAAAAAGAAGAAAGAAAAGAAAAACAAGAAAGAAAAAAAGAAAAAGAAGGATACGTTGAGTAGTGCAGAAAGTATAAGCGACGAATCGTTCAGCAGTCCAAGAAGCGATGAAGTTGAAAGGTCTGACATAGAAAAGGGGGACAAACCCATTGTGGAACAAACCGACAAAACCACTAAGAAGAGCAAAGGATCACCATTTTCATGTAAACGAAAGTCAGGGAAGCCCAAGAAGAAGAAAGAAAAAAAGAAAAAGAAAAAAGACAAGAAGAAAAGGGACTTGTCAAGTAGTACGGTGAGTGATACCGGAAAATCCTTGAGCAGTGCGAGAAGTGGTGAAGCCGAGATGATGGACAGAGAACAAGGAGGCAGATCCACAATGGACCCAGATAACAAGAGTACTAAGAAAAGCAAGGGATCGCCTTTCTCATGCAAACGGAAGTCAGGAAAGCCCAAAAAGAAGAAAGAAAAGAAGAAAAAGAAGGATAAGAAGAAAAAGAAAGATTCGTTAAGTAGTGCAGAAAGTGGAAGCGATGAATCATTCAGCAGTCCTAGAAGCGATGAAGTTGAAAGGTCTGACCTAGAAAAAGGGGGTAAACCCATCGTGGACCAAACCGGCAAAACCCCTAAAAAGAGCAAAGGGTCGCCTTTTTCGTGTAAAAGGAAATCAGGGAAACCTAAAAAGAAGAAAGAAAAGAAAAAGAAGAAAGAAGAGAAGAAAGAGGAGGACTCGCTGGGTAATGCGGAGACGCAAAGCGAAGTATCGCTAAGCAGCGCTAGGAGTGAAGCTGAAATGTTGGGCAGAGAGAAAGGGGGCAGAGCTCATGCAGACCAAACCAGCAAAACAACCAAGAAAAGCAAGGGATCGCCTTTTTCATGCAAAAGAAAGTCAGGAAAACCCAAAAAGAAGAAAGAAAAGAAGAAGAAAAAGAAGAAAGACATGAAAGGCATGCCGAGTGAAAGTGATGAGTCGTTGAGCAGTACGGGTAGCAGTGAAAGCGAAATGTCTGGTAGAGAAAGGGATGACAAGACCAGTTTGGATCAAATCTTAGGAGGAAGATCGAAAGGTCCACCACGGAAAGGCCCACCACCGTCGAGTGCAAGATCTCCGGGAAGTGTTGATGCAAGATCTCCGGGAAGTGTTGAAGGCGCACCCGAAAAGAGAAAGTCGCATTTTTTGTTCAAACGGAAGTCTAGATCCAAGATGGTAAAGCAGCAAAATCTACCGAAAAGTACGAAAAGTGAAAGCGAAGTATCCCAGAGCGTCGCTAGAAGCAGTGAAGACGATTTGTCAGGCAGAGAAGAAGGTGGCAAAGCCGAACCCCCTAAGAAAAGCAAGAGGTCGTTCTTTATATTCAGACGAAAGTCTAAACCGAAGAAGGCAAAGAAAGACAAGAAGAAGAAGAAGATGAAGAAGAAGAAACAGGAGGAAAGCCTGGAAAGTGAAAGTGACGAATCTCAAACCAGTATGAGTACAAAAGAGAGGGAGATATTTGGTAGAGAAGAAGTAAGCAAGACCAGTTTGAATCAAATGATAGGAGGAAGATCGAAGGGCCCATTATCAAGAAGCGCAAGGTCCCAGAGAAGTGGAAAATCGAAGGACCCATTATCAGGAAGCGCAAGGTCCCAGAAAAGTGGAGGACCGAGGTACCCATTATCAAGAAGCGCAAGGTCCAAGAGGAGTGCCATATATCCAATTGAGCAAAGCAGACAATCGCGTTTTTTACTCGAGTCCAAATCAGAGAAAGCCAAGAAGAAAAAGAAAGAACAGTTGAAGAGCGGAAGCGGTGAATTTATAAGCAGAGGAAGAATCAGAGAAGAGGAGATGTGGGACAGAGAAGGAGGTGGCAGGAGTCAACTGGACCCCATCTGGGCTGTAAGCTCGAAGGGCGCATCTTCAAGGAGTCCCGAGTTCGGCGGAAGCTCTGAGGGTGAAACAAAAAAACGCAAGTTTGCTTTTTTGCCATGGAAGCGGAAAAAGGCAAAGAAGCCAAGGAAAAAGAAGAAGTCCAAGATGCGCAAACAGCCCAGGTCACCGAGGACTTCCAGCTCAAAAGCTTTCAGTACGTCAAGCAGAAACCTCGGATACTCATATGAAGAAGTGTCGTCCGCTGACCTTTCTTCGGTTCCCCTTTCGGATTATGAAAGCAGCCCGGAAAGAGCTAGAGAAGACCCAGTGGAGTTGATGGAGTTTGGCGAACTGGAAAGTAGACCATCCTAGTTCCCACGGAGGAAGAAGGCTCCTGGTTTTCGATCTCAACGGAAGGCTTCTGGAATCTCCAGCGAAGGAAGCAAGACTCCTAAATTCCATCCGAAACGGAAGAGAACTGGACGACCAGCGATGGAAAGAGGTACGACTTCAATGTAACCGTAGAGCAAGCTTATCAGATCGCCTCCTACCCTCCTGACGTCCCGTCCTCCACAAACGGGAGACCCCATGCACGGATCGAGCGGTCAATGAAAATAAAACTCCAGCATAGATCCCGGTTCTTACAGTGGTCCTGACTCGCCTGGTTACTACTTATCACAGTCAGACAATAAACAGTCTACCGAACCATCCGCTTGTCCAAAACCTTTTTCTAAAGCGTCTCATATGTGGCAGGGTTGGGATGTGGTGTGGGGGGGGGGGGAGGGGGGAAGCACGATTCGTGCGATTCTGGGTGCGCGCGGCTAATTGCGCGGCGGAGTTCGTGATGATTCGAACGACTCTGACGCCTACTATTGGAGCACAAACTTGAACTAAAGCAGACTAGTAGGATCAGCTGACCATACCCAACTATTCTACTTCAAGTTTGTGCCCCAATAATAGGCGTCAGAGTCGTTCGAATCGCACCGAATTTCGCCGCGCAATTTGCCGCGCGCACCCAGAATCGCACGAATCGGCACACACCCGGTGTGTGGGATAAGTGTATGGCGTAGAATGGAACATGTCGTCCGTAACGGTTCCACGTCCACTGCATCCTATTTTACGATAAGATCGCCACGAGTACTGGGTTCTCGTTTGGGATTTCCGATATTTCTATGTAGTATTCGGGCTTGATGATTTATGCAATACTGTAGAGACTCTCCGAGGGATTAGTTTTTAGTTGTCCTCTGAGCGGAGTTCCGGATGCGTGGACATTCCAGTGCGGTCTTCCAGATCATTAGATACATACTGGATCAGTACGATAGGAAATTAACAGAATGGAATTGGTCCGCGTAGTGTCCGCTCATGCTCAGATGTAGGAGGTGGAGTGAAGAAACTCAAGAGTTCACTTCTCTGTAACAGTATGCATAAGTACAGTATGTGATTCGCTCCGCGACCTCCCAGGGCTTTGCAGGCAGTGAGGGCAGTCTAGCTATTACCAGACTTTATCACGTCAACCTTCGTTGAACGACCCACATTCGTGAATGAAACACCGAGATCAACCAGGTCGGATGATAAGCTCCTATCAGAAACTACCCGTGAGTGGGATCGTTCTAGGTGTGTTCTTCTATCAAGAAGGTGGATGAAAGGAGTACGGGTGATTATAGTACGGAATAATGCATTGCCCACTGGAAACTGACTAGGCCAAACCGAACAACCGCGGAATCCACGACAGGGAATCGTATATAGGAAAAAAGTTGACATGACACAACCCTTTCCCCTTTGACCCTAAAAGTTATAGCGAGTATTGATCCCTTGAGCGCAATTCAGAGGAGAAGCCTACCGAGCAATTTCACCGATTACTGGATCATCTTGCTACCAAATCATTAGTTCAGATGAATCGTCAGTAAGTTCTGGAAGGTCGGCCAGATCATCAGTTATTGGTGGAACGTCCGCCAGATCGTCAGTAGGTGCTGGAAGGTCCGTCAAAGAGTCCCCATCGTCTACAAGGACTGTTTCGCAACGATTGGAAGCCCTTGAAAGAGCCGAGAGGAATTTCGAAAAGGACATGTTGGATCTTGCTGAGAAAAGACGAGAGATCTGGGTGAGTTCCGCTCGCCGTAGCCTTTATTATGAACTTTTACCGAGTTAATTAGTACTTTTACTTAGGAATTCTGGCATAACAGTAATAAGCTGCCCATATCACAATTTCTTCTCACCGTACCACCGCTAGCCTGGTCGTTCTTATCATTGGTGGTGTGCTTATTCGTCAAAATCATCTTTATCTGTTTCATATTCAGCATGGTGAGTGCAATTCGGTGGCACAACTTTGGAGAAGTGAATTATGCAGGGGGCTAACAAGTGCGAAAATTCAGGGAGGAATCCCCAGACGTGCGAGGAAGATCTCCTTTCTGAATTTTCGTTTTTGTGGGGTTAGGGTTGACTGGGAAAAAGCCAAATACCTAAACATTTTCTGTGTTTCAGCTTTTTCACTCTGCTGGAGGTCCACTCGTGTATCTTATCCTTTTTATGATCGTAGTCATTGGATCAGCCTGTGTTACTGTGAAAGTGCTAGGAGCAAGGACAAGAAGTACTTGTTCAAAATTGAATTCCTTTCAAAAATAGGATTGGTGCTGCGACAGAAGCACTCACTGGTTTGCCCGCTCCTGAGAACGAACTCCGCTCCGTTGGATAGCAAATACTGGGCTTGGATTACAGGGAGAATCTTGGGGATGTTCGACGTTTGTCGATTCCATTTGGGATTTCGCAAATCATACATTCGAAATCCGCTTATCCGCTTAAGAAGGTGGGGAGGTGGGCATGGGTAAGGGATAGGAGTTATACGCATAACAAGCGATCATTTTTAGTAAGACTTGTTTGATTTCCCTCTTGCTTTCTGCCGAGATAACCTCTCTTACCTGACTTCCATTTGATCATCGACTTGTTCAGGCAAGCAGTTAAGTCTCCAGTCCTCTTTGTTGCGAAGTGGCCATGTAGTCGAGTGACCCGCCTCGCTTTAGAAATACGGGGCCATATATTCCATCCTTTCGGAGCTTTCCTACAAAAGTCTGATAATCAGGGTGGCAGCTTTCCAGGTGTTGTTCGACATCCTGAAGAAGCCAGCGGTGACTGCACCAGTGTAATTACAAGATCGCATGACATGTCCTGCGCCCTGTATCCTTAAAATTTCTGGCGCAAGCAGTAGCGACCTTATCCTAGCTCAATGGCGAAACTATTAGGTTGGCGCATCAGTCTTTGTACCTTTTCCACCCATCCACTCAGGTGATGAGGTATCCATGCTCTGAATCTCCATATCTTTTTGAGGCAATGTAAGTGGGCAGCCACTGTCTTATGATGGCTATTAAGCTCCTGTGCAGGCTCGCGGGTACTACGTCTGGAATCCTCTTCAAGCAGCTTTGGAAGGAGGTCGTCATTCAGCTCGACTGGTCTCCCTGATCGTGGTTCATCGGTCAGGTCAGAGTGACCAGTTTCAAACTTGTGGTACCAATTTTTCGGCGAACTGTAGGAGACAGTGGAGGGTCCCATCGCATCACATATGTTCCTTGTCGCATGCTTCGCACTGACGTTTCTTCTGAACCCTTAAAGTAGAAGCATTCTAAGCTGCTTTGTGTTGAGAGCGATTCTTGCAGCCTTATCGTTGCGAAATGCTACGGCAGATATGGTATGGAGAGCGCATTGACCTGCACATTTACATATACCGCAGTGAAGGTGATAGAAAAACCTTCAAAGTTTTCACAATATGGAAACCAAAACGTACAAAGACTTATGCACCAACCTAATAGGAACTCTTGTTTCTCCTCAGCACTTGCCCATATCGAGAATTTTCCCTATTGTTCTTTTCTCAGTTTTTTTCCACTGCAGTATCACTTTTTTAATCATTACAGAGTTGCTCAAGATCTGTGCTTTCACTGATGGCGCAATAATTGTTGTCTCTGTCATTTTTGTAATTTGTATTGCGGGCAATACTGCTAAAGGATATGCTGACGTGGCACGAGTTGGTGGCACAGCCATCGCAGTCTCGGTCAGTACGGAAAGTCAAATTTCCAGAAAACTCTTCTCTTATCCTCATGCTGTTTCAGTTCCTTGAAATACTCTTGATCATTAACTTCTACCATCTTCAGTACAGAGCCAGATCACGTGAGTGGGTTTTTTTTTGGAAAGTATGAACTTTATGTCATGAATTTCTGTTTTAGCTGAATCACTAGAACTATCAGATATTGGTCTATCAGATATTGGTAGTAGAAGGTGCGGTACCACGAATTACTTTGTCTTACTAGATCGATGACTGAAAGGCATTTCATAGGCAGATCGAGTATTTCAGCCGTTCGAGAAGTCGCAGTCGAAGTCGAAGTCGGAGTACCGGTCCTTCAAGCCGAAGTACCGATATTTCGAGTAGAAGCCCTGCTCCTTCAAGTCGAAGTTCTGCTCCTTGGAGGCGCAATGACACTCTTTCGAATAGAAGTTCCACTCGTTCAAGACCAAGTTCTGCACGGTCTATGTCAGAAGCTCCGTCAGAGGGATATCGCTCTTACAAGGAACCACCTCAACCCCGACGACTTCGCCATCCCCGCGACCATCGCCATCACCATCATCATCCTAGTAATTGCCCACATCACCAAAATCGTACTGAGGTGGTTCAGGATTACCAGGAACCTGACGAACAGCAGGGACCTCCAGTGGTGAGACTTTCTTACTCGTTCGGTTGTTATGGGCTAGGAAGCTCTTACTCCTACAACTCATTTCAGGTGATGTCGATGCCACCTTCCCACTCAGTTATCGAGATACCCGAACCCGAGTGAGTTTCCAGAGCTCAGCATTGGTCAAGTCGGCCCATCTTTTCAAGCCTGATGAGATGACTATGAATGGGGATGGGATGGCTTTTGAACATGGCGGAAGTTATGGCAGCGTATACAGTCAGTGGTAAAGGTGCTGTAACTTGGGAGTAAATGAAAAAGAAGGTAAATTAGAGTGATAAAACAAGATTTCGCCCTCTTACAATGAGTTCGATGGAACTGTTTCTCGAGTTTTCTCTTGTGGGGAGGATCCTGACGTCATTTTCCAATATTACGCCCCCATTAGCGCAACTTCCGCTCACCGTCTGCCTTGCCAGGTGTGCGTACCATTCGCATATGTTTTCCATATGTGCACACCTCATTTATCATGCTCACTGCTTTCGGAAGAGCTGGTAGTGTCGGCGAATATGGTCAAAATCCCAGTGGTCCTGTCCTTTATTCTACCATATGTGTTGCACTAGCAAAAGTAAAAAACAGCGAGGCTTTTTTCCTACTACAATCAGGAAGTCTACAAAATGTGACCTACTGGTAAGACGAACTTCCAATCTCCACCCCTGATTATATCACGGGATCCGCGTTAGGGACAAGTTCCTTGTCATACTTTTTCGACCGAATGGTCGCAGGGAAATTCGTGGGCTTGTTTTCTTGAGCGTATAGTTTTCTTGGTTTGGTGAAAAAGGAATCGCGGCATCAGAGAGGCCTAAAGGTACAGTTGACGATAAAAGTAGTTTCTGTGACCTCCCTGGAATGGATCTGTGACAAGGGATAGCTCATGATACGTTCTCGGGTCGAAAAAAGCTAATATAGGGCTTTAAGTACCTAAAAACTCACGGGCACACTTAAAGAAGTATGAGTTCTCATGGCGTTGTAGAGGCTGTAGAGCTTGCAGAATTCAAACCGGGACGCCCACCTTGCCTTGCAAGCAGGCAGCTTACTGTAGCCATCTGTACGCAATGTCATTTAAATTTGGACAGCTCGTCTATATACCCTTTCCATGCAACTTTGGTCCTCACACTCTTGTCCAACCCATAATTTTAATACTTTATGGAGCCTAGCATCTTCCATACGCCGATTTTCGCATCTTCTTCGATATTTTTGCACTCCTTTAAAGTATCATCTCCACTAATCGTCTGAAGTTAGCTACACTGCGATCATCGTGAACTGTGACCTGAATTAGATCCAGTAAGGAAAGGTAAACAACATTTCAATGACAAGATTAATCGTAAAGGGACAAAGATGGCAAGATCCGACAAGATGACTAATTCCTTCGAAATTTTTCTATTCATTCCACAAAAATTCATTTATGACTATTTCAGTGTTTATCCTACACCTCCTTACGTCCTGGGATCCGTTTCAACAGAAGTGCATACTCACAAAATCAGCCATCCACCATTATGATGTGCTCATTCATATACAACGGCTTCATCATATTTCATCTGTCATCCCATCATATTACACGAGTGTAATGAAAAATTTGGCATGACAATGTATTTTCGAACATTCTGTTTTTCTTGCGAAAATTGTTCAACGGACATTTCAAATATCTGCTCAAGCTGCACGACTTAATATAAACCTCAGCATGATCACGGTATTGAAATTTTCATGTGGCTGGTGCTTAATTGGCCAAAGAGAGTTGCGGCGAAACTTTCTTGAAGCCTTCGACACCAAGTTTTGCCTGACAATGTTGAGGATAAAATGGGCAGCGTCACTGTCATGTTCGGTTCCGCCTAGTCTTTGTACTCGTCATCTAAGGAGAAACTCGTAAGTCGACTATAAAGTCGATCTCCTACGTCGTTCAACAATAGCGCTGTTACCTGAACACAGCGTTCTCTTCTTCCCTCACTTGAACTTTTATAGCGCTGAAACTTTGTAAAAAGGGTATTATGTAAAGTATCATCACCTATGTCACCTATCCGTTGATCATCGTTTCCCTCGAGCGAGCGCCAGTAACATCTCCATTCGTCCCTGTCATGATCGTAAAAGTATCATAAGGCCTATGAAAGTATAAAGGATATGAGCCGCAAGCGCAGTTTCAACTCCATGTATCCTTAGATAGCTCAGGTTGACTTGTAGTGAGCTTGAGTTGTAGAGCCATGTGAGTTTCAAGTAGCGACTGTTGTTCAAAACCCTTGAAGCTCCTTAACTTCATCTGTGGATCCTGTTTGCGTCAAGCTTGAATCTTCCTTAACCGATTTGTGTATGCCAAATGTTCGGCAATTCGTGTCGGGGACTATGAAAAAGAAGCTTTCGATCAGTTCTGATGTTCATACAGGATGGCTACTCCGTTACCAAATAATCTATGAAATAACAACTGCAATAGAAATCGGTGTCTGACCAACTTCTCTCAAGCGGTTGGTAAGACAAGTCGTTTGGGTCCGGAACTTGAACCTGGGTCTTCGCTGTCTGCCCGTTCTGCTTATACATTACACTCCCCTCATTGTTACATTGTCGTAGAATCTTTAGAAACTCTTGCAAGTAGAAAGAACCATCAAAGGGTTAGGGGAAGATGGGAAAGAGGTTCAGGTAGCTTATTAATGACTTAATGGTGAAAGCCTGGACCAAGGATTGATTGAATCAGATTGGCCTTCACTTACTGCTACTGAGCATTACTCAGTAATACTTATGTATTACTGTGCATGTAACTCACTTATGTAATACTTTCATTTCGCTGTAAGATAGGACGTTCTTTTTATCATGTTGCATCGCTGCGTTCTTGGTGCCTTTATGAATTTGTTGAAAATCACATCTGTTTCTCATTAGGAAGAGTGATGCCCTGGCCATGGTGACCAATTCATTATGCGTATACCCTCCTAGCCCATACGGCTGCAGAAAGAGGAACTTCTCAAAGAGCTTGTGCTTCGATTTGATAAGGCTTTTGCCTTTTGTTGTGAGCAAGTCGTCGTAAAACCTAATTTCCTCGTGGTCTTATAGACGAAAGAGGCGTTCTGTTTTTGCCTTCGGCACGACATCTCCTGTTATCGTTTTCTCCGACCGTGATTGAAGCTTTTAACCCTATTTCGTAGTCGATGCAGCATTGCTTTTGGAGCGACAGGGTTATATTTTCGGATTGCTTGACTTGTTCTTTACTTTATTGGCTGTTCCATGTCCCATTTCGGTCAATACCTCATTTTTTATCTTTACTTTGTATTATATTTTGAACATTTTCTTCGGCCTAGCGGAAGCTGGAATGTTCCCATCCCACCTAATCGATCTGGAGGACCAGGTCAGTTTAGGCTCTAGGACGGTTTTTCAGCTACAAAGTACCTCTATGTCAATTGAGTGCCACCGGCCAAAGCCATAGAAGTAAAAAAAAACGAATTCAGTATCGTTCAGTGCTCAAATATAGCTTTGAATGTTCATTCGGACTTCTTGCTTTAAAATCTTGGAATGTGACCTCTAATAGGGTTCCTGAGGTGATCCGGGAAAAACCATGGGATCTCCCACCGAGTGAGTGAGTGGATATGTTCGACCCAAGCTGTCCCTTTCTTCATAATCATCGATTTCCGTGTCCTTAGAGATTTTTTCGGTAGCTCCTAGCTAATTAAGAATGCACAGCCTTCACGTTTCGAATAGCAAAATATCGATTTCAAAAAAGTAATATGGGGAAGTACCACGGTCTGGCACGGAAAGAACTTTCCCGAACTTCTTTCGACTTCCTTTCTTTCGTTTTTTCCTCTTTCCACTCTTTTCGCCTCGAAATTTTTTTCCAGGTATCAGTTATTCTGGGAATTGTAGGTTTTACTGATAGCAATTGTATAACCCAGATTTTATGTCCTCGACAAAGCTTCCTCGACAATCGGTCTTGCCCTCCACAGGCTGCTCGTCTTATATTTGTCATCAGACCTTCCTTCCTATGACGCTCCACTTACCTAATCCAGTTGCTTGTTGGGCCTGCCTAGCATCGGGTAGTTTGAACCTTGCCTAGTTATAAGTAGAATTATTTGATTTAGTTTCGTTCGAGTAGACATCGAGTAGGAAGGTTGTAACGGCATGGGGCGCTGGTCCGAAATCATCGGCCAGGAAAGGCGGGTTTGATCATATCTGAACCCATCAGGTCCACTAAAGAGCATTACCCCCGTCAACAATTAATTGCCACGCGTTAAATTACGGGAAAACCCTATGCTCGATGCCAATAATCTCAACTCGTATAGATGAAAAACCGTTTTTTTGTGGGAGAGGAATTGATCATCTAGGCGTGTTATTCGGAACTACGCCTCTGACCATTACACTACGCTTAATCCACTTAGTTAGGTTGGCACAGTGGTTGATAGCACACTATGAACGGTCCTAAGTAGGTCTTGTCCATCGAATTTATCGAACCAACTCGTTCACTCCTCATTTAGTACCCTGTCCCCAACGAAGCAGTTCGAAGAACTTTAAGCCAACATTGAGTTGTTTACTTGCGTGTTTAGTTGTTTATTTATTGACATTACGCTCTAAGGAGTGCCACATTGTAGGGTTCTAAGTGTGCAGCAGATTCACTTCGAAAATACCCAAATAGAATTGAGGTTATTAGCCAGCACTGGGATGTCATTGAGTTCGATTTTTTCCGTAGTGTAGCCGATAATTGTGATTTGCCCACAAATCTGCTCATTTGTATTCCGCAGCGTCATCCGGCGAAATGAGGAATTGCTCATAGTGATGCTTATCTCTAGCCTCTGTTAGAGACTGCTTGCAAGGGGAGATTTACAGCTGAGTGAGTCTATGTCCCTGAATGGAATGGGCAGATTCCATTCCACAGGGACACTCCATGCTTGATTCTGTAGTAAGGAAGGAATTGGACTGGGTGGAGTGGATGTCAGACTGGAAATACATTGTTCCAATTTTTCGAAATTAAAATGAGATTTCTTATTTAAGCCGATAATCTCTGTTGTTATCGGGTTGTTATCGACTTTCCCACGTGAATAGGGATCGTTCAGCTTCCCTCCTAATAGTGCAAAAGCTGGAGGAGGCGTGGCACCGCAGCGTTTTCCCTCACTCAGGCCAGAATCAACCAAGCTTGACATCCTGCTGTTCTTGGTTAATTAGTTTCTTAGTAGCTTCTGGAATCGTTGAGCAGATTGAATCTCAGGAAAGTCCATATAGAATCCGCCCCATGCCTCTATGGGGAATGAATTGGAGCCGTCAGTTGACTTATGATTTTCAGTATTCCCTTTTGTATGATCTTTCATCAGGAGGACATAGAGTAGCGGGAGTGGTGCGCTATCACACCTGCAAGGTCTAGGGATCGACATCCGTCCAAGACAACAGAGCCTTCATCCTTCCGGGAACGGTTAACTGGAATTAGACTCATTTGGGAAGCTAAGAACCTGTCTAGTACATCGGCTGGACATCGTAGGTCATTGTATCGGCCACATCCGCTATCAAAATGGTCTGCGATTTTGAATAGAAATCGAAGGCGGCAGCGCATCCCGGAACAGAATGACTCTGAGAACCTTGTCCTTCTATCTTTCACGATCTTCTACTTTCTACCCAAAATAGCGAGTGCGAATATGTTTTTACACTTTTCCTTGAAATTTTAATCCTCTGGGAACTTCGGCTTGGTCCCATAGCCACAAAAATGGAATGAATTAATTGTAGCGCCCTCGAAATCTCAAGCAATACGTCATTCCGGTTCGGAAAATTCCAGGAAGGTGGATTTTTTGGTCGGGAAACGAAGGGTTTGTCGATCACCTAGATCAAACTGCGCTTTATTCATCTTAAGACTGACTCCCTGGATGAATCTTCAGAACCATCAGCTGAAAGCCTCTCTCTGTCCGAACCAATGATCTCAACTAATTACCTATCCCTTGACAGGTCGCTGTAGACCATGACGGGCAGCCCTTCTCTGATGACGACCAGTTCCCATGAAAATAAGGAATTCCAATTATTGGAAAAATATTTCAAACTTATCGAACCGTCCCAAGCTTAAGGAGCTCGAATTAGCTGAGGTACCACTCCATGAAAGTCCTTCCTGGAAATCAAAGTGCATTTTACTTGAAGTTGCTGGCAGCAGTAATCAGATAAAACGTTTTTCGGGGCAGTAAGACATGCAACGTTATTCGCAAACCTTACCTTTCAATCTCAATCGTCATCTATGCCCCATGGGGCTTAAGTGCTTCATGGGGCTATTGTTTGACCCCGGAAGTCCCTCAATGTCCACGTCCAAATCGACACCCATATCGGGGACAAAGTGCGCTTTTCCGGTAGGCGGTGAACGTACTCTGTCCACATTCCCTTGGAATAGAGCTCTCATAAATCCATGGTCGAAACGAAGTCTATTTCTCATTTCATACTTTGGTCGATTAGCTTAGTCAAAGCTATACAGCTGCTTCAGCTAATAACTCTGCCTACAAATCGTCGACGGAATCGAATAATCGCCGTTTTTTTTTTCTCAAAGGCAGCTGTTCTTATGAACGCTAGATTACTTCAAATTCTTTTTCCACATTTTTTCATTTTTTACAAAATTTTGTAGAGTGACCTTTTGTCCATCAATTCCTTTTCATTTTGCTTTTTCTTGCCTGCTCCCCTTCTTCTTCTCTTCATCTTTTCAACATCCATGTCCTTGCCTAGTTTCTTTGCGTATTTTTTACTTTTGAACAACTATTTACTAAAACATGCAACTCAAGCGATGTTAAATGTTTGGAATGCGCCATGCCTTTAAATTCCATTCGGAGTCCTTTGAAACTTTGAAAGGCTATACGAACATGGGAGGCAGTTTCTCGGAGGAGGGCGTACACTGGACAGAATTGCAAACAAATTCACAAATTCTAGTCCAAAACTGAGCTCAGTGAAAGTTCATCCCTGTTGAGGCGATTTCGCGACCTGTTAACTTGTTTTGAGGGTTTTTTATGAGCTTTTTTCCAGGTAACAGTCTAAATTTTTCAAATAAATTTTTGGAGTCTCAAAAGATTCTGCGCTTCAGGAAGTTCTGTGGTGTTTCAGAACAAAATACATCGAGAGAAGGATAAGTGCTTTTTTGCCCTCTCTACCTTCGTCTACCGCTTATTTTAACACTTCCTATTTACTTTTTTCGAAGCCAGTTTGTCTTGATTCCATTCCTTGTAGCTTTCCAGTTCCTTTTCGTTTTTCCGTTCCCTGTACCGTGTCATATTCTGACGGAAGTTACCAAGAAACCTTACTTCGGTTGAATAGGTTTGTTAGACATTCGAAACTCGGCAAAAAGGTTCGTCGTTTCCGTTTTAAGTACTTCAAAGTTGATTTTGCGGCTGCTTGAAGAGGTCCTCGAATACGTTCGCACGGCTCTCTACGAATATCCAATGATAGCCAAACGAAGAAGTCGTCAGAAACTTTTCCTTCCCACTGACAACCTCTCCAGCCTCTCATTACAAAGTACTAAAGTAGTTCTACCAAGTCGAATAGAAACTACACTCTGACGGGCTCAACGGCGTTGATTTTCCCATTGCTGACACGATTTTCTCACGCCTCGTTGCACATCCAAAGCCACATTTCGACATCGGATCTGAGCGCTTTTGGCACTTTGACGTCGGGAAAGTGCTCGTAAATGCACCCAGTTTCCAATTCATCCCAGTTTTTTCGCCGACCGGTAACGATCTGAATATGTTACTACGTGGATCTCTGTTTCGATTTCCGCCTTTCGATCTTTTTGTTCTTGTAACACTATCCAAGCCAATTTTGGGAGCAGAACTGACGCGAAATTGGAAGATCTACGGAATCACAGGATTTCCTTTCAACCCAGAAATTAGGCCTATATATAATTCGGTGATCTTGAATTTCTGGCTCACTCATCACCTCATACAATAACTAGTTTGATCACAAATGGAATTTACAATAGGGTATTTCACTAATAATATTTTATTTAATATTATTTTCAACTCATCCTGCATTTTAATCAGCGGAATAAGTGGAGTTCGTGCAGTGTCCAAAACATTGAAACCAAACTTTTCAAACCTGAGAAGCAGTCGTGCAGTTAGAATCCATAGGCATTTTCCTGAATTTAAAGTTGAGTTGAGATCGACCCCATAAGGTGCTTCAAAATGACGCACACCATGGTTGAACGCATGGCGCACACCAACAAAATGTTCCATACCCAAGATTCTGACCTACTGTCTTCTGAATATTTTTGAATAAAGTCATCGGTATCGAAACTAGTAACAGATGATTTCGTCACATGTTCTTCGATCACAGAATACTTAATGATAATTAGTTGTAATTGGTCTGATACTGATATTTTGTTGTACTTCTAAAAAGTGACATCAAGATTCAATGTAGAAAACCCCAACTCAGCTGCTTCGAGACCTCATTGGTACAATTATAAAAGTCTGCGTTGGGTAAAGAGAGAGACCTATCAAATTAGTGGACTGCAATATTTTTCGGAATTGCCAGTCCCTCATCCTACCCCCAGACGATATTTCTCAGTAGTGCTTGAACTTGCAATGCACTTCTGAGGTTTCAAATGCAGACGAATCTATGGCGACAGTCATCAAAATGGTTCATTACCCATTCATCTCAGTCATTTCAAAAAAACATTTCTTCGACAGCTAGACATTTTCTATTCTTTAGCCCATTATGGCTAACCATAATAGGCTTGAGCTTCACCAGTCAACTGCATAACTTGCTTCCCGACTCAGATTGTTCTTATCTCAATTCCATTTCCGTCACTAATTTTCTTGTTGCTCATTGATGTCCGGCCAAAACTCTAATCAAAATCAGTATTTACTTCGATTTTTTCATGATTAATTTGTAATTTCAGTATTCTGACATCGCAAGTATTACTTCTATTCTAAACTTTTATGGAAATATCTCAGTTGCTGATCGCCCTCCTCATGGAACTTGCCACTGTTCTCGGTGTTGACCATTGTTATCAATGCTCAGATCCTAATATTGAAACTGTAAGTTTGGCAACTTCCAATTCTTTCGAATCGAGAGTTGATCGGAAATATCGATCAGATCGAACCTTGTCATCAAGAGATTTGAACTTCCTCTGTAGATTAAAATAGTGCTTGACCGAATGGTTTCTTAATTGGCTTTTGTCTTTCCAGGTTCCGATTAAAGTGAAAGCACCGAAATGCCGGCCTTATAAAGTACAGCTTCAGAATGTAAACCCCAAACAGCTTATTTTGCTCATGGGTAATTCCTCATCCTGAAAATCTACTCGTCTGACGTGTGCTTCTGGAAAATTGGGTGTTTCTTGTTATGTTTGTTTTGTGTGGGAGGTGAGCAATTACGGAAATGGACTGAACTAAAGAACGTTCTTCAAAACCAATATCGGCTACCGTTGTAGAAGCTGTCTGGCTATTTTTTATCATACCCACTTAGTTTTTAATTATGCCCGATGAGTGTTTCCCAGAATCAGAATCATCGGGCCGATTTTCGGCATCGATGGCTCCCAGTCAAACAAGGAACAGGTAAGCAAAAAAACCAACAACACAAAAAAACTAGTTTTCAAATTCGTTGTCTGGCAATTGCCCTTTGACCTGAGCATGATAAACGTATGATGGCTCTATCTACGCCAATAAATAAGTTCTGAAAGTTTTTGGGAAGTCTTGCTTCTACCATTGAGCACCTTTTCGTTTTCTGTTCGTTCCTTCCTTTGTTCTCTCCTTGTTCCTCATGCCTTTTACTGCTTTTACAGGACATCCATTCCCATCTACACGTTCCTACAGTCAGCACATCCACCGGCACACCATAGATCTCCCAGGCAGCATTGCTCCCGTCCCACCGCTCCGTGCATATCTCTCACCACTCTCATTCAAAGATTATCATCGACTGGACAGGCTGAGATACGTCGCGGAATGATTACTAAGGAAATTCTGAAGGAGGGACTTCAACACAAAGTATTGCGACGCACTGTGCGGGCATATGTTCTCACCCTCGCAAAAGGAACAAATGGGTATCCGGTGGTGGAACCGGGAGAGGCATGCTTTTCACCGCACCAATCAAACTGGGAGAATGTATTTTTTTAGAATTTTGCCAGTTATCAACATCACCTATAGTCTGTCACACAAAGGGAAGTTCTATCGAATTTTCGAATCCCTCCAGTTTCGTCCTATACAAATGAAAAGCGAATGCACTTAACAGTGTGTCTTAGCAGCCTGGTGGATAGCAATCCAGACTAGCGTCTAGGGAGTGAAGGGTTCAGATCCGCGACGGGATCAGACTTCATCGGGGATTTTTTGTATTTGAATAGAACGCTACGCACGTGATTAATGAGCAGAAGCATAACGTTCATACCCAAAGCACACACAGCGCAACAGATAAGTGCGTAGGCTGTGGTCCACAGGGCAAAAGGTTGGATCGGTTACATTACTGCCTTCTTGCTTCCAAGACAACCTTTTCTCCCCCAGTTCCCCACATCAACCAACTTAGGTGTTTTGGCCGGCTAACTTTTATTGTCAAGTAGGCGGTACATGCATAGTGATCTGTTGTTCAATGGCTATCGAGGACTAGTAGTCGCCCTCTCTCTGCCAACCCCACCCCTTCCCTATCGCAGTGCCTTTTTCTCTGCACCCTCCTCTCAGAAGATTTCGTTATAAGAACAGTGCGAGATACGACATCTACTACTGTAAATATTAGGGTGAAGCCCCAGTTCTCTCTTGTACCCATCTCGAGTTAACAGTCTCTGTAGATGACCAGCCCGTGCTCTATCAGTGCACGACTTCTAGCCAGACGGTCAGGTTGGATGGTGGAACATTTGATGAAGCCTGACTTGGTGGATCGTTGGGCATCTGATGGGGTCGATCCTTGTATGAATCAGACGTCGGTGAAGCTGATTACCACGTAAACCCGGTGACTGGATGAAGCCTGATCCGGTGGAGCTGAGTTTGACTCGGGAAGTTGATAGACGTGCATGACTTGGGAATCGGTGGGCAGGGAGCACAATTAGTAGACCCATACAGGGTACAAAAGCTTGACGTCAAGTCTGGTATATCTTCAGGCTTCGGAATGATGGTGACGTTCCTGTCAAGAGCACATAATCATCGTCCAAGGGGGGAATTAGTTTGGGGCTATTTCATATATGAACGTCGATCGCTCTGTGGTGTGATCTGCAGTCCATTGATCAGTACCCTGATCGCTGCCTTGCACCATCCCTCTTTGTTTCATTCAGATGCGTTTGTCATCTTACCTCTCGCTCTTATTCTTGTCCTCTCCCCCTCAGTAATTTTCTAGAAGTGTAAATCAGTACTGTATACGGAGCATAGGCTTGCCCGATGACCGGCGGGCACCGGCTTAAGCGGGCCGAGTCCACACCCCTCCCTTAGAGGGAGTGTGGACTCGGCCCGTTTCAGCCGGTGCCCGCCGGTCATCGGGCAAGCCGCCAAAAAGCCGACACTGGTACCGAAAAGCCTAGGTGGCCTGAACACGACGTTGGGCACCTGTCGTTGGGCTCGAGTGCAGCTGTGTCACTTTGTCGCTGGCAGTCGGGTTTGAATTTTATCGCCCTTTCCGCTGTGCAGTTTCGACAGCGCTAGGGTGCCTGGCTTGTTTCGAACCGAAAGCTTTGCGAAGTAATTTTCACTCAACTCCCTTGATGGCAATATTTTGGGCTTCTGGACTAGGGCCTTTCACCTTCCTTGAATAACATATAAGACTGCACTATGGGAAGCACATACGATTTACAATAAGTCATGGGAAAATTCATTCTATCGGGATTTGCAAATTATTTGTGATATAAGTTATATGAGACGGCCATTAAGCAGTGGTAGATGTGATTCGGCAGCGCAGTGGATAAGAACTCGGATTCGGAAACAGAGGATCAATGGTTCGGATTCGAGGAGGTTTCTGCTAATGATAAAACACATTTTGAGTTCATTTTTGCATGAATAGAAAAATTTAAGGAAAATGATCTTGACGGGAATCAATTTTTCTGAAAGGGATGAGAGCGTCTGCCCTCTCGTAATCTCTCAAGCCGTGGTTGAAGAAGCCTCAATCCTCGGACATCAGAAGTCGTGCGAGACACCACCAACAGCTTCTTGTACCTTAATAAACATAATTATTTTCCAATCTGTCTACGTAGAAGCCAGGCGAGATATTTCAAATAATGCAAGGAGCAAACATGGCTGAGGAGCCGAACTTTCCAACCTGTAAACAAGAGGCTAAACACTTAACAGCTACACAATCGATGCATTAGGAGTGGCCGCGTGTTCAGCAATCAAATACGATGCATAGGATTGTTTGAGCATAAAAAGCCTGTGGAAGGTTGCAGAAGAGAATCTCCATTATGGACCCGAACCATCCACCCTGTACGTATGAGCCCAAACATCTATCCATTAGGCTAACAAGGCACACGTTCTGTGTTGCCTACATTGCCTACTAGTTTTGCACTCGCCTTCTTGGCGACTTTCAAGCCATAGCTCACCGCCAGTCACCATACGACTTAGTGAACCGGTTATCCAATGTCGGCTTTGAACGATGAAGCAGTAAGTGTCATAACTTCTTTGGCTCGATACTCATATTAACCACTATTGTTCCGTCACAGTATGCGAAAGGCTGACAAGGGAAATCATCGGCATCAACCTTCCCTATCGAACTCATGAGGCTACCGTTGTGGTCCGGAAGAATAAAATGAACTATGAAGAATGCTCGGGATAGATCCCGGCTCCCACTTGATCCCGCCACCACACGGGTGTTAACGGCGACACCTGTCACTGCCCTACATATCGTCAGATACTTTCGAGACCGCTATGTTTACCACCCATGGATAGTTTCTCAACAATCGCAATTTCTATTCTCTCTAATGAGTCTAAAACAAATCAATATTAGCCAAAAAAGGAAAACCTTTCGGAGAATTCAAATTGGAAACGATCCATGACTCAAACAATTCACCGCTAGTGTGATAACGGCACTACTTGGCACTGCACCACGAGATTCACACAGTTGACGTGGCTTCTGCCATATCACATGGCTGGCTTGGCAACTTTGTATCAGAGGGGTGCCAAATAGTTACTCAGGCCCATGTTTGTGCCGTCTACGGTAGGCTTCATGAACGGAGAATCTCATATTATTCGAATTTCGGGAAGTACTTCCGATTCTCCGTTGCTATGACAAAGAGTAGTATTTTTCTTTGTTGCAAATCGATATCCCTATTTTTCACATCATTTGGCTTGTTTTCTTATAAAGAACAGAGGTCACCTCGAAATGGTGATTAGTCGCTGGACCTCCGCCGTGAAAGCTTAACTGGCTCATTTTGGTAATTCCTCCTTGTCACGGGATGAAAAACGAGCTAGTTTCATGATTTTTGGAAGGAAGGGAAACTTAATGTTCTCTCTGTTTGATCGCTCTGCTTTTCTGTTCACCACGTTTTGATTCAGTGGGAATGCTTCAAGGAGGTTTCGAAGGGGAAGATGTTGAAGATTCGGCAACTGCATAACTAAAATCAAGAAGGTTGGAGGTAGAGGAGTCGTTGACAACTCTTTTAGTCAAATCAGGATATGGGAATTTTACTTACCTGTCAGAAAAGGAAAAAAGTCGAGGGAAGTTAGATGTCGATGTGGTGGAATTTCGGGAGTTTCACGTTCCAGATGCTTAAATAGTATCTCCTGTCATCCCTTTGGACCTTAGATGTTCCAAGAAGCAGAAGTAAAGCTCACGATAGAATTTGGTCCCGATTTTATCCAGGAGTCAGGGAGCGCACTAGGGGAACCATTTCCCAACGCTGTGACTCTTCTAGTTTTTTATGTGACTCCATACTGTTTCAATGGGAACCAACTTTTCAGTGGTAGCGGTTGGCTCAAAATTTACTGTGTTTTTTAGCCCCTCTGAGGTCTGTTATGAATCTTACTGAAAGGAAACGAGTTAAAGTTTTCCATAGAAAGCATATGTCTTCTTCTGAAAGTACATTAGGCTCATTTTCTGATTACATTGCTATAGCGGATGTCGTCACTCACTCTACTGTAACGGTCTGGTTTTAGAAAGCGTCTATCATCTTAGAGTGGGTCCTGGAAGAACGAGTATTGGTTAGGTCTTTGAGAATTAACTGAAACGCTGATTAGCGTAGAAAGCAATTGTGGCACAAAGCAATTGACCCCTTTTAAGACTTTTATTTTCAATGAGAAAAAAGCGGAAGTTGCTAGCTCTGAAGCCGTTTTTATGAGAGGCTGAGAAAATTCCTCTTTCCATAAGAGAGTGGATACAGTAGGCCTTTTAGGGGCTTTTTTTCAGGGCATCACTCGCGCGTGTAGCCATAACATATCCGGTCACCTCATCCTTGTTTACTTAACCGTATAATGACCGAGCTGTCTCCCCATATTCAACACGTACTTCTAGCACGAGTTTAAATCCATTGGAACTCGTGCTAAGGATTGGCACGAGCCCTACCTTAAGCCTTTGTCTTTGAAGCCCTACCTTAGTTGTTCTGTGCAGTCCTCCTCTAACCCTTCACAACCTGAGAAGAGGTCGAAGATGAACCTCAATCTGGACCAACCGGGATATTACGAACTCTCTCCGCAGTACGTTATGCACATGCAAATCAGCAGCACCCTTTCCTTCAGCATAAATATAGTAACAGAGCCTTCTTACGGTATGGTACTTCCAGAACATTCCAGAAAAAATCAGAACTAATGTGCATGTGGATTCGGCAGATACTTTGTTAACACCCTTCTATTTTATAAGAACTATTAATATCGAAGAAAAAACCCTCCCAATCCAAGCTCATGAAAAGAAGATATCAGGGCCCATAGTCCACTTGCATTGAACTCTTGATAACCAATTTTTTTCAGCACTACGGCGCATTTTTCGTAAATCCTCGAGTACTGCAAGAGGGCAATCGTAACCATGTAAACAAATGTGACAGGTACAGTTCGATAATTCCGCTCCATTTTGTTTTCCCTAATTCGTACTTCATTACTGAGTGACAAGCCAAGGAAGACCCATAGACCCATAATTATGCAGGATTAACTAGTGGCATTCGTGGGAGGCAAACAGAAGTTCGGCACGTTCTCCTCCAAAATGACTGATTTTGGACGATACAGTGACCAAATGAGATTTGCTAGAAAAATGCGGGCCCAAGGAGTTGTTCTAGGATTGGAATCCAAGAGAAGGCCGAAGTTCACCTGGTCTGAGTCGCCAACGTCTCCCAAGTGAATTTTGCCATGGATTCCCTAATGCTGAACAAAACTCAACCCTCACTCACTTCGAGACCGACCGTCAACGTATCTTCTCGCTATGTTATCAAACAGGGAATATCGATGAAGAGCAAGATCTGTTCGACAAGGCAGGATCCGATCCAAACGTATGTACATAGTGTTCGTGCGTGGCAGCGCCACAGACTGTTACGCCACCTTCGCATCCTTTATATCTAGGTAACCAGCAGTAATCTAAGGGCAACTACAACAGAAATACTTATTCGACAGATCGGAACCAACAGTTCATTCTAAACTTCGCTCTATTCAGATTTGCCGTCCCAGTTGTGGAATGTGATGGCCCATGTTATTCACTAAACGTAACTTCACTACATGTGAAAAGCCGAGAGGTGTTGCCATTTGGTAAGCAAAGTTTTCGCGATTTCCAAACAATTGCAATCAACAATTAAATACGAAAATGAATAATTATTCAAATTTAAATGAAATTACATAACACAAAATGATAACATCCACTAAATGGTAACCTAAACATTGTAATTCCATATATAAGTAGGTTCTTCCATCACATAAAAATTTTATTTATTTGCTACCAAAATCAAAACTAACCAACTCCCATAGCTCAATTACGACTTATTTCTTCTTGAAAACCAACCTAAGGGTAGTTTTGATCCTCTTTCATCTCTTGTTTTTAAGCTTTTTGAAGTTGTGAAAGATCGGCTCAGCTCAAAAAAATATAAGAGAGTACAAAATACTGGCAACTATCTCCACTGGTTTCTACTTCTCGTGACCACATTTTTAGAGTTTATCTGATTGAATAACAGGTGAACAAACGGGCCGGGTGCTTCATCAGAAAGGCAACATTCTAGGTCGAAATAATATCATTAGCAATTGATAATCATCAAATTTTGCCTATAACTGACTTTTTTCAAAATAGCAAGAAAATTTCGAAGTAAGCCTGAGGTGAATGAAAATTGATGAATTATTCATTATCAATCCCGATCGATCGACATAATCTCAATTATCACTGAACAATTTGGATTGAAGTTTTCACAAAGTTGTAGTTGTCCTCGGGTGGAATTCATCAAGTTCGGGACAACAGTCAATATTAAAAAGCAATCAGAATTCTCGTAAAAAAAACCTTAGTTCTCATAATTCTGAAAAGAACTTACTGGAGACAACGATCATTGAAAATAAAACAATTTGCAATACATTTTCATTGCCAAACTAATATCGATTGTTTTTTCAACCATGCTTTTTTGATGTGGGCAATTCTTTTCTATTTCACTGGCTCTTTTTATGATTTTATATAACATCAAGTTACAAAACAGCAAAAAGGGCAATGTCATCAAAAGAATGCTAAAAAAAAGCATAGATCTTGAAATGTCTGGAAACTACACAGTCTTGGAATTCTGCGATATTCAAATGACAGACAGAGGGAACGATCATCGTAAAGTTATTTTTGTAACTCCATTTTTCTCTTACCGAAGTGCGCTCAAGTTTTTTCACACCTGCACTTTTTCGGAATGAACAAAGTTTTGCAAAAGACGTTCCTCGTGCATACTCTAAGGTAATGACGTGAGTAAATGAATATTCAATGAGGAAATAAAGTTTAAAAGCCATGTGGCAGCCAGCAAAAATTGCAACAACATAATCTTGAAAAAAAATGAAAATCGAAAAATAGCGATCGATGTGAGGCCCGACCTAGGGGTCAGTTAGAACGATCGTAGATCCCCAAGGAGGGGGTCACAAATAATTAATAAATATGGAAGAGATTTTCAATGTTCAGCTTACGCAGTGAGTGAGTCGTGATTCTTAAAAAAGGCTTAACAGGTCAAGAATTCACCTATACAGTAATCACTCGGAATCAGGTAAAGGGACATCAGACCGTCAGAGTGAAGTCACCCATACTGTGCTCTAGGAAAAGCCAGTAGACTTCTCTATGACAGTGGTATGAATCCTATAGAGGTGTTCATGACAAAACCTGCCCCCCCCCCCCCTCCTGGGTTACTATAGAGGGTAAGTTTCACGACCCAAATGCTACAATTAATATGTGAGGAAATCATCTTCAAATATAGTTTGCTGTGTTTTCAATGATATCTGTTCAATTTTCTGTAGTTCCAACATATTATTATAATTCAAAAAATTAAGTCTCAGGATGATTTGATGATATGAGTTGATGTCTTTTGATCTGTTTACTCAATCGAGGAGGTTGCCGAATTAATTGATTAATCTGAAAAAGTGTCATTGTACAATTCAAAACTTTACTATTTCATCGCAGCTTTTCCTCTTAATTCTACTACTCCGAACAATTGTCGGGAAAATATCTACTGTAAATGTAAACATAAGGGGAAATTTAAAAAATTTCTGCTTTTTAGGTACCGCTTATGGTTGCTCTCAATTTGTACTTGGAGACGAAATTGACCCTCATACAGCATGTACTAAAAAGGATATATTACTCAGGTAAGTTTCAAGTTCGATAGCATTTTTTTGTTCGTCCACAAGAAGAATTCTTTTTCCCACTGGCGTCTTGAAAGCATTCAGAACTTTCCGCTCTATTTTCGTCCTTATAAAAGAGCATAGATTTGCCTATATTCAATCTAAAAAATGTTAAAAAATACTTTTACCCAGGAAATACTGTCGGTTTCAGGACCACTCCACCGTATGTCGTCCAAGCAGAATACTGCCTATGTTCTGGCGATGTTTGTAACAGTATTACACAAATCGTTAGCATTCCACAACGGACTTCTTCAGGACGACAGAAATTCTACATAAATTATGTAAAGAAATCCTGCCGATCAATATTACAAGGTGTAGCAATCTATTTTTCGTTATGGCTGATGTTCAGATGATGTTGGCATTATATTCTTGAAGATCGCGTTCAGAGTTCGCAAGCTAGGCATTATTAATTGGATAAGTATTGATTGAAAGCTTAAATGCCTGGCGCGCTGCGGCCGATATGATAAATAATAATTATCTAGGTATCTATTACGTATTGACCATATAACACTCTAAAAAGTTATCATTTTGTTTTTTTTTCTTTCATTCGACCTATCGTCTCTAACCCCAATGGCGACATGTCTTGAAGACTTAGTAACTTATTGAATAAACAAGTCTTTTGACCATTCGGGAATACGCCTCGCTCTTGACTCTGATTCACAATCGTAGTGGCGTTTTGAATGCATATGTGGCCTATACAATGACACTGGCGATGGTCATCCGATGGACAAGTCAGTGCTTTTATCCTCCCGCGAGTCTGATACCAATTGATGGACCCGTAAGGATGGAAGGCTTGGTTGGATTAAGCTAATATCGATCCGGGATTTGAACATTGACCATGCATATGTGGTAGTGCGCTACTTGCCACTATATTACCATCGCCTGAGTCAATAAATCAGTAGACAAATAAACAAGTTACCTAATATGTAGTAGGCAGTAGCCAATAAATAATCAGATAGCAGAAAAGCGTAGGACTGAATCGCTAACTCTGAACGCGCTCCTATCACTGAAACATCGCTTTCACTGTCAGAACATCATAGGTTTGTGGTTGTGGATATGTAAAGTGCCTTACACCGTGTTGTTTGTATGTACGATATTATTGATCGAATAGAATGTTTACACAAACATATGTATAAAAATGCCAAGCAAATAAAGTTCAAACATAGCATAATTTAGTTAAAAACTCAAAAAAAAGAACCAGACAAAAAGTATACAGTTGGCAGCGAAAAAAACTCAATTCATCACTGGAATATGCTTTTATTTTGAAGGAATTTTTCTCGTCGAGCTTTTTTCTCTTCTTCAAGTCGTTTACGTTCTTCTTGTTCTTCTTTCATTTCTTGTTCGAATCGTGATAGCTTTGTTTGTTCTTCTATCTGCAAACAGGAGACTTTATAACAAATTAATAATGAAATTAATTCAAATAAATCAATAAAATAAGGCCACCTCAATCTTACCAGGGAAAAAATAAGGTAGTTAAGTGGTTTTTCCCAGCATTTTTCGAAGTACAAAGTAGTTGAACCCTGAGCTCTATAGTGCCTCCTTCAGAACCACCTCCTTCCGTGATATTGATTGATTGGAACAGACTCCGATCGGTAGTAGAAACCCAGGCAAGTGTTGCGCTGGTCCCACAAATCTGACCCATTCTTCATACTATGGGACACCATCATACGCTACTACGATACTGAGAAGATCTCGGGTGCCGAAGTGCCTACTGGAAATCAACGTACACCACAAAATTTATCCCTCATTCTCGAACTCCAAGTGAATTCTACGAATTTGAATCTTGAACTTCAGTGTAGAACCGATATTGGGGAGGCTACCTCGATTGTTGGGCATTTTGGAGGGTTTGGTTCTCCTGCAATAGTATTGTCTGGGCCAGATTTGCGATAGATTTTATAATTCTTTGAACCATTCCATATTGATCGGTAGATCAAGCAAAACTAGGTTAAGGGGCTTGATGCAATTATCCGCAGCGCGTGACGCACCCCTGCAACGCAACGCGGCAGCGCGATAGATCAAGAAACCACTTCTTCGTGCCAATGTGATGAACTGCAACGCAAATGGACGGTTATCGAAAATTCTAGAGAAGGTATAAGCCTCCCACTGGCAAAAATATCGAGTCCCGTCCGAACACTGTTAACAAAAATGGTAAAGAAGTGGAAATAAAAAATGTTTTCTTTTGTGCCGAGATGATCGCAGCACAAGCTCTAATGCTGACGCTCCTGGGTGGACATAAATATCCATTTGTTTGGTTACACTTTTATTTCTGGAACGAAAGTCCTCTGCCTGGCAGCCGATAGTGTTTGCTATGACTGACCTTTGCTTGGAAAAAACTAGCTGCACCGAGCACACCTTCTTTGGAAACATCTACACTATCGGCGAGCATTTGGAAAACCTGAAAAGCAACCAACTTCATTTCTTCTTCAAAATTTGTTATTCTGGAGAACTTTTGAGCCAATCGAATATCTTGAGCCATCCCAGAGTAAGAAACCACTCATTCTGATTCTGCTCTCCAGTTCCAAGAAGTGAAGCATTTCTGCCCTTATATAAAGTAAACAATAAAGGGATGCTCTAGACTGATTACTTCGGATTGCACTAACGTAAGACTCAGGCACATTATTTCTTTCTAAATTCTAATCTGAACCAGTTTTTCAGCAGACATGCATTTTTCTAATTGAGCAAAAAAGCAAGCAAATTAGAGAATCATCTGCTACACGAATGCAGCTGTCCTAGAGATCTATCTGGAATGAGCCAAGCCCTACCCCTAAGATTAATACCGCAACTGACTTGTGAGCATCCCAGTTGATTTTGAGCCGCAAGTCGGAATATCAGGAAGAATTCACGCAGTGAAATTTTACCGTCTTTGTCTTCATCAACCTGGAAAAAAGGACCACTTGAACAGGTAGTTTAGAGCAGAAAAAACCATGCAAACTTTGTAATTTCGTCAATCATTCAAACTAAACAGCAAGTACCTGTCGGATAATTTCTTTCAAAGCGATATGGGTTTGAGCTTCGCCGAGTTTTTCCATCATACGTTTCAATTCGTCGAAATCAATAAAACCATCAGCATCCTCGTCATATCTGAAGCCAGAAGTACGAAGTGAGAATGGAAAAGATTTTTCCAATAAAAAATACTGAAATAGAATTAAAGGAATTAGTTTTTGGCAATGATTAATCCCGTCTGAAGGATGCGCCCCGCCTTCGACTTCCCTTCTAAATCATAGTGGGTGAGCGAATGCGTGGGCCCACATAATGACTTATGGTGGTGAGCCAACATACAAACTATTTCCCAAATGAGCCTGATACCAATTAGCAGACTTCAGACAATTAAAAGGTTGCCTGATTGGACGAGTATCGATCCGGGATTCGATTCACAGACCACGCGTAGAGTAAATAATGTTGTTAATAAGGACTTCTGTAAAAGAAGTGAACCCATGAAGAAGATCTGTCGTCACCCTTTGAGTATAGTCGAGAAATTCGCTGACACATTGACATAATGGCTTGCTTTGTTTTCTAATGCGGAACAACAAATACAAGAGGCGCCTCAATGCGACCCAAAAAAGCTTAGGAAAAGCAGAAAGTAGGGCGCTAGAGGAGAGGAGGGGAGATAGGTGGGAGAGGGGTGATTAATCCGGCACTGGGAAATAATTCAAATAGGGGGGGGGGGGGACGCGATGGAGCGTTGAAAAGATTTAAGGTCCCTTCAAAATTGATGGTGCTGAACCAGGATTCCGATATCAATAAAATATAAGTACCGTTAGTGAACTTCCTTTCATAGTTCTAGTTCTACCCACAAAAATTCATGGACCGTTGGTAGGGTTAGCAGCCAAAAAATTCGCATAAAAACTATCACCACGACCGAGAGTAACACGATTTTTCTTCCTAGATTTGTTTGTATTCATTTTGTAGTTTGCACCACACCTGAGGCGAGTTCGAAAAGAGATGACCCATAAGGCCCAACAGACTCCGCCCTCTCTATAGACCACACCTATGGTCGTTGGGAGCAGTGAAGGCATTTGTATCCCATATTTTGTGCGGAATTATACAAAAAGATATACAGCAATTCTGTAGCACTAGAGTAAGGAAAAGAAACACTTCCACTCGATAAAAAAACTACAACGGTCTGCTTTCCTTTTTGATGGCTATGAACCATTAAAATAGCCATAATCTCTGAGAACGTATTAAATTTCATAGTTACACGGATAACTTCCAAATGATTTCACCGTGATTTCGATTGAAATTTGTAGATTTCACCAAATAATTCAAAAAAAAACCACTAAAAAAGTCTCACCTCAAACCCTAAAGATCAAAAAATAAGGCTAAAAATTCCACAGTGCAGCCGAACTAGTCACTGGCAGTATGAACTCAGAAAAGGTATGGATAGAAAGAACCGTCAACATGCTGGAAAACTTACTTTCGGAAAGTTTCCGTGAAGAACTTGATTTGCTTCCGAGAAAATTCTGTGAATTCGGCGTACAACGAGAGCTTCTTATTGATCATTTCTGGCACAGATTCACCTAAAGCATACAAAAATTAGCCGTTCTTCCATGATGACCGAACAGCAGCAGGCCACAGTTGACAATAAAGAAGCTCCAAACAGCGATCAGCTGCATGAAAATCTTTTAAATCAACAGAATACGCCGATGAGCACGGCGTACACGAGCTTCTCAAACGCCGTAAATCATTTTGATGGGAATTTCGGTCTGGGCAAGAGCAACAATGAAACGGACAATTTGAATGCGAAAAGACTCTCCAACATATTTTCCCACAACTGTTGGGGAAATAGCTCACCACTAGAAATTATATGAATGATATGATCTACAGGCTTCTGAGCACGAGATATCGAATCAATTCCAATGTTCATTTCAGAAGTGTAGTTCTATGGGAGATGCTATGAGGATTTGATTCAATACAAAAAATAAATTTCCACAAATTATATTATCAATTATTATATATTATTATTATCGTACGTAATTATTAACTATTATACCATAATATATTACTAATTACACACTTATTATTATTATTAATTATTATTATTATTATTATTTATTATTATTATTATTATTATTATATATTATTAAATATTATTATTATTATTAATATTATGATAAATATATTATTATTTTATTATTATTATTAAATTATTAATATATTTATATATTAATATATTATTATTAATTAATTAATTACTTATTAAATATATTATTAATTATTTATTATTATATTATTATTATTATTATTATATTATATTATTATTATTATTATTATTATTATTATTATTATTATTATTATTATTATTATTATTATTATTATTATTATTATTATTATTATTATTATTATTATTATTATTATTATTATTATTATTATTTATTTATTATTATTATTATTATTATTATTATTATTATTATTATTATTATTATTATTATTATTATTATTATTATTATATTATTATTATATTATATTATTATTATTATTATTATTATTATTATTATTATTATTATTATTATTATTATTAATTATTATTATATTATTATTATTATTATTATATAATTATTAATTATTATATATTATTATTATTATTATTATTATTATTATTATTTATTATTATTAATTATTATTATTATTATTATATTATTATTATTATTATTATTATTATTATTATTATTATTATTATTATTATTTATTATTATTAATTATTTATTATTATTATATTATTATTATTATTTATTATTATTATTATTATTATTATTATTATTATTATTATTATTATTATTATTATTATTATTATTATTATTATTATTATTATTATTATTATTATTATTATTATTATTATTATTATTATTATTATTATTATATTATTATTATTATTATTATTATTATTATATTATATTATTATTATTATTATTATTATTATTATTATTATTATTATTATTATTATTATTATTATTATTATTATTATTATTATTATTATTATTATTATTATTATTATTATTATTATTATTATTATTATTATTATTATTTATTATTATTATTATTATTATTATATTATTATTATTATTATTATATTATTATTATTATTATTATTATTATTATTATTATTTATATTATTATTATTATTATTATTATTATTATTATTATTATTATTATTATTATTATTATTATTATTATTATTATTATTATTATTATTATTATTATTATTATTATTATTATTATTATTATTATTATTATTATTTATTATTATTATTATTATTATTATTATTATTATTATTATTATTATTATTATTATTATTATTATTATTATTATTATTATTATTATTATTATTATTATTATTATTATTATTATTATTATTATTATTATTATTATTATTATTATTATTATTATTATTATTATTATTATTATTATTATTATTATTATTATTATTATTATTATTATTATTATTATTATTATTATTATTATTATTATTATTTATTATTATTATTATTATTATTATTATTATTATTATTATTATTATTATTATTATTATTATTATTATTATTATTATTATTATTATTATTATTATTATTATTATTATTATTATTATTATTATTATTATTATTATTATTATTATTATTATTATTATTATTATTATTATTATAATAAGCATGATTATCATCAGTACTATTATTATTATGGTTAGCTTCTGCGTTAAATAATGTGTTAGATAAATACAGTTGAACAGTTAAACAAGTGAGAAATCAAATAAATAAATAAATAAATAAATAAATAAATAATAGCACTTGTCACCATCGCTATCATTTTAGTTAAAAACGTGTTCTCATCGATCCTAACCGAAATTACAAGGTTTCCCCTCGGTTGTATTGTTTGTGAAAATGGGGCTCGAAGATATATTTACTTGTTTATTTGTTTATTTATTCATCTGCTAAATTTAATGTACTATATTCTGGGAAATGTTCAGTATAATAATTTCTATTGATCACCATTAATATTACTGTTATAATTATAGTAGTTACCACTATTACGACCGCTATTATTATTAGTATTAATTATTATTATTATTGTGAATAATATTATGCTACGAAAGTGGATGTGAGATGAGGATTGAGTTTAAAAAACAGAGGTCTATAGGGTTTTTATAAGGTTAACTGCACGGAAGACCAGAAATTCCCCCAAGTTGTCAGGATTTTTGAATTCAGGAGAGTGAAATGGAATTCTTTGCAAACTCCTTGGTGGTCGAGGACAAGCGACCTATTCGGAACAAAGAAAGAAATACGTTCAAGACAGCAGCTGTCGCTGAAAAATCGCATCGGACGGGAGGCGCCGGAAATGTCCAGTGGCCAACGAAAATATGATACTCCTACTGGAGAGCTTAGTGAGCCCATGTAATCGGACACGAATGCCCTCAATCAGGGCTCGGACATAAGAACCATGTTAGTAGGGCTAATCAGAGGTTCCAGTTAGGAAACCATGAAAGGGACCATAATTAGGGCTCACCACTCAACCTCAGACTAACTGAATCACATCCGATCGGGGGGATTGGCTTCAAAGAGAGCAAATCGAAGGATTTTGGGGAGAATGAGTAACCGGCACTACCTATGAAGACTACTTCAATCAACTTTCCAGCAATTGGAGTCCAACAGCTCCTTTCGTTCTCCTTGAGAGGTCGTCAGGATATCGGAATTGGTAATCTACCTGTACAAGTATTTGAGGAACCAGCCAATGGACTGCTTCACATCTTGACCACTCCAGATAGAACTGGTAACAAACGTTATGTACGATCTCTACCCCTTTCCGAACAGCCGAGAGAAGGTAGGTTTGGCTGAGACACAATGAATCATACCCGAGATCCGAAACTTGGACCTCATTACCTCATTACTCCTGCTATTACTCCTAACTGCTATTACTCCAACCAATAGGTAAGGGTAAGTCATAGCAACTGAAGAATGCACAAATCAAAGCACAAACATACCACGAGGACCCATGGTTGCCCGAAGATATGAATGAATGAAAGTGCCACTGGAGGCGTAAAGAAAGTTCATCGAGTATAATATAATAGGATGGACCGGCTGGCTTTCAGAAGAACCTCTTCAACGGATAATCCGAATGGAGCCGTGAAATCGGGAGCATAAAGGAGGATTAGGGAAATGAGGCCCATAACGTGGGGTGGTTGCGGAGAAACTTATCAACTCAAGCACAGGTTACGGTAGATAGTAATTGTAAGAGAAAGTTTAAAAATGAATATTAAGGAAGAGTAAAAAGAAGGGAAAACACAAGTGTCAATGACGGGTTACAAGAAATGTAGGGCGCAGTATTTGACACAAATTACTACACACTCTTTAGACTTGATCGATCGTCAGAGTGGCATTGATCATTGAGATCTCTACTCAATGAGTATACTTATCAAAACTGGTAAGAGAAGACTTTCGTTGAAGAAGTACTAGCGACAGATTCCCTTCGGGTTTCCCTTTTCATACCGGGCAGCCACGATTGACTTAAGTCATCTTTTATCCGTTCATGAAAAGCGAGCCCCACTCATTTCACCGGAAGGACATTGGGCCCGTGATTGAAATCCATGGCCACGGTAAATTTAAATACAAAATTTCTCTTGAAGGAACCTTCACAGAATTTGAACTGGATTTGTTTCGTAGCTTTAAGATTAGCCTGGGAGGAAATTTCTGAGAGAAACAGCACCTCTTCTACTCTTAAAGCCCCTCCCCTTTTACAAGTCACGCCTACGTCCGTTTAAATAAGAACTTATCTAGTGCTATGTACTTGTTGTACAGTAATGGCAAGAAAAGTCAGTCTGTCTGTAGGGATCGTAAAGCTCAAAAAGGAATAGATTTATCGTCGTACTGCCACTTTTCAGCTAATTTTTATGAAAACCATTGCAATAGCTTACTAACTCCTCTTAGATGCACCATGTAATGAACACCTTCGGAGGCTTAGCTCAGTGAAGGCTTGAATTGGAAGGATTCGGCTAGTACAATTGCATATTTTGGAAAACTAGAAAGTGGAAAGATTGGCCATTTCACTTCATTTTCGCCTGAGTTCAGAATCGTTAAAGAGATAGCAACCCCTCGCTTCGCTGAATAACCTCGAAGTTGCCATTGCTACGAGATTGCTTCGAACTCCCTTTCCTCCCAAAAGCGTTCGTTTCAAAAACCAAAAATATTTCAATAGCTTCCAATTTGAGCAAAAATTCTATACAAACTTAGAAGTATCGAGAGTATCCAATGATTTGAAAACACCGCCGAAAATTGCCCAAAACAGAAAGAAGTGAAAGAAAACAGAAGCAGGAGTGAGATGGCAACGGAGCATTTCCGAAATCAAATCCGAAAAGAGGGAAAAAGGTACCTGATAGAAAGGAAATGTAGAAAAAACAGAAAACTATTCGTACTCCAATTGCATAGAGGAGTCAGCCGATATATAATAGTAATATGATTGTGCATGGGTACTTCCAGGTGTTTTCGATTTTGGAATTGTCATATATACAGCTCAAATTATAAAAAGACGTTATAAAGTTTAAAATAAGCAAAATGAGTAAGTAATCTACGTACTCTTTTCTTAGTAAATGAGTAAGCTAACGAGTCATTCCCGACCCTCATTCAACTAGAACGCTTACAATACAACAATACTGCCTCTTCAAATGATCTTAATTTCACTAGACAAAAAAGCTATATAAAAGGTTAATGGGAAGTAATCGGAGATACGGACAGTAGCGTAAGGAGGAGAAGAAGAACATCGGTCTCAATAACCAGCTGACCGACGGTACGACTATGTATTGGTGTCAATTCAATAAGGGTAGACAGAGGACGAAGAATCGGATGGTGGCAGATGGGAATGAATCATTTACGGACTACCGAATCCGAATGTCATCAATCATACACCATTGTAAAAAACAAAACACGATTCTTAGTCTCATCGGGTGAATCATTCTTCAAAGCCAGTTTTATACTAGTAATCAATTCGGACTGCCAAAAAAAAACAGTAGTGGTCATTCTTACATGTCAAGCTGCCTCCACAATCGAGAAGTTTTACAAGATTGAAGAATTACAAAAACACTTGGGCCTTGGGTAGGGGTGTGGTGCGTCAGGAACGAAATGGTCGCGTCGCGGTGAGAGGGGGGTCGCGCGCGAAGGAATGTAGCAGGATGCAGCAGTAGGTAGGAAATACAAGAACAAAAGTACTAATAGTAGAATTATGCATAAAATAATGATCGCATATCGATTGAGCTGTATGAAGAACGCTAGAGCTGTAATAACGGCGAATGAAATGTCCGCGACAACCGCGTTCGGCAAACCGATTACCCAAAATCGTTCCTAACGCCCGTCTCCCCTTGGGTAGAATCTGCGCTTGTGCCTTCCGGCTACCATGCTCTTTATCCCTTATACTACAAAGACTACCCTTCTCAAGTAGCTTCGTTTCTGAATTAAGTGGAAGATTATGCAAAGCACAAGTAAGGGTTCAAACCGATCCGAGGCCGAAGTTCTACCCATAAATCACTAGTAACGAAAATACCTTTATCGAGACAAAGATTACTACGCCACCACATTTAAATTCGGAACCCTCCTTTAAACCTCTCAAAAAAACCTTTTCAAAAACTTCTTTGTTGACGACTGAGAGAGAGAGATAGACTTGCTGTCTCGTACAAAAGTTGTCTCCTAAGGATTCTAGCCTCGAACCAAGACATGGGCTAATGAGGCGTGAAACACCGCCGAGTGAGGCTGTCTCCGAACGAGTTGGAAGATTTTGTAACGGAAACAGTTTATTCAAAAAGAAAAGGAGTTCAACAGGTGGGATGAAATGTATGAATTACAGCCAGGGCTTTAAAGGGCGGATGATCTACTTCGATAACGATTTTTTTTCAAGGTTCACTGTTCAAAAATAAATCTTCACAGTATGAATTTGATGGAAGCCCTAAAAAACTTGAGCAATACACTTTATAATTTTTTTTGCTATATGTGCAGAGCGCAGGAAAAAGAATCGAATGGATTGGAAGCACACAGCATCTGACCGATTTATAATCCCGATACTTAGTCTTGGAGAGCCTAATTATAGCATATACATAGTGATTAGCAGATTGTTACCTAAAAGTCTTCAAAGACATTAGTTTTTTCTTGAAAATTTTGAAGCCAATAAAGGAAATGTTGCGTTGCGTTGGAGCAACCGACCCGAATGGTGATTTCTGACTCAGTTCGTCCACCTTTTTTCCTCAAATTTTATCATCGACAAAACAAATTTTATTAAATTCCCAGCCTACAATTATTGATGGAGGTCGTGTGCGTGGCATATCCTTGAAAAGTAAGCAGCGATTCATTTTGTTTTCATTATCTTATTAAGACTTTATTTGTTCCAATTCGTCGGTTCACAGGTTCAGTTCATTCTCTGTTTGACTTATCGACTCATATTTGAGCTCATAAATAAGCAAATAAACAAACAAAACTGAATAAGTAAACAAATCCATTCCTTTGAAATAAATGAATTCGAGGAAAGAGAATGGGAATGACTCTAGGAAGAAGAGATTAGATAGTAAACAAAAATCAGCTCTGGGAAAACTTAAAATTAGTAGAAAGGCAACTCAACTTCATCCTCAGTAAACATTACTGTAGTATGGTTAGGCGATCTACCACTGTTCAGAACAGATATGACGAATATATGATGAGAGGTGTAAGAAGTGTCGCTAAAAAGAGAGATCTGAAGATAACGGGGGATAGGCAGTGATGGCAGGAGAGCATATGGGACCGAAGAGATGACAGAAGTAGATAGAGGACGATTGCGGTCGAGAGGGACGGTCTGATTGAAGATGATTGCCCATGTCCTATGAATGAACGACTCTACCGCCACACATCGCGAACCATCTGCTCAAGTATTGGAGAGTGGGAGAAATTCTATGACAATCCGAGGATTAAAGCCCTAGCTATAGGAGGGAATGCGCCATGAAATAGCCCTGCAGTCAATTTTGTAATTAGCATTTTCGAATGCACGAATTCGAGCGGAAACATAGATCTAGTCTTTCGGAGATGCGACTGAAGGTGCTGAGCTACCCCTTCCAATACCTTACTCTGCGTTGGTAAACTTCGGTAACCATAAGAAGTAGTGGCGGAAGTAGCGCTGTGACAAATGGCGCCCACTGACTGTCACACGCATACTCCAAGAATCTCATCCCGGACCGATATTCGCCCAGGTCAACTAGGCCTCCCATACATCCAGGGTCGGTTGATTAATGTTTGATTCGTCTGGGAAGATAAAAGCACTGACTTGTATCTAAGCTGGCAATCGCAAAACCGTTTTATAGACGAACCATTCAGAACGTCTCTACATACGACTCTGAATGGAAAATGACTGCGGAGTGCTTTCCAGTAATGTTAATGCATTCTATCTAGTAAAAATAAATAAATAAATAAATAAATAATGGGATTGACTAATGCCAAGGAGCTTCAAACTTTGAATTTTACAACAATACGCTACAAGAAATATGTAGAAGTACTAGTAAGGAGAGTAGCAGTAACCTACAGGCTGTTTGGAGCTGTGAAGGGTAAAGTGGGTGATGGGGGAGGGGGGGGGTTCCAAGCACAAACACTGGCAAGATTGGGTATAAACGCTCCAGGAGTGGGTATAAATACGCCCAAGTTTTAGGACAAAGTTATTTGTTATTATTATTATGATTCGAAGTTATTAGCGCCCGTCAGACCTCCACCGTCTCCTCCACCATCACCAGGAGCAGTTTGGACTTGGGAAGAGGCCGGATTCGAATGAGGACTTCAAAGAGAACTGGGCATTCTGCCAAGGGCACACAGGACCTGCGAATAAGGGATAGACAAAGTTTAATAAATGGTAGTAAAGCAGTACCTGTTCCTAAACTGAGACCTACGAATAGCCTATAAAAGCCGTTGAAACCGCTTCTAGCCTTTTTGCTAGCCGTCATTAAGCCTTGCGAATCCGTATAATTTACACACGCTACCCGTTTTTATAACGGTTGCTATGGTCATAAACCGCTTGGATCTTTCATGGCTTCGAGGAATGTCGTCGTGCAGGAGCTCCGATTTGACGGCTAGTGAAGACTCAAAGCCATTAAAATTGCCTCTTTGCCCATTCATTTTTACTAGTTCGCAGCTTACATAGACCAGTCTATGGAATAAACAGAAAAAGCCAAGCAGGTCGTACGAAGATTGGAGGAATCCAGATCATTCTGGAATGTTCTGGAAGTCCTCGTAGAACTACTAAATAAGGACAGTGCACACTTACGCACCTTAACGACTCCAGTTCCCTCTTCCTCGCTTATTTAACACTCTAATAAACAGACTAGCTTCCCATATCCGACAAGTGCACCCTTACGAGCTCAAATCCGGCCACTCCGCTACAGAAGTCTATCGAAACTCGGATCAAGTTTATGGCTTCAAAGCCAGTTCTGAACGGTACTGTGTTTGTTTGGTTCCAGTCGTCCACAGGCGGTACGAGAAGGTCGAAGATGAGCCCTCGGTCTGGTTAACGGACTGCCGACTCCGGATATGATATGCGCATAATAATCAGAAAATCCATCGTTCGAGAAATGTCCACTGGAAATTTCGGAAAGTGAAGATCCTACTGGAATTCTCTGGAAATTCCAAGGAAATGCTATCTAAAGAAGGTACTCAAAGTACTCGGTACTCAGGTGAATTTCCATGATAGGTAGCACTACAGTATTTGTGTGGCTAGAAGAATCCAGAAAAATCAGGACTTGTGAAATTTCTGGAAGATCCCCATATCTATAGGACACACTCCAGAAGTTTGGCATTTAAATAACGCCAAGGCCTTCCTTCACTTTTTATCTACACCCTAATATAAACAACACGTCATAAGGGTTAAGTAAGCAAAAGATCTACGGAAGTAGTGAAAGCGGTGACTGGCGAAAGCTATGGCGAAAGTTCTAGAGAAGGGACTATTGGAGAATGGAATACTCTCCGAAGAGCAATGGCCAGTGGCAGAGCGACAGTTAAAAACCTCATTGAAGCGCTGCTAGCCTGGGCAAGCGGAATCAATAGTGGCAATGAGAATTTCAACATGCATAGGTGACCACAAGTCCTCAAATAGAAGAAGTTTATCTGACTAATTATCCACTTAGTTGCTTATGCCAAGGTTTGTTCAGTGGAGAGGTAGAGCAAGTGTATTAGGCGCTGATACCGAATGCTCGACGGCGGGATGAAATCCTACCCAGCAGGTCCAAGCTGCCCCCTTTTTTCAATTTTCTTTAGTGTAAGGCTTGCATCTCGAAGCTCACGTTAAAAATGATTTCTAAGACCCTAAATGAACATGTGACCCCCTCCCATATATGGCAGTGCCAGACGAGTGACGGCCCAGAATGGCGCTATCAGAGCCGAAAGATTGTGTTGGCTGTATGCCACACCCAAAAGTGGACGAGTTTTGATGACATTGTAGAAACAGCATCATTCAGGAGAGTTTCAATGTTGCAAATTCAAACAACTACTTGTGATCGATGACGACGGTGGAAGGCAGTGTCGGAAATTTCTGGCTTGATGTAATCAGCCCTATGCTATTACAACACTGAAATCTATTCTAGGTTTCCCCTCCATGCCGTTTCCGTCATGGTAAACTCGTACCACCTCTATTTTCACTACTTTTAGAACCTCATTTTCGCGGAGTAAGCAGATTTTCTTGCTTTCTTCGCCACCGATGTGCTACTTTCAAGCTGTAATTGCGCCTTTTGACATCAAAGTGTACCTCAAAGTTATCGTGAACGGTCTCTTCGGGTTGGTAAACAAATGGGATACATCCTAGAAACTAACATTGAAACTAGTTGGACCGAAAAGATTTCGAATCGAATTGTTGGGAAAGAAGAGACAGGGAATCAACGAAGGAATGGGACGCAATGAAATTTTAGAAGAGTTAAAATTTTAAAAAAAAAAATATAGTAAATTTCACTTGAAGTGCATATTCATCATTTTAGAGGCTTCACGCTTGAGTATATGTAATTAAAAAGGAAATGTAAAAGTATTCGAACATTGCCCAGAAAGTTTACTATTGTAACAAAGGGCATAAACTAAAAAGATAAGGTCTCTGGCCGCGTCCCTCGATCAGTCCCATTTCTAGGATGGCTTCCATGGTGGATTAGAAGGAGTCAGTACAATCCACCCCATACGGAATCGTAATATTTTTGCTCCTCTCAGTTACTATAAACCACGGGGGATTCAAAACTATTGACTTCTTGGTTTCATAGGTCACCGAAGAAACATTCAGAGTGACGGATCCCTTCGAACCAAAGTACAAATTGAATGCGAGGCCAGTAGTCGATTGGGAGGAACTGATGGAAATAAGGTACGCACTCCAAAAAGGCATTAGGTGACAGAATGGAACGTGTAGGTAGGTAAGTGGGGCTAGTTTTCTGGACAGAGCCGTTCCCATACAACATGTTGTAATTAAGAGTAGAAACTATTTAACGCGTAAATTGGAGGCAATTACGTCGTCACGCTAGCGGCTTGCCTTCGCCCATGCCAGACGGACTCCGCGTTGTGGAATTGAGGTTCGCGACGAATTCTCCCGAATTCTGGCCAATGAACATACCAGATAAATTCGGTCTTCCATGTCCTCTATAGAAATAAGATTGTAGTGGGTTGGGCCTAGTCAAGAATATGCTAGTGATGGTATGGGAAACCTCGCTTTTGGGAGTTCGCCTGACCTACAAATCTTGATGCTGTCTTCTCACCCATAGACCCTACTTTAATCTCAGTTGAGTGAAGAAGCCTCTTCTCCAATGATGACAAGGGTGTGCTCGATACCCATGCGGGACAGCGTAACAATCAACCAGTAAAATCTACTAAGACGACGAGCGAGACAACTAGCAAGGAAATGCTGCGGATCGGGCATAATGTCAAACACATCTGTATATGTATCAAACAAGTTTAAAACTTTGAACGGTGCTCAAAGGACAGTGAAAAGCTCACGTTTACAGATCCATATCTGCTGTAAGAACCGAAAACTTCAGGATATCTTGGATGTTAAAGATACCATTCAACATTACTAAGGAAAATAAATCTATGCCGATTCTTCCAGAAACTTCTGAATTTTCGCAGAAATATCAGGAGCTTCACGAATATTTTGGATGCTGTACAAGAAAGGCAGAAAGAGAGTCATGGAACCTACCTTGTAAGATCTTGTTCCTTCTTTCCAACAAAGCTGACAACTCGTCGCCGTTGTCTTGGGAATAAGCCTTCTGAAACACCGACCAATTAGCTAAGATTCAGATAGTTGCAATTGAAAAGCCAATATAATGACATAGATTCTTTACAACCAGTTTTTGGTAATAGAAAGGCTATTGTCCAGGAAAAGTCCTGATCTTCGTCCTACGACTCTTCTAGGACAAATAGCAGGAGGGTCAGGACCTAATACCAGACAGTGTTCAATCCGTTAGAATCACGACCTTCCAGTCAACATTAGACCCATTTTCCACTAACCCCAAGCCACTGACGAGCCTCAGGGGTAGGTGGAGACGGTGGTTTGTCTAATGAAGAGGCGGAAAAAGCCATCCCTAGTCTGTCCGATTACTTTGTTAATTTTGAGCTAACAATTTTTACAGAGGACTTCGTTGGCGTTCATGTTGACGAGTAAAAAAATCCAAGTTAATGTAAGTAACAATTAAGCATCATTCAGAGAAATACTCCCAATCGCGTACATCAGAAAGACACATCTCTTTGACTACAAATAAATTAAATTGAACTAAAAAAATTCTGCTGAAACTCTGTAAGTAGAGCTCGCCTGCATATGTGAAGACGGTTTGTTTTGCCGTTCAGCAAACATTTTCACTGTGGTCGTCGCACCGACACTCGGCATGGACAGCTTCTGTGAAAGTGCATGCAGCCATTAAACGCAGCTAATTCAACAAATAAAAGAACTATTTTTATCAAACTCGAAGTGGTTATTCATCACAAAGAACCATCTTTGATTACTACAAAATGTTACAATCAGAGGACCTTTCTTTATGACGTCTGCGCCACATATTCCCATCAGAAATTGTCGTTTTGCTATAACTTCTGTGAAAATATTCCGGGAAGCAGACTTTTACAGAGCTTTGGTAATGGCAAATACGAAAACATAAAGCAAACATCAAATTTACTATGAACCCGGGTAACTGATTAGTTTACTAGTGGCGGATTTTAATACATATGGGTATGGGAGGGTAGCAGACTATCCACTTCGTCGAAAATTTGGAGATTCTACTTTGCACTGGGTCAGTACCATGATCTTTATCCCTTATACTACCATGACTACTATTGCTACTTTTACTCTTATTGCAGGAAAAGGGCAGAGGTCGTCTAGCGGCACATGGCGCACTATCACACATGCATGGTCACGGGTTCGATTCCCGCATCGATATCCGCCTAAGCCAATCAATCCCTCTATCCCTCCGGGGTCATTTAATTGGTACCAGACTCGCCTAATAGAATAAAAGCATTGACTTTAAAAACGACCAGCCACAGCAAGTCATTGTATGAGCCACATGCTCCTTCAATACGCCAATACGATTCTGAGTAAGAGTCGAACGCGGGGCAAATCCCTCAAAGATCAGACGGGATTAATCAAAGACAGCGGGTCAATTAAACAGAAATAAATAGAACCTTATTATTACAATAGAAGCGCCCTATTATCGCAGCTTTCAACCAGTTCCTATAAAAATCGTGAGATGAACGTTGAATTTAAAATAGCGCCCTGCAAATGTTAAGAACGACCAAATCAATGTGATGGGTTTGCAACGCAGAAAATCAGGCTTTTTCAAAGGCTTTCTTCTCTCCTCTACCAGCTATCTATCCTTGAATCTTCGTTAGCAGCTAATTCACTTTTCCGAACCACTGAACAGTAAGATTTAATAGTAAGATCCGGATGACAGGTATTTTTTCGGGGTTACTGTAGCGCTGTCTGTTAACAACAATCAAATCACGGTACAGGGATAGAGATCCCTGTACCGTTATCCTAGTGCTTTGCTACGGATGACAGCACAACAATCAAGATTTTAAGGGATCATCATACTTTATGGACCAAAACTATCCGGAGAACGTCCGTTGCGCGTGTCCGTCGAAAGTAGGTCACCCCGCCCACTTCGCGCGCGGCGCATCACACTGAGGTCTCGAGATGACATTACAGTACTACCAAGTGTCATTGGAGCAAATGATTTGCATTTGTCTGTGTTATCTTCTTCTTAAACTGACTGCCGTGGACCAAACGCAAAGCGTATGCCCCGCTGACAACTGCGACGTCTGTCAAACATCGCGGGGCGGCTCGCCGCGTGCGTCGGCTGCGGCGTGACCTAGTTTCGACGGACACGCGCAACGAAGCGCACCCAAACTATCCCAGATTTCGAGTCATTATGAACTTTCCCCTGAAAATTATAGCAAAACAACGGAAAGTTATTTCAAATTGTAGTTCAAAAAAAGTTGGGGAGATATCATATGAACTCTTGATATGTAAGTCTAGTAGTAAGAAGTATTAAGAAGTAGTAACTAGCCTTCCCAAGCGAAAATGACACAATCAAAAAAAACCTATATGAGAATTCAATTATAAGAAAATTCAGATTGGCAGGCTAAGTTTCATTCAAAGAATCTCCACTCGGTTCTCGCTGTTTACATAATCTTGAGAGCTCACACATGGCTCGGATTCGAGCTTGAAATTCGGCTCGTCAGCCAAAACGCTGACGAAAGTTGAAGTGCAGAGCAGAGGGTTTTATTTGGCATTAATTTTGAGATTTTTTGCTACATAGTTGATTTGGAATACCGTTTTCCCTATAGAACGTTTTTTCCACGCTTAGTGAATACACTATGTTTACGTGTTGTGCACATCGAATCAGCGCATGAACAAATAAACAGAATATGATCAGATAAATAAGAAAGGTTTGAGCATAAATTCTTTTATAAGGGATGACAGATGCAGTAGTGAAGTTGAGAAGGACCAGTATAGAGGGTAAATTGAAGGAAAAAGTGTACAGCTTCGACAAGGATCGTAGGCGCCCGCTGAAAATCCCCCTTCATCTGGGAAGGTGACCATTCAGTCTGGGAAAACGGTCATCTAAAGTGATATGAGGGTTGTTACTTCAGTTGTGACATGATGCCCCAATTTTTCAATAGCCACTTCACAACGCCGCTTTGACTTCAGGGGTGGAACACATCAGAAAGTGTGTAGGAGTACGATCCCATCAACCTATCATGACCTGATTCTTCCGCAGTTGACATAACGGATGGCTCATAAAAATGAAATGGATGAATACGCATGGAAGAGTGATGGCCGAAGGAAATTAAAAAACTAACCGTCGGCTAGAAAACTAGGAGAAAAATAACTAGAGTGCGAAAAATTGAAATTAAAAGGTCTACCATACTTGGTCTACCACGCCTGCATACCTTTACTTGGTTTGACCGTAGTGTCCGAGCAGCGTGGGCGTTAGAGGTATACCCAAAAAGGTGTTAGAGCCTCCCCATGGGATACTACTACTACTACTACTAAAGGCCTATTGATTCGATAGATTCTTTCTCAGCAAGAAGGCCCGTGGTTACTCGTTTCTATTTGGCCAAAAGCCAAGAGGAGGCTACAACTTTCATAGTGTCCAATAAAAAGGGACATGAGATAGTGTCTAAGGCTTATGAGCAGGGTGGGGTGACCGATGAATGACAAGAAGCAATCAGCCCGTGTTAGGAATTTTATTGAACGAATGAAACCATCAAACTGCCCGAGAAGCCCTAATGTATTAGGTTGACGGAAATGTCTTTGCACCTCTTGCAATTTTTTTTTATTTTTTTTCCCTTCACGACAAGCAATAGTCAACATATATATGCACCGTCACTATCGACAAATTATTGCCAGTTATCAGGCAACTTGTGGATCTTGCTTGCATAGAATTTCTGGGGTTTCGAGGAGGAAAGGTTGCCGATGCACGTCTCGAGTTGATTCACATCATCGAACTTCTTATTTTTCAGATGGTTTTTTAACGACAGGAGCAGGTGGTAATTCGTTAGAGCCAGGTATGCTGAATACGGTGGGTGGGCTAGAATACGCCATCCCAAGCCTTGAAGTTTCTTCTGGGCCTCCTTCGAAATGTGTGGACGAGCACGGTCGTGAAGAAAGTAGACTTTCCTCTGTTTCTCTCGTAGATCTGCAGCAATATGGTTCACAGAGTACACAAGGCTTTGATGTTGAAAGTGAAGTATGGTGGCAGCATGTCCCAGTAAATGATCCTCCCGAATGGCTTCAAACGCTAAGCATTATCTTCCTCTGTTGTAGTTCACATTTGGGGGTCGGGATTCCATGCTCTATACGTTCGAGCCACTGGTGCTTCTTTGTCTGGTTTACTTAGAGAATACACTTCTCGTCGCGGGTGATTAAATCTTCCAGCCATGGGTAGTGACGCCGGAGGTCAAGAAGTTCAATCATGAATCTCTACTCATTTGGAGGTGTGACCACCAAGCTCACCCCTTACCCGGGTGTGGTGCAGTAGGAACGAAATTGTCGCGTCGCGGCGAGGGAGACGCCGCGCGCGAAGGAATGTAGCAGAATTCAGCAGCAAGTAAGAAATTTAAGAACAAAAGAACTAACAGTAAAATCATGCCATAAGTAATAACCGCATAGCGATTGAACTGTTCGAAGAACGCTAGAACTGCTATAACGAGGCAAATGGTCCGCGACAGCCGCACGCGGTTGATCGATTACACAAAACCGCTCTTACTGCCCGTCTCCCCTACTTACCCATATCTCCATATCTTCATGTGTTTTCAAGGCGATGGCAATGGGCAGCTACTGCGTCTTGGTGGCTATTGAGCTCCTGTTTCAAATCGCAGATACTACACCTGGGATCCTCTTCAACCAGTTCTGGGAGGTGATCGTCATTCAGGTCAACTGGTCTCACAGATCTAGGTTTTCCGGTCTAATCAAAGTGGCTATTTTTGAACTTATGGCACAAATTTCCTGTTGTGCTTAGAGAGATAATGGAGGGTCCTAACGCACCACATATTTCTCCTGTCGCTCAATTTGGATTAACTTTTTTACTACGCTTATAAAGCAGAAGCGGTTTAACGTGCCTCGAGTCGAGAGCGATTCTTGTAGCCATAACCGTTGCGAAATGCTACGGCTGATACGGTACAAAGAGCGCATTGACCTGCACTTACACATGTTCCGCAATGAACGCTTGAAGCAATCCCAAAGATTTCACAACATGAAAACGAAAAGGTGCACATACTTTTACGCGAACCTGATAGTTATAAAAATTTTTTTGAAGTAGAAACGTGGAAAGAATTGGGAAAATGAAGATTGGTTAGGATGGAAAGAACTGGTCAAAGACTGATTCCTAAGGAATCCACGTGGGGTGGCTGACTTGTCGGCTACGCCACGCTATAGTAGTGGTTGACAGCCCTGAAGCAGGCAATCAAGAGCCCTTCAGAATCGGGTGAACGGCGAAGAAATGGATGAACCGGTATATTGCAGACGTAAAATGCGGAGCGAAAATGAGCTGGCATCGCAATCGAGCCCGTTCAGCGAAGGATGAGTAAGGTGGGCTGGCGTAGAACATTCAGTAGTAAGGACCAGCCCATCGGTGTCTATGAAAGAGACTTCCGCAAAAACTATTGCCTAGCAACAGATGGTACATGAGTTGCTTTGCGGGGTAGCGGCAATTGGAACCTACTTTTTACGAAGATAAGATTAGAGCGAAATGGTTATAGCTAAGGAGACAAACAAAAAACCTTTTTGTGAAGGGGTCTCATAGGGCCTCATGAGTCAGTCAAAGGAATCCCATTAACGAGCCACTTCCTTTGACAAGAGGATAAAGTCCTTCGACGTTAATAAATCCCGTCAGAGGGATGCGCCCCGCATTCGACATCGACTTCCACGTAGGTCACACTTCCGCGGAAATACTCCCGTGAGAACTCAAAAAAGCTCGGATCTTCTCACATAATTATAATAGATGAGTTAATAGAAAACGTAAAAAAAATCAGTAAGTACGATCAGATAGAGACTGTCTTGGGTTTTCTTCCTTTCTTCACCTAAAAAAATAGGAAAAATAAGAATTGTAGTAGTTTAGACGATTTCCTGGAATTCCTGATTCCCTGTCAGAGAGAGAGGCCTATGCTTCAAACTGAGGCGGTGCAAATAGCATCGCTTGAGTTTGAGGCATAGCCTCTTTTCATCTCGAGGCTTTTTTCGAAAGAAATAATTAAATAAATAATAAAAAGTGAAATGGCAAATCAAGTGCACCGTAAAGTTAACTGCAATACCTAATTGGAAAAAATAAATAGAATTTTAGTTGATAAATTTAAAAATGAAAAATCACTAGGTTGAAAGATTTCCTATTGCTTCGAATATGCGTTTTGACCTAAGAGTTTTTTGGAATGATTTAATTTCTTGATGAAATTCACTGGAAACTGGACACCAAGCGGCGATGATTCAGGAGTCGTAAAGTTGCTAAACGAGAAAAGATATACGTGAGAATCTCATCGAAATGTTCTGTCGTCAACAATGAGTCAGCAGTTAGTAAAATTGCCGATCGCCTCCCATCAGTAAGCAGAACATCCTGGATACTTTGAATTTCCAATTTTTCGTTTTTTTCTTCCATTTCAACTTTTCAAAGAATACTGCCATGACTAGAAACTTCTAGAGAGTGAGCCTACCAAAAGTGGCCATCTAAGTCAAGTCAAGTCAGAAGTCAAGGGTTACTGGGAAGCCACTTTGTACTTCCTTTTCTCAGGAGAGGCTAAGAATGAAAGCAATGATCACCTCTTTGACTGTTCACCTTGAAACGGTCTCTGGCAATAGCTGAGAAATCAAATAAGTAAAGAGAACTCAAAAAAAAAGTTTTATTGATCATGATTATGGAAAGTAACTTGGCTTTTTACGTAATTTTTCCAGAACTTGAAGGAACAGCTCACGATAAAAAAAGTTTCTAAGATTTCTCACTGAGATGAACCTGCGATCTCAAAAGATAGCACAAGGAAAGCTATGGGGTAGAAAAACGGCCTAGGTAGGGCGTGACAACAGACTGGCCTAGCCTTCATACACACCCAAAGGCGGAATAGTTCTCGCGGAGTTGTAGAGGCTGAATAGGTTGCACTATTGGCACCGGGACAGCAGCCAAGCAGCTTACTGTGACCAGCTATACGCAATGTCACGTACATTTGGACAGCTCGTCCAAACACCCCTTCCATGCAATTACTGTCGTCCCATTCTCGTCAAGCCCCTATTTTTCAAGCCTTCTATCCCACAATACACATTGATTTTCACGCTTGTTTCGCCACTTTTGCACCATCCTAAACTTCACTTCCATTATTCGTTCTATGCTGTTATAAATAACCCAAAATTTGCGCCTTTCTTACAACTGCCTTTCTTACAACTTTCACGCTTTTTTATTCTTCTGGCAGGAATGCGCTTCGGTTTCATCTGCAACCAGTTTTGCATCGCAGTAATGACATATTTGCAAATTTTCTTCCACGTTATGCTTTTTCAAAGGATCAAACATTTAAAAAACGCTTGTAGCCAAGTTTAGATCACATACATAGTGGATATCTCAGCAGATCGCGTCCCACCTCCTTTATTAAGTCGGCAGGGAAGCTCCAAAAGTTCCATTGCTTTCTTCCAATCCCTCATGCTCAGCTTCACTATCGGACCATTCTTTCAGATATGTCTGACCATCAAATAAACAGCGGGCTTCCCCAACATTCACAGATACTTTCCTGCTACCCAGTTCTCTTAGAGATTAACGACCGGGTAAAAGCATGATTAAATAATATCAAGCCGTTACATAAGTATACCATTTTTTGAGGTATAAAATTTTTCGATAAAATGTTATGATTCCTAATGGACTAGTATGCCATGCGGAAGCTACTTATCCTCGCTCTGGAGTGGCGCAACCATTTAATGAATGATTGTGGTTGAAAGTTGAGTTTCAGGCTTGCAAAGTAATTAGCTCTTGGGGAAAATAGCCAACCAGTAATTAACTCAATCTCTATCTTCTATTACAAGAAACCTATCAGGTACCTTCGAAAAAAGGCACACTACATGGCTTAACATCATACAATCTTAAGGGAAACCGGTAATCCAAAAAACGATTCCATATAGGGAACAAAGTTAATTTTGTGAATTCAAATCATTTTGAAAAAAGGAAGTAAATAAACAGAAGAGAGTAAAATGATTAGAACGCGAATCAGCTGACACTCTAAATCCTTCATAGAATAATATTAGAAATTCAGAAACGTTTGAATGACTAATTCCTAAGCCAGTAGGGAGATGGAGTGAAAGATGACCGACTAACGGGTCTGACCATTTGTCCTTCGCACCCCATTATCGGAGCAAATTCATGACTCCCGGCAGAGGCAACGGAATGTTCCACACCTACTGCTTTACTAGTTCCCCATAATACAAGTAGAATCTCACATAGCAGGACCCAAATTTGAGAAAGCAATGAATCTTCAACAAAAACAGTAAAGAATTTGAGGATACTCTGTTTACTTTCAGTAATCGCGCTCCAGAGATCCCAGTAACTTTCTAGAAATGACAGCTGTACAAGAAATTAGCAGTACCGAAAAGCAAATTCAGGCACATGAAATACTGGACTTTAAATTGCACATGTGAAAAATCCCCCAAATACAGCTCCCTGCTGGAATTCAAGTTGCACATTTAAAAAATCTCCCAAGCACAGCTTGTTCATGAGCCCGAGGCCGTAATATAAATTGAGTTCAGAAACTTCCATTCTTATAAAACTCATGAACTACTTCACGAACTACTCAGTAACTTTTAGCTGGTAATTTCTGGTAATAGATAACATGTGGTTCACGGAGTAGGCAGGTGAATATAAATAATGAATTTTTGATATCACAATCATAAAAAATATGTAAATGAACACGTAGCTGTGTGAACTCCATGGAATTAGTGATTATTTGAAGGACAGCTCATATGAAACATTACGAATGACCCAATCAAATCATCTCAGAAAACATATAAGAAACAAGCAATTCACCTTGACCACCGGCGATTGAGGACGGCTATGGGACGGCGTCTGTGGTTTCGGCGGAGGAATTGGAGGAGGAGAGCGAATTCTGAAGCAAAACCATCGATTAAATGGCATTTGAATGACATGAGATCTGACTGATTAGATCTTATCACGAACGACGGTTGAAAAAATTGCAAAAATAAAACCCAAGCAGGTTCAGGAGTTCAAAAGTCCATGGAATACATGCCATCCAGTTTTGCAGATCAATAGCCATAGTAAATGTTGATTGAGCAATGACTCCTATCATCGTCCTCTACGTGGCCATTGATGGGGGTCATAGAGCTCACCCTAGGATTCTGGGATCAAGCCCCATTGAAAAGGTAAGGCCTGTACGAGGTGGAGAGCAATTCCTGGGCTCAAACGCACCCACCCTCTGCCCCATTTGAGCCCTAAATTGTCTTTGGACGGGGCAGGGACCAAGAGTGATGAGGGGAACTGAAGGGAAACGAACTCCGCCTTCTGTCCCCACACAAGCACTCATTGCCTTATGCACACTTCTAAAAGAAGACCTGGGGTGGGAATGGAATTAAGGAAAGCTACTGAGGATGAAAATTTACTGGAAAGCACGCCCACGGTGAGAAATACCGCCTTCTCCCAGAAGAACCGAAAACGACGCCAGGTGAGAGTTCCTGCCAGCAAATTGGTTTGCTAGAAGACAGCGGTGCTGCAAAAGTGCTCGATTCCAGAGAAAATGTTAAGATTTCGTAAAGCGGGTCCTGAGCAGACAAGAATGGTGCCACTCAATTCCTTCATAGTGCTACCTACCCCGATTATATCAAAGGGCACCCCTCCAGTCCGATTTGGTCATTTAAACGACTCAAAAATAACTCAAACGTACCCATTTTCGTGTTGAATCATCTCGAGCAGCTCCCTGGATGGCGAAAACGACTTGGCAGCGGCAGTGTCCTTTCGATGTTCCATGTCCTTAATGACGATCATCTCCTCTTTGGTGATTTTGCATTTTTTAACTTCATCGACAAGTAGATTTTTGAGTTCTTCCTCATTAAGAGGCAAAGTTGGAGGTTCTGACAAAGGCAGCGGTGGAGCAGGAGATTCCTCTTTTGGCTCTGACTGTGATGAAGAGGTTTCCGCAGTGTGGACGGCAGTTTCTGGCGGTTGACTCGATTCGGCAGTGTTCAGTTCAGGTAAGTGCTGATCTGATTCAGTAGTACTCAGCTCAGATATGTGCTGATCTGCTTCGGTAGTGCTCAATTCAGAGGTATGCTGATCTGTTTCACTTTTTGCCTCCAATTTGACTTCTTTACCCTCTACCGTTTCCTCTGGCCCTCCGTTCTGCGCCGGTTGCTCCGATGGCATAACGGGCTTTTCACTCCGAGGTAGCTTTTCAAGTTCCTCGCCACATGGTGGTTTCTCTGCTTCTTTCGGTTGAGGTGACTTTTCGTGATCCTCATTGCTAGCCATTTTTTCGGATTGCCCACTGGGAGGCGACTCTTGCGGTAAAGGGGTGGAACCTTGTGATGAGGAGCTACATGGTGGTTTCTCTGTTTCCTCAGGCTGTAATGCCTTCTCATGATCCTCAACGGGAGCTGTTTTTACGGGTTCCTCACTTCGAGGCGGCTTTTGCGGTGGAGTAGAATTCTCTGGGGTGGAGAATATGACGTTCGATTCCGTAGCGGCAACCGAAGCCAAGGATTTCTTAGCCCGTTGTGCTGCCAGTTTCCGTTCCAGCTCACTGCCATCATCTTCTGGACTTAGTCGTCGAGTGCTAGGCTTCGAAACATGATGTTGGACAGGGACTAGTGGACATTTACTGGTTGGCGGTGGAGAAAGGGGTTGTTTGTCCTTCACCAGCAGCTCGCCGATCGTCGTTTTCGGTGGTGGCGTCCGTCTGGAGGTATCGGGTGAGCTAACATGTGGTGGACTGACCGAACGTTCTTGATCTTTTGCCAATAGTTCGGCAAGTGTCCGTTTCGGTGGCGGTCCTGTGTGAATATCAGGCTGCGTATCGTGGCCGTTGACCGTTGCCGTCGCCACATCTGCATCGTCCATTGTAATGCCGTTCGGACTTGTTACCTAAACCACAGACACCATTGAGAATAGTGGAACGATGACCACCTTTTCAGTTGAAAATGTAATTTTTACAAAATTCATGAATAACGTATAATCAATCAATACTGCAGTGACTTATTTGGCTCGACCATACTCAGTAATGACTACAAACAAAAAATCGGGAAGACGAATTCGCAAGAAAGCAGGGGCCCTCTTGAAAGTTTAGAGTTGAAGAGTCCTTTCAGTTCCACCTGTAAATATTCTTTTACCGTTCTGCAAGGTCCATGTTTGGCTGGATGTTACAACAACCACCCGCTCATACGGGGCTCCCCATTAAGCCGAGGGTTGTAACCTTCCCGTTCTACTTAATCCCTTTCCAATTGCATTGCGACAACGCAAGCCTTGATGGCACGGAAGATGGCTAGCAGGAAAATGAACCAAAAAAGTGGCATTAAAATTTCCGGCTGTCCATCTTTAAGCTCTCAGACTTATTAGTTGGGGAGCAATATGATTTATTTCCGCACTAGCTATTGTATGGAAAGTGGTAGACGAAAATCCCAGCTGGTAATCTTTTCAGAGCAACCGAGCCTTTTCTATTTTGATTTTCAGGAAAATTCAATAACATTTTCAGTCAGGGTAGCCTTGACGGTTATATTTTCGAATCTAACCGTCAATTATTAGAGAAAGAGTGAAAATAAAAGTGAATTGGATGCAGACAAGACTCTGCCCGGATGCAGGGTGCATGGCGCATTCTAGGGAGGGACGGTAATTGATGGTGGTTTTTCATTTCATGTCTAATCTACGTTCCATTAGCAGGGGGTTCTGGAACATTCCTTTTTTCCCTTCGCTGTTTCTTCGAGCATCCTACATTTGCACTATCGAATAATGGATCTCGATGGGAAAAAGCAGGTTTTTCGTGCAAGTGCTGTCCCTATCGAGTGTGCGGCTTTCTTTTACAAATGTTTTCACACGACAGGAGCAACTGGCATAGTGAAATCGATCTTCGTCGGAAATCTCCCTTGTGTACACAAAAAATCCCCTGAACCGCTCTATCGTCCAAATGACCACTAATCCTTATAAAAAATGGTAAAGATGATTGGTTCGGGGAAGAAGGGACAAAGCCTCCTGACTTAAGCAATCTCGCTTTAGGGATGCAACTCCCACATTCGAGTTCTCAACAGAATTGTAGAAGCGATTTAAATGCGTATCCATGCGCACTTTCCCGCACGCATGGTCCGCGATTCGATCCCTGGACCATGCGTGCGAGACAGTGCGTCACTTGCCACTATACCAGTCCCGCTCGATTTTGAAAATCAGGTAAACCAATTCGAAAATGAATTAGATGGTTCACTGCGGGGTTAGATGAGTAATAGCTCTTCACTGTAACCATGGATATGGTATTCTCTGTCCTCACAGAATACTGTATCTCATGGTCAGTTTTGCATGGATAAAACCTGGGATTTATTAGTATTCTTTCTGCGTAGAAAATTGAATACAAAACAGCACTCGAACTCCCTCCACATCTGGAACAGCATTTTTGGAAGTATGCTCAAGGCATGGCGCATCCCACTGGGTTCAATCGGTACGAGGTGAATCGATTTTCCTACTTATTAAAATAAGGTTGCCATAATTTTATCCTTGAGTACTGCTTAGAACTGCAAAGGTTAATAAAGCGCTCCCTGAGGCGAGCATGTTTCAAGAGTGGAAAAAAGGGGCTCTGAAAAGCCTGGCTTTTTCTGATTATTTTCGGGATTGGGGTTCAAAAATTGCTGTTGAATTCCTATTGCATGTGTTCGCTATTGTTCGTGTCCGGTTTTTATCCGGAAACCAGCTCTCCGGAGATCGATGTAAAGTCACCTATCGACGGGGCGGCCGGGAGCGAGCTGCGGCTGCAGCGGACAGCCACAGCTGAGCTTTTCTGAGAAAGCAAAATCTCAAAATATTTGCAGTAGGCCCCCACGAGTCGTGTTGAAAGGCTATCCAGGAAATCTCACAGGAAGATCGCAAAGAGCTCCTAACAGAGGATTTGTAGTAGAAAACAGAGGATTCATAGAAAAAGTACTTACATTGTTATTTTCTTCTGGATGCTCTTTTCTTTCCATAGCTTTAGCAATGAGATCATCTATCGAGACAGTGTTATCCACAGCCACGTAAGGATTCGGAACAACCTGAATCGGAACCAAAATTCATGATAATTCGGCAGTTTTATTCAGCTTTTAGATCAGCAATGTAAATCAATAATAAGTAATATAAATAAAAAGTAATAAATTAAACCGATGTACGAGATGAAGCATAATAGAAGATAATAATATAATAATAGCATTTGGCAAAAATCTAAAAAAATCTCGTATCAAAATTAAAAAGTCCGTGAATGGTAAATCACCACCAATACATATGAAAGCGAAAAATTCTGCATTTCTTTTCAGATCTTTCGTTTCGACTTTATTTTACGACAGATATTTATTTTAGAAGTCGGTGGTATAGTGGCAAGTGGGGAATTAGCACACACGCATGCTCACAAGTTCGAATCCCGTATCGATATCCACCCAGGTCAACCAAGTCCTCCATTCCTCCATGGTCTTCTAACTGCTACCAGACTCGTCTGGGAGGATAAAAAACTGATTTGTACATCATCTGGCCCCACAAGCCATCGTTCGTATAGACAACGTAAGCATTCAAATCGCCACTACGATTCTGAATCGAAGCTGCTCTCTGAGAATGGGATTGATCAACTCCAATTCTTCTATTAGAATTTCGTGTATTTCAGGACTTAATACCAAGGAAAACAAATGATAGGTAAACAAATAAATATAATATTCTGAGACTGAGTTCCCGACATACCTTTTCTGGCATCTTCGGTACCGGAGGAGGAGGAGTTTCTGCTTTGGAACTATCTGTTACCGTATCATCGACGCTCTCAAGACGTTTCGCCAGTTTCGAGGCCAGCTCTGGATCGGCCATTTAGAGCTCTAAAAAATGGAGGCTGTTGAGGTGCTTGAAATGCTCAAAGACTTAGGGAAAATATGAGATGTCAGGCTTAGAAGTGGAAACGCTTCCAACATTCTCAGAAAAAGTAAAAAGATGGAGTTAATTATGCTCATTTCTATTTTACGGTTACGCCAAGCATTCCTGCTTTACTCCGCATTTGAGTAGTGATTGATTTCACATTAAATTGGCATCTAGACGACCCATTGCTATGGCCAGCTGACTTCCATGTTGTTCAATCAGTTTACTCATGAGAATCTGGAAGCAATCAGCCGATCACAAGAGAACGGCCAAAAGGTTTGCAGGATGCAGCCGATCCCACGCCATAAAACCTCAGCTAACATATGGAACAGGTGGGCCACAGTATCCGGGAGGTTGACCGCATTTTTATAAGTTGCCCCGAGTTTTTCCATCCACAGCTAAAAATCGCGGCAGGCCTTTCGCGGCGGGCCTTTGCGGCAGGCCTTTGAACAGATATTCATCAAAAGGTACTCCTAAAGCTTCTTTACAAGCTATGCAAAACGCACAACTTTTCTTTGCCATCAACCTATCTCATCGGCTTTTTGTTTTAGACATAATGAGTCCCTCCTCAAAGAGGTCGTTGTTAGTCAGTGGACTCATCTCAAAGGATAAAATTTGAGGAGCATCAGGTATTCCTGCAAGCACCGGTAGAAACAGTGTCTGCTTTCAATTATCACAACAATTTGATATGAGAGCAAAATGCATGGCGCATCTAAAAGCAACCATTCGACCAATTCTAATCTATGAGGTTCACTGAAAAGATACTTGAGGCATCATTCATTCTATGTCATCAGAAATTGAGGACGATGTAGGGCTATAGCAAATGGTTCCACCAATGCACATATGGTCCGCTTATCGAAACTCCGATCGAGCTTATCTCAGCCTAAGTAAGTCTTCTATTCAAAAAGATCCATCTGACTCGCGAAATAAGTTTTAAAATTCAAACATAGGGATCCCTGAAGTATTTCCAGGAACCTTCAAGCTTTTGAGAACTTCGGTGAGGTTTTTTAGTAAGTTCGTCACAGATTGAGTACCCAATTTGACAGAAAACCCCAAAAAGTGAGCATGTTTGTTCTTCATAGTGAAAAGTGAAATGACTGTCAAAAATGAAGTCGAAAAAGTGATAGACCGGAAGAAAAAGCTCAAAAAAGGAACTTCAAACGATCCCACGGCTTTTCTAGGTAGTAAATCTCTTCCCGGGCTTGTCATCATGAAAAAAAAATGGTTAAAGGGTGAAAGAAAATCTCCTGATCAGTTGAAAACTGTTAAGGGTCCTAGACAAGAAAACACTGTTGTTGTTTACGCATTCGTTTACTATCTCAGAGCTGTTCTCCCCAAAACATCTTATGATTGCCTATCATGACCAGTAAATTGCCCCAGATCTACTGTTTCGTGAAAGTCCGCCACTAGGGAGCCCTGTGCTTTCGCAGGGCTGGTGGTTGTTGTCAGGAAATCGGGATCAATAGAGAAATCAAAGGAAAAATCGGCAGCAAACTGAATGTGAGCAGTGGTGGTTCACGAAGAAACGCAGGGCGGGGCCTATGGGGTGTCTCGAGCCGGATAACGAACCGCTCAACGGCGCAAATATCAGCTGTGATCCTGACAGGCGGTGGTTGCTTGGGCCGGCCGGCCAGTCACCAGACTGGCGATGTAGAGTGAGTGTGTAACCTCCGACCGAAGATGACTCAGATTCGCTGGATCATGGCCAGTCATTCTATCAGACACTGGATGTGAACAGCAGGACCACCGGCCACCCAGAGAGACCGATAAAGAGCTCTATGGTCCTCATCACAGGAAAGACGATTCCTTTGACCGCAAATCTACGGCTGTGGGTGGAATGTCTCAGAAGATTTACAAGGGCAACTCCTCCTCCGGCGGTGTTCGGAGGTACCCTGCCGAAGTCAAACACCACTACGATTCAGATTGGAACTCCAATGCGGGATCCATCTCAATAAAGGATTGCTTACGTCAAAAAGCTATGGCGACCTCATCCGATCCCAGTGGGTGCACCTGGAGTTTTTTTTGCAATCGTTTTGAGCAGGGATGGCTACTTTTCCTTTTGCATGATCATTACAATGGACTGCGGTGGCCAGCCAATGTATGCACGATTCAATGCCTCCCTTCTCTCAAACGGGTGTGATACCTACCAACAGACCACAAGACGATGGAAGATCGAAGCTGGACTGAGCAGTATGTAAGAGGGCAGTAGCAGGGAGCAATAAGTACCAATCCGGGTTGACAGTCATTCCTTCTCTCTGACAGTTTTAAGACATCCCGAACAACTGAATTTTCAGCTACACACTCTTTCATATAGACGAAGAAAGTTTGATCTCATTCTATTCCATAAAATTCTCTATGGTCATTGCGGTCTCAACCCTGGTCAGTTTTGTATTGAACGGCCCACGGTTACCAGAGGTGCTCTCATTAAAGGTTTATTCCGCGAGCTGAGCACCACCTACGATTTCATTTCTTCACAGCAAGAGCCGGCACGGACTATTTCAAACTTGCTAGATCTATAACCTTTCTATCACCACCGCTGACGCCGTGTAAATATCGTGAACGTACCTGGCTGCGGTGCCATTCCTTCCGATCTGATACTCCATCTGAATGACAATAAATGTTCTTCGCAACATTTCTATATCATTCATAATCCACTGCAGCTGTGGCTATGCTTTGCAAATAGCGGTCGCACTTCGTGGTCTGCAAGTGTAGAGGTTTCAAGGGTTGAAAGGAATTCGTATATAGCCTTCTAATATAGGAATATCCATAATTATCCTTGAAAATCCTTATTTGGAAGGTTCTCGCTGTCGGCGAAGAAAACATGGCAAAAATTATTAGCAGCAGGACTTTCAAAGACAACATTTCATATTTTTTCGAAGCACTACATGTCAATGTACAGCACAGAAGCAAAGGAGCCCAAGGTTAGCCGAATGAGCTGGGCCTTTTGGAACTCTCCATTTTCTACTCCCATTGAGTTTAAAGTAACTGAAAAACATTTTCTTTCCGACATAACCACAGAGTTTCAAAGAACAATATTCACTCTAACGTCGCAGGATGGGGACATCAATCTTTTTGTTAGTAAATTTTCCAATCAGTGCACCATTATCTAAAATTATAGCATCAGTCAAATCTGAGGTGTACGAGGGCTAGGAACCGTAGTATTGCATCAAACCTCCCGTCATAAAATTTAATGACACTCATCATCCTGCTCAGCAAGTGCTATGGAATAAATACAAAATATTTCTTGTAAAATGAGAAGAAGAAGTAAAAGACATACGATAGAATTGTCCCCAAGTCACTCATAATATTAGGTTGAGTCAAAAGTCTTCCGACAAAAATGTAGGGATGACTTCTAGATATCGTAACTCGGGAAAGAGGAGACGGAAATAGACGAGAGTAGCACAATTAGATAGAGTAAGAAAAGCTCTTTGAAATACATACCAACAAACACTAACTGTTTCCTTTCCTGCAACCATGCCCTATGATTTCAAGCCCTCGCAACTTCACCTGCACAACACCATCCTATTTCTTCTTTTATCTGGCCAAGAACCCGCAGAGATCGATAGACTTATGAAGGAAGTTCACAAGAAGGTTGCTCCTGCTAAATGGACAATTTACAAGTGGCACTCGAAGTTCACTTCGGACGACTATTCCATCGAAAATGAAGATCGTCCGAGACGCTCAATGGAGTTGGATTTGGACGGGCTGCAGAGCCAGGTGGAAGCCGATCCGTATCAAACTACTCGTGAAATGGCAGTCACCTCTGGGGAGTCAGTCCACAATTATTCGTGGATTGAAGTCAATCGGCAAGGTGCGAAAGCTCGGTCGATAGGTGCTTCACGCTTTGAGGTAGTATGTCATGGACTGCCGCGCCGACATGGCACATTCTCTCCTCACGCTCAAGCGCAGGAAATGGTCAGGTGTATTCGACAGTACCTATCCGGAAGAGCTTTTATACTCTATCTAACGATGTCTTGCGCGTCTATTTTCGTCACCTCTTTCCCGAGTTATGATCTCTAGAACTCATCACTATCACATTGTCCAAGGACTTATGACTCAACCACATACACCTGACCACGACTTATTTTCATGTTAATCACAGCTGTAGGAGCATGTGTCGGTGGCAAGTTGCTCGAAATATTCGTCAGCGATGAGTCACCTGCAGTTGTCGTCCTGCATAAAAGAACACCATGGCCACCAGAAGCTAATTTATATTGTGAAATGTAAAAGGGACATCTAATTAATTCAATTACCGCTACTGGCGTAGGAACTTAATGGTTGCCCATGTCAAGGGTGAGATAGTGGATAAAGGTCCACTCAATACGCTACCAGCCCATTCGAGCAGTAAATAATAAAAATATTAGGTTGATGCATAATTATTGCGGATTTTTTCCAGCAAATTTTATTTAAACTATAGAAACACTAAGCAAAGACATATTCAAATAATTACTCCGAAACTTGTTCATCATCTACGTCAAGCACTGCTTCCATTGATTAGTTAGTCGGATCCCGAAAGCGAAGAAGTTTTGATCCTTACGGGCGATCCACGCCTTGACATCGGCCATCAAGTCATCCAAATCGACGTAGCTTCTATTCTCTAGCCATTTTTTCGATGAACGGTTGACGAGATAATCCATAGTAGTTTCTGCTGGTGAATATGGCAGATTTAGGGGCAGATCCCATTTCTTGGTTGGCTCTGGCTGATTCATCCTATTTTTTCTCTATCGCCGAACAATTACTGAGATCGCGGAATGACTCTGCCACCTTCCAATCTTTCTCGAAGTAGTTAAGCCTAATTTCGCCAATATGCGGATGGTTTTTGAGTATATTCTTGTAGAGGAAATCAAGTAGATCATTTCTAGAAAAATCTCGAACTCAATATTCAAATTCTATCGAGAGAAAAAAAGCCGCGAATAAATCCGCAATAATTATGCATCAACCTAGTAGTTTAATATCCCGAGATAATCACCACGAGCCAAAGGTGTGAGAGGAAAAAAAACTCATTTGTACGTCACAGGATGGTATAATTCGTTGCTTGAACAATTTCTCCCATTAGGTGTCCAACCCTTTTAGATAGGCGGGGGTGGTGTAGTGGCAAGTGGTGCACTCTTACGCGTGCATGGGTCGAGGATAGAAATTCGGACAGAACTCGTCAAGTCATTCCTCGAGGTCGGTTAATAGGTACCAGACTCGTCTGTGAAGTTAAAAGCCCTGACTTATACATCGGCTGGCCACCACAAGTCATTGTGTAAGCCACATAGGCAAAAAAAAGCGCCACTACAATTATGAATGGAGGCAGGATGCGGGGCGCATATCAGAGACGGAACTTATTGAGGTCGAAAAGGCTCTGAAGCTTCACACTTTAACATTATGAAGTAATAAGTATTCCATGAGTATATAAGTAATAGAGGCCTTTAGTTTCCTGAAGCCACTTCCCATAAAATTTACTGACACACTTCCCTCCGAAGGTCAGGAAAGGGGGAAAGAGGTGGAGGGAATGATAGGGAGGGGAGAGGAAAGAGTAGGGAGAGTAGCGTTCCCATCACCTCAGTTCTTAAAATCGGAGTCTATAAGTACGGCACTTCCTCTCCCGTGATTCCCAAGCACAACCCACTCACTCGAATGCTACCTCCCACGTTTGGTCGTGAGGTTTTTCAATGGATCATCTTCCGAAAATCAGTTTTTCCGTGGTATTGCCTGCATTTTTGCGTCCTATTACCCACAGTTTCTTCTACGTTCTTTGCAAATAGTTTTTTCTTGAAAAAAGTACCTCATCAATTTCACAGTTGCTTCAGCTAATAATTGCTGTCTGATGAGTGCTGCAACAGAGAGTGACCGATGATTCAAACGAAATGGACTTTGTCGTAAAGCAACGGAGCAGCTGCTGCTACAAATGCTATCAACTGCAAAGAAAAAATATGAAAAAAATCGGTTTTTCGAAACCTTTTTAAAAAATTCTGTCATCCTCAGCCTAAAAAATACAGTCGAAGCTGCTTACCTTTGCTTTTATTTTTATCTCAAAAAAACCGGAGCGAAAAATCACTGGGAAGCTCTGAGCAAAAGAGAATCCTGAAATTTATCGATTCATTTCGAAATCCTTTCATTTTCATGGCCAACTATGCGATCAAAGCATAAAAAGTGCTAATTCATACCTACTACATGCCTAAACAATTGAAAAAAAAAGGTAGTGTAACAGCCGAGTTGCCTACCAGCATGGTTGGGGTCCTGTCCAATGAAAGGAAATCATACCCATCACTCAGCATATCTGTGGTAAAGAAAACGCACTACATTTCGAAAACGCAATCCCATAGGTCATTCCAAGTAGAGTAAGCCTTCTAACCCAAAGAGGTCCGATATTTCAGACATCCCGGGCGATTACTTTGCCTGTACAGGTTCGACTCAGTTCCGCGTTTTCTCTCAAGACGGCTAAGGAAAAAGTAGATCTGACGTTTTGACGTAGGGGAGCAAGTAAGGGATCCTGTTGGTGAGCAACATCCCTCCATGTCATGGGTGACTCTGCGATTAGATATGATTGACCAAAGTCAGGAACGAAGAAGTAAGGTCAGTCATGCAAACGACCCCTGCCTAGTTGAGGACGACAGAGACGGGTCTGCAGATGTTTAGATATGTATCGAGAAAGCAATAGAGTCATTAGATAAAGGAGGCAATGGAATCTAAGGCTTAAGCAAAGCAACCACGGCAGCTCCACAAAAGAGCTGGTGGGACGAGATTAGGAAGAACGTCGTCGGAAATGAACAGTAGATGCTAAATAGGTGGAGTGGAACTACATAAGATTAGGGCCTCTCGACAGAGAGGGTTTGACAATAGTGGGAAGAAGAAGAACAAGACGTGGGTGACCTTGCTTTTTGTTTTTTTTAAAGCAGAGTTCAAGTTGTTCAGAGTACGGAATCAGCTGCTGTTAACAATCCTAAAAAATTTGGGTATAGGAAGGGAGTAACTCTGGAACTTGAAAGTGAATGCTACCGTCAAAATAATTTATTGGATAGAGCAGCATTGAACATCATTTCATTCAGAATTAATTCAATTCAGTCATGGTAATGGCCTTCAACAATACCCGCATTTAAAATATCATTTTTGTTAGCAACTCTGTTAGAAACTCTGATACAGCTGATAACTGGTTGAACCTGATGAAATATCATAAGACAGTCTGGCGAATGAAATGAAATTCCTCTGAGAAAGGAAACTAGCGGTACAATTCTAGCTCAATTCAGAATCTTCTGAAGCGGAAGGCAGCTCTTCCTCTACTGGTAATCCTCAATCGGTGGGCAGGTACAGACGAGATGACGATCCCCGTATTGATCGTCGATTCGGCCAACTGTTGGCCATGTCTTATGATGGCACCATGGTTTTGGGAATGCTGCCAGTTCCCTCGAATACGGTAGGTCCCAGTTGTCCGAGACAACCTTGGCCAAGGTATGTGGAGCCATCTAAAGTAAAATCTGTAGTCGAGAATTATCTCGAAGTGTTAGTCAGCTAGAATTTAGATTAGACAGGCGAAGACATTTAACTCGGGCGGCATGGATTATACTCAGCGCAAGGCGATTTCGAAGCGCGACATTTAGCTATAGGACTGTCGTTGTAAAACTATTGTCAAGCCAATCTGAGAGTCCAAATCAGCCAAATTACAACTTTTTGCAAGGATCATAGAATCATGGGTACTGTAAGGGAACTTATCATCCTCCCTGTTGTTCTCCAATTAGCCAAGAGTCGCCGCACGCTAAGTATAGCGCCACAATACAAGCCAATCTGATAGTTCAAACCAGCCAAATCACAACTTAATTGAAGGAACAGAGAGTCATGGGTGCCGTAGTGGAAGAACTTATCATTCTTCCTGTTGTTCTTCATTCCTAGACAGGAGCTATTGACCGGAATAAGAAATAAAACTTGGAATTTTGGAAATATTGTGCAAGTATTACCTTCAGCGGATTCTTTTCTCTGTCCAGTTCTCCTCTTTCTATCATTGCAATTTCTTCACGGATCGATAGTAGTGCATCCACAAGCCGATCCATTTCACCTAAGAGAACTCTCAGTTGAGAAAAATCGAGCTCTTCAAAAAATGGTCAGCAAAAAAACTGCTCGAAGCACACTCCGCTCTCATTCCGAAATAAACAATTAACAGCGATCAGTTTCCAGTAGAAGAGGTGGGTAGCAGCTAAGGGTGAGGTTTTTGAGCGAGACTTGAGAACGAAACACTTTGTTTGGAATTATCAGTCGGATAACTCGACTAACGCCGGACTCTCTCCTTTCGTCAAGCTGGCACGCCAACATTCTCCCAAACTTGGACGCTCCGATCTAAGAGAACAGTGGTTATGAATTTCACAGAGACGACGTATTTTCGCGCACACCCCGCCCCTTGTGGGCGGGGCCCAGTCTTGCCACCCACCGTCAGCATTCCTATGAGATTGCCTGTACCCCTACCGAATTGAAACGAACGAAGCCTACGGGAACAGAATAAATGCCGAGATGGTAATACTGATTTTAACCCTACTTGCAGATTTGCTGAGTTGAGCACACTCGCCCTACTGAAGACTAACCTTTGTCTTCAGACTCCGTTGGTTCGATCATCAAGCAGTCATGTACTGGCCATGACATCGTCGGTGAATGGAACCTGAAAATGTCAGTGCTTAGCCAACAAAAAGCCACTGCCTAAAAAGTAGCTGTAGCACTTACCCATAGTCCATCAGCCTCTTCGCCACATCTATAACTTCGACGCCAGCTGATTTCTTGAATGGTTTGATGTCGAGAATGAATTCATGAGCTACCAGGCCCTGTTCATCTAGGGAGAGGGTAATTTAGGATGGTTCACGGTTCTTGTAAACAAGTAGACAGAATTCCCCGAGTACCTTTGTATACAATACGGTATGCTCCTTCAAGACGTCTCGCCATGTAATTGGCATTCAGAATCGCCATTTGTGAAGCTTTCTTCAGGCCAGCATGACCCATCATGCGGATGTACGCCCATGTGATTGGTAATATACTGAAAGAATCATAAAAATAGAAAAAGGAAAAAATTCAACAGCTCTACTGGTAATACGACGAGATTCGAGATTGACAAACTCAAATTCAGTCTCTACACGTAAGTTATTCAGGTAAAGCCGACTTTCAGTGGGTGTGCCCTCTGGTCCGAAAGCGAATTTGCCGCTGGTGGACCTTAAGAAAGTCACAAAGGGCTTACTCCCAAAATTTCAGCTATTCCGACTTTTGGAAGGGAAAACTTAGCTTGCCGACCTAACAACACACGCTTCTTTGTTAGAAGTGGAATCTGGAATGATACCTTCAACCTGATCGAAACCAGTCGTAACATAACAGGTTTGAAACGGGAATTATTTTTAAAAGGAAAACCTTGCAGATCCCCATGGCGCACCGGCAACGGCACCGTCCTGTCGTCCATCAATGGGAATCACTGGGTGTCCGGGAAGGAAAGGTGCCAGATGTTTCTTTCTGTAAATGAATAAGACATGTAAATTTCGACCATAATAAATAGGTTTATCAATTAATTAACTAATTAGTAAACAAATAAATAAATAGCCCCAGAATAAATGAGTGATACACGAATAAATAAATTACTCTTAAATCGATTCACTCACACGCCAATTGGACCGATTCCTGGTCCACCACCACCATGTGGAATACAGAAGGTCTTATGTAAATTGAGATGCGAAACATCGCTACCGTAATCACCTGGGCGGCATAGACCAACCTAAAATATTAGGTCTACCTCTCGATTTCCCTAGAATCTTATTATTTACCATAAAACATGACACTAAGTAATGAAACCGTACGAAGTCAACGATCAGGCGGGCTATTAAGACAAGGGAAAAGAACGGAGAGCGGATATAGGTTCGAGTGCAAAATGAAGTGATTGAGCTCAACTTTCTAGGTAAGAGTAGAGGTTCAGGCTCGAGCGTGTCCGCCCTTACTTTTCTTAGATGCCCATGATCATAGAATACATGAGAAGCACGGGGCCTTTCGATGGTTATCTCCTTTATTCTCCTGAAAACGATAAGTAAATTACCTGAGCGTTCAGATTTGCTCCATCAAGATAGACTTGGCCACCGTATTCGTGCACTTTATCGCATACATCACGAATTGATGACTCAAATACACCATGAGTCGAAGGGTAAGTGACCATAATGGCGGACAACTCGTTCTTGTATTTTTCTGCCTAAATGGTAAGCTATTTGTACCCAGAAGATACATAATCACGAGAAAAGTTAAAATTAGATGCAAAGCGGTTCATACATTCCCCTCCAGGATGCTACCCTATGCATTCGACTCCCATGCAGAATCGGGAAACATTTGGATGGGCTTGGATGAAAAGCTTCACTGGTGACGGCCCCGGTGGACTTGAGAGGTTTCACCTTTCTGGATCCTCATTTTTTGACACGAATTGCATGTAACGCTTCACTGGCTCAAGTTGATCTGGGAGTGTAGCGGAAGTCCCTCTCGCTCGCGGAGCATGGCAACTCTTAGCTAGTTGACTTGCACCACGTCCTCAACTGGTTGTCTTTTATAAAACCCTCCCTTTTCGTCGGGGGGGGGGGGGGGTACGGTGCATTAGGAACGAAATTGTCGCGTCGCGACGAGAAAGACGCCGCGCGCGAAGGAATGTAGCAGAATGCAGCAGCATGTAAGAAATACAGGAACAGTAGGACTGACAGTAGAATCATGTCAAAAGTAATAATCGCAAAGAGATTGAGCTGTAGGAAGTATGCTAGAACTGCTATAACGAGGCGAATGGTCCGCGACAGTCGCGTGCGGCAGATCGATTGCACAAAACCGTTTCTACTGCCCGCCAACCCGGCAGGCGACGTGCCGCCCAGAATTATTAATGTTCACTCCAACGGTTGTGAATTTTGAGTGTGCTGTCAGGTAACCATTATAAATTGCGCTGATAGCAGTTCCTATAGTGAAAAAGTGTCCCAGAAGGTTTAGTGATATCCTTAGATTACGCTGTTCGTACTTACCTTCGCGGCCAAATCTTTGTAATTGATATTTCCATGTTTGTCCGATTCCACTACAACCACTCTCATATTTGCCATGTGAGCTGAAGCTGGATTGGTACCGTGTGCCGACGTTGGAATAAGGCATACCTGAATTGTCGTTTTAACATGGAGCACACTACTTTGGTTCAGCTATTCCGGGTCAACTATCACTTATTGAGTGGACAACCAGTTTCTATCAAATCAACCAACATTTCGTTGTTCCTGGCCGTTACTGATGTGGTACTTCCTGATAGTAAGCAGACCTGCGTACTCTCCGTTGGCTCCAGAATTAGGTTGCAGGCTGAAAGTAAAGAGTATTTATTGATCGTTTATATTGAAATTCCGATTTTTCGTTAAAGTGCCCATCGAATTTACCTGAATTTGTCGTAGCCAGTGATTTCGCACAGCCATTTTTCCGTATCGTTGAAAATTTTCTGGAAACCAGCTGCTTGGGAAAGTGGTACAAATGGATGAAGACCGTTGAACGTATCCCAGGTGATTGGCTGAAAAGTGACGATGGAAAAGAATGCATTCAGATGTATCCTGATACCATTTGCTCCAGAAATTTTCATTAATGTTCCGCCTATTCTGGAAATTTTGAAAAGTCAGAAAAAATACTTAAAAACTTATTAAACATCTTGAGATTTTACAAATATGAAAGTAAAAAAATGTATAAAAAAATAATTGACTAACGATTAGCTGACAGCTGGCGTTTAGCTTCATAGTGCACGATCCTAGTGGAATCATGGAATGAGCGAGAGAAACGTCCTTGTTCTCCAGCCGTTTGATATACCTGGAATGTCATATTATTTCCTATATATCATAATCCACTGAAATTTCGTTTATGCTTCATTCGATTGGGCTGAATTAAATCATTTTAATTAATCAATATCAAAATCAAAATTAATCAATCAATCAATTAATCAATACATTTTTTTCCATTTTAAATTCGGGAGGAGGTGGTGTAGTGACAAGTGGCGCACTACATTGCACGCACGGTCAGGGGTTCGAATCCCGGATCGATAACCGCCTAGGCCAAACATGCTTTCCATCCCTTCGGGGTCGGTTGATTGGTACCAGACTTGTCTGGGAAAATAAAAGCCCTGACTTGTACATCGGCTGGCCACCGCAACTCATTGTATAGGCCACGTACGCACCCATTACACCACTACGACTCTGAATGGAAGTCGAGTGCGGGGGCGCATCCCTCAGACGGGATTGATTACCGCCAAAAACTTCATCCTTTATCTTTATTTTACATTACACGGGCAGAGGTCAGAGGGTGAAATGTGAAGCAATATCACACAGCGGGGACAAAATCCGGATTGATACCAACCCGGACGAGTCGAAAGGCAGGGCGTATCCCAAAAATGGAACTAGTGAACGGTAAAAGACCTGGTACCTTGGATTATAGCCTTTGCAATATAATTTGATTAGTCATTCAAGTGTTCACCTAATTGTTCAGTCCTAAAAAAGATAAGCACACCGACTGAGCTTAAACTACAGCTCATTCTACACCTGTATAACCCTGAGAAAGACAATTCAGTGAACCTGAAAGGGTGAACCATCATGTTCTGTTCATGTATTTTAATATATTATTTTTTTCTGTTTTTCTAAATTTCATCTTATGCCAGGTAGAGGTCCCCAATCAGTTAGTAAATATAATTTTGTCTTTCAAATCAGCTGACTGATGATCAATATGGTCCAAGGGGATACGTTTGGTATCGAATCCGGCGTTTCTCCAATGTAGATACAGCTTACCGTACAAGGAGAGCTTCACTGTGGTAAGTATTGAAGATGGGATGCTGAAGGTAGGCGCTTGTCCTTGCATGTTCACTGTTTCCAATAAGAGGAGACGCCGTTTCGGATACAGTGTCGGCTACTTCCTTCTGAAAACAAAAGTAGCATTGGCTAGAAAATTGTCGTGTAATGTTTCATGAGGTCTGGGCGGGAGCTGAACTGGGCAATTTCAATTTTTAGGGACTTTCTAGACCTCTAGAGAATACCTGACCTCCGACAGCTTACTAGCTCCGTTGAAGACGTAGAGTAAATCCAAGATATCGGCTGGTTTCGTGGTCTCATCCAGCGAAACACCAACGGAACCGTCGGCGAAGTACCTGAATACATCGCCTATGAGCAGTAGTTTGGGAAAAACTTATCTATGGGCTGCCCCTTATTGCTTGTATAGGTGACACCCAAAATATCCGAATTTTAAATATTTTTTATTAAATCTCATCGTTATTTTGCTTTATTAACCATCCATTACCACTATTCTTGTTTCAACACTTTTTACATTTTATTAGAGATTCCTTTTCCAGCAGATTACTACCGAATTACGAGGAAATGACAAACTTTTTGATCTTAGTTTAGCGCCACACATACATCGTCTTTCGGGGTTGTGTGTCATTAGGTCAGAACGCGACAAGGCACAAACTTGCCACGCGGTGGGCGAGCAACGATTTTATGGCGGGAAACGTCATGATCGACCGACTAAGTCATGACAGACCTTAAATGAGTCATGCCAGACACGATGAATATTTATGACTTGCGACAGCCGAACCTAATGACACACATCCTACTTGACATTCCCAGTAATGACTCATGAGACAGATTGATACCGCAAACCGCTACGACAGTTCGGTAACTCACCGGAAGTTCATCTGTTTTTCTTCGGCTCGTTTCTTAAATGACTGCAGGTCTTTGACTGTAACTTTCAAGGTGTCAAAGTACACCTTGTGGGCTATCGAATGACCGGCCTTGACCAGTTCTGAAAAATCCCGTACTTATCAGCGAACTAATAGATGAAGATAAATTCATTTCAGTGAGCAAGGTATGGCGGTACCACCAAAAGCTCCATTTGAAAGACAAGCCGACTGTCGCCGGGAGCGACCATTCCGACCACACCCTCTTTCACTCTTTCAAGCACTCGTCCTTCTGTGCCTCTCAGATCGAACGTTTGATGGTACCGCTACATCTTACACACTGAAACGAGTGTGGTGCAGTTGAATCGATATGGTCGCTTTGCGGCAAGAGCGGCGTCGCGCACGAAGAAATGCAGCAGATGAGGCGGAGAAGCAGCGCAGTGAGTAAGAAAGACAGGAACAAAAGAAGAAGTAGTAGAATTGTGCCGAAAATAATAGTTGCATATCGGCCTAGTTGTATGAGAACGTTGGAATTGTAACAACGAGGCATCTAATCCGCGACCGCCGCGTGCGGCGGATCGATTACACAAAACCGATTCGACTGCCGTAGAAGTAGAAGAGGAATGAAGTGAAATTGGCGAGTAATAAAGAGTGAGGAACTCAGAGCAAACCTGATAAAAAAAATTGGAAAAACCTGATTGAAGGAAAGCTGTTGATTTGTGGATGGCCTGGGCAATTTCTGTGATTCGCTTAGGTCCATGGTAAACAGCATACATGGCAGCCATATTGGCAAGAAGAGCCTGGTTTGGGAGGTCATGAGAAAACGGACTGTGAGCTATGGGAGGTTAAGCCTTGCGGTAATAACTTACTTGAGCTGTGCATATATTACTAGTAGCTTTATCTCGACGAATATGCTGTTCTCGTGTCTGAAGAGCTAGTCGAAGTGCTTTTTCTCCGTTTGCTCCTCTGAAATAAAACGATCAAGTCACCTGTGATAACATTTGGAAGATTAAAACTTTAAATTTTTACGAAAATCCCAGCAAAACACCAGAGCAATCCTTAAAACTAGGTTCACAAAAAATCAAAAAATGAAGAGAAATTCTGTGATCGAGCTATAACTGGAGAGACGTCATAGTTCTTAGTCAAGGAGTTACAAGCCATTTTGTCAGTTTACAATAAGACATGATCCTCGTTTTCTGACAGAATCAGCCTTCTCAAACCTACCCCTGCTGACACTGGTCGGTGGCTACCATCGGTTACTCGGTGGCTCCGAAGAATCCACATAGTGACCGGTGGAGCGAGTGGTTATTCTTTCAGTCACTTACGTGCCCTAGGGGTCTCGACCTTCAGAAGGGCAGTGGAGAGATTTCATCGGATATTTACGAATTGTTATGATCCTTCCAGGCTCTGAAGAAGCTGATTAAGCCGGACATCAGCCTAATAAAGCTTGATGTCAAACTTCGTGTAGTTCACGAAGACAATTTAGCAGCCTTCTCAATGTTCCAAAAGCGGTCCGTTTTCATTCAACGAATTAACTTTTCGAGCAGGCAGTGCTGTAATTAGCTTTACAAACTCAACACCTCTCTGCTACGAAAACTTCTGATATCACGCCAGGATCAATTCAATAAATGACAGATCACACTTAAAAGACAAGTAAAAGTTGTTAAAGTATTTTTTGAACTAATAATTGGTAATGAATTCCTATTTGAATTATTAGGACAGAAGATGAAGGGGATACTGTTAGAGGATATAACCGTGAAAGGACCACTTAAGGATTATACCGCTCACTTGGATACACCGATAATTCGTCCTGGCATCATCCTCCCGAGTGAGTTTTTCGAATCTCTCGCCACAGCCATGAAACCAGGATGAGGTCCACCGTAACCAAGAGGTACACCGAATCTGTAACAGAACCTCTCAGTTAACACGCAACGTCTGCTCTGACTCTGAACTTTACTTCGACGCCGAGAAGGACTCAGAATTTTGGTTCTACTTCTACACTGATATAAATAGATGACAGGCCAACCTTTGTGCAGATCCGACAGCTACATCAGCACCGAGGTCTCCTGGTGATTTCAGGAGCGTCAACGACATCACATCGCAAACCAATACCACCAGTGCCTAAATCGAATTCAAAGCCGATCTGACCATCTAGATGTGGTGAAAACTTAGAATGGTGCAGAAAGAGAACGTTTTCAGTCAATCTTCAAAAAAAATATTAGGAAGAAAAGTACGGTAGCTGCAGTGACTGTAGTACATTGCTGAATGACTGAGCTTTACTACATTCACTCGGCAAATTTCTAAAAAATTGGAGTGAAATTTCATCAGAGACAATTAAAATAGTATCAATTTAGTCCAGGTAGACGAAAATACTTTACATACTCCTTGTTCGTGCGCCTTGGCAATCAGCTTCTCGATGTTCCGAATCCGTCCTTCTGTGTCAGGGTATTGAATAACCACGGCTGCAACATCTTTGTCCACATTGAAATTGTCGAAATTCAACTCCGACAACTCAATTCCATGAGGCCTGAACATTACCAGTTTGACTAGTATTTCTGTAAAGTCATTAACAAATTGAACTCCAAGCTGAGAAATCGATAATTCAATTAATAAATAGGCGATGTCTCCAAATAGTCTCACGAACCTACTACGCGTCTTTGCCACATCGAGATTTTGTGGATGAAGGTAGGGGTCAACCAGCACCTGAAAACTATAAGCCTCTCAGAGAAAGTGAAGAGTCAGTGCCCTGAGCTTGAACCATCCTAGATGCACCTATACGTTCTCTGAAGGGTCATTGGCTACTTTCCCAAAAACCTACCTTATTTCTTTTTGTAAACCTAGCTGCCAGAGCAATTGCTTCAGCGACCGCTGTTGATTCATCCAAGAGAGAGGCGTTAGTCGTTGGAAGGCCAGTCAAATCGGCTATCTGATCACAAGAATTGAAGAGCTTTACTTTCATATACGCGAATAAAGGGCACCCACCATAGTCTGATAGTTAAGCAGTGATTCTAGACGTCCTTGAGAAATTTCCGCTTGGTAAGGAGTGTACTGCGAAATCCTGCAAAGAGAAAGTGCAACAGATCTGCAGATTTTCCGATGATGGAGAATTTCGAGTCACGAATGCAGTCGCGTATAAGCATATTTAATGGGTCTAGGTGGAACGGCAACAACGGAAGCCGCTCGTGTTTCCGCTGGGTGATCACAGCTGAGATAATCTATAAGTTTGTCCAAATATCAAAATTTGTGGACTACTTCAAGGAAGGAATTGGCAGTATCGTGTTCGAGGATCTGGCAAAAAAAAGTTTGAGATAGGCAGAAAAAAGTTCGGCGTGCTTACCATCCAATGTTTTGTGTGATATTTCGAAGGATAACGGCTGGTACAATTGTGTCGTAGTAGCCCATCCCAATATAAGAACGATATACCTGTAGGTTTCAACACGAGTTATTTTTATTTTTATACTGTTACTGATTTTTCCCAACTAACCTTATTCATTTCTGAGATTTTCTTGAGTTCACGTAACATACTGTATTCGTCCACTGCTTCAGGTAAATCTGAAACACAATTATTAGAATGATCGCGGATGAGTACTGAAACCTGAAGCTTCCAATGAGGCCTTTTCCTGGGGAAGTTCCTGAACCTCAAGAAAAATTTGTGTCAAAGGCAACAAAACGATCTGAACTCTGATTTCGAAGCTCACATTCTGAGTTCATATATGTACATAACTTTCAGGTACCATCTGACCCTTTCCCCCTCCTTCTCACCACCCTCGATCTCTCCGTACATCCCTTCCTACAGCATCCCCTCCTACGGAATCTGGTTCAGGAATGCTTATGCTCGTATTTAATCAGGTTCGATTTTGGGAGGAGAACCTTTCCAGAATTCCAAACACACCTTCAAGTTATTCATTTCAGTCTACCTTACAAAAGTAACGTACCTAACTCCCTCTCCAGTTTGATCTGGTTTGGCACATTGGTGTTGGTCAACTTGTCCAGCGTCTAAACACTCACAGAATTAATCTTATCGAACGTGAAAAAATCCCTCAAAACTGCTTTAATACTTGTAACGATTCTTCAGAAGAACTTAAAGGAAGACATGGAAGTCCAACCAGATCCTTGCAGAAAGTAAAGTAACTCAGCAGAGATTCTTTCCGGGAAGTAACTGCTTTAATAAGCAGTTTTTGATTTCAAGAAAATCTTTTACGCCCTGTTCCATTTTGCTTTGCCTTAATTTATGGCACGGTTTTTAAGAATCATGAGATTCGTCTCATTTTTCTCACCTGATTGAGAAGGAGAACCTGCCTTCACCAGATGTGGACCCTCATCAGAAGACATATATGAAATCTGAAGGGTAGTTTACAAGTTGGATGAAGGCATCATTGCATGAGTGGTCTCCATTAGCTCCTGAACAGCTAAAAGAGAGGGACCGCCCCAAAGATGAGAAAAAGGAACATAGGACTTCACCTCCTATTGACCGTATTGAATGAGCTTTTATTCCTGCTCAATATCATCTTTCAGCTGAATTCAATGCCCTGACCCAAGGTGTGTCGAAGGATTCTCGAACGACATCAAAGTATTGGGGTAAAACACTTCTATCGCCCTCTACGGTAGAAGTGCTACCGTCCTCACTCCGCCACCATTCAAGACAGATTCTTATGATAGGTTACCTACATTGAACCCAATGAAATCTAGCATCTGCTGCTTCTCCAGACGGCTCGGACCAATGTGTCTGTCCGCGAAGGCATCGTAACGAAACATCCGAGTCGAGACACTGGCCGATATCCGGCATGCCCGCAACGCTGACGTTGCTCCACCCAACACACAACGCTGCATACGTGACCTGAAAGCATCTTGACTCTCTTCAAGAATTCTTGCAAGGATATTCGTAAAAGTTCGCAATATGCGAAATCAAGCGTGCGGTTGCGGAGCGGTTTGAGCTCACGCTATAAATGCCAATAAAATACAACAGGATCCGATAAATATTAAGTTGATACACAGGTATAAGAACTCGCTTTTGAGGGCCCTGGCAAGCTAAGGTTGCTGAGTGGGTAGATAGAGGGGAAGTAAATGCGACTAGGTAAAAAGCATCCCTTTTTTTCGCAGCCAATCCCACCATGACAAGATTCCTACCCTGTTTAAATAATTTTTCAGTATAAGCTCACCACTACTTATGTAGTACATATGTGGGTAGAAGTTGGTGGTAAAAATAAATAAATGAAATGTGAGTTACGAGAAAAGTGGAAGATTGATTCGTTTATCTGCTAACGCTTGGATAAGCTATGAGAGAAGTTCTACCAGCTCAGATCAACCACAAACTACAAGATTGTGAAGCAAGCCATCTCTCAAGTAGTCAGCTGGAAAAAATTATAAAAGGGTGTTTATTAGAAAGTTACATGAAAACGCTCAATGAATACAGTCTAAAACTGTAGGGCGGACACAAGTACAGCCAATCAATCAACGTCGGAAGACGGCAAGTAAGATGACATTCCTAGACAAGTATGAATTGAACAGATATATTCCATTTAATCAATTACTTATTTATTATTCAAAGGTGCTTGTCAGATTGCCCTGCACCGCCCTTCCCAATTTTAACAATCGCCCGACTGCTTTCCAGGCTCATTACCTTGTTCACTGAGAAGTATCTCGAACAACTTTCTACAAAAAGGCAGTAATCAAGAATTCACATCCAACAAGATTCCCCATTTGGGACTATTTCACCGGATTTTTTCACCACTACCTATGTAACTATGAATCGAATCTCCCCCGTATCAATTTGTACCGAAAATTCCTATCAGAAGGTCGAATTGATCAACAACAATCAGTAGACGTGCAGTCGATAAAACAAACTTATCGCCTGTTTAAATTGAAAATGAACTGATAGAAAACTGGTTTCCTTCGATAGTTCTCATGATGCTGAAAGTGTAATGGATGCATTGCTTCAAGAGATCACATTACCACGTTGACCACCATGATTAAGTTCACTGTTTGAACGTAAACCTACCAATAACACAGTAAATTTGGGTAAAAGCCAAAAATAGCTTAAAGTAACACAAAAAGTATTCCATGGTACAGTAGCTGCACTATGAAAAACCGAACCTACAAAGTTAATCGAGTGGTATGAAGTCTGTACACATGAATGAACGATTGAGTAAAAAATCAAATTAGTAAATAGATAGGTGAATAAACAATTAGATAAACAAATAAATATATAAACAAATAAGTAAAAAAATAAACAAGTAATAGTGCACGCTCTGCGCCAATAAAAAAGCTGGAGATGGCTCAACGGTGAGCAGCTGGTATAACCTTCACTGACGAATGAAAGCTAAGATCGCATTCCGCTAAGTCAAATCAAAGTTTAATTCCTAAAAGGGCAATATGAATCTACCCTGAAACAGAGGTACTAGTTCAGATATCAACTGAAGCGATAACATCGTGCGAGTCAAATACTTGACCAAATGCATCTGTGATTACGACTGCCTGTTGGTTACATGGCTTAACCCGGATGACCGCCAAATCAATCATATATTTTTCGGTGCTCAAAGGTATAGCTATGAGCTATATTTGTCTGGAAAGGAAAGAAACTCAGGGCGGTAAGACTATTTTCTCCAAACAGGACACACTAGACGAAGGTCGGATGGTGAATAGTCACGTCGTCACCAACGACTTAAAGATCGAGTCTCCCCTCACCAACTGGGCTTTCCTTCCAGTATCCTGCCCCATCTCAACACCCGCTTTAGTAACAGCTGTGACTGACAAGTCACTGTCTACATCAAACGCCCATTCCACCATCAGTGCGTTTTGATTGTAGACTGGATGCATGGCGCATTCCGGAATTGATCTTAGATCTTAAAACCATATTGTTGTGCCTGTTATACAATAAATAGATCCGCACTCAACTTTGCTCCTCCACAATGAAGGGGTAACCACCGACTAATCAAAGTCTCATTCTATCGAATCTTGAGAAACTTCTGATAAGAGGAAAAGAGGAATGCCACAGTCTAGAAAATAACAACGAGAGGAAAAACAAGTACAAAAGGAAGAAAAATGATAAAAGGGCTTGATGAAAGTGCTAAAGGTCACGCGTTATTGATGAATGAATTAATGAGAACCAGAAGGAAAGTGAAAAAATTGATCGGTAGGTAGCGACGTGAAAGGAAAGTGAACCGGGTGGTGCCATCTCTTGTGTTAAGAACAATGATAAGGACTTCGCGACACTTTTTTCGACCAAATATCAATTACGAGTAGTTTTCGGTCGGATGCCCTCACTTCGCTTCGTTTAAATAAGCTCAAGAATTGAAGTGAAAAGACTTTTAGAGAAATTTAAAACCTTCATCTCAAAACTCGCTGTATAGAAAGCAACCAAAGAATAATAAGAGTAATTTTAAGCAAGTGATAGAAGGTAATTGATCTTTTGAAAAAGAAAATATTGGATTCGAAAAGGAATTTGTCAATTGCTATGGAACCTTAACATCAATTCGACTCAACCATTTGATCTATTTCTATATCAAAGTAGCCACCCACAAAATGGAACGATAGTATCGTGGCTTCTGAATCTGGGTTCGCGCCATGATCACCACTTGTTATCGTGGCCATTTTTTATTCAATTCCCCTATCATCCTCTCCTCTTTCCCCTCACCTAGTCTAGGACATCACACCTCCACTGTAGGCATCGCCTATGACTTGATTACCATAATCTGATAAACCGAATGATCACGTCTATACTGTTGGCGATTCTTTTGAGATATTATCCTACTATCAGCACTCAAGAGTACAATGGTGTTCTTGACTGAAAATTCCATTTTTGGCTTGGAATAGTACCAAAGTGATCAGAATTGGGCACGTGATACGGTAGTCGCGACATAGGATATTAAAATTCCATTTAGAGGTGCAGAAAGAAGATGTAGTGGTGTAGTAACTTCTCCCCGAAAATCGCGTCGCGCTCGCCGCACACGATCGCGCGCTATTAAGGGAAAGATTTGAATTATCAAGGTAAGAATTTATCTGCCCGTCGATACGTCTATCGTTTTTCTGTTGTTACTCACCAAAAGTAGCCCATCTGGTTCATAAGCCCAGCAAGACCAACCTTTCGTCGGATTATGGGTCGGGTAACGAGTATAAGGCTTCCATTTGTTACAGTATATGTATAATAAAAATGTTCAAGAGAAAGGAAGATAAGCAGAAATGTGAAGCTCAACGAACTGAAGACTAAAACAACCGTCAGCAAGGAAAGGAACTCAGTTGGCAGTTGTGCTTATCAGAATCCTAAAAACCTTATCAGTAAAGAATACTCACGTTTTCAGACATTAGCACTCTGAGAGATAGCAATGTCCTTGCCTTCTGGTAAAGAAATCTACAATACATCACGTATGTAGGCCCCAGAACAAACTTTCCATCGATCAATATTTTAGTATAAGCAGAAAAATGCCATGAAATAATTTTTCCTCATCCTTTTCAAACCCAAATTACCAAACAATCAAAACAATTACCCAAATGAAATTGAGGACCATTAGAAAACATCGTCACGATTCAACAAGCAGGGACACCAGAGGGAAGGGTGAAAAATGAAATTTTCTTAAAATCATAAGATTACATAAGAAAAATTAATTCTTGAACTAGAAGAATCTCAACACCAAAAATCAATCAACGGCGAGAAAAGTTTTTTGAAGGATAGCTAATTATCGGCAAATCAATGATAACACCAATTAATCGAATATGATCTCCCCAAACAAATCAACCCACGATCGCCAATTTTCTTTACTGCTACCACCTTTCCCTAAATTTGTTAAGTGTCCTGCTTGTGGTGGCTTAGATTTAAACAAAAATTTTCAATCAGCAGTAATTCTAATTTTCAATAACTCCATTTTTGTAGGAGTAATTGCAATAACTAAAAATTGGGAAAGCAATAGTCAGCTCCGAGCTCTGAACGGAAATCGGGTGATAGATGACAAACGCTTCATCTGAAGTCAGAGGGCTGGATTGTACTCTATCCAACCCCGAGAACGGTGTTCGCTGTTGAACGCAACAGGGAGGTTAAAAACCTAGTTTCACCTACGATCAACCTTTCTTACTTATTTGTGGATGTCAACCGTGAACTTATATGGCCCTGTGATACATGAGGAAGTCGGATACGTGGCGCATCCTGGAATACATTGACAAAAGACTAAAAAATTGCTTTCTCATTTCCTATATGAAGAATTATCAGAATAGCGCTCATAAGAAAACGAGCTCACTATTCTAAATAAGTAAATTTATGGGAGATTATTGATAGTAAACGGAGAGGTCTTTCTAATACTAAAAGATCCACGTCCAAGATAGGCTCAGATCAGAACCCCGTCTGTGAAATTGAATTTTCTAGGTTAATCATATTTTCCGTGCCACTCCAACGAGAGCATAGTTCGTAGGAATGACAAAAGCCACAGAACAAAGTTCGTTTGTTCTTTCAGGTAGATAAGCTTACCTCGATTGCCTCACTGATTTCGAACGAATGTCAACGGCATGGCGCGATGGCGCAGATCTATATTGGCAGCTCCGCTTCGGACAAAAGAAGGCATTTAGGCAATCCTTAAGTGGAATGCCAATTATTTCATTTTTATGATTACCAGGGCTATCGGTATACCTGAAACTCGCTCGTTAGCTTCATTGGAGAGAACACTGAACAAAACTAGTACTTGTAAGAAAATCTTCCCTACCAAGTCTTACTGAACGTTTACTCAGGAAAAAATCAACACTGCCGACCTTTCCCAATCTTCCTAAACGGTTTTTTTTGAACAAGGCCTCCTACAGGTTCACTGAAACGGATTAACCATCCCTATAAAAAGGCCAGAGAAAACCAGTTGCACCCCGCCATAGGCGCAGTCTGATTTTGCCCCGTGCGTACGTAAGTATACAGAAATTCCAAACAGCTTCGATTCATTCGGTCCGACTTCGAGCGACGCCATGCCCTGACCAAACGGTATCTATATAAAGTCTTGCTAACCATTTAGAGCGAGTCGTTCAGCAAGTCGAGAATCAGTAACTGTCCAGAACAAATCCTGAGCACTATGTTTTACACGGAAAACCTCTTCACACTTGCTAACTCCCTCTTAGAATGTGAATCCGGATTATCTCGCCCAAAACCTGGAACACTTACCATTCCAGGGGTAATCACTCGCGATACTTCCGGTGAACCCCCCTTTGCACTTTGTTGAGGAGAAACTCGAATTGTCCACGGTTCAATAAATTGGCAATGTATTTTCACTGATAAATGGCAATACACAACAACACGGGGTAAGTGTCTAGACGACACAATAATTTCCTCACGATGCAATCATCACGAAACCAGTTTTGGCTTTGCCAACAACAAACAACTAACATTTTACTTCAGTTAAAACTTCATCTAGAAATCACAACATGCAAAATTCGAGTTGACTTCATAGGTTTTCCTAATGAGATCAACAATGTCAAGATTTTATACAAAATTTCAAAATCACCGGCACTAAAGTTCTGTGAAGCTTTCCTATTAAAACAGTCCATGTCCGGAAAATGCAACAATAATGTGTGATTGCCGTAGATTACCCATTTGTAATCGAACTTCAGTCATGTTGTCAGAATGAGGAAACAGCCGAACGAAAAAGAAGAACGAATTTCTCAACACAAACTCAATACCATTCGTTATAGGTTCAATTCTAGCGTGCAAATGCAGAGCGGACCTATTGGTTGCACACTATTTGATTGCCGCATTTCAGTTGGACGCCTAATTTTTACGTACTGCGGACAGGGCTCGATGATCGGTTACAGTGGTTGTATGTCACGGTGACAAGCGATGGATCACATGTGATGGAAGCGATAGGAAAGATAACAATCCAATCTCAAAATCTAACCGGCAGTCTGTGAGAACCCTCAGCGAGAGCTAGCAAATCTGGATCGCGCCTCAGGAATCCACCAAATGCAGCTACGTATTGCCGATTGGATTCTGAGTCGTAAGTCTGAGAGTGATAACGAACTAAAAACGAATTTTTCGAATGAGCATACGTACCAACGATTTAGCACAAATGCCTAGTTCTATCAAAAATCCAAGAAATAGAAGTTCATGCTTAGAAGAAACAATTATCGAAATAGGAAACATTCCTTAAATTAAACAGTTACTTTTTGCCAAGTTTCAACCACTCTGGTCTTCTTTGCTCTCTTCAGTGCCCTTTGTTTCACCAGTGGAACCTTCTTCGTTCTTTTCTGAGGCCTCTGCAGGACTTTCTTTCTTTTGTTCCTTTTCTGCCCCCTCTCCACTTGGTGTGATTGAGTCTTTACTCGACACTGCTTCATCATGGATATTCATTTTAGCTACCTTCTCAGCACCAGGTTCTTCTTCTGCCTAAATTAACGATAATAACTATTCCTTCTCAGTAAATCATTCTGAAATCAACACGATCAGCATTACAATAGTAGTAAATACCCTACCTTTCGTTTCCTTTTCAACGATTCACATGCTTTCTCCTTCTTCAATATACCGTCAAGAATACTACAAAACTCGTCAATGTTCAGAGCAGTTTTCTGGAAGTAAACAACTTTGTTTCGGAAGAAGGGAAAATTTTGCCAGCCCAACTCACAGAAAATCCAATAGTGACGAGGAAAATCTGCATAGCATTTGAATCCGGTGTAGTTGCACTGATTTTCAATCGTTTTTGATCGACTCTTTCGAAAAACATGTCCGCATGCACTCTTGAGTTAATAACCACTCGATGATTACCCGTTGTTCGAGCCACTAAAACATGTTTGCTCAATCAATGAAACTAACGAACGGGAGTTTAATACTGGCCATAAAAAGAGGAGGATTTCTATCAATGACTACTGACTTTAATTTGTGCGACCACTACGATAATTTTTGTGAAATGAAAAGTATGAGAAACCGCGGAAGTAAACTCAAAATAGCAAAGCCGTAAAGACTTATAACTCAGCTAATGAAATGATTATCACTGAGCGACATAGCTTATAGTATGGAGTGTTCTAAATAAACCATATCATCAGGTTTCAACAACATGTCACGTGCGTTGATGGATGATGCTGAGCCTCATTCAGTAGGCTGGCTTTCCACGAAGAGAGGATCGCGTTGAAAGGAGTCTCCGTGATATTAGTCTCACGATTTCCACATTTACAGAATCGAGATATCAAACGAAACGAGAGATCAAGTTCACTATGATTCTCTTTGGAATGTGAATTTCAAATAACAACGGAGAAATCCTCAAAATGATGGAGAAATAAGGGTAAGGTGAATATTCACATAGAATTTGGTATGGACCTAGTCACTCCAAATTTATGCAATGAAAAAGAAATGATACTGAAAGTTAACAAAGCTGACTTACCTATACGATGATGCACTTCGCCATCCTCGTTTCTTTGGTTTATCCGTATATGAGCAAGGCCACGCTCAACCCATGCCTTCTTTTCTTTATCGAAGGAATGCAATTTACAAGCAGTCTGAAGAAAGAAACGAAGTGACAAAGAACTTCTTCATAATACACCAAAAATGAAGTGTGTCAGTAATAGGGTACAGCCAAAACATGAATTACACGATAAATACGGTTTCCAAAACTTGCCAGGATCGTCGGAAAGGAAATCCCGAAGTTTAAAATTGAAGTTATTCATGAAATAAAGAGAAAGGGGGACAGTGTTTGGAATCTGGAGACTAACTTAGCACAACTTTGTCAATATTCGCCAGTGACTGCGAAAATGCTATCAAGCAAAGCCGAGCACTCTTGTCATGATCATGAGAGTACACAAGAAGAAAGCCAACCTGCAGCATCCTTATCCGCAGGTGGGTTTTCTACATGTATATCGCTACTAAATTAAGCTCCCAATGGCTATGAATCAAACAGAAAAGCCGTGTTTAAGGTGTCATATTCTTATCATTATGCCGCCACCTCGCCAAAGCATTACTTCCAGATATCTTACTGTTTCAATGACGGACTTCTGACCTGGAATATGTTGATATCATTTTCTTCACCCGTAGTGACTGTAACTATGCTTGTGCTTGGCTTTTCGTGTTCCTTCTTCTTCTCAGCAGCTTCCTTAGCTTCCGCTATGAAATCATGTTGTTCATGCTGAAGTCAAATATATTTCAAATGAACTCTGCAATACACCACAAGCGGTCAAGGTACGTGTAAAAGAGATACCGGTTTGTCCTGCTGAGCGGCACTTTTGAATAGCTCTTCTGCTGTTTTCGGCCTAGAATCCTCCCCGTCTTTAGCAGCGCTGGCAGTACCATTTGAAGCTGCTGCTTCTTTGTCTTCCTCCAAAAAAAAGATTAAATAAACTAATAGTAACATTTTACATATGTTCATGTATGTAAAACAGAGCAGACCTTCACAACACGATCAGAGATTTTGGATCCAAAAACGAAAAGCGGTTGTCCCTTATCTTCTTGCTCTTGTCGCAATTTCTTTTCTGCAGCCATCTTTCCAAGCACGTCATCCAGAGATTTCTTTTCAAGTTGAACGTGCGTGGACGGTGTTATACCGAACCCAAATCCGGATTTGCCTTCAATGTTAATCATTACAATGGAACTAATAGCTAATGCACTTTCTTTTTAAACAGCGGAAGGGTTACTTCGAGGAAATCAAGGATGCAGCCTCAAATTACGATGCCGTAACGATTTTTCATCACAAGACCGAATAAAAACGCTACAGCATATGAATGGAAATTGGCTTTCCCCTCCCGTTGGTAAACTGGGGACTAATATTGCTGTCAGTTCCTCGAAGTGATCCTTACAGAACAGGATCTTCTAGGAAAAACAAAAGTGATTCAAAAGCCGAAATCGAGAATGAAGGAAACTCACTTTGACTCCATAACTGATCAGCCTTTGCAGCTAAGGCCGATTGCCGAAAAGTGAACATTTTCTTAGCTGGCGGTGCTCCGGAGTCATTGTTCTGATGTTCCGACATGCTACTCTCACCGAAAATCTCACTGAGCACTCCGTCTGCAAGTAAATTCATAACTTTTCGCATTAGCTCATTCCAAAAACAGTCACTGCGACTGTGATCAATTGCAAAGAGGGAGAAAAGCCAAAACTCAATCCATTATCGAAAAAATCTCAATACAAACTTGTTCAACCTTCTGGAGCTTCTCCTAGTCTAAGATAAAAAAGAACTTTGAGTTTTCCCTATGAAACCCCTACTACAGTAACACCGTTCGCTACCGTAGCTGCACCTTCCTTGAAGAGTTCTTATTTTTTCAAAAAAAAAGGCAAAATCCCAAAAGAAAAATGGAAAAGGTAGAGAAAAGCAGGAGCTCCATATCGATACGATAATTGCGAGAGCGAAGCCATTAAACGAGACCTACTGCACAATTCACATAGCTACAGTACTTCGACGCCTAATTTTATTATGCCTGGCATTCAGTTCGACACCGTCGCCGCGAAGTTGACGGTATTTGACATTGAGTGTACGGCCTCTTCCCTTTTCTTATTCTACGGCCTCTTCCATTCGGACGACCGAATATAACGCTTGTAGGGGTTTTCAGAGCGAGCACGAGTGAAAGTGATTTAGAAGCAAATGCTCACTTTGGCCATTTGTAGTCCTAAGTGGTACCTCTGACTAAATCCGCTCTTTTACTGGTTATGGTCAGAGCGATGAATTTGGTCGCAGATGTCATAATTCCTTACCAAACCAGAACGATATCAGCTTCAGTATTGCCCACAAATCGCAGAATATCCCCAATGGCAAATCAAAAAATCCGGGTTCGGAGATGCTGTGATGGGTCCCGGATCGATGCCCGCCTAGGCCAACCAAGCCTTCCATCCCTCTGGGGTCGGATAATTGGTACCAGACTCGTCTGGGAGGATAAAAGCACTGACTTGTACATCGGCTGGCCACCGCAAGTCACTGTATAGGCCACATACGCTTTCACCACGCCACTACGATTCAGAATGGAAGTTGAGTGCGGGGGCGCATCCCTCAGACGGGATTGATTAACGCCAAAAACTTCATCCTTTATCCTAGTCTTGCACTAAGGACCATACAAGCAAAAATTGAGTTGGATTCTGTTGCTTAGCCCTCCATGATAAGCCATGCTCCTTGCATTCATTAGAATTTGACCAATTATTGAAGGTTCTCACTGGTGACTATGCAGTAATAAGCAGAATTTGCCGGACGTGGATAGCTTCGATTAACAAAGGGTCTGCTCTAAGTCAGCCATGTATCCTGGATATCCTCGAATAAGGGACATATTTGAAAGAGGAGACCACCATTCAATACATCAAACAACAACAACAACAAGAACAACAATAAAAATCTTTATTCAATCAACAAATAATATAAACTCTAATAAACAAGATCTTAGCAAAAAGGATAGCAGTAGTTACAGTTTTGCATTTCTAACGATTCTGACTGATTCCTGTACTTGTGGCTTGGGATATCAATTGAGGGATATCGTATAGTTAGCGAATTTCATATATCTCCTCAGCAGATTTTCAGGCCGCTCAAAATGGGAGCAGGTTAGAATCTGAAAAAACTGATCTTCCGGTCGGTTTCGAACAGACTGGGTAAACAGGCACACATAGAACCATAGAACTATACTGTTTAACAATGTCGTCAAAGTAGTCACTTGACTCAAAGCAAATACATTGGTTAGGAGCTCAAAGTATTTTTGATCACTGACCGTATTCAATGGGGAGAATTCAGAGATATGATCGGTGCACTGCTTGAAAACCGTTTCAAAGGCAGATTTCACCTAGAAAGTAATGAACATGGCGCATACTACTTGGTATTACTGAGTACTAAAAACCTACAGGTTGACGTTGACTAGTGAATCGAGATTACTTCCAAACATACCTTTTTTGCAGCTCTGTAAGGTTGTCCGTTTATGTTAAGCACATTTACAATAACAACACCTAAAAACTATGATGAAATCAATAAATTCGGAAATTCGAATTCCATTTTCTATTTTCAGCCCTGGATACGTAAACATTTATCTGTTTGCACTTACTATACTTCAAGAGCAAACAAAAAAACCAAAAAAAAACTAAGTGAATTTTCCGGAAGGGGATGCGCCATGAATTCGTGTAATACCACTAATTAGTTGGACAATGTCATGTTACAAGCGGCCGCTTTCAGTAGAAAAAAACAGCCTTGAAAGAGGTCATAGGTAGTAAGCGCCATCATTGGAACACTTTATTTGATGTATTTGTGGGTGTTTGGATGAAAAAACAACCAAAATCAGTTGTCAGCTGTATCCTGTCCAACTCACACCTAACCTGGCATGTCCCTGAGGAATATGGAAGGGGAACTAGGGGTATAGGGTACAGTAACAGACATCAAGTGACACCAAACTCTTTATTTTCAGCTCGCATGCTTGGGAAAGCCCGAAATCAGTCAGACGTGAGGCAAACCTCACTTTCTTTTGGGGGTTTTTACAATATTTTTTTTCGAAGCACACCTTGTTAATTGAGGGAGTGAGGCTTTACATGACCTATTCGTTCATTACCTTTGCTGGTGATCAATCTCGATAGGAGATCTAAAGTTCCTCTTTCGTAGAACACATCCACAGGGCAATTTGTTGTCACGTTGTCTTTCAAAGTGCACGCATCAATATGAATGGCATTATAATGAAGTCCTGAAAAAAAAATTAAACAACAGCTCTAAGTGAAAGAGCCAGTCAAAGATATGTAATGGATGAGATGGTACTAAAGCCTCAAGCATATCACTCCAATCGTGGAAAAATTTTTTTCAAAAATTTGGCCTATGGCACAGGTATCAAGTTCTGAGCTGCCGATAATGATTAGGCGTATTCCTGGATGAAAAGAAACCTTTTATTACCATAACTAGGTTACTTTCCGTTTATAGTAACGAAGTGTAGACAGTGAAGTTCTCCTTTCCAAACATCCTCATTCCAAACATCGACCGCTTTATAACAGTGAATCATCCGAATGTTTATGAACGAGATGAGATGTCAAGCCTATGTAAGTAATCGGTTGCCTCCTATTTCTCGTCCGAACCACTAGCTCCCTGTTCGTCCAAAGAGGCTCCCTGCGTAACACCGAAGCCATGACGATCGCTTGCTTACCATCCTAGCTTTGGGAATAAATGCTATAAGTGCTTCTTGAGTAGGTCACATACTGAAGTTCCCATGAGCTCTGTATCAAATTTTTAGGTATCGCGTAAGAAAATCAGTTAGACCTTTTCAAATGGAATTTCTAGGAGTAGACATTTCATGGGCAGTGAAACAAGATTACGATAGATTCGTTTGCTTAGTACGAGTTCCCTTTATGCGTACCTTTTAGTACCGCCTTTTTGAAGAAATCGATGCCATCCATCGTAATGACCGTGTGTCGACCGTCTAGCTCCAAGGCAAACCATTTTCTTGCGATTTCTAGCATTTTGGGATCATGATCCACTGTTGTGATATGCATCTGGAACTCAGACAGTATGCGAAGGAGCAGATACACTCAGGCCAGAGTGCGAGAAGAGCGATATGTTGCGAATCACGGTGAAGGGATCTTCTTCTGATGTGATTTTTTCGAGGATACTGCTAGCCACAGATGGAAAAGCCAGATTCAAATATAACCAAAAATTACCTTAGGATAATTGTGATGAAGATACGAATTTATGAAACCCCATTCCAACAACGAGCACATTTGCTTCGACATCCTTTTTTATTTTCTACAGCTCCACTAGTGAACATTTCCTCTAAAAAAATTCTTATTCACAAATATCTTGCCAGGTCAAAGTCATTTTATCAATATACAGGTGTACGGTAGTAAGCTCTTCCAAGTCTAACGGCACGGTAACTCCTTGCTTGTTGCCCCGCCGTTCGCTATGCCGCTTGCAGCTCTACACTGTCATTCTCTCATATTACAAATTCGAATAAAAATGGAATAATATTACGAACGACAGTTTGAAAGTTCCTAGGTATACCGTATTTTAGGTGATATATCCAGCCACCCATACCCTTTGTAAGTTTTCGAGCTTGTTTTACAACCGCGTATTTCCTGACGCATTATTGATTATGCAGAGGCACTTGGAATAATAAATGTAATAGATAATAAGGAAAATTGAACAATTAAGTAAGCGAATTAATGTCTAGATCACTACTGTGCAAGTTATAAACCTTACCAATCATTGACGAAGTGTAGCTCATCGAAACTAATCTGCTCAAATCTACTTTCCATCTGCTCGTGTCGTAATAAAGTTCACCTGCAAAAAGGTGAAATAAAAAGAAATAAAGGACAATGGATCAAGTCTTTTGGCGTTAACCAGCCTGCCTGCGTTTCTGCGATGCGCCCGCCATTTGACTACCATTCGAATCTTTGCGCTTGAATGATTATCTGGCTTCAACCATGACTTGCGCTATCCAATTACAAAACAGTGGTTTTTTCATTCCATTTAGCCCTGGTACCAATTACCCAAAAGGTGAAAAACTTGTTTGCCTGGGAGAATATCGATCCGGGATTACACAGCAAATTAAATGGGAGAAGCATCGGAAAATCATCATGATTTTATGAAGACGCTCATCTGCGCGAGAGTTTAAAGGATAGAAGCAAAAATGGATGAGAGAAATGTTTTTTGTGGTAGGAGTCTACTTTGCCTCATTCAGGTTATCAGTAATTTTTAACGCGTTCTACGAAACAGTAAAACAGCGATATTGAACTTTACAGTAGTCTTGTACATTACAGCAATACAGTTACTTCAAAAAGTAAGGAAGACTAGGTGGCCGGCATGTGATTTGCATGCAGAGATCCAAGGACTATAGTTTAAGTTTTCCAGTGTAGAGACAGAAACTCTGACGGGAAAGTATGATAGAAAGTATGGAACAGTACTGCAGGAGGGTGGGTTAGTAGAAACTGTCTCATAGCAGTCATCATCATCCATGCTCTTGAATCCATCCTACTATATATAATGCGCTAAGTGTGTGTGTGTGTGTGTGTGTGTGTGTGTGGTGTGTGTGTGTGTGTGTGTGTGTGTGTGGTGTGTGTGTGTGTGTGTGTGTGTGTGTGTGTGTGTGTGTGTGTGTGTGTGTGTGTGTGTGTGTGTGTGTGTGTGTGTGTGTGTGTGTGTGTGTGTGTGTGGGTGTGTGTGTGTGTTGTGTGTGTGTGTGTGGTGTGTGTGTGTGTGTGTGGTGTGTTGTGTGTGTGTGTGTGTGTGTGTGTGTGTGTGTGGTGTGTGTGTGTGTGTGTGTGTGTGTGTGTGTGTGTGTGTGTGTGTGTGTGTGTGTGTGTGTGTGTGTGTGTGTGTGTGTGTGTGTGTGTGTGTGTGTGTGTGTGTGTGTGTGTGTGTGTGTGTGTGTGTGTGTGTGTGTGTGTGTGTGTGTGTGTGTGTGTGTGTGTGTGTGTGTGTGTGTGTGTGTGTGTGTGTGTGTGTGTGTGTGTGTGTGTGTGTGTGTGTGTGTGTGTGTGTGTGTGTGTGTGTGTGTGTGTGTGTGTGTGTGTGTGTGTGTGTGTGTGTGTGTGTGTGTGTGTGTGTGTGTGTGTGTGTGTGTGTGTGTGTGTGTGTGTGTGTGTGTGTGTGTGTGTGTGTGTGTGTGTGTGTGTGTGTGTGTGTGTGTGTGTGTGTGTGTGTGTGTGTGTGTGTGTGTGTGTGTGTGTGTGTGTGTGTGTGTGTGTGTGTGTGTGTGTGTGTGTGTGTGTGTGTGTGTGTGTGTGTGTGTGTGTGTGTGTGTGTGTGTGTGTGTGTGTGTGTGTGTGTGTGTGTGTGTGTGTGTGTGTGTGTGTGTGTGTGTGTGTGTGTGTGTGTGTGTGTGTGTGTGTGTGTGTGTGTGTGTGTGTGTGTGTGTGTGTGTGTGTGTGTGTGTGTGTGTGTGTGTGTGTGTGTGTGTGTGTGTGTGTGTGTGTGTGTGTGTGTGTGTGTGTGTGTGTGTGTGTGTGTGTGTGTGTGTGTGTGTGTGTGTGTGTGTGTGTGTGTGTGTGTGTGTGTGTGTGTGTGTGTGTGTGTGTGTGTGTGTGTGTGTGTGTGTGTGTGTGTGTGTGTGTGTGTGTGTGTGTGTGTGTGTGTGTGTGTGTGTGTGTGTGTGTGTGTGTGTGTGTGTGTGTGTGTGTGTGTGTGTGTGTGTGTGTGTGTGTGTGTGTGTGTGTGTGTGTGTGTGTGTGTGTGTGTGTGTGTGTGTGTGTGTGTGTGTGTGTGTGTGTGTGTGTGTGTGTGTGTGTGTGTGTGTGTGTGTGTGTGTGTGTGTGTGTGTGTGTGTGTGTGTGTGTGTGTGTGTGTGTGTGTGTGTGTGTGTGTGTGTGTGTGTGTGTGTGTGTGTGTGTGTGTGTGTGTGTGTGTGTGTGTGTGTGTGTGTGTGTGTGTGTGTGTGTGTGTGTGTGTGTGTGTGTGTGTGTGTGTGTGTGTGTGTGTGTGTGTGTGTGTGTGTGTGTGTGTGTGTGTGTGTGTGTGTGTGTGTGTGTGTGTGTGTGTGTGTGTGTGTGTGTGTGTGTGTGTGTGTGTGTGTGTGTGTGTGTGTGTGTGTGTGTGTGTGTGTGTGTGTGTGTGTGTGTGTGTGTGTGTGTGTGTGTGTGTGTGTGTGTGTGTGTGTGTGTGTGTGTGTGTGTGTGTGTGTGTGTGTGTGTGTGTGTGTGTGTGTGTGTGTGTGTGTGTGTGTGTGTGTGTGTGTGTGTGTGTGTGTGTGTGTGTGTGTGTGTGTGTGTGTGTGTGTGTGTGTGTGTGTGTGTGTTTGACCGGAAATTCATAACTCCGGTTCCAGTGGACCTAGAGAGTTCAAATTTGGTAGGAGTACAGGGGGCAGGATAGGAACACTAATGGTGGGTGGCGTGGGCAAACTCCGCCCGCAGGGGGCGTGGTTTGTGCGAAATAAATGTTTGACCGGAAATTCATGACTCCGGTTCCAGTAAATCTAGAGAGTTCAACCTTCATAAGAGTGCAGGCGGCAGGATGTGAACACCAATAATGGGTGGCGGGGCCGGACTCCGCCCTTAGGGGGCGTGGTTTGTGCGAAATAAATGTTCGAGCGGAAAGTTATAACTTCTGTCCCCGTAGACCTAAAGCGCTCAAACTTGGTAAGAGTGCAGGCGGCAGGATGTGAACACCAATGGTGGGTGGCGGAGCCGGACTCCGCCCACATGGGGCCGGGTTCGCGTGGAAACTCATAACTCCAGTCCCCGTGGACCTAGAGCGTCCAAATTTGGTCGGAGTACCCCTGATGGGATGGGAGCGCTTACGGTGGTGGCAGGATCGGACTACGCCCGCAGGGGGCGGGGTTTGTGCGGGAACTCATAACTCCAGTCTCCGTGGACCTAGAGCGTCCAAATTTGGTAGGAATGTAGGCGGCAGGATAGGAACATCTATGGTGGGTGGCAGGATTGTTCTCCGCCCACAGGGGCGGGGTTTGTGTGAAAAACTCAATTTTGGACCTAGAGCATTCAAATTTGGTGGGAATACAGGCGGCAGGAGGGGAACACTTATGTTGGGTGGCAGGACTGAACTCCGCCCACAGGGGGGCGGAGCGTGCGTGATAGAAATTTCAGGTCGCTAATTCATAATTCCTGCTCCACTGCACCCAGAGCGTTCAAATTTGGTAGGAATACAGGCGGCAGGATGGGAACACTTATGTTGGGTGGCAGGACTGAACTCCGCCCACAGGGGCGGAGCGTGCGTGATAGAAATTTCAGGTCGCTAATTCATAATTCCTGCTCCACTGCACCCAGAGCGTTCAAATTTGGTAGGAATACAGGCGGCAGGATGGGAACACTTATGTTGGGTGGCAGGACTGAACTCCGCCCACAGGGGGCGGAGCGTGCGTGATAGAAATTTCAGGTCGCTAATTCATAATTCCTGCTCCACTGCACCCAGAGCGTTCAAATTTGGTAGGAATACAGGCGGCAGGAAGGGAACACTTATGTTGGGTGGCAGAACCGGACTCCACCCACAAGGGGCGGGGTTCGAACAGGAACTTATGAATCCTGTTCCTATAGACCTAGAGAGTTCAAATTTGGTAGGAGTACAGGGGGCAGCATAGGAACACCAATGGTGGGTGTCGTGGCCGGACTCCGCCCTTAGGGGGCGTAAATCATAACTCCAGTCCACATGGACTTAGAGTGTCCAAATTTGGTAGGAGTACAGGCGGGAGGGTGGGAACCTTTGCGGTGGGTGTCAGGGCTGGACTCCGCCCACAGTGGCCCATTGGGCGGGGTTTGAACGGAAAACGGGCTTGCAGAGAATGTCAAAATGGACCTAGAGCGACCAAACTTGGTAGGAATAGAGGAGGCAGGATAGGTACACTGATAATAGGTAGCAGGACTAAACACCGCCCCAAAGGTCGGAGCGTGAATAAATAGTGTTAGTTCGGACCCAGACTGGGAACATTGATGGCTGCTAACATAATAGACTCAGCCGCAATGAAGTCTCTGGATATTTTTTTTCTCTGATCGCCTTTGTGATGTTATACGATGTTCTATTCGGGCACAGCGAAGATGGCTTACAGAAAAAAATCGCTCCCAATTTTAGCTAATACTGAGGGTGTAGAGCTTTCAAAGAAAAAGGAGAGTCTAAAATGTTATTCACGCATAGCAAATTCCTCATAGGAAGGAGGAACGCCCGGCGTAGCCGGGCGAACCCATAAGAAGGAGGGAAGCCCGGCGTCAGCTGGGCGGCCCGACTGGTTCAGAAGATAGCCACCGTCGATATTCAAGCAATATTCTTTCAACATCAACAACATAATTCTTTCCAATGGTCAGTAATTTGTTGGAGAAACCTACTTTCTGGAATTGTCAAGTGTACTGCTAAGATCACAAAGACATCGTTTCTTAGTAGTCGTACAAACCCATCGCTGGAAAGCAGTGGCTCAATTGTTAAATACTTACAAGAAGCCCAAAAATGATATGTCCACTTACTTGTCGTCTATATGATCGGAGAGTCGAACACAATTCCCGTCTTTCAAGCAAATTGACTCTTCACTGAAGAAGTATAACATCATGAAAGGTGAAGCATAAGAATGAGATAAGACCAAGCAAATTGGGGTTCATATGTATAGACTGCGTAGGGTTGCCGTGGAAGAGGATGAAATGTCAGGAACAGCCTATGGCTGCGAAGATTATACATATATTTTTGGGCAAGGGGATCTTATTTGCGGTAAGAGTAGAGGAGTTGCGTCGGGCTATAGTTCATTTCTGAAAGAACTATTGTATTCGAAGAACGGCCAGTAACTCTCTTCACATCCTATTTTTACCCACCCATCTTAACCTGCTTTCTCGAAAGCTGGATATGATGAACTGATGCTAAGTTCAAGGCCAATCCGATAGAGGATGCCTCATTTTTACAGACTCCCATCATTTGACTTCCTTTCGGAATTGTAGGGGCGGTTTAGTCATGTGTGGCCTAAATAATGATTTGCGGTACCCAGCCCGAGTACATGTTGGTGATCTTATCCTCCACCCCCTTATCCCCCCCCCCCCACTCCCCGAGACGAGTTTGGCACCAATTAACCGATCCTGGAGGGTTGAGTTGAAAGGTTTGATGGGCGTGCGAGACTATCATTCGGGATTCGAACCCGTGGCCGTGGGTATGGAATAGTGGACCACTCGGGCTACACCACTTCTGAGATACTGTGGTCAGATGATTAATCTCATTACTGTCACTGCACCGATGATACTTATGCTGCTACTCCACTGTCACCAATTGTCGACAAGGTCGAGATGATGCAATGATAAGAAGCACCCACAGTTCGGAGGGTCTAATCCCTCCCAAAATAGTACCCGCCTAGGCCAATCGAGCCTTCCATACCTCGGTGGTCGTTTGATTAGTACCGCACTGGTGTGGGGGATGAAAGAACTGACTAGTGCATGATTTGGCCTCGCTGGTCATTGCATACATAGACTATATTCACATTCAAAACGTTACGGCAATTCTAAATAGAAGCCGAATGGGTAGATGTTCCCCAGCACCCAATTTCCATTCAGTCTTTCAGTACAGGGTGCGCCATAAATATGGTAACAACTTTTCGGACGCTCGTATTTTTCTTGTTTGGAGGGTTTTTCCTAATCTGCACCTCCCCTTATATTTATGATATATCTTAGACTGTATATTTATTTTGGTGCTCTCAACTCGTTAAATTTTGAAAAATGGTGGAGCTTCGTAGACATCCACCAGCCGTTCCGTCTTTGCGCGCATTCGGTGAGTCCCTTTTCGGAATCGCTCCTCGTTTCAGTATTTCCCACACTGACAGTCCTTCGAATTGCGATGCGTAGACAGCTCAGCGGCAAACCTCAAGACGGTCGTCCTGCCTCACAACAACCCTTTTTCCGAATAGAATTGCTTGGGAAGGAGTACGCTGCAAAACCTGCAGAAATGCGAGAATTATGACTGCTGATTTGTTTGTATGTTTCACTCCGATAAGAACAGTCTACCGCGAGTGAATACAATTGTATCCAGATAAGATTCGGGAGCCCTATTAGCTTTTTGACTAGAAGAATTCAGAGAGAAAAAACAAATGCCGTACGCTACTTGCGCGCGGCACGCGCTTCGACAAACCTTTTTTTGATTTAAGTTTGTTCAGCGTGAAAGAAATGTTGAGATCTCATAGTATACATATATTTCACAGTTCGAGTGCTGTATCCACTGAGATTAGTTAGATCGCCTCTCATAGCCATTTTCCCTCTTTGATGATGGTCTTTGCTAGAATTCCTACCATCAGAGCGATATCTCAAATTTTGGTCGAAAAAAGCACAAAATTTCATCCAAAACTCTTTAAGAAGAGCCTTTTTGAAAGGTTGCAGCTGAGGGTCAAAAATGTTTTTAAGGATACAGTTGAAAGCTACGGCGCACTTGCTCACGAATGGGAGAATGAGAAGATGGCTGCTGAGGGAATGTTCGCGATTTTGTCCTTGCTTCCAATCCTCCTACGAGTTTCCCGGACCACAGCGTGATGGGTAGCTGGATATAGTCCATACTGGAGAGGAAAGCCGGCGCTTCAAAACGCACCACCTGCTGCTGTTCCTGATAAATCAATGAAAAAAGTCCGGGCTAGTGTTACTCAAGAAACTCTGCGTGCCACCGTCGATGAGTAGCCGAAGCGTCTTCGAGCTATAATTAGTACGGGAGACGGTTGTATAAGATGACCGTATGCTGGTTTTGTAGATGTGATGCATAGTGAATAACCCACATGAATTCACCATGTATCGATATGAGCTACGCTTTTTGTAGCCCTATTCTTTTGTTACCATATTTATGGCGCACCCTGTAGATATTGATTTTAGAAAACAGAACTTGACTTTGTTTTGCGGCCAGGCTAGCTTCACAGAAGAAACTCACAGCACTCTTTCTATTCCATACGTCTTGATAAACTGATTAACAAGTTTGCTGTACTTGGTCTGTTCGAAATAGTTACTTGAATGAAGAACCGATGAGCATATATGCTTATAGAAGTCCGTACAATACGTGGGGAGCTGAATGTCACATGTACACTGTCGAAGAAGTGATTAAGCAAAAATTACGCTCTCTACTAGGTTGTATGAAGAGTTTTTGTCGAAAAATTCACTTTTGTTTAGGTTTCTCCGGCGATTTCCTAGAACTTCCTTAAAATGACTACAGAAGGTTACTACCAATTTGTGTGGGCACAACACATCCTGTGATTTCATAATATACCCATCGGTTGATCACAATGAGGTCCATCTACGACATTTCTGTTCCGGACTGTGAAGCGTTAGAAGGGGGTGTGCGCGGATTCAGTTAGAAGAGGCTCCATGGTGATATGTTTGACACAAGTTGCTTTGGGCAGTGGAATGGTCGAATTCGATCTTGTACAGAGTACGTATTGGATATGGGCGAACAGCTTGGCCATAAGCCCATAGGGTTAAGTAATAAGCAAGGAAGAGGGTACCGGATATGTTTTGCGCATACAAACGGGTAATATCCTTATACATGTGGAAACCCAATGGAATTTTTGGTGAAAATGTAGTTGGGGGGGGGGGGACATCCATCCGAAGGTCAATACTATCAAGAAATGAACTCAGTGTACGTGTTAGTCCTTGTTATAACAGCACTGTACCCCGGATGCGTAGAGGATGATGGGAACCGACCACCTTAACTCTTTTATGCGGTTTTAGCTAAAGAAATAAAGTTTCCCAAATAAGCCTAGGTATGGTAGGAGCACCTGGGTGGCTGGGATGATTACCTACTGCAAACAAAAAAAAATAAAGAAACTTGCCTACCGCGGTGCTCCTTCCCTACGAGAGCCCTTATTTGAAAACTGGCATGTCCGTGATATAACACGACATAACGCGTTTCACTGACGTCATTTCTTGATATATTGACCTTCGGATGGGTGCCCCCCCCCAACTACATTTTCAGCGAATTTTTAAGAAAGTCCCGCGAAAAAATTATATCAAGGCATGTCCGCACAACCTCACATCTGGGAACCCAAAAAGATCATAGACCAGAAAAGTCACAGTTCTCGCTGGCAGCAGTCCACACCTTTCCTGAGAGGTTTGGATTGATGGTATAGGACGGAGGTTGTAAAAATGCTTAGGGCCTTGGAGCAGCGCAGTACCTTTCACTGCCGGGAGCGCTGAACTGTACCATGAAATTGATTGACAAACACAATTTTGTGCTAATCGGTGAAATGTGAAATTCGATCGATACCTATCTGATGCATGTGAAGCTAAGTATCGATATGTGGACGTTTCTGTAACTAGGCGTTTTTAGAATGTCGAAAATCTACGATTCTTCAACACTAAAGTTACTGAATGACTTGATGAAGTTCGAAATATAAAAAGCCTCGAAAAAAGTCCATAGCCTTACCAAGAGACATATGGAGATCACGATGAACAACCAGTTGAGCATTGGTATTGAGCTGATCTCTGCAACGATTGAATCGTACTACCTTGATTGATCTATTATATCAATAGTTATCAAATGAAAATCACGATACATTTTTGCTATAGCATGTTTCGACAAGCAAACTGTTGATTTCTAAAATTCTTCTGTGCCTATCACATTAGCATTCCACCAATCTATTTTACCTTCCTGTAAATCGTATACGACCCTATCTTCAAGATTTTTCTTTGCAACCCCTGTTTATAGTAGTAAGTAGTAGTTATCGCAGAAGCGCTTTTGCAAGTAGAAATTGTTACTGTAATTGTTGTAAAAGGCGCAACGTGCGAGATTCAAAAGAATTCGAAACAGCGATGGGAAACAGCGCTCTGCGATCTGATATCACAGCTTAAGCACCATATAAAAGATCGGCGAATGCGAGCATAGCAATTCTGAGTTTTTTTATTGTTTTTCTAATTTTTATGATTGATTGTTTTACTGTTTACTCACGTGACGATTGTCGTTAGTTTGCTCATGTGTTGAAGTCAAAGAGTTTAATTACCCAAGTTTGAGGTTAGTCGAGCCAATAAATGGTCGATCGGACATTCCTGCTGTGACAGAAAGAGTCTTTCAACCCGCGTGGCAACTAACATAGAACCACTACTTTATGGTGCATCGGCCGGGAAACGAACGACGTACTTGGGCGGCGAAAGCGTATCACAAAATTCATTCGAATGGCCTGATTTAAGCCATTTAGCATCATTTTTCATGCAATGGTACAAAACCACTATTGCTCTGATATTAGCTGTAGCAATAGCGGCAGCCCTTTCATACATGTTTCTGCCATATGCAGTAGGCGCCGTGCTCAAAATTGCGCTTCAAGTCACAAAACTCTTTTTTTGGAATATCCCTTGCAAAGTTCTGCGGTTTTTTCTGCGAGCGTGTTTCAAAACCTATGGGTTGCGATTGCGAAAGGTGCAAGCCAAAATATTACTCGTGCGAAATTTTTCTCTCATATTATAATTCAGAAATGCCTCCAGCGAACATAGCCGAGGAATATCGTAAAACGAAACGAGATCTACTAAGACTTCGATCGGCATTACCGCGTCTCATGAAACCGTCGAAACTTCTTGATAGAATTGTTTCTAAGACTCGTGATGTCATGTTAGAATGTTCTATTCTTGATAGGCTTCGTGCAAATGTACCATATTTCACCAATTGTAGTGAGCGATTTGGGGAAATGGAGCGCGATATACAAATTTTGGAAACAAAAGCCGAAAATTGCGAGATCCGGTTCCTCTACCTTCGCCACTGCCTCCGAACCCTTCATGCCACAGCACCACTCCTAATCGCTACCGGAAGAACTTCTGATGCTGCATGGACTGCAATGCTAGAGCAAAAACAAAAATACTGCGATGCTGAAGGAAAAGCACACTCGATGGTTATTCATCAAGACGTAGTGGAGAACATCTTGGCGGATCAGTTATCATCGATCACCGAATTTTTTGCCACCTTGCGATCTCTGCGTGCAGAAGTTCTCAAACAGCAACAAGACTTCCAAGTATCCTGCCAACAGAAGCTAGAGGACTCCATAAACACAATGCAGAACTCAATCCAGGAACTCGCTGAAAGGATCGACAGCCTCTGGCAAACACAACGTCGAAAAACATCATCTCGGGCGGCGGAGGTCGACGAGCACCCTCGTCGAAACGACGACAACGATGAACCGGGCCAAGACGAAATTTTCATGGACACGGACGAGTTCGACGAGAAAAACCGAGAAGAAATGGATATCGTTCGCAGAACCATGGAAGCTAAGATCCACGCTCTCGGAATCCGAATTCAGTCACTCATGAAAACGCAGCCATGTCAACCGAGGCAATATTCGAAAGGAATGAGACCTGATCATCCGAGTGAATCAAACATGCGTTGCATCTTCTGCGGAGCTCGGGGCGACCACTACAGTGATTCCTGCGGCAAAGTACGAGACAGTAAAAGACGTCGCATACTTCTGAAACGATATCGACGATGTGTTAATTGTTTAGAGATTGGATGCCTGGAAGAGGAAACGTGTCCCAAATTCTGGACGAAGTGCCACCACTGCGGGCGACGAGACCACCACTCCGCACTATGTGAGAAACCAGACATCGCCCGGCAGATCGAGGAGGAGATCGCCAGCATCAATGCTGAACTTACAAGAACACTCGAAAAATTGAACTCCATCCGTTCAACACTTGGTATGGACCCCGTCTCCCTTCCCGCCACACCTTGAGGGGCCGGAATATCGCAGAAGCGCTTTTGCAAGTAGAAATTGTTACTGTAATTGTTGTAAAAGGCGCAACGTGCGAGATTCAAAAGAATTCGAAACAGCGATGGGAAACAGCGCTCTGCGATCTGATATCACAGCTTAAGCACCATATAAAAGATCGGCGAATGCGAGCATAGCAATTCTGAGTTTTTTTTATTGTTTTTCTAATTTTTATGATTGATTGTTTTACTGTTTACTCACGTGACGATTGTCGTTAGTTTGCTCATGTATTGAAGTCAAAGAGTTTAATTACCCAAGTTTGAGGTTAGTCGAGCCAATAAATGGTCGATCGGACATTCCTGCTGTGACAGAAAGAGTCTTTCAACCCGCGTGGCAACTAACATAGAACCACTACTTTAGTAGTTAAGTATTATCCTACATACCCAATGCCCTACCAATCTATTCTATCCTCCCGTGAAAGTCTTTCATTTCTATTTTAATTTTTTCCCGGTTAATTCCACCCTATAAGTGTAAGGGGTATGGAATAGCCTGACCTATAACCTGCCTTACCTTGTATCACTTCCAGTTGTTTTTTCAGAATCCTACTGCAAGTTAGGTCCTATAAAACTCTGCTGCAGAGCCGTTCTGTGCATTTTTTTCTATTGCAGTCAATACCAGTAATTAAATAAATTAATACCATATCAGTAGAATCATGGCTTAGCATTTCCTACTGGTGAGCCTCCAGACGCATCCATGATTTAGGTTAAAGTGAAGAAAATAAGAATCAAATGAATAGACAGACAAGAAAATGAATACATAGACAAATGAGTGAGAATATGAAAAATAATATCTATTACAATTGAAAAGATTAGGAAGTTTCGCAAAGTTTTCGCCGTAGTTCCTATTCGAATGAAAGACCGTCTGATGCAGACGTTTGCTTGGAGATAAGCAGGGATAAAAATGGTGGAAAACACCGAAACGCCTTTTAGATCAACAAGGATAAACAAAGAATTCTTCAATAATTTTACATCAAAAAGCCTTTCGAAAAAATTCTCTTACCTACCATTTTACATTGTGAATAGGGCAATAAAATCTTTTCAGGAGTTTTCTTTCGAGAGCCACTTTTGAGAAAAGGGCTCCAATTTCGTACTTATTAATACGAACAAAAACAGAGGTTAGAAACTGCGAGAGAAATAAGCAAGGATTTGAGGTCGTATTGGACAAGTAAATGAACGACTAAGTAAGTGATGAAGATGATTTTATTTTTTGATTGCTACAAAACTATGCTCGATGTTCAATTCCTCCGTTGAGTCCTTAACTCCCCTATGTCGAGTTTTCAGCTCACATCAGCCCATGCATTAAGCATCATCTATGAAAGGCAGGCTAGATACGATAGGAAATCGAGCAGGGCGAAACTAGAGATGTAAAATAAGTCAGAAAATGAAATTGAAATCAAATCGAAATGGCAAAAGTTCAAGGAAGGAGAGTACTGAAAAAGCAAGGACTGATGGATAGGTTCAGCCGGACCTGCGAACTGTCTTGTTTGGGTCATGTGAATCGATCTGATCTAGCGGGAGAAACAGATCATCATCAATTAGATCATACCTGAACAATTTCTACTTTGATCTCCGACCACCGATGTTATTTTTTCACATTACTCTTCCTATTTTCCTAAAAATCATCTCGGAGACTCACCTACTTTTTGAGAAGAAGATCGAACCGCAGAAAATGTCAATTCAAGAAACAAAAAGAGACAACAATCTTATTTGAAGCTGTCTAATGGTTACGCATTAATAATAACTTCTCAGGACCTATCTCGGTCTCGAAAATTTCGAGATTTAAAAAAAAACCCCAAAATCAACGAAGTTTGAGTGGGCCTTCACTATTCGGCAGGGCGACCTTTGTGCTCGCAGTCGAGTGAAATAAGGGAATCTGCTCCGATGGCCCTCCAGAGGCGGAATTCGAACTCACTTGAACTCAATGAAGCCCCTAATAGGCAAAAGAAGAATGCTTCCTTAAAAGCCGTCACAGGATGGAAGGCATGGCCTTACTTTCTACCTTTTAGTAAATAAATACTGCAAAACTGTGTAGTACCTAATGATTCGGATTCGGCTTCTCCATATTTCCAGTCATAAACTTCTTTTCCTTCAGATCAAACAGCGTAGAAAGAACATGGGAAGAAAGTAAGGCACAAGCATAAGTCCTCCACCTTCTTGTTTTCTAGTTTACTTCCTTCCTTTGGTTTCCACTGAAGTGGGATTCCTTCCCAAAAATGAAAAATAGTGGGATTTCCAAACATTTTTATGCAAAAAAAAACAAATACATATACAAGTCATATACAAACAAGCTTAGATCTTGCTAAGATCGTCTACTGCGTGATACAACCGGGTTTTTCGGTTTCCATTTCTTGGTCCTGTCGAAGTTTCCGGTGCATTCCCTTCATTTGTTCCAAAGCATATCTGTGACCAATTTCGAATGCACCTTCAAAAACTTCGTCGAGACCTTCCTGAAAATCGTTGACTTGAATTTTAAGTGAAAACAAAAGGTTGCATAGGGTTGAAAACAGAATCTGCGTGAGGTGGGAGAAGATTATTTCCCGCCAAGTCACTATGAACGAGTCCCTCAAACTCATAGGGATTCCTTTTACAAGCACTCCAAACTTGCCTGAAGTCAGGGTGGAGCACGGTGTTGAAAATTTCCTCTTAAATGCACCAAGTAATGTTATCCTAGGACTTCCCTTTCTCCCTTCTTTTCTTTCTTTTTGCTCTTTTCTTCCGATTTCCTTATTAAGGAAAAAGAGAACAAGGACGAGAGAGGATGATAATTATTATAATGAAGTGAAGCTTCTGTTACAAGCGCACTTACGAGTGCATAAATAAATAAATGAATAAATAAGTAAATAAATAAATAATTAGCGGTAGTGAATCTTGAAAACCAAAAAAATTACCTATCGAATATATGTATCTTCTTACAGTAAACATTAGTTAAGGCTTTGTTAACAAATTATTTTAACATCCAAATACATAAAAAGGACTCTACAACTCATTGCCAGTACATATAGCATTGAAGGGGTGTGTTACTTACCGAAGTTATTGGCGAAAACCTGTTTGTTTATTTGTTTATTTTTCACTTGTTTATCCTTTTACAGTTCGGTAAAATTGATTTCTTGAACTGCAGCTTGAATCTTCTCGAAGTTGGTTTTTTATCTTCACCAAGGATTTATTTACAATGTATATACATATAATTTGTCGCGACAGCGACAAATAGAGACCTTAATGGATCCCGCCCGTGGAAATCGATAATCAACGGGACGACAAGCGATATGAGTGAATATTTAACTTAATCTTATTTACTTGTTCTTTTCCTGCTAGGATAAGATTTTCAAAATGACGTCAGATAGTCACTCACCCCTGTCACTTCCGAGCACTCGAAATATGCTCCAGCTCCGATTCGTTTTGCAAAGGACTCGGCTTGGTTCAATGGCATCGGCATGTATTTTATGTCTCCGCTACCGTAGTTACTGATCAGCATTGATAGCCTTTTATCGATTTGGGTCCCAACAAGAACAAATGGTACTCCTCGAATACGTTCAACGACTGCGTCAAGGATCTGAAAGGAAAAGCATCATGGGAGGGCTTTCAAACCTTCTCAGTGTCAGGTGTTCCTTAGTGATGTATTCACAGGCTTTAATCTGGTATTTTCTATTTGGCACGGTTTAAAAGGCATTGAGATCTAAAAAGGGCCTCTCATGGAGCACTCGCGTACATAGCTGCCTTTTTCGCACCTCCGGCATTTTTTAAAAGTGGGATGAATTTGAGTGGTCAGTACTCTTTCTTCAGAGCTCTTTTCGTTCACATCTAGCCGCCAAAAAGAGCTGACTAGCCAAAGAAATGTGGCGAATTTATGTATGTAAGTGGATGTTTTTAGTTCTTATCAAACATCTAGATTCTGAGAATCAGCTTCTGTTCGGCACGATTGATAGAGAATGAATTCTTAGCACTGAAGGCCGCAGCGGGGATGATTAGCTGGAATTAAAGGCTCATCAAGTAGGAAATCTTAAAATGAGAGCTGATGCAAGTTCTTTGCCCGTACCTTATTACTCTAAATACTATGAATACCACCTTTGAATCCTTTGTTTGTTTATAAACAAATTCATTGATCAAATCCCTGCGACTCATTCCTTCAATCCGCCTTTACTTGCCCTATCTTTCAGATTTAGTCCATCCGGAATCCGTCATAAGCACTTCTACGAGCCACTGTTCCATGAAACATATCATTGACTCCACGAAAGAGCCCTAGCCATCTTGTCCTGTCTATCCAAACTATCGTTTTACTTATTCATCCAGATCATTCGGACCCAGATTAGGCAACGAATATTTTTCTAATTACTTCCTAGTAAGCACTTTGTAAAGCCATCTTCACTCAATGAATTAGAAGTAAACCAATTTGGTGAGTGAACTCGCTCGCGTTATTCCTAAAGTCCACCTTTCACCTGGCCATTCACTTCTAGTCACTCCGGAATTCGTCATAACCACCTCCAAGTGTTATTGGAGTTTAAGCAGAAGAAGACCACGGAGATCATCTCAGAGAACCCTATCCCCACTGAGCCTCTCGGATTTTTCGGGAGTAAATATTAATTACTTCCTAATGACACTTCGTATCGCCATCAACACGTCGTTCAGCGCTCAGTTTATACTAGAATATTCAGCAGAAATTTGTTGTCTTTGCATCCTCGTACCCACGCAAGACCAAGGGTCATCCTTTTTGGCTATCATGAAGTGTTAGTGAGGCGAATGGGTATATTGAGCATAAGGTTTACCAAGAAGAAGGCATTTCATATAGGCTTTTTGAGCATAGTCTCGTGGTAATAAATGAAAAGAACCAAATGCAAGACATCACCATCATCTCACTCTTTCCTGTTAATCCGATAGAGTCTATAGATGAACGGATTAGAATAGACCCTCTATAGGCATATTTTTGATTGACTGTTCTGGTTCCAAGTGCAATTAATTTAAGAGTAAGTGGTTTGTCCGTTTCCAGGGTTCACTACCATTCAAAAATTAGATGAGCTGTATTAGCCGTTCAAATTGGTAACCATTTCAGAAATACAACCGGTCGCACCAGCTCAATGTTAAAGGTAAGGATGAGAAATGCTAAAAATAAAATGAGTGCTTTCAAACTCACCATTCTAACCGTTTCCTCGACGCTTGCTTGGCTGGCCACTGACACACAGAGAAGGAACACATGCGCCTCTTCATTGGTCTGTTCTGCAGTCGACGAATCAACGAAGATACATTTTCGACCATTAAATGCGGTAATGAGTTCGCCACGCTGAAAAACGCACTAGTCATCTAATAAAATCACGGTACTGAAGCTGTAGAGCTATTGCCTATTGAAAGTACAAGTGAGAATCCAGTGTGCGACCGAAATGCGCTCTTGAAGACACAGGGTTGCATGTCACGGCACTGTAATAGCTATGCTTGGTATACTGTAACGATTAGGGTGGAGGGCAAAGTGGGGATGGGTAAGGGAGGGAAGAAAAAAAAGGAAGTGCAACTACGTTCTTGAGACAGTTGAGTAAAGCTGGGCCGAACGGCTTTTCGGCCCTACCGTACCAGCACTTATAGACATTTAACATTTTGGAAGGCAGTTTATGTTGGTTCAGATTTATTTCCATGAATCAGTGTAGGTGGGATATCTGGGTCCCCAGGCCAGATTCTCTTCTTGAGGAGGACAATCAGTGCTGTTCTAACACTAATATGCACTCATCGAGTAGTCAAAGTACATATTTCGGCACCTGGGCCTCATGTACTCTAACTTTGTGCACTCAATTTAGTCAAAGTAGAAGTGACGAGTGAAAAACAAATCAGAGAGTTCAGGAATGTACTACTTAGAATTATTGAGAGTTAGTCCACGTAAGAGCTCTTTGGGATTAAAAAGGCAAATAGAGCCAACGATCAATGGTTACTGTGATACAGAATAGGTGTAGATTACTCATTACTCTTAACGTCTTCCTCAATGTGCCCACTAATTCGAATTCGGCTTGATATCCAAGTGATGCTTGAATATGAATGTAACGTATACAATGAGTTTCTGGGGCGATCCGGTGAACAATCCTGAATAATTCCGTTTTCTTGGAGGCTTGGGCAAGTCTGATACCGATTAATTGAATCCGAACCCAAAGGTTCAAAGACTCGGCTTCTCTAGTTAAGTATGGATCCGAAATTAGATTTACTCCCCCACCGCACCAATTAGTATCACGCTACCTCTACCCCAGTCAACTTCGAATTGAAAATTCTCCCGATGATATCACCTCACCTTTCAGGTTTTTGTTCCGATGTACTGTGTTTCAGAGACCCGTCCGACAATAATAAGGAAAAATGAACAGCTCTTGGGAACAAATCCACAACTTACCTCAGCATTGTAAGGAACTCCCGAATAGGCAGCATACTTCTTCATCATCAACTCTTTTCCGGACTCATCGTCACCGATCAGTACACATTGCACCAGATCCACTTCGGTTAATCTGACCATTGCCGACTGTCTGGAAATCAAAAAAATCACAAACAGTAGCCTTTTCTTGGAAGAGTCTGACGATGATGGTCCTAACGGCTACACATAGGAACATCGATTGATGGCTTCTGAGCAAAATTAAGGCTACAAGTTCAAGGAAGGGTGCGCTAACAGAAGCCAGTAGGGGCAAACTCATGCAAAATGGCAAACTTGTTTAAAACCTATCTAGAGGGAAAAGTCAAAAGCTAGTCAACCTAATAGTAATAGGGAAACTGTTGGAGCACGGAGTTACTTTTTCTCTTTTGTCTTCCACTCAGATCAATCATCTGAGTAATATAACCGATCTGAGTAATATAACCGAAATGATGGGGTCTACAGTGACCCTACCACTAATTATTACCACCACCACTGTTTATTTAAAACTACTATACATAGGCTACTTTGAATAAACAATACATTTCACCCCAGTCCTACGACATTTTATCATTGACATGAAAGGAAATCTTGTTTTTGATATCAATTTTTGTTTTTCGTTCTTTTTCCAAGAAAAAAAGAAGATTAATTTTGCGATTTGTCGCATCAAGGAGCTCAAAAATAGAGTATGCTGCTGTACTTTTAAGTAGCTACGCTTGAGTTACCCCACATGAGATCATGATACTTCTAGATATGAAATTTTATGTGGCAGTCAACAACAGCAACAAAAGCACGAATTGCAACCGATTACATACTAATTTGCTGTTCAAACTTGGTATTCTCCTCATAAAGCCACAGTAATCTTCATAGGAAGTTTGAAATACATAGAACTTTCAGAGGAACTGGAGGCTAATTTGGAGCGCGCTAGCAGTCAGTGCGTGATCTTAGCTAATGTTGTGCAATGCAAGTAGATTTCTTTGAATCATATTTTCTACGCTTTTCCTTCAGAATAATGCTTGGACAACTAATCAGTATTAATATTCCTACTGGAGAAATTGAAGTTTCCACAGTTGATAGCTATGAAGGGGCTCCTACATGGCAAAAGAGCTCAAAGAAACTTGGTCTCATTTGAGAAATCTGAATATAATGGTTCATGACACCTGTGAAGTTTCTGAGAAGAAGCTGTGGCTCGGGAAAGTTGGAAACGAACACTTCACGCCATAACGTTCAAAGAGGAGCATGAAGCTTTGACCTGCACGGATATGCCAGGATCGGGAGTGGCTTTTTAGAAGATTGGCAATGTTCCAGAGTGTAGCAAATTACTAGCCGTTCTCGTGAATAATTCGTTCACAGTAGTCACCTACGAGCCGCTAATTCGAGTCATGTATATGCAGGTGAGATCTTTAGTCTCAAGCAATGAGGCTGACTTCCTGGTTCGAGAAGATTACGAGATTACGAGAAGAGACGAGAAAATGGCTAGCGTTTGCTGGTTTCTTGAAGAGTGCGCCGTGTAGACGATCTCAACTGGGACGATTGAACCTATTCAAAGGATAACTGGGTTGGATGGAACCCACAAAGGTGCGAAGGAGAGAAAGCGGCATAGCGCCGTCAGTGTGACATTCAAAAGCAGAATGACAATTTGTCCGGGAAACGCCATGAATTTGACTTCCAATTGGAGGTGCACCATTGATTGGATGTACTAGAGTTCACGTATACAATGTCTTGGGGCTCGACCTATAATCTAGTAAAGGCGACAGATCTAGGCTCAGACTGGAAAATGGAAGGCATGGATCTTCTTAGTAGGCTCCTCAGAGGGAATTGTTTGAGACTCACTCTGATTTCATTCCTTTTAATTCTATTTGATTTGTCTTAGTTCAACTAATTTTTGCTTCACAGGTATACAAGTACAAAGTACAGAGTAAGAAGTACAGAGATATCAAAGGATGGCCTTTAGTGAAGAGTAAGAACAATAATCATGCTCAAAAGGCAATCCATCAGGGATAGGAGTTAGTGGACAACCGCGGTGATGAGGAGTAGTGCCGACCCAGTCCTATAAGTAGCTCTGCCTCAAATGGATAACATAACAAGTATGTTATTGTACTTTATAAGCTATTGACATTGTTTTAATCACGCTAATAAGTTGGTTTCCTCGAACAGAATCTGAAAGTTCGTAAATCGGTTTCACGATTAGACCACCCACAAGGGAATATTTACGTGAGCAACTTTCGAGACTATGTGAAAATGGCAACTAGGGAGTTAGTCCCAGATAAGCTCAATGTTAAATGTGCCTCTGGAGAAAACAACATGAAAAGGTTCGTGTTTGAGCCAAAACAAACAAACGTTCAATGAAAACCAATGAATACTAATGATAATGTATGTTTTTCAGGGTTTTCATGACAGCTTGTTAGCCTTAAGTGAACGCATGAATGACTTGATAAACAGGAATCGAAAATATTATGTTTTCAGAGGAAACAATATTAATCAGGGGCCATCGGCAGTTATAATTATTTGCCAATAGGAAAACAATGAAGGGCAAAAGAAGCTGTGATCTGTGGACAAAAAACCCAGGCGTCGCATAGCATTAGACAGTAGACCGGAATTCGACAATCGGAATTCGGGGGCACTACGTTTCCGAAAAAAACATTCACTTTGATCATTTGGAATGTCGCCAGTAGACTGTAATTGGAACCCTTCTTGGAGCCAATAGGATCTGGAAACGAAATTCCCCTAATCAGCTGGTTTAACCTACCGCATGGCTCTAAACAGTGGAACTTGGCAATTGGGAATCGGAAGTATCAAGTCGAGGGCAAAAGGGGCCTTCGTTACTTGCCGTTCAACTCTAGTTGCGGTCTCCGGAAATCGAAAATCGGAAGTACCTGTTCAGAGAAATTTCCTCGTCGATGGTCACCGTTAATGGTCGGTTTACCATTAATGCTATTCAGAGCTTTTCTACCTGTCAATAGGGAAAGGAGGAACAAAAAGGGCCTGAATCAGTGGGCAAACGGTCAGACGCGGCATAGGTTCAGACGGTGGGTCGGAATTCAGCAATCGACATTGAAGTTATCATGGCTATGGAGGAAACAATCTTTGTTAGTGATAGTTTTGATGAAGTCCTCATCAGTACCTCCCTAGAAGACCAAAGATTAAGCCAAAAGAAGAGCCCGACGGCAAGAGTCACAGGCGCTGCATAGAGTCAAGCCGGAAGGCTGAGTTCTTCAGTCGGTAATGGAAAATATTATCTTTACAGAAGAAAAAATGCTGGTTCATAGTAGCAATTTTTTATTGTTCGTCAATTGGGGCTTGGTAGGACTAAAATGCAGGTGAAATATCAACTGAGAGCTCCAAGGTACGTAGCAGACTCAAAAAATGGCTTCGAGACGACCGCTTCTAGGTCTAGTAGGGTATAACGAAAGGTAGTAAATCTATTATGCTCCCATTTCCTCAATGAATTAGCAAAATTATGCGCACAACCCATTCAATGATTGGCAATATCCGGGACAGCTGAACAATAAGTAGTTTCAGGCTTTTACATATAGGAAATAGTAGGTTTTAATTTCCTTCGTTTACTCAAAAAACAAAATATTGCAAAACATCTAAATAGCCTACTCAATTCAATTTACTGGGGGGGGGGGGGGGGGGATTCCAATGTTTGAGTATATATTTCGACTCATACTAGAAGGATTAGGATCGCATGGGAGGGCAAGGAAAAAGGGCGAAGGCTGTATGAGATCTCCCGTCTTCGTAAGGCAGTTGAGGCTGGATATTCTCCCATCCCGAAAACTTGGCTAACTAAGTACTAGTGATGTACATAGTAAGCTCACTACACCTTCACAACGACTTTCAATATGTTGAATAAGACCTCTTTCAGAACAAGAACAATTCCTTCACTCTCCTTCCCCTTCCCCTTCATTTTCAAAGCTAAGTACGATCCTTCTACCCGTACCGTCGATTTTTATTAAGATGGTTATAGAAACTATAAAAAATGGCTGCTGAAAGCAGTCTATCAAGGGTGTGCACTACTGAAAAGTTGGGTCAGCTGTGCATTATTTTTCTTCTTTACCCTTCTCCTCCCCCGAGAAATGGCGTTGCCTTAATAGGTAACAACGTTCTCTCACTATCACATACATACATCACCTAACAGCGCATTCTCATGGCTTTGATAATTCAAGTGGACGCCAATTACGATAAGTGACAACAATAGATAGACCAGCGACTAATTCGAAATTTCGTCCTCTTTCTCGGTCTTTTTACGAATATCAAGGCTTTTGTTATGAGGCCCAGCAAGAACAGTTACTTCAACCTCAAGCTCCCATCCAAAATGATCCCAATTTCGAATGAAGAATAGAAGACCTTGACTGAGTTTCTGAGATTGACTTTATTCAATTCTTACGAGGGATAAAAGCACCCTGGCAGCATCTGAGATTGGTTTTTATTGAAAACCAGGAAGTGTTAATAGAAAGGCAAAAAGAAGCAGGCTGTCTTGGCGCTCGGTAGAATAAAGTGACAAAGGGGCGGGCCATGGGATGCACCTGAATTAGGCAACGAGGACTACAGGGCCCAGGTTCTCTAGGGACGCTGATAGAGAAGAGCATAACTTTCAGAGATATCGACGTCGAATATTTAATCAACTTGATTATCTATAAAACTTTTATTCGAGTGTTTACGTAAGGCCGAGGTGGTGTATGTTTACCTAAGGCCGAGGTGGTGTAGTGCCAAATGGCGCACTATCACACACGCAGATCACGGGTTCGAATCCATGGTCGATATCTCCATAGCTTTCCGTGCCTTCCAACCCTTGGAGTCGGTCAATTAGACCAGACTCGTCTGAAAGGATGAAAATGCTGACTTGTACATCGGATGGCTACCGCTAGTCATTCTATAGGTCACCTGAGCGTTTAAAACGTCACAACGATTCTGGATAGTAGCCAAATGCAAGACGCATCTCAAAAAAGGGTGAATTAATCAGAAATACTCAGAATTAATAATAAGTGCAGATATAAAAAATAGCCTGCTGATGAATTAAGTACCCTCACTTGTCAGAAAGCCATGGAAGCGTTTACGAGTGAGTCTGATATCTGACTGGTGAAAAGTTCTGGACTGAAATGGTCTCGGCAAATAGTAACTTACCAGTTTAATTACAGCCTTTACCATCTTAATCATAGCAGACGTTGGCCATGCCGTAATTGTTCAGTCTGTTGTTTGATCGATAGCCTCGAGAACAAATAACGAATTCTCAAATAATCAGATACAATCAACGTTTCCCTGTCCAGGATCTCAAACATTTTTATAAACTGAAGGCGCTTTCAAGAAAAGGGTGTTCAACAGCTTGATGGGTAACAGTGATCACTGATTTGCTGGGTTTCGATCAAAACTTTATGAAAAATCTAGAAAAAGGAAAATCCTTACCATCTGAAAGGATTAATCAGAAAAAAAATTTTTCAGTAACAACTTTGAAAAGTATGTGCAACACATGAAGGAGTTCCAGAGAAGTCTTCAGTGGAGTGTCCATTTGTTGGTATCCTTATCTATCGGAGGTTTTAGATACACACTTCGTCCGTTCGTCAAAACATCTTTCTTCTTTCATGAAATCTGACCACCCTCCTCACGCTAATCATGCTCATGTCATGGCCCGCAAAAAACGGAAAAAAATTCAAAATTTGCTCGTAAATATTTCAAAATTAATTTCTTTTTTCAATTAATTTCTTTTTTTCTATGCCGATTTTCTTAGACTATAGTGTTAGTTTCTGTTTATGAGAGTAGTTCATAAGAAAACCAGGAAAATCGGAAAATCTGTCTCATCTGAAAGGATTAGACAGGATAGGAAATTCTGGGGCCGTAAGGTATGCTTTCCTGTTCGGGGCTGGGACGCCCCGATTCGGGTCTTTCTAGCTCTCTGCTCTCCCCGAGAGCATACCTTACCGAGAAGAAGACCCTCCCCTGTTCGGGGGAGCATACCTTGCGGCCCCTGTTGAAAATGTTGAAAAGTATGAGCAACCCGTAAATAAATTCCAAAGTGAAGAGGTTTCGCTTTTTTTTGGTATGAAAGTGCATACTACATATAACAGATTTTTAGTCACGTGTTATCGTTTTGTCAGAACACGTTCTTTATATTAAAAATTCAGACCACGCCTCCATACACTGGACAAGTTTGTGTATCGTGGAAAACGAAAATAACTCGGAATTTGAGTAGGAAGTGTTCCAATCAAAACTTTTTCAGTGATAATTTTTTTATTCTTTAACGTTTTGCTCAGAAAGCGGAATTAGAGCACCTGCTAGGTCGACTTTTACTAAATTTTCCAACTTCCTCATTGACGATTGCGCACGTTGTTGTTCACGGTGAAAGCAATTTGTCAACATCATGTCATGTTGGCTGCTGCCCATCCTCAATGACATACTCATCGCTTCATCATATTTCAGCGCTCCTTCCAGACATTCACAGGCAATTCAACATCGGCCATGTTTTTGACTTTGTGAAAAAGTAAACAACCATGACATGACATCAAACGATGACCGAAAAATTGCTGGCATAATTCTTCTAAATGTTGAAGAAAAACCGCATCGAATGGACTCTATATCTGCGATTGTGTCTTCAATGAATCTACAGGGTATTTGTCTCTCAGTAGCTTCAATAGCAGGGAATTCAGAAAATTATTTTAGGGTCTCTCAGTAAATAACTCAAATAATTAAGAGGTTATTGCATTTCCGATGGCAAAAATGGCTAAATTGCAAAAGCTAAAAAAAACTCAAGGAGAACTGCTAATAAAAGCATAGAAAAATTACAGATCAAACTGAAATTTTTCAAAATTATTGAAATTGATTAGAACACTTTTCAAACTAATATTAAACTTGGAATTGAGCTCTGTTAAAATTCGTTGATTTTGGACTGAATGAAAATTCATTTAGTTTTGGACACATGGATAAATAAAGTTCAGAAACAGATTTCAATTTGCTCTTTTGTAGGATAGGGCCATTCAAGTGATGTTATAGTAACGTTGAAAATGTGATGAAATTGGAATTGGCGTCTCATTAGGTCCACCCGCTATTCAAATTAATTTTAATTCCATTTAACACACTTACTATTTCATGATTATTTCAATGCTCATATTTTATAAATGAAATCACATTTTATCACGTTTCACTTTGCATTGGAGATGAAGAATCTTTATTGCCAAATTCGAAAAGAAACAAGGGTTGAAGTTTCACTATCAACCCAAACGAAATCGCTTACATCATGTTATTCGATTTAATATTACACTTTTTGAGTTACTTATTTTTTGTAATTTTGATCAAATCTAATTCTTTTAACTTTGCGTACGGCTTTCTATAAACCTCGGCATAATTGTTCTATTCCTGAGTTGTTTTCTTTAACTCTTCACGAGGTTTGTATACAAGCTTTATTAGGCTGAGGTTTCGGCGGAGTCGCCTTCTTCAGAGCCCAGATTGATCATAACAATTTATGACTATCCGACCAAACGTCTCCACCGCCACACTGAAGTTCGAAACCCCCAGGACACGCAGGTGATCGAAGGATAACCACTTACCGTAGCTGTGTGGATTCTTCGAAATTGCTGGTTGGTTTCGAAAAAAGTTTCAAGTCAAAAAGTCTTAAGGCACCTGCGTTTCCTGGGGTCTCGAACTTCATTGTGGCAGTGGAGACGTTTGGTCGGATAGTCATGAATTGTTATGATTTTTCTAGCTCTGAAGAAGGCGACTCCGCCGAAACGTCAGCCTTATAAAACTTGAATACAAACTTAGTGAAGAGTTAAAGTCAACTCAGTAACAGAACCATTAATTCTTTTAATTTCTCATTGATCAACTATAGTGGTACCCCCTCTTCAAAACTGATTGAATAGTTCTTCAGAAAAAAATACAGTCCGAACTGCTTCTAATGTGCCAATGTAGCCACTTGATAATATTGTCCAGGAGTGTCGTTGTTTGCCCGCATGTGCTAAGAAATAAATAAACAAGTAAATAAGTACCGGAAGTACACTGTATCCGCAAGGGATTGTTATTTCATAAATGCTCATATATCCAACCACTAACTATCATATCATGAACGAGAGTCTACAGATTTTTTCCTAGCCTTTTTTCCTTTCTTTTTCTTGGCCGGACTTGATTCTTCAGATTTGGTTTCAGAACAATTGCAGAAAAAACTGTTAGTTAATCATAGAATCCGAATGCAACTCGTTTAGGCGACTGCAGTTCAGCGAGAAACCACGTAACTCACGCTCCGACCTGTTTCTCAGGAGTTTTCCATGGAAAGACACCACCACAACTTCAAACGGAACGTTTTTTCCTTTTGCCATGTTTACCGAGCGAAGTAAACAAATGTTGTGTATCTCACCTGCCACTAAGTGATTTGTGACGCAGAACTACGAGTTTCCTCTTCCTAGCCTTCTTGAGTAATTGCTCGTAGTAGGATTGCATAAGGAACTGGGTATGAATCGTTCAGGGTTGATAAACTTGTTCTCTTAATGCGCTACGCTTTCTGCATCAGCCCGAAAGTTAGTAAGCATGTGGTCCCTACAGTAACTGATCAAAGGGTATTGATCCATACAGTATCCAGCAGTCAGCGTTTTGGATTCTTCGGTCAACGACAATGAGAAAGGCGAATCATTATTCTCATTTATAGTCAAGGGTAAAACGGAGATGATGAGGTGTGAGGGAGCCACACAATCACACTCATAGTCCAGGGATCGCCTCTCAGATTGATACCGTTCCCCCCACCCTCATGACAACCAAGCCGCCCATCCCTCCATGGTCGGTTATGGTACCAGATTGTTTGGGAGGATAAAAGTACTGACTTGTACGTATGGATTCAATACGCCACTATGATTGTGAATGGAAATCGGATGCAGGACGCATCAGGGAAATCGAATGGATCAACGTCAGAGGAATTCGCAAAGGCTGACGAAGGATAGATGGATACTCGGAACTAGTGACTACTTAGATCCCCATTAAATTGATGTATGCCCTGTAAAAAAGGTGCAAAAATTACTTCGATGGCATTTCGAGCTACGGTTAACAGCAGAAAAATAATTTGGAGAAAAAGAGCGAAAAAGAAAAAGATTGCATCAAAACTGTTTCATTCGTGATTTTTGCTTCGAACTGGACTGTAAGGGTGAGGAATATATCATGGTTGTAAAGTGTACCCAGTTTTTCCAATGTGGGAACCAACTTTTGATTGAAAACCAGCCAAATACCCGGTTCCGTCGGGATGATTCACACCTTTTATGGCGCCACCACGGATAATCGTTGTCTGTCACAACACGGATCAGCCAGTTCTTGGCTATGCAACGTTGCTATACGTTCGCCCTTACCATCGTGATTTTTGCAAACGGTAGGTCAGCGATACACCATTTTACATTACTTAAAAATATTATGACAATTTTCGAAATTACTCTACATTCGATGTACATTTACGTTTATTCGGTAAAGGTTGAAAGGTAAAGCTTTTGGAAGTTGATCCATCGCGTCTTTGGGATGCGCACTGGCATTCGACTTCCACGGAATCCCACTATTGGATTGAATATGACCGATAACTAGCCATTGACTTGCGATGACCAGCCGATGTATGAGTCAGTGCTTTCATCCTCCCACAGGAGACCAATACCACTTAACCGTCCACGGAGGGATGGAAGGCTTGGTTGGTCCAAGCGGATATCGATCTGGGATTCGAACCCTTGACCATGCACGCGTGTGTGACACTACATCAATCACACCCAACCCTCTTAAAAAAACGACCTAAAATTGTTTTTCTGCAAACCTAACAACTCATTACTGTAGTCCACTCCATGAAACTGTCCGAAATTGTTACTTTGCCGGAAAAAAAATTCGAGTCTTTTCACGTTCTTTACGTTATCGCTTTTACAAAATTCACTCAGCTATTATTTCAAATTTCCAGTTTCTATCTCAAAGATTTCTGCAAAATATATGAGTTCATTGATCTACAAAATTGTCTTGTCAGGGACCTTTTTCTCTGGTTGGATGACTTGAGTTTTGGGTCGCTAAGTTTTCTTGACAATGAGAAAAAATTTTTTGAGTTGATTCGGAAGAGAAAACCCTTACATGGAATGTTCTTCGATCTTCAAGTACTTTCTTTTTTAGCTCAATTCAACATTCCCATTCCATTCGGCAACATTGGCTTGAAAAAAGGAGACGATGGTAATGTTAGTTTCATTCATTGATTATGTAGTCCTTAATCAATTTTTGTCTGGACTAAAGCTCCACACTTTCTCAGGATTTTTTAAATTTTGCTTAAAATAGCATTTTTTACCATCTCTACTTTTTCACTTACTTTTTACTTTTTTTTATTTTTCTTTACTGTGTGATTGATGTTACGAGTCAGCTCCGAAAAAAAGCGCTTATTGGCTTCTCCTCAGAGGACACAAAAGTATTCTAACTTCTCGTGTAAGGCATCGGTTAGGATGCAGCTCTTCTTTTTTTCTTAGAAATCTTTTTTAAGTAGAACTTTTTGTATGGAAAGTTATTTTCGAAATTAATTCAAATATGCCAAAAATTTGAACATGAAAATATCTAGATCAGAGTCACGTAGTCTCTTTTTTCTCTCTTGGGTACCTTTATTTAGAACTGTGAGAGCATGAAAGACTAGAAGAAGAAATATTCCATCAGTGACGTTTGTTCACTCTAATGTTTATGGATCTGAATGTAATAAGATACTCACAATCAGACTCAAAGCTGCTGGTTCAGTATAGTCCGCACAACACACGCATCACCTATGCTACGCCCGGTTGAAATATTAATAGGACTACATTGTAAATGCTCTTTTTTCTTGGTCTAATGTGCTAGTTTCAGTTGGAAATCACCTCAAATGAAGGCTTTGACTTATTCGGCTACGGTGGAAAACGCAAAGTGAAGTTAGTGACAGGAAACGGAACGTTCTTTATTGAAAGTAAGTATGGGTATTTAAAAATAAGAAAGGTACTGACTTATGAGGTGGAGATTGTTTTCAGAAGAGGATGCAGCACTGGTGAATGGTAAACCGTTCGGTGGATCGGGTGCGTTCAGTTTTGACAAGGACAGGGGTATCGATATTGGACAAAATGTCACACTTGGCAACCAGACAGCTGTGGTCAGTTAGATTTTTTGCTGTTGGACCTTGATTAGCCCCGGTGCCTGATATGATGAGCTGCCGAGTAAGATGGGATATCAGCGAATGGGACCACTACCACCTATGGGAACCGGGGATCAAGCACACTACGAGACTTTCCAACCAACGAAGCCTCTCATCCCTACTAACCCTTGAATTATGAAATTTTTGAGGATGAAAAAACCAACACGCATTTTGCCTATGGCAGACGAAGTTTCGTTGTCTAAGCCGGGCAAGCACTTAACTTTTTACTGCAGTTCTGAGTGAAACACGACTACGGGGCGCAACCGCAAGGGATCAACCAATTCAGAATGTTTTGCTACTATTTACTTGATTCTTGTCGAGATAAACATCTACATTACGAGGAGAACTTCTGCCTGTAATGTACTGTGCTGTGCTCAACAAGTGCAACTACGATTTCATCGAAAGCAGAGACCTTCAAAATAGGTCGATAAGTCCAATTAGGTCCTTATCACTCACTTCACACCCTAATTTCTGTCTTATTAGTAGTATAGCCTCTGGATTGAGAAATAGAAGACTTTCTGCTTCCTCCAATCAAACTCTATAGTGGATATTCAGGGTGGTCCTGGACGAGAAACGAACTTTCTTGCCGAGCTGCTCAGTGCAATCAAACAGCTTATACCGAAGCCATCGTCTCGATGATGTACTTGCCACCAACTTTCTTCCCTTTTTTTGAATATTTTTCATGTTGTCAGATTCTGTTATTAAAATTATTCAAAATAAATATTTCAAAACTGTTTGCTTCAAAAAAAAAAAAGCTCAAAAAAGTCTCAAAAAAGCGGTTAGTGTCAATGACGATTGTAGATAGGAGTTCAATAGTATCATGTAATCATGTATAATGTAAATATACATGATTACATGATACTATTGAATTCAATAATTTTCAATGAATATATTTATCACCTGTATCACCTGTCGTCCCGTTGATCGTCGATTTCCTCGAGCGGGCGCCAGTAACGTCTCCATTCGTCCCTGTTACGAGCCAGAGTAGTCCAATGAATCGCTCCAGGGACCCGAGGATCAACATTCCTTTCGTTCAGAGCTTTCGTGAAGAAGTCTGACCATCTCGTTGGCGGCCTTCCTGGAGTTCGTCTGATGTCCCGAGGGATCCAGTCAGTAACCGCCCTGATCCAACGGTCATCACTATATCGCATAACGTGTCCGGCCCACCTGATCTTCGATTTCTTGGCGTGGTCAACGGCATCCCTGATCTTCGTTCGTTGACGGAGCTCGGAACTCCGGATTCCCTTCTGCACTTGCGTGTACAGGGAAATTCCGAGCATCGTCCTTTCCAAAGCCCGTTGAGCAACGCTGACAGCATGCTCATCCTGCTTTCGTAGAGTCCAAGTCTCTGAGGCGTACGTCAAAGCAGGAAGAACAGCAGTGTCGAAAAGGTGAGCGCGGAGCCGGATGTTCTTTGTCTTCTTCACTACTCTCTCGATATTCTTAAATGCTCCCCACGCAGCGCGTTTCCTTCTGCACAGCTCCGGAGCTAGGTCGTTCATCATGTTGAACATGTTGAAACGAACTTTCTTGCCGAGCTGCTCAGTGCAATCAAACAGCTTATACCGAAGCCATCGTCTCGATGATGTACTTGCCACCAACTTTCTTCCCTTTTTTTGAATATTTTTCATGTTGTCAGATTCTGTTATTAAAATTATTCAAAATAAATATTTCGAAACTGTTTGCTTCAAAAAAAAGCTCAAAAAAGTCTCAAAAAAGCGGTTAGTGTCAATGACGAATATATTTATAGAGTGGTTAATTTAGCCCAATGCCGGGCGAACTTTATTTTGCGTGCTTTTGCTACAAGAAATATCAAAACTCTGTTTAAGCTCTTTTCTACTTATGTACGCCCTATATTGGAGTATTGCCCTATGGTATGGAGTCCCTCCACACGCAACATGGTAGATCTGGTAGAGGGTGTTCAGGCCAAATTCACGGAGCGTATTTTCGCTCGTAAAGGTATTTTCCACATCTCTTATAAAGAAAGATTGCGCCATCTGAACGAAAATTCCTTAGAAATGAGAAGAAAGTTGTATGATTACGATTTTGTTTACAAGCTTTCCACCGGGCTAGTGGATTTGGATTTTGATTCTTTATTCCGGAAATCATCAACTATTGGGCGTACAAGAGGTCATAGCTATAAACTATTAAGGGAAAAGACTTTCACCGCGGAATACCGGAATTCTTTCACTCAAAGAATAGTTAGTTTATGGAATGAGTTACCGCCTTCCGTGGTTTACTCTAGCTCTCCCAGCTCATTCAGGAAAAAAGTAAAGGATATTTTATTGTCTCGAGGTTGGTTTTAAGAGCAAGAAACTAAACTCTCATTGACATATCAGGCAGAGAAGCGACTCGACTTAACCTTGCTGTTATATTAATAACTTTGTATGACTCATAGAACTGTTACTTTATGCCTACTTTTCACTTTTTTTTATAAGTAGTTGATTTTTTCTGCATAACACTATCCCCTTGACGTCTGCGACGCTGGTTTGGGTTTCGGCAGGTTGGCGGACCTACTAAGATGGTATCCGGAGTTCTACATACGTATGTCGTCCTGTACGAGCTTGCAGTGTTGGCGGCCACTGCCCTTCCGAGCCGAATTCCAACCCCTCTTCACGCAGGTCCCACTGTTGCTCCCTATTAGTCTAAATTACTGCTTATCGGTGACTTTTTTGTGTTCTTTTTGCCATTTTGTTGTTTTCTTTGCTTTCCGATAATAAATCATAATCATAATAGATATCAGGCTCTTGTAAAAATAAAAAAATATAGAATACAGTTACAAATGTCGGAAATAACATGTGGATCATGCAAAAAGTTTGACCCGAATTGGGCGCAGCCTTGCTTGAGAGTCAAGCAACTCGTCCAAGGAAATTGCTCACCAACATGAATTTCTCGCTCGAAGAAACCGGGTCTCAGAACCATCCTCTCTAAATGTGGAGCGCAATATTGTCTTCGAAGACTCCGTTCCATCTTTTTGCTTGGTTTTTCACTTCGAGACAACGACAGCAGGGGAAAATATGAATACTTTAAATGAGAGTCTGAAGTAGGATCAACTCATCAAAAAAAGGATAAAAACCTAATTATGAAAGTAAAAGCCGGTCTGGTCAAGATATTTCATATTTCTCAAAAGATTGTGTGTATGAGAGGAACATCAATTTTTTTCAAGGCAGGATTCGAACATCCGTACTTGATTATTACTCGAAATAATCGTATGACAAAATAAAAGATGCAATTTCTTTAACAACTTGCTTTATTTAATTCAAATAAAGCTTTGTGAGGCCAAGTGTACATAGGTCAGGTTTTCTCGCCAAGATCAGCGCCAAATTTCTCTTCAAAACATCAAAGACCGCAATGGTTCGTCGCTTCATATCCCAAAAAAAGTGACGCGTAAACTTGCCGAATAGTTAATTGAGAAAACACTCCCTTCACCCTTTCTGAACAACAATGCTACGTTAACACGATGCAAAACAGGATTGTTGATGATGGTCTATCGGGAAAGGACAAGGACATCACCTGCATGGGCATTATGTACGCCCAAACTATGCAAGTAATGCCCTTGCAAAGAATTTAGCCCTCCTGGGCTTAACAATAAATTGAATGCATGGTGTACTCCAGTGGGATTCTAGAGACAATATTCTTCAGAAGCAGAGGTACGGCTAGTCAAATGCGGGAGTTTATGGGAAAAAGAAGTTGCAGTTACAGTTGTGATATCACTAGAAAAATGTTATGAAAGGCGAAAGGATGAAATTTTCGGCGTTAATCAATCCCGTCTCAGGGATGCGACCCGCACTCGACTTCATCCAGAATCGTAGTGGCGCAATGACTTCGTATGTGGCCTATACAATGACTTGCGGTGGCCAGCCGATGTACAAGTCAGTTCTTTTGGCCTCCCAGACAAGTCTGGTACCAATTGACCGACTCCGTAGGGAAGGAAAGCTTGATTGGCTCAGGCGAGCACCTATCCGGGAATAGAACCCCTGACCACGCGTGTGAGATAGGGCACCACTTGCCAATACACCACCTCCGCCCATGTAAGGCTAATAATCAGAAAGTAATGATTATTCAAAGTAAACAGAATCCAATGTGGGAAAACATGCATATGCTCTGTTGCGTTTTTTTCGAAAGTGGAAATCGCAAGCGAAGTTGGCATCGGCCCATGACAGTCATCAAGTCATCAAAACTATTTTTCAGGATACATAGGACATCTGCTGAAAAAACCTTTCAATCTACTGTACTACTTATCACTCTTAGATTCGTTCAAAGTTCCTTCCTATGCTGAATTTGTGAGCAAGAGTTTTCAGGGTTGATTACAATTTGAAGGCGAAGAAAATGAGCTGAGAGGCACAGATCCTGTACGGATCATAAGCTCTGGTCTACCCAGGCTTTGGCTTTGTAGAGGCTCTGAAACCTTTCAGAGCGTTCCCCTTTCTTGCCTTTCTTGATCAACGAACACGTAGGTTAAGGGTACTTGTACCAACTTCTGTTTTAGAGTCCATGTGAGGAAAAAGTCTGATTACTTTCCTGTTCCTGATCATAGAAAGACCTATCCGGTATAGTTGTAAGTATCACCCTATAGCACATGCGCGGTCCAGGAATCTAGTCCTGTATCGATGTTCAACCCCAAGCCTTCCATCCTTACGGAAAGTCGGCAATTGGTTAGAAACCCGTCTGAAAGGATAAATGCACAAGCTTGCACATCGGCTATTTACCGCAACTCACTTTACGAATTACTTACGCATCAAATAGCTACTACGGTTCCGCATGGAAACCGAATACGGGGCGCATCCCAAAACGGGATCAAATAGTATATAGAATGATCTTTTCTATCCTTACAGTTGATAGGTTTTCTAGAGATCCCTCTACTCAGAAATGGTTCTTTTTTGAATGCGCCTTTAAAAATAATGTTAAACTATAGACAACAGATGAAAATTTTCCTTCGATCCTGCTGAGTAGTCATTTGAGCACTTATATACAAATGAATAAAAGGCAATAAAAAATACATAATTAACAAGAAAAGTAAGATATAAACAAATGAGAAGCGCCTAGGAAGCTCAAATAAGTAACCCCTAGGGCAACCGATGCTGCAGAGGAACCGTCACTGTACGACCATTTTTAGGGCTCACCAGGAAGGAACAACTCATCGTGGGCCACATTTCCAACTTCCCAGCAATCACTATGTATGTATAAGCGATCCATTCTTTTAGAGTTGACGAGAGAAATGTATGTATCGTCGCGAAGGTCATTCTCGCCTGATGTTTCTTTGTGTGTTATTCGGTCTAGGCGGGTAGTTGTTGCACAAGATGGGAGTGAGGCCTTGACACATGAACAAAGAGCAACATCATTCAGTTGTCAACTTATCATGTCCTCCGTTGGTGGTCCAGCTTCTTCTTTCTGAAGCGGTCAACCTACATAGCAACCAGTCGGCCCCTCTTCCTTCATCTACCCCTTTTGTTCCTGTGGAGCTGGACGTGTTTCGTCTTTCTTCTTCCTTTCTTCTGTGTTTTGCTTACTCTAAAGTGGGGATCCTCCTGAGGTGCATTTGGATTTGTTTGGGTCTTTTGTCCCTGATTACCACTGGAGCTACTTTGATTTGACCTTAAATGAACAATTACTCAAGTTTCTACTTTGTAGTTCCACCCTAACAGACACGAAAAAACCTAAGTAAGTTCCGTCTCAAAGCAAACCAAATTGAGGTGGTTAACCTTGAATGGAGCAAGATGTAAACGTGGTCACGGTAGCTTTGTAGTGGCATTTACTTTTAAAATACCATCCAATTTTTTGAACAGCCTCGTACCTTTTCATTATCGTACCCATTACTGTTATTTACTTACTCTCTAAGCAGATCAACTCCAGTACATAATTTAGTCCATCTCCATTTTGCCTGAACCCTGATTATGGTTTGGTTCGGAATTGCAACACCCTAATGGTTTATAACAAACAGGAAACTACTCCAGCAAACCGACCTTGCCATTTTTTTCTACACTTCCCTTCCCTTTTTCTCCCATTGACATTCTTTTTATTTTTTTTTGTATTTTAATTTTTTGAAGATATCCATATTTCAGAATGTTACTCTGCCTTCTCGCGACGACATTCTTAGCGCTACAAGTTGTGAGTGGCCTACAAGGGCAAGATGAAAGCAGCGTGGAGGTGAGACTGATTCAAGTATGATGTGTGAAACCGACTTCAATAACAGCTTAGTTTCTAAATATGTGAGAAGAAACTCGCTACCGTCGAGAAGATCATCATATTCAAGACCGATGATGTTCAAAAACAAGCTATTCCATGAAAAATCAAAGGAAATTAAAAATCACAATGGCTGTTGCCTGAAGATCCGTCCGAAAAGGAATTTTAAAAAGATCACGTCCTATAAACTCCTATGAGCTTTCCTGTAGAAAACTTTGCAGGAGCTGTTTAAAAGAAAATACTCAGTCTATAAATAGCTTTTCCGGCTAGGAGGAGTGCAGTGGCAAGTGGCGCATCATCACCCACACGGTCACGGGATAGAATATCGGATAGGTATCACCTGGGCCAACCGCGCCTTCCATCCGTCCCAGGTCGCTTAACCGTTTCGGTATAAGCTTTGTCTGGTAGGATCAAAGCACTCGCTTGTACATACATTGGCTGGCTACCACAAGTCATAGTGTGAGCCGCATAAGCATTCAATACGCTACTACGATTCTAAATGAGAGTTGAATCGGGGGCGCATCATTTAGACTAGATTGTTTAATGCGCAGCGACTCCATCTTTAGTTTCATCTTCATAGAAACAGAAATTATCAATCATCAATCAAATGGACAGAAGTTTTCCATCACTATATCCATATGTTAGATATTAAGTTATATTCTGAATAGATTGTTACTCGTTTTTGTTAACTTTGGCGGCAATTATTTTCAATTCGCAACCCTGGATTTATGCTTTGATAGAACTTACAAGAAATAGAGGAAAGGTAGATAAACTCCCTGCGATGGAGCATTTTTGTCGTAAATGACGGCTGAAGTATCGTTTTTGAGGCTTTGGAGAAGCTGTTCCGATTTGGAAATGATAGCTTCGAGAGTACTTGGGAAAGTGTGGTGAGTAAGCGAACTGTCGCTGACCACAGGCACAGCATCGCACTTGCACTCATCGTAGGATCGAATCCCGCCCAAGTCAAAATATCTTTCATTCCTGCAGAGCAATATGGTCAGTGAAAGAGCCACACAGACAAATGTTTAGGAACAAGTTTCAAAATAGTGCACTAGTAGCACATACATAGATGCTCAGACAATGGAATTGAAATGCATGGCGTATCCTCAGAAAACTGAGCTGCACCATTTTTCCCTCTGCATTTTTTCAGAGGTGTCCGCATCTATATCCAGATAGAAGGGCACTTCACACTGTCTAAACCTAAGGGCGGGATTCTGAAGATGGGCGGGGTTCGTGGTAGAGCAGCACTCATACATAGGTTTTTAGACAGGCTGTGTTAGCATAGTTCTAGACCTCGCAGGTAATCTTAATTACAAATAACTTTCAGATACCTTCACAGCCATTGATAATAGAAGAACCGCTACTTGCTCTACCTGATATGACAAACGCTCGCTCAATGGTCGGACCTCCAGGTTCAATTTGAAGCATACTAACAGAACCCATTCATAAAATGGCCTTCTATAAACTTCATTCAGGCTTTGCCCCACCAAAAAACTTTGTCAAACCGATACGGACAGATGAGACCTTAGGCGTAAGCCGTTCATAGAATTATTTCTTTTCAATGAAAACTCTCTTACAACAGAATAGGGAAGAACTTGGGATCGCCTCTGCTCAATGAGAATTAAGTTTAGTGTATCTTCTGTTTCAGTTCATTGTAAGGCGAGGGACAGCCAAAATTATGGGATTTTCACGAAGAAAACCTGCCGAAGAAATCGAAGAAGGAAACCGATAACCTCTTGCCCGATCTACATGCTTTCAAATTGCCAAATAAAAATATATTCTCACTAAAATTTTGGAAAGTCGTCTAGATTGAGCCTGATGTGATTTACCAGGTTGAGATGCTACTGCAAAAATCGAGTTTTGGTCTGAGACCCATATCGTTATTAGGGCAACTACTCCTTCCATGGACAACCGGCACGCTAAACCCGTCCGGGGCGATAAAACTACTGTCTTGTAAGTCGGTTACTAGAAAGCACTTTTTAAAGCAGGGCATGCATTCAAAGATTACTGGGACTTGAATACGAGTATAGTCACGAAAACTTTTGGAAAATGATAGGAAGAGATCACAAACTTGGATTGGACTGGCATGGGAGCGATATCCATAGTCATTCCTGAGGAGTAACAGTGATAAGTGACTCTGGCTCATTCTTCATTGCCCTTCCTCCTGAGAACGTCGATATATGTACTGACCCTACTGACTTCGAATACTACTGGAAATTATAGTAACACGTACACCAGGTGCAAACGGACCTAACGACTCACCTACATGGAAAGCTGCATCAGTTGTACTATTTTTGACTTCATAATAAACTTTAACATGATCTCTTGCGTTTCACGCAAAAAGCGCCACTTGAGATCTCAAGATCTGGCTATAAAATAATAACTCATATTGGTCTTTTATCCTGGAAACAGCTCTTTTGAATGCTCTCTTCCTAAAAGTCCTAAACTAAAAAAAAAAGCTAGGTAAGAGTTAGAAAAAAATTTCTTTGGTTCAAAGAAACCTTCAGATGGACGTCTTCTGAACGTTCATGCTACCGAAAGTAACGAAGTTTCCATAACTTTATTGCAAAAGAAATGCATTTTAAAAGTCGTTACAACAATTGACATACATACATGTATTTGTTGATATGATTATTTACAAATTTGGTCACACATGCTCACTTAAAGACGAATGTTCTGGACGAAAAGACTATTCATATCACATGTAGTGGACCTAAGGTCCCAGAATTAGTGCATGCACTCGGTAGTGCACTGAAGTACAACACGTATTAATCAGACAAGTACTGGAGAAAAGCCGGAGCTTTCCTGAATACCCGTATGCGCATCAGATTTTATTTAAAAGTTTCAAAGTTTTAGGGGTTCTGGCGTTAATCATTCCCATCTGAGGGACTTTGCGGTGGCCAGCCGATGTACAAGTCAGTGCTTTTATCCTCCGCAGACGAGTCTGGTACCAATTCACCGACCCCGGAGGGGTGGAAGGCTTGGTTGGCCTAGGCGGGATCTATCCGAGATTCGAGCCCCTGACCGTGCGTGTGATATAGTGCGCCACTTGCCACTACACCATCTCCGCCCTTTATGAAAAAATGGTCCGTAAAATAAGGTCACTCTTAGCGTCTTTCACTCAAATGACGTCACTTGCCGGGATGGAGGATTGGAGATGGTTGGTGGAACGGAAAGTGAATGGGGATGAAGTAACTGGCTGATTTCGAGGTTGCTCATTGCGGAATAGGGTGATCAAGTCTGAAAGCCTGTTTCTCCAAATACAAGAAAAATTTCAGATCAAATTTGCTGGATCACAAGCGATCTCGACACCTGGTTAGGTTGACCTTCTGATTGATTCGAAGTGGAAACTTAACTTTTTTACTCTCCAAATTTGATAAATGGAACTCAATAAAGTGGTGGAAATGATCAATCAGTAAAATTGATCAACGCTGATCAACCGGCCCATTTTCAGTTGAATTAGATGGCAGATAGCCTTTTATTTAGAAGAAAGGGCCGGAAACTTTATGAACGGGATACTCAGGTGAACTTCGACTTTTTCCTGCACTTACACGCATAAATATTCGTAGGCCGCTTCATGGTTTTCAGAAGTAATTTTTTACAGGAACCCAAAAATATTGACTATGCCTACTCAGAGAAAAAGAATTACTTGTTAGGCACACGATTAGAAATTATGAGCTCCAGTATTATTCACGAAGAAAGGGAACAAAGACTCAAGTGTCTAGGAATGACATCGACGATTTCAACGTTACCCAGTAGCGATTTAGTGAATTGAGTTCCCAAAATTCGAGAACGTCGGTTCACTTTTCTTCCAGATTGAACATCGATCACCACTCGTTCTAGTTGTCTTGCTACCACGGCGATTAACCGTGGTTATTCGTCGAATCTGAATCAAGAACTATTAAGCATGGTGACCAATACGAGCAAGCCTTCTCAGGCCTCCCCGATGAAGAGGTATCCCCTCTCCTGCCTTTGAACCGTAAGAAAAGAAAGTGTAGTCTACTGCATACTAAAAATGAGGGGGGATGGTCGGGAAAGGTGAGGCGGGCGGGAGGTTTCTACTACTCCTTCATTGTGATGCCGCTCCATCAGCCTCCACCATTGAAGAGGATAAGCTTTACCATAAGGCTGAATGAGTTTAAGGAGGTCATTCACATTCCTAATGCTTATGCTTCCTCTCAAATGGACTTGATCCAAGTGTTTTTCTGTCTGGAACGGAGAAGAGTTTGTCTAAAAAGTAGGTAGAGAGAAGGTCAGCAAAAGGGTAACCCATGTCCGTAGATTGCCCGCTGCCTATTACTTTTAAAGGAATTTGATAGGAACTCGCCTTTGCACAGGACAACCTATTATACCAGAAAAAACACAAATCCACACACCACAAAATGACTGATAAATCCCCAAAAAGCTTATTCCCACCTCGATACAGGGTACAGGAGGTCGATTAGACGAACAGGACCGTATTTGTGTCTTCTGGTTCTTTGACAACCAACTGATGACAGTTTTTGGAGCTGCTTCGACTTGTTCGGCTAGTTCGACTTAATCGCCGTAGAGTATTGAAGGTACGATGCATTAAAGGAGGTTCGGGAGACGGATCAAAGTAGCAGAACGCGACTGAAATTGTACTTCTGAACTGGTAATTCTATCTATTCAAAGGGTGTAAATCGTAGGCAAACTTTCAATTGGCCGAGTTTCCAGGTTTCAAGAGGAATCTGTCGAACATTAGCCGTTCCCCTGGATAAGTGAAAACAAGGTTTCCCGGAAAAGCTTATGAGTATGAACCGTGTTTACTTGCCCTACGGATTCCATCGGTGCCGGATATCCGTATTATAGAGGCTCAGGAACCGACCGTTTTGAACTAAAAACAAACTGGCGATGTTCAATACCTTTCCAAGAAGTTCTGTAGGAACTAAACCTTTCTGTGGAAGTGAAAGACAAAAAGGTAAATATTCGGAAGAACCATTGAGTAATCGGTTCCGAATTACATCATGTTACATTTAATCGTACTCCTGTAAAAATAGCAGTTCATATGAGTTCCGAGTATTTCTTGTCAGAAGCTTTCATGCACGTGAATCAAGCATGACCTACTTCCAAAAAAAAAATTTTGCCGCCTCGCAGCCTCATGTCTGATTGTCACCTAATACGGACACTTACGTTGTGCTTATGGATCTACTCGTTTCAGAAACAGCCCACTAGCCAATTATTCCCAGAGAAAGGAAGAGTTCAAGAAAATTAGTTTTCGACGGAGATCATCAAGTACTTACGTAAAACGACGATGACGTTAAGAATGAAAGCGGCGAGCACAAAGAATAATGCCGAATCCAATGGAGACGAGGACTGCACGTAGTAGCCCGATACCGTGCTCATTACTCTTCTGCAAAATCAATTCCTGCTTACGAACAATCGATTATTGATTGATTACGGTACAATTCATAGGTGGATGTTCTCGTCGGACGAAAAGTACGCAATGATTGGTCAAAGTGAATAAAATGTTCAACTAAAAAGGCTTAAAAACAGAACAATCCTCAACAGCAATCGAGGCGTCCTACGGTATAAACTAAAGTAACGCTGATGTCAAAGAGGAGTAAAACACATGTATTGACAAAGGCCGAAGATTCCTTGGAACAGAGACGGAGGGCAGGAAGTGAAGGCTATGCATGGGAGAAAGAGGGTTAAGACTTCTACCTCACTCATTCTATCTAAGCTTGGTGAAGAATTGCGGGCATTGGAAGAACTAGTAATCTTTACGATCAATACAAAGAGAAGGTAAAAAGTGTAAGGTTCCTAATAAATAAATCAGACATTTATTTACCTCTAAGCTACAAATCGTAGAATAATGATTTTTTTCACACACTTTTTGTCTAGCGTCACCTGGACGCAGTCACTAGAAAAAGGAAATTCTCCGAAAGGTTTAATTATCCATTTTTGACCAACCATTTGCGATTCGAAATTCATTGAACATGACGTGAAATAAAGTGAAATAATTACTGTGCTATTTTGAATGCCCTTTGGGCTTGTAGCTTTTGATCGAGTCTCAGATAAACTCTTCTTAGGAGTTACTGATAGCAAGGGTTAGAATGAAGTAAAGAGCATAGGCTAAAAGATTGACTCTCCGGCTTTTGAGCAGAGTGAAATAAGCATTTAAGCTACCAAAAAGCTTCCAGGAAGGATCCACTGGGAAAGATGCATGAATGGATAGAAAAGTGGACTCAGACATCTAGTGTTCACAAGGGCTTCGTTCGTGACGGTTTCGGAATGGAGTATCTTCTCGATTACTACGATCGTATCAGAAGAAGTTTGAGTTTGTTTGTTCAGGTAGGAGAATCATATTCACGAAAGGGTCACATTCACGTAGTTGTCCTTGATTCGTTCAGGTTCTTACCAACCCTTCCAAGACTTTTTCTCTGAGAACGGATCGGCGTGAAAGTCATACTACCGAATATGGCGGAAGTTTACGTAGGTTGTAATAATTTCCTTGGAGAATCGTTGACATTCAAGCTATAATAACCCTGGCAGTAAGGCATAGTAGGTTAGGGAATCACCCAGCACCAAGATTCCTTATATTTCTGTAAATTACTGGGAAGGTTTCGTACCTAGCCTCAAAAGTGCTTTGGATGTCGCTGTTCGAATTCGAACAAAACAAGGATAAATAACGAAAAAAGTCGTCTTACAACTGCAAAAACTGATCAATTTCTGAGTCCTTTTAAGTCTATCACAAGGAAGGTAATAGAAAATGTCGTCTACGAGATACGTCAATGTTGGAAAAGTGGTCTGGCACAGTGTTCCCATGAACAAGTGAACAAAGTGGCTTTAAAAATCAAGTTGATCAAAAAACCTATTTTACTAGTGACAATTTTTTCAAGACGAGCTATCTTCACCTGACCTTTTATCGCTTACGAGGGCTTCTCCTAAGTACTTCCTGTCCACGCGCGGACAAAGTAGCCTTATAAGCCCTGTTCCGCTTCCTGGTTTTAAAAAGAGCGAGTATGAGGCGTAGACTACTTACTACTTAATCATACACAATCGTCCACTTCTTAAGAATATCGTATTCTTCTAGAGAGATAAAAATCTGACGTATACTCAGGTTAAGTGACGCATTGATTCATATGAACAAGACGAAAGGATAGCTAGAATTCCCGAGGAATAAGAATGTATGGAACTCCGAACGGAACTAGATAGGATGAAAACTTTGTAGTTTCTTTCTAAGAAGGACAATCGGGAAGTAAGTGACACTACGAAGTCGTTCTGAGAAGGACCTACAATTGACGTAGCTTTTTTCCTCGAATAATTGCCTACGGCATGCAGAGGGGGGGGAGCAAGCTGGGCGGAACTGGGGACAACTTATGGGCATCAGATGTGGTTTGGTTTTTTCTGATGAGTACCATATACAAAGTAGGAGGGGCTCTGTAGCACCTGATATGGGGAATTCATAAAAAGCCAGAATACCTAATGGAACGATCATTTGAAAGAGAAAGGGGTTATACGTAAAACATAGGGGAAAGGAATGCACGGAAAATCGTGGAAGACATATGGAGGGGCTTGCAAATGATAAAATAGCCTTCGCTGAAATTGAATACCTCACTTTTTTCTTCTGAAAGCTGACCGATTGGAAACGGACAAGTACAATCCCTATTTCGTCTACCATTTCAAAGGAACTTTACCCCTAGAGAGACGATATCGTAAAGCTTGCGCGGCATTTTTGGGAAAAAAGTCATTTCTATGGTAATCATAGAATTAGTAGGCCAAAAAACCAAGGAACATTGAGGAACCAAGGAATTTGCATAATCTTAGAAATTGAGTCGCAAAGAAATCCGAGAATTGGTCGGACGTCTGTTTGGAATGTAGTGGGTAGTGATTCCATGCTCACAAGCGAGGCATACCCTCTAGGTGGAGCAAGCCGCCCATTTCCTCTCCATCATGTTCCAACTGCCCCATTTGAGATGAATGGCTTAGGAGAAATCTACAAAAAAGTAGTGGTTGCATCCTTTATCGAAGCTTCCCGTATACAACAGATACGGAACTCCTAATCTGAAGAGCCTAAATGTGTGAAATCCTATAACTGAACATGAGCGATGATTTGAGGAAGATGCACATACTTTCTGATGTGGGCATGGCTCTTTTCTGCAATAATGGAGTCTTTGGAGACCCATTTGGGAGTTTGGATCAAGAAACTGAATACTCGAGTAAAGATCACAGTCAAAGAGAAGGGAGTTCGGAGCCTATTCTAGCTTCCTCTCCCCAATCATATCTTCTGAGCTCCTATCATGATCCACAAGGGATGAGAACAGAGACAGAAGGAGAGAGGAAAGCAACCGATCACATCCACAGCTTGGAAAATCAAACTGGTCACTATACATATTATACTTTGAATACTACAGTAATCCACATCCATTTAATAAATTACTGGGGAATTCGTTTTTTCTCTTCAAAGGAGAGGTTGGCCGGAGTGGTAGGCTTACTCACTATTACTAGGAAGAATGTTGACGTCGCTAGGGTCAGAGAGGATTAATACCCCTTCACTGCAACCACCAGATTTTGCAGACTGCTTTACCTCAGCCTAGTAAGAGACAGCTAGTTGGAAAGCAACTACCTTCTTTTACTCGTACTTTTTTACACAAACGTTTCCTTATTAGCACCATGGCAGTCAAAAAAATACCTCAAAAATTTTTCCAAACCCTTAATTATGTTTCTCGATTTTATTGTTTTGCACTTATTTTATCGGTTGGAATAAAATAAGTGCACTAGTGTGACTTAGCTATCGTTTATCATGAGTGGTTTAGTTACTGAGATCTTTTCAACCCATTTGAGTTTGGGAAAAAGAAGATTTACTGCTAGCAGCTCAAGTGGCTTAACTCATCATTCAAAGGAAATGGTCATCATCGATTTCGAGTCGAAAAATATCCTTCCAAAAGATACAAGTTGGATTCATAGTACAAGAATGAAACCAAGAACGTTGGAACTAACAAGTAAAACATATCTGTTATTGCAATGGAGTTCAAAGGGAGGGAGAAGTAAAGAGAAAGAAGGAAGGCACGACAAAGAAGAAAAGAAAGAATGAAAGTAAGGAAGTAAGTAGGTAAGAAAGTAAGAAAAAAGCAAAGAATGAATGGGTGACTGAATGAATGAGTGATGCAAAGAAAGGAAAGAGGAGGAAGAAAGGAAGAAAGATAAAAAGGAAGTGAATTTTCGAAATTTCTATATAAGCTTATTTTCAGGCCCAGTGAAATTTGCAAGATTCCCTGGATCTAACAGAGACTTCTCTCCTTCGGTCAGCTGTCAGTTCAAGTAACTCATTTGACGAACTTGAAACAATTTTCTCGCATTTTCTCAGAACACGGGACTTTCGTGATGACGACTATTCACTGCTGCAGAGCTTGAATTCTTTTTGCCAGAAAATGACTATATCTTGTCAAAATGGAAAATTCCTAGAACTGAAGTGAAATCAGAATTATCTGCAAAATTATTCGAAAAATAAAAAAAAAGTTTAGTAAAGCTTGAATTACAATATACGTTAAACGCCAACGAATCCTACCGAATTCCACAGCTCTGACTTGAAATCCTCGTTAAAATTGAAAAGAAGAGAAAATTCGAGTGTTCGCAGCGACAAGAATGAATATTGGCTACTCCTTCAGGACTTAGTAAAAGCTGGAGCCATGAAAACAGGATACGGTAATGGCCTTAGTATACTTACTTTACGATCCCATGACTTTCAAGCATTCCTAATTCTCCACCGGAATCACCGACCGAAAACCTGATTAAGCAGTGGTGTAAGGAATAGAGTAGTGATGTACTAGAGTACCAAAGTCCTATGGGCTTACTATATTACCCACTCTCACTGAATAAAGTGTAGCAAATTGAAGTCAGTCAAGCATTCCAAGCAGTAAGCAGGCATAGCGAAAGAACCGGCCTATCAAATAAAGAAAAGATGGCTCGTTCTCATTCTTCCAGACAAATCCCCTTCTACTCCTTCCCCTGAGGATCATCAGTGGTTGTGTTAGTGTATAAATGGTATGAGCGGATTTATATCGCCAAATGTAACCAAACAAATGACTGAATAAAGAGTTAAGATAAAGATGAAGTCTTTGGGGTTGGTCAATACCATCTGAGAGATGGGCCCCGCTGTCGGATTCCAACACAATCGTAGGGGGCGGTTTGAATGCGCATGCGGCTGACACAATGATTTGCAGTGGCCTGCCGATGTGAAAGTCAGATTTTTCATTCTCGCAGACTAGTCTGGTGCTAATCAACCGACCCGGGATGGATGGAAGGCTTGGCTGGCTTGGTTAGCATGGGCGAATATCAGTCTAGGATTCGAACCCGGACCTTGGGTACGTGATAGTGCGCCACTTGCCACTCGAATGAGAAATTACACTATTAAACTTGCTTCTGATTGAATATCATCATCATGCACATCCTGCTGATGGCGCACAATCCTCAGATTGATGGCACGAATTTGGTGCTCCTCCAAATTTTTGTCATTGCAAAAGTCACCTCATGCACGAATATTAGAGCTGCTCCCTACCAGAATTCCTGCTCCCACCACTTCGAAGTCGAATTGGAACGAGCCCACACCTGTGCTCATCGCTCATGTAGTGAGAGTCTATACCTTCAGAATTTTCTAGTCCTCTTTAAAAAAAACTGGTTAAATAAATAGGAAGGATTATGGAACATTCTGACTCCGAGATAAAAATGGCAGAAACACTTGCTTCGATTCTTTCCCCCTTAATTTATTGCATTCACCTCATCCCCTTATGTAGGTTGTTTTTAAGCCAGAAGTAGGTCTACTACATATAATTCAAGGACTGGGGATTGGGAGAGTTCTATGATCCGCTACCATCCACGTTTGAAATTTATCGTATTTCCCTAGTAACCGAGGAATCCATTTATAATGCCTCCGTGCGTTATCCAGAATTAGAAAACTAGTGGTTCCAAAATGAAATTTCCAAATCAAGGGTTTAGAAATCTCGAGGAAGGGGTCTGGAGCGAAAGATTGAAACCAGCCATCAAGGACATACTCATCAAATCTTGAAAAAACGAGCACGAGCTCTGATCCTGAGGAAATAGGGGAATTCGAACAGAAGGGAATCAAGGCTTAAAAGTGTTGGAAGGAATCCTTTAATGGGATAAGAGTACAATTTGAGTTGCACTAATGCGACAAAATCAGTCGAGTGGATTACAATGGCGGATTAAATGAAGGGAGTAAATAAACAAGTGGTTCTAAACAATAGAGAAATGGTCTTGCACTGTCTGTTCAAAAAACACATGTCATGCGTTTAGGAGCACATAAGACTGAACCCACCTATGTAGTGGACGGCGTAGTTTTAAACAGTGTGGCCGAAGTTCGTGATCTAGGTTTCCATTATGATCATAAGTTAAGCTTTCATAAGCACTACAAGTCACTGGTGTCTAAGGGGCTTAGAAGGACTTTTAATTTATTCAAGGCTTTAAGACCGAAGGGTCCCTGTGTGTTATTACGAGCCTATAAAATTTACGTAAGACCTATGGTAGAGTGAGGAACTACTATTTTCAACCCTTATCTGAAGAATGACATAAAAGCTTTGAAAAGCGTGCAGAATAATTTTACACGCAAACTTATGCTTAGATGCAAGGGAATTAAGTATTCGGATATACCTAATGGCTCACTGAGTAATATTGAATACGGTTTAAAGTCTTTAGAATGGAGGAGGAAGAGATATGACTTACTGATGACTTTTAAAATTTTGAGAAACCTTGTTAAATTGGAAGCATTTGACTTTTTCAAGTGTTACCGTGCAGCAGAAGAGGTGCATCAAAAAGACTGTCAACCTCCAGGGCTAGGACCCAATGCAGGTCAAAATTCTTTAGTAACAGAGTGCGTTCATGTTTCAACCGTGTACTACGTTCTAACCTGTTTTCATCGAAATATGGCACGTTTAAAAAACTTATAGGTGGGAATATGTGAAAATTAGTTTTAGTTTTGAATTATTAGTTGATAACCGTTTAAGTTGGCACAATTTTGTTTGCTCTGTTGGTGTTATTCACATGTGTGTTGCACATGTCTTTTAATAAATAAATAAATAAATAAGTAAATAAAAGAAAGGGGACATAATGAAGAAAAGGTTAGAACAGAATAAACAGTAAACGGTCGCAAAATAAGGAAGAGCAGGGAAAAGGGAGCAGCTATGGGACTTATGGTAAAGTTGAGCTACACTACCTGCAATAGTGGAATAGTGTGACCGAACCATCCGGAAGGATTGGAATGACAGAGTAGTAAATAAATGACATGCACACAAAAAAAGTAAACAAAATGAAACAACCAGTATGAATAGAGCAGCACGATGGAAATTATATTAGGCGGAAAATGCGCTTTCGGAGAGGACAGACGGTCCAAAAAAAGGATAATGTCACCACTTGTGGTGTTTTTCTGATGGTTCGTCAAAACTATGAAAAAAACAAAACCGATGAGTAAACACGTAAATAAATGCAATAAACAATTATGATATGGTTAACGGCAGAAAATAACAACTAGAATAGCACGGAGCTCCGCATTGGCAGTCACCAGAGGTTCAGAAAAAAGAAAATTCCATCATTGCTGGTTCGATTATCTAGAGAGTTATGATTGCTGACGTTTGAGTTCCCATAGGATGATGAAGACGACCATAAAAACCAAGTATACAACGAGCCCATTCCGAACCCAGGGCCAGTGTTCGACCGATAATTACCAAACTCAATTAGTTGCCCTATGGAAAGCGTCGATGTTACCCATAAAATGAGAAGAGGACACGCGAAAAGCATTTCGTCGATATTCCATAACATCAGAAATGGCCCAAAATTGGAGGCGAAGATGCCTGGCAGATGCTGGCATCACTTCGGGTTTTTCTTCGAGAATTCTACACCCATAAAATGTGAAACGTTAGAAAGTTCACTGACAGAGAAAAAAGGAAAAAACAGATCTGAAAGTCGGAATTTCATGGCAACTGAAATTAGGGTTTGAAATAAAGGTTAGAGCAAATGCAGAACAGGACCCAAGCTTTGGGCCAGGAAGTCAGAACCAAAGACTAATTTAAAATAACTTCAAAGTACATCCATGGAGTAAATTGAATTCTGCGAAAAGCGCCTGAATCAACGACATACTCTGAAAGAGTTGACAGGTGGTAGTCAATGGTGCACGAGCCATTCAAATGCAGACTGCAGCCGGATGAAAGCATAAATGAGTAAAGTAGTTTGCGCAGGATAAAGATAGAGATAGATACTGTCGTTGTACAACTTTAATACCTGCCACGCGTAACACACCAACTACGATATCCTTTATTGGGCGCACCTCAAACTCAAACTTGGGTAATTAAACCTCATGAGATTAACTACAGCAACGTTAACAATAAACAAATAGGTAAACAATAGGCACACGATCTTCAACGGCAAATGAGGAATCAGATTACGGAGACCAATAACTGATACACGTATAATAGTCAAAAGGGAGTAAGTCAGAGAAAAAGAAACTTCAAACAATAGTACACTAGAAACAACTACAATAAAAACAAATACAAAAAAAGTACCGGTAGTTAAGGAGATAGAATGAAGAGAACGTGTATAATAAAAAGAGAGGGCGCAATAGGAACGAATAGTCAGGAAGAAGATTCTGGAAAGAACAACACGCGGGATAGTCGGGAGCGGCGCGATGACATGTGATCCCGTAGACGGTGCGCTGCGATCCTATATATCCCCCGTTTTCCCGCGCACTGGGCGCAAAATCAATCGATCGCGGCTTGAGAGCCGCGATATTCCCCCCGAGGGCAAGAAGATGGACTGAGGTTAAGGCGAAGTTCATAAGCTCGAATATGGCGCACTAATCTAGAGGTCGACTCCCAGATAGGCCCGCTCGCGCTGAAGGTCACGCAGCCTATTCAAGCTTCTCCTCCTTCCCTCTTTGGCGTCTTCCATTCGTGTCCGGATGTAGTCGCTGTGGTCCGGGAAGTCACACAGCGCGCTATGGTGACCACGGTCACGGCAGTAAAAACACGGCGTGAGGTACTTCCTGCAAGTGGCTCCACGGGCGCACATTCTTTCCAGACAAGTCCAGCATCGGCCTGCTTCCCTTATCAGCTCTCTTCTTTCGAGTGGATCACGGAAGGCCGTGCAGGAATCCGAATAGTGTATTCCTGAGGCCTCGCAGAAGGCGCATTTCATATATCTTTCATTTCCTCTGACAATACGTCCGAGATCAAAGCGACGTGGCGGACAGAGAGGCTCCTGTTCATACTGCCGTAAGATTTCTTCAAAGTTGTGGATTGCCTGCTCCGTGCTACGGATTTCGTTTTCGATCTGGATTGCCCTGCGTCTCAGATTCTCCCTTCGTGGAAATTCTTCAGGAATGTCGTCCTCATCCTCCAACTCGCGCTGGTCTTCGTCCTCAGGTTCTTCCTGTTCTGGTTCGTCGGGCTCCTCTTGCCATACTTCTTCGGGCTCTTCCTCACTACCTTCCGCCTCAGAAAGGTCGTCGTGGGCCGAGTCGGAGCCCATGTCCTCATCGACTGAAACCTGGTCGTCGTGATCGTCGTGTTCAGATCCTGACTCTATCAGTCCTTCAATGAACTCTTCATTTTCTCTTATTATCTCATCTTCTCCACGAACCTTTGGGGTTCCCTCCCCCGCGTCTTGAACTGGTGCAGGTGCTTTTCCGTGCAAGGCATTCTTGACCGCGTCTTGAATATCGAGGTTGAACTTCTGCATCGAGTCGAGTCTATTCCGGGGTTCCCCTTCGAATGGCAACTGCTCCTTGTCCGCATCGTTTTGAGCCTCTGCGCGGAAATCGTTTAGCGAAAAACGGAGAGAATTCAATGCCTGGAGTTGGTCGAATGTGATGTTCTCCAAAGTATTCAGGTCCATTACTAGCGGTTGATTAGGGCTTGTTTCCTGTGGTCGGCGCATCAGAGTCTCCCACTCCTGTGGCGTCATTTTACCCAAGGCGATTAGCAAAGGCGGAACCGAGAAAAGAGTGAACAGTTGAGATCTACAGAAGCGAAACTGCAGAGTGAGGTAGTCAATTTCAAGATTCAGAGAGCCTATTTCGGAAAGACGTTGCTCAGAAGGTTTGTCAGAAAGACGAAGTCTACGGAGTTTCTCTTCGAGAGAAGTAACGGCCTTAGTATGAGTATAGTGGTCAGTACACGTTCTAACAATTTTTTCATACAACACATCAGCATCTGGCAGAGTTGGAATGGCACATTTAAGCTGATGAAGACTTCTCTGTGCTTGACGCAGCTGTTCTTTCAAATTTTCAACTTCGTTCACTCTCTGAAACAAAGTACTGAGTGTTGGAAATCTTTGCAAGGCGCACCTAACTTTTAGTTTACCTCGATAGGCATCTTACTAGTCGAGTATGATTATGAGGCGCACCTATGTAGGGATGACTTCTGAGTGGTTCTTGACTCTGAAGGAGCTTTAATTATTCCAACGCTCAGGTGACTGTCAAGGTTAAAGGTGATTGAGTACAAAAGCTAATCTTTTTTCTAACTATTTATTTATTTATTTTTATTTACTTTTTTTTTTTTAACGCATGAAGGGTAAGATAATGTATGAATGACTGTCTCATATCCTTATCTGAAGTTTATTGTTTGTGCGAGAATGGTGCACTGTCGGTGATGATGAACCCGATGCCTTGGACCGACTTGGATTATGCCTAACCAATTTCCACCTGATGAGAAAATCAGCATAGATTAATAAAGAGCTCGTGCTGAGTATACGGTGGGTGATGTTATAACCCCGATCTTTTTGGAATAGACACGCGTTTTTGTCGATTATGTGAGGATAGGCGTAGTCATCACAGGCAACATATCGTTGAAATGGTTTCTCGTTTTCGAAAGAGAGTGCTTCATCGAACATAACCGAGTGAAAGTATCTAGGGGCGATTTGCGTGATCCCTATCTCGTTTGCGCACTTATCAAAAACTCCGGACGCTTCTGCGACGTAGCGCTGCCGCACGGTGAAGTACTCCTTGTTGGCGCATCCGACACTTCCGCAAAGGGTAGTGCGACAAGAGCAAACTTGAATAAGCGAAAGAATCATGATATGGAAGAGAAACCATTTCGGTTTAATGCCCTGGACGGTACTTGCCATTGTTGCTGTATAGACTTCTTGTGCGTAATTCTTTGGTGTTCGTTGTCTCAAGTTGTAAGGTCGCGTGTGCGCTCTTGAGTTGACCACATCATTTTCGCCAGTCTTACCTGGAGATGGCGTAACCTGTGTAGGTTCGTTGTCATCAGAGATTCGTGCTTCCTGAATCTCGAGTGGTATCAACAGATTTATGGGGCGACGTATTTTTCTTCTTGTGCTTGTAAGAAGCTCTGCTTCACGCACTTCTCCGTCACGACTGTGTTTCAATTCCGTTATACGACCCATTCTCCATTCGTTCCGTGGCAAAACGGGATCGCACACCAACACGACGTCGCCGATGTGAGGGTGTTCGTTTCCCTGTCGGCGGTTGGATAACTGTGCCCTGTGTGTTTCTCGCAAAGCAAGTAGGTATTGCTGTTGCCAAATATTCCAAAAACGTTCTGCTTCTTGATCTGATGAGTGGAGCGCTTCCTTTACCTGGCGCTGGTATTGAAGTGGACGTGTTCCATTCGGGGGTAAATAATCAGGATCGCACTCTTCGGCGGTAGCGCCTTCGCGAACGGGAAGCGTAAGTGTTATATCTCTAAGAATGAAGTCTATTGGGCGAATAGAACTTATGGTTTCTTGAGTTTCTCCTTGATACGTGAGTGGCCTCGAGTTCAAACACGCCTCTACTTCGATGACAAAGGTGCAAATGTTGTCAAAAGAACGTCTATTTGCGCCCCTCAATACTTTATAAATTGCGTGCTTAATGGATTTGATGAGGCGCTCATAAAATCCTCCTTGCCATGGTGCGTACGGCGTTATATGGTTCCACCGTATTTCCTTATCTGCAATTCCACGCTTGATGTCTTCCTTAACTTCCGCCAGATCTTGTCCAAGAATACTTTCTGTGAGCAAGAAGGTTGGCGCATTGTCACAGGTTATAGACTGTGGAAGTCCTCTGCGCGCAATAAATCGTCGAAGTGCGTTTATGAACTCTTCCGTAGCCATACTTCGCACAACTTCTATGTGGATAAGGCGCGTCACTGTGCATGTGAAGATGCATCCGTACAGCTTAATCACTTTCCCGTCTTCTCTACAAGACGGCAGGTCGAAAAAATCCAACCCAGTATTCTGAAACGGGCGGCATTTGACGACCCGCTGATGAGGAAGGTCTGTCATTTCGGGGTAGCGGTACGGTAGCGCATTGAAGCGTCGGCATTTGACACAGGCGCTTACCACTTTCCGAACTTGCTGGCGCAGTTTGGGGACCCAGTACAGTTCACGCACTTTGCTTATGGTATGTTCAATACCTCTGTGAAGGTTTCCATGTGCCTCTTGAATTATTAGTCTGGCTAAAGGTGTATTAGGAGCAATAAACAAGGGGCTTTTCGCCTCGTCTTTGAGCAAAGCGTTTCCTAACCTTCCTCTGGATCTCCATAATAGATTGTCATCTTTGTATAGTCTTAAGGTGTTTTCCATTGACTTTCGATAGTGATGAGACAGGTGCAAGAGTTGATGGTTCCGTATAAGAGCAAGACGCCCTTTCAATGTTTCAACTCCATTTAGGGTATCAGCGTTATCCGCCACTGCCTCCAGTTCTGGGATATTTGTGAGAATTCTTCTTCTCACGTCATAGCTCAAGTGACGTATACATCTCTTAATGAAACGGAGAACAACGGCGGTTACTCTCTTAGCTGCAGTTATCGAGTTAAAACGTTCCCAAGAGAGTAACTCGGTGATGGATGAAGCTTGATTCCCTACAGCATTTACCTCGCAGACCCCGTCACAAGGGTCTTCTTCTGATATGTTCTCGTCCATAGTTAGGTGATAAAAGGTATTGTACCAGTATTTCTCTGGCTTTGTCAAAAAGGATGGTCCTGTCCACCATATGTGATTGTCTAGCTGAAGTCTTGATAGCCCTCGCGTTCCTGCGTCGGCCGGATTTTCTGAGGTGTTCACGTAGGCAAACTTCACTACTACTCCCTCATTCTTCAAGCTTTGGACGATCCTGCGGATTTCACGCAGTCTGTTGGTAACCAGCACACCTAAGCTGCTTCGCTTAGATGGGGACAGCCAGCTAAGTGCTATCTGTGAGTCAGAGAATACATATACAGTCCATGGGTGCGAGGGAATGCAACCTTTCATCGCTTGCGTGATGGAAAAGGCCAGGCGCACAGCTAAAGTCAACGCATTCATCTCCAACTTCGGCATTGTAGTCGTGGCTTTTATTGATGGCAATTTTCCTTTTGCCATTGCTAGTGTGGAGGACACGTCATTGAAAAGATAAGCGCATGTCGCCATTGCGCTTTCGCTAGCATCCGCGAAGACGGCCAGGCTCAAAGGCGCAGAGTGATCGGTAAAGCGCCTGGGGAAGCATTTCTGGAATCCATTGATATCTTCGACGATAGCATTCCACTGAGCGACGACTGGTGATGGCAATGTGGCGTCCCACGTGTAACGTTGCTTCCATAAGTCCTGCTGGAACTTCTTTGCCGGCATCAGCAATGGTACAAGCCACCCCAATGGGTCATAGATTGAAGCAATTTGACGCATAACTTCGCGTTTAGTCAAGGTGTGGGGTGATGATGCTGAGCAACTAATGCTCAAGCAATCATTTTCCGAGTTCCACTTAATCCCCAAAACTTTGTGAATAGGGCATTTAGTGTAGGAACCTTGAGGTAAGTTGTCGCTTAAGCTGGCGTCATTAGAGAGGAACTCCCTCAAATTCATTCCCATATCCTTGAAAATTTCTCGTGCCCTCAGGGACTTCCTTCTTGACTCCTCTTGGGTGTCTGCGGATAGTATAAGGTTGTCAACGTAAAGATTCTGGCGGATTTCATTAGAAAGATCACGATCATCTATTTCGTGCTTCAAATGATGTTGAATGGTCCCAGCCAAAAGGTACGGTGAAACATTTAGCCCGAATGTTACACGTGTGAAACGTAGCGTAACAATATTGTCTTTATCAATCGGCGCGTTAAGATCCTTCACCCAGAGAAATCTTGTCGCGTCTCGATCGGTTTCCTGTAGGTGTATTTGAAGGAACGCCTTCTCAACGTCAGATATAACGACGTACTTTGGTATCCGAAACCTCAATAAGATGGCGTACACCTCAGGAAGAATGAGAGGGCCTTGATGAAGCACGTCGTTGAGTGACGGATTGTTTTTGAAGTGTGCTGAGGCGTCGAATACGATGCGCAACTTAGTAGTTTCCTTATGGGGTGTAATCACCGGCTGGTGAGGGATGTAATGGATTATGTTGTTATCCGTGCAAGGTGCATCCTTAACCTCCTCTATTATTCCCATTTCCTTTTGTTCCACGAAGGTCTTGTCGTATGCATCCAATAAGTTGGGCGTATTTTTGAGAGATCTGATTACTGACTGTAGCCGTTTGAGCGCGATAGCTCTATTAGTAGGTAATGGTGGGTGATTCTCTTTATATGGAAAGCGCACATAATACCCATCCGAGCGCTTCTGAATTGTTTCCTCGAAGAAAGCTGCAACTTTTGCATTTGTTGCTTCCTTTTCTGCGTTCTTTGTTCCCGTGAACTCACATATGCCTGCAGAGTCTAAGGTCCAGTACTTATCCCATCTGTCCAGTTCTTCATCGAAGTTGACTAATGAGTTAATCCATGTTGGAGTGGTCTCTGTGGCCATTTCTTGCTTGCGCAGTCCTTGTGCATCTTGCCGCCCTGTGAGCAAGTATCCGAGCTTGGAAGGAACGAGCTGCAGACCTGATGGCAGCTTGTAGTACGGTTGTGACACGTTCAGAAACGTCCACAACTGGTCACAACCTACAAGGATCTGTGGTTTCGATGCGCTTCTCCATTCAGGTTTGGATAAGCTGATTTTGCGTTGCATGATGAATTCCAAGTCTTCGGCGCTCAGGTCGGCCATCTTACTTGTCGCCATAAGTACTGGCGAGGTGTGGAGCTGTAGCGTATGCCTTACCCCTTCCGCATCCCACAGTTCCAGTGCTGTAACGCCACATGTTGTTTCTGTAGGTTGATGTGTGCCGAAGGTGTATACTTTGAGCTGTTTTTGAGCCTTGCATACAAGTCCGAGTTCATCAGCCAGCTCAGTAGTGATAAATGATTCATCGGCGCCAGTATCCAATAGGAGTTCAACGTTTTTCCATTGGTTCTTCAGGGGGTCTTTGACCTTCGCTACCCCTGTCAGCAGCAAGACCTTGCTACTTCCTTTTGGACTAACTGTTTCGTTCCCAGGTGGAATACCCTGATTCCTGACTGTAGAGAGAAGAGCAGTTAGGTTGTCACTATGGTCACTTTTCAGTGTCTCATTCCATGTATATGCGCCTTCCTCGGCGTCCACCGTATGTGCCTGTGCGGTGGCTGATTTCTTGAATTGTGGCCTCCCTGTGCCACTGTGGCTGTTGCGCTTTTGCGCATCCGTTTCAGTGGGAATTGTGTTAAACTCCTTCTTGCGATATTCTGGTCGCATTTGTGGCATGTAAGATGACTTCATCTTTGCCGGGCACAATGTATGGTGGTGCTTCTTGCCATCACATAATCTGCACCCTTCCTTAGTGCAAGCTTTTGTGAAATGGCCTGGGGTGCCGCAATTCAGGCACCTACCTTGGTCCAGGAAGACCCTCTTCCTATCTTCAGGTGACGCGTATTTGGTGCATAAAAGGGATTTGTGGTCACTACTGGCGCAGAAAATACAGAATGTGTTTCCTTTCTGCGCATGCTTGGTTCCATTTTCGGCACCACCACCTTTTCTACCTGTGCGGTTGGAGTTGTTGGTTCTCCGCATCATGTATCTTATTTGTTCCTCAGTTTCTATTACCTGATCCAAGTCTGTCAGTAAGTCCTGCATGATCCATGTGCGCTCAGTCGTTGGGCTCTTCAAGCGATGTTCGAGGACTTTTCGTTGGATTTCCGGTTGGAATTTCGATAGTATCTTTTGAGTGATGAACGACCCGTTGAGTGAAACACCTCGTTCCTCCAACTGGGTCACAATGGGCCATATGTATTCGAGGAGACTTCGTTGTCCCTCAAGGGTTGGCCTTTCTGCCTGAGCTCTCTCTAAGCGCAGCTGTAAATGATCTAACAGCTTAGTTTCATCCCCATACTTGGCGCGAAGAAATTGAACTGCATGTGCGTAGTTGTCTGCGGTGACGGTAAACCTTCGCACACATTCCTGTGCTTCACCACGCAGCGCCTTAATGAGGTAATTGAATTTGAGAAGCGGTGATAGGGGCTGACTATGGATGTTCGCATCAAAGAGCGCCCAAAAGTTCTCAAATTCTACCAGTTTTCCCGAGAAAGTTGGAACTGGTACGGTGGGGAGCTTCGGCCTAGTCATCTCCAGCAGTTCCGGCGCAGGGGCTTCACCGTTGGATCCATGGTTGTCCAATTGTGTGCAACTCCTCGCGGCTATTAAGTTGCCCTCTAGTCTAATGGCTAGCGCGAGTGCTGAATCCAAAGCTTCATGCGTCTTTTCCACGTATTCCTGCGTTTGGATTTCCTGTTCCTCTGAGAGCGGTCCTTCCAGTGAGTCCACTAATGCTGTAAATGCTGACAGCGCATCCTCCACCTGTTTTGCCGCAGCCCGCAGTTGGAATACTGAGGACTCAACTTTCAAGACCAAGTCCGAATCCCCTAGGGTTGAAGGATTTATCGCGTCCAAGTGCTTGCACCCGTCAATGATACCCTTTAAGCTGTTACAATAGCGTGTAAGAAGAGCTTTCTGTGAACGTAATGATGTGTGCCCAACCATTTTTTTTGTTTGTCTGTGCAGGAGACAATTCTTGATATTGATTATGAAGAAAAATCAATAATGATTCGAAAGCCTGGAGAGTTACTTCACTCAACTACCTTGTTCGGCGCACAAACTTGTGAACTTCAACTTCGAAGTGAGCTTTTTTATGAAAAAGAAAGAGTGCGCACGAAAAACCCAGGTGTCAGTAAAGTAAAAAAGACGTGATTGTATAATCGAAATGTGCAACCGTCGGCGCCGTGCGCACAGAAGGGATCAATCGATACGAGCAAAACTACCCAAAAAATCAATAGTAGCAAAACTACCCAAAAGATCAATAAGTGCGAAACTGCCCAAAAAAATCGTTGGCGCAAAGGTTCTAAGAATCCCACTTTGAATGGCGCACGACTTAGAAAACTCAATTCAAAAGGTTTAATCTGAAGTCGTACCTGTTCCTTCAGGCCGGAGTCCGATATGCCCGATGCACCATAAAGTAGTTTGCGCAGGATAAAGATAGAGATAGATACTGTCGTTGTACAACTTTAATACCTGCCACGCGTAACACACCAACTACGATATCCTTTATTGGGCGCACCTCAAACTCAAACTTGGGTAATTAAACCTCATGAGATTAACTACAGCAACGTTAACAATAAACAAATAGGTAAACAATAGGCACACGATCTTCAACGGCAAATGAGGAATCAGATTACGGAGACCAATAACTGATACACGTATAATAGTCAAAAGGGAGTAAGTCAGAGAAAAAGAAACTTCAAACAATAGTACACTAGAAACAACTACAATAAAAACAAATACAAAAAAAGTACCGGTAGTTAAGGAGATAGAATGAAGAGAACGTGTATAATAAAAAGAGAGGGCGCAATAGGAACGAATAGTCAGGAAGAAGATTCTGGAAAGAACAACACGCGGGATAGTCGGGAGCGGCGCGATGACATGTGATCCCGTAGACGGTGCGCTGCGATCCTATATATCCCCCGTTTTCCCGCGCACTGGGCGCAAAATCAATCGATCGCGGCTTGAGAGCCGCGATAATGAGCACTGGGTGGGCAACCGAGTAACAGAGTAGGATCTGAGGTATAAAGGGTAAATGAAGTCTACTAGTAAAGCGGTGTCCTAGTACAGTGAGGGAAACGGTCGACACATAGTCATAAATAAAAAGAAAATGACAATAATTGGGCATGATTTTGAAGACAGTTGATTGATCAATCTGAGTAAATTTTAACAAATATAAACAAATTTTTTATGAGGTAAGCATAAGAGGACTTCAGTAATAATAAAATATCGTTACAAAAAATTTACCAAAGGATGCACTGGTCCATGTTTAGCCCTTACTTCCATTCCAAATCCGAAACTGACGATACTGTTTTGTAAAAGCAGAGGGATCATTCTGACACTCTCAATGGGTTATGATCCAAAAAAAGTTAAAACTATAGAAATCCGTTAAACCAAGAAAAAAACAAAATTTGAATAAAGCCGCTTTAGTAATTCAATTGCTTCAACAAGGTTTTCAAGGTGGATTCCAGTTGAACGCACAGCGCTTAGTGGTATAGTATTTTTCCTGAAGAGCCTTTAGTTTGGTTTCGTTTTTCCGTTTTTTTTTCTGGAGAACCAATTGAAGTAAGTAAATCATCACCTGTTACAGTACCCGAGTAACCTAGACATAGTTGAGCAGAGTGCAAAAATTTTACCTGAGAAAAGTTCCAATATACCCCAATAATTATAGAAATAGACGAGGAGCAAGCTATTGATCCAGTAAGCGAGAAAAAAATTGAGGAGGAGTAGACCTCAAAGCAACCGCTCAACGATCAAATTTCCTAATTATCCACACGGATTAGACGAGATCGAAAGTTTCTAAAAAAATGCAGTAGATAAAAATTAGGCTGTAAGACTTCCATAAATCAGAAAGCAAAAATTACTCCTGAAGTCTCAACTGCATCATTCTTTAATTAGTTGGTAAAGAAAAACTCTTGAAATTTTATTTCAACCTAAAAAAACTAAATCGGGATGAACTTCCATGTTCGGTCTTCTTGAAACCTGGGCATTTTACATAATGTTTCAATATTGCTTTGCCGTACAGGTTTGTTATGGTTGAGTCGAAACGTTGACCAATAAATCGGGATGTTTTTTCAGTGTCAGTTCTAGGAAACTGGATTGGGATAGAACAAAGGAAATTCTTTTCTTGAAGATCCGATTCTAATTATTGCGTTTATGTTGTTTTAGTGCAGACTTTCCGGGTAATTAAATAAAAATTCCATGGAAATAGTTAGGTTCCAAATTCCGAAAAATCCTTAGCAACAAAATTTACCTAAATAATTCCATATGTTAAGGCCTAAACAGAGGAAACAGAGGAAAGGAAACATCAGAGCAATACTTTTAGTCTTGGTCGGGTATCCACTGTTGATGTTTACTTATTGCAAAATTCAATATCAAGTCACTATTAATTGTTGTCATTTTTTATCAATGATTATTTCATTATCACTCCTATGTATCTCGCCCATACCACCAATCCTCTTTCTGGTATCAATTGTTATATTCTACGAAAGCTTATTATGAAAAAATGGAAACGCGTAAACAAGTATAAAAGCAAATCCAGACAGTACTTGCTGGCTAGCTCTTTACTTTTTCCAATATCATCGTTGCCCAAAATTGTAGCAAAAGTCAGAACGGCTATCTATTCATCTCACAGAGGCTTTTGTTCTAGACTTTGAACTGAATTAATTCTATATTTGTAAGATGTGATAAAAAAATGCATTTTTCTCAGACTGTTCGCTTCTTCATTAGAGTTCCACAGCAACTATGTAGGGTTTCCATTTGAATCTTTTGAAAAAAAAAATCATGAAGTCGAGAAATTTTGCTGCAAGTTTCTGCACTTTCCTAATGAGCATGTGGGAATCTGCAGCCTTAACTGTCTCAGACTCTTGGAACAATATAAATGCTCATCAGCGTGTCTACTGTAAGGTGTCACTGTGAGTCATTCTAATTTGAAAAGTATATATCTCAGTGTTTCTACTCGACTAGATGAATAACCAAACTAAAGAGCTTATGGAGGTTGCTGCACTGTTGCGCCGTGCGATGAACTTGCACCCTGACCTAAGGACGCACCCCACTTACCAATTAGTGTAATGCATCAAGTGATTCGACCACGAAGATTCGCCAATGAAATTGTCGTGGGAAGTACCACTTTCTCATAAATGGGAAATTAGGCCAAATAATGATGAATGAAAGAAACGTAAAAGCCCGGTAAGCGCGAGGAGAAAATCCATTTGGTTCCAATCTTCTGTTTAGTGATTACTGCTGATACTGTGATTGTGAATTAACAAACAGACGCTTGAATTACTTTACTTGCTTGAAATCTAGTAAAAATAGCGAAGCACTGAGCAATGGCCAATAGTCAGGATGATAGAGAAAGGATGAGCGTGTAAGGTAGGAACACACCTGTGCCTCGCTCGATTTCATCCCTCATTAATCAAGCGGCCGGAAACACTGCTTGAGGGCTTGTTTATGTTAATGTTTTCGATTAATTCCGAAAAGATACCAGTAAATAAATAAGCTATGAGCCTTAACAGTAAGCAGTACTACAATGTGTGACAACTGCGACAGTTGTGATAGCCATTACCTATTCTTTTACACGGCAGCACGATGAAGAGACTACAATCATTCATGCGTTCATTGATTCTTCAAAAGTCAAAACAAACAAATAAATTATTTATTGTGGATTACGGTTGCTCCCACATGCTGACAAACGATGCAAATGTATATTAGAGAGTAATCCTGTATTCATGAGCTATGCAGAAGAAATTTCTGCTACTCACACTGGACCCATTAACCTCCCTCCACCGGGTTCATAAGAAGGAAATGGAATAGATTAGAATAGGAAATGGATAAGAGGGAAATGTTTCTCTTGCATCTGAAGGAAGTTTTACAGATCTATCAGAGACAGCGGAGCTGGTGTGGGTGCAAGTGGCACACTATCGCACACGCATGGCCACGGGTTCGATTGCCGGATTGATGTCTAAACTAGGTTTGCATGAAATAAATGTTTTGTTTGACTATCAGATTATTCTAAATTTTGCCAAATAACCTGTATCATTCAAAATATTTCTTTCCTATTTCACTGACACTTCGGCCATGAAAAGATAAGCCCTAGAGTGGCGTTAGAATAACTTCCATGTTCAAAGCAGCTGTCCATGTCTCTACGAGAAAATGGATTTGGGACAAGCGCTGTGAAGTCACAGAACTTTTCCTTCATGCTCTAGGGTATGCCAGTTGAGAGGTAATACTGGTGACGCTAATGCAAGCGAAATATTATTCGTAATAACTATGACGTATTTAAAGTATAACTCATCATACCACGTTATGGATTTTTTTCCACAAGCAAATGTCCACATCAATTACCATTACATCAAGAAACCATTCAGGCGTACTGAGCCGAAAAGCATTTGGGGCAATCCCCATCCCTGGTGCTTGTAAACGTGTATTATCGAAGTTCCCAAGCCGGAAGTGTACACAGGGATCTTTGAATATTTCAATCGGCATAGTAGAGACTCGATAGAGTAGTTTCGGGTCGTAGGATTGGCATGGGGCACAAAAAGGTCAGTGCCTGCGAAAATTAATACTGAAGTTATTCGGTTCGTGTAGGTGGGGAACCGGCACAGGTGTGTGGTGCAGTAGGAACGAAATTGTCGCGTCGCGGCAAGAGAGAAGCTGCGGGAATGGAAGAAGGAATGTAACAGAATGCAGCAGCGAGTAAGAAATTAAGGAACAAAAGAACTAACTGTAGAAGCATGACACAAGTAATAATCACATAGCGACTGAGCTGTACGAAGAACGCCAAAACTGTTATAAAGAGGCAAATAGTCCACGACAGCCGCGTGCGGCGGATCGATTACACAAAACCGTTCCTACTGCCCGTCTCCCCCGGCAGAGTAATAGTAAATGACAGAAATGACACGGTGTACGGTGGTATCACATGATTGAGAAAGCTGTGGACTGTAATTGAAGCAAGTGTCGAAATTATCATGCACCATATCATAGTTTTCGTGCACCGTACCAATCCCTCCGTACACCGTACCGAATGAGAGTCAAAAGTAAGCTCCAACCAATAAGTAACATCGGTACGGTACACGATGGGATCGGTGCGGGGCACGAACGTGATGGCATAGTTCACGAAAATTTCGAGACCTACTACGATTCCAGTCAGCAGCCTTCTCATTCATGTGGTAGCAATTTTACACTGGCTTTACTTGGTTATGGGTTTCTCTCCAACGCTGAGAAGCTGTCAGAATCTCATCCATGGGGCCCAGTAACGACCTGCCTATTTGATGACAAAACGACATCTTTGAATAGTGGATTTGCCTAATATATACATAATGTGTTTGAGAGCTCAAAGCACATGGCAGTAATGGTGGAACAAATGAGGGGAACTAAAGGTCCATTAGGCGTAGATAGCCGTTCAAAGCACATCGATGCGGAAACGAGCGCTTATGATTGTGTCCCGATGGTTGTCACCTTCGTGAAGGACAAGAATATCGGAAACTTGTTGTTGGGAAGACCACTTACTTACCTATGCGAGCCCAAGGTCTCCGCTCAATAGAAACGAAAAGTTCGGTGGTTGGTGTTGAAGATGATCTTAAGAATGGGCCAGGTGCCGAGTACCCGCCGGCCAGCGGACGAGCCGAGTGGTCCCGAGGGACGCCGAACTCGAGACTCTCGGGACTTCAAACTCTCGATATGATTTTAAATGGTATTGTTGATATATTCTCTAGCTTCAATCAATAGAAAAAAATATAAAAAACTATCCCGGTAATCAGTTCCCTTCTTTTTAGCACCCATGTTGGTCTACTTCATGCGGGCAGGACCAGATCAGTCATCTCAGAGTTAATGGTAACAAGTAAATTCACTGTGCTACGTTTATCATTCACCACCAAAGGCTTAAAATGAGACAGAAGTCAGCATGGAAGGCAAAAGGTCGAAGGCTTGACTTGATCTATCACTCTTGAGGGTGCACCCTTGTTTTTACCTCCCTCCTAGAATTGCAGTGATGGTTGAATACCTACATATTTGTTCTACACAAGGACTTGTGGCAGCCAGTAGATGTACAAGCACGGATTAAATAGTCATTTCATTCCCGGACAACTGAAGTACCATTAAACCGATCTTGGACAGATAGAAGAACTCTAGTGCCTGGACGAATTTCGTTTCTCGATTTGATCGCATAGCTATACATTTGATGGCGCTGTCCTACCTCTAACCTAAAGTCATGGTAATCAATGCAGGACATTCATGATATCATTGGTTATGGATTTGACATTTGTCTACTTTTTCTGGCCAGTATCGATGATGCTCAAAATCTTTTTGTGCTGTATGACGCACATCAAAGTGCACGGAAATATGTAATATGACGAATATTTAGGAATTCATGGTAAACATCAGTGGTCTCATATGTTCACTCATAATCCACGCCATAGCAGCACTATAGGGAGCCAATATCTACCCCATAATGATTTCCTATTATAGCGAACCACAGATCATATGGACATCCTCTCATGAACAACACAATGGTCTATACTCCTTCTGTTTTCTCAAACTTCTCCACCCTACTGGTTGAAAACTCCAATATTCCGAGAGAAGACGAGTTCTAATACAATCCAAATGGAATGTGGTTAATTTAATCATGCAGTTTTAGGATAAACTATTTAAAAAAGGTCTCTTTTCAAAAGGCATTGTGGGCAATGCTGGTAGATTTGTCATGGGTATCTTTCAGAGGGGATGGAGGTGATGTACCAGAGACATATTAACACTCGCATGTTCCTGGGATCGAATCCACGCCGCTCACACCAACTAAGCCTTCCATCCCGCCGGAGCCTACCAAATGAACCAGGCTCGTTTCAGAGGATAGAAGCACTGAGCTAGCTAGCTCACCTCGCATGTCATGGAAGACATTAGGGTAACTCCCATGAGTGCACCTCAGCTAATAGTCCTATAATCATAATCATCACTTCATTGATTTGCGTGCAGTCACGTTACATCAAAAAATGTACATTTGCAAGTAGACTGGATTGATTCCTCCCTGCAGAAGACGTTGGTAGGAAATTGGACCAGTTTTAGCCTTTAGATCTGTGAGAATTGGAGAAAAACGTCCTGAATCCATCAAAAATACCAAAAGAGTATATCACACGGTTTTTAATACCATAAGGAATGGATATGACATTTAGGGACACAAAAGATGAGAAAATATTTCTTTTTGAATTTTTTTTCTATCAGGAATTGATATGGAGGTGGGTTCCGTAACATGAGGGCTATGTGTGGAACAATAGCAAGCCATTAGTCTTGGAAGAGGCACGGGAAGTTGTTGATGAATAGGGACCAATTACGGTCGTAAACGTTGACGTAAACAAAACATACCGTAGGGTAGTGATGCTTATACTACAAGCTTTCTGGAATTAACTAGAGAACAACCTTAATTGATTTTTTTATGGCTGTAGACCAGAGGAGGTCAGCCGTAGGCATTTAGTTTCTTCCTGACATTCAGCTTGATCTAATTTTACTCCCCCACAAATTCTGACCCATCAACTGAAGAAAAAAATTGAATTTTCAGGGTTACATAGATATGATTTATGATCTACTATAAACCGCCAAAGCAAAACAATTGGAAAGAACTAGGAGGTATAGGTAAGTAAGGAGGTTGTATATGTAAGGGCACGGTCGTTTGAGATTCGAGATACTACATTTGAGTGAAAACGTTATGATGCAGATTAGTGCACAGGCTGCGGAGAAAGCGCAACAATAGGCGGATTTCAAGAAAAAGGACTAAAAAAGGAGCTGTTTAAGGTTAGAGCCAACGGAAGGGGCATGAGAGGGGTATTTACAAGAGCTACCAGTTGTGTGCTATTGCGTGGACCTGGATACATTAAGCAAAAAATGCCGAGAGTTGTTTTCCGCTTCCGTCATGGGTCTGTCTAGTTGTCTGAATTTCCAACATGTGTGTCCTTAGTGAATTGCGCAGTATCTTTACGGAAACGCAGTCATTTCTAAATGTGACGTACAGTCTATACGATTATTTTATCTCTATATAGTATATTATTAAGGATAAAGGATAAAGTTCTTGGAGTTAATCAATCCCGTCTAAGGGATGCGCCCCCGCACTCGACTCCCATTCAGAATCGTAGTGAGTGCATATGTGGCCTATACAATGACTTCCGGTGGCCAGCCAATGTACAAAAAAGCGCTTTTATCCTCCTAGACGAGTCTGCTACCAATTGACCGACCCCGGAGGGATGGCAGGCTTAGTTGGCCTATGTGGGCATCGATCCGGGATTCAAGTCCCTGACCGTGCGTGTGACATAGTGCGCCATTTGCCAATACACCACTCCACCACATTTTATTTCCATATAGTACATATAGTATATTATAAATTATTTTCTTAATACAATAAATTTGGATTTTTTTCATTATATTATTATATCTAGGTTATCAGTGTGACATACTCGGGAGTCGAAGATTTATTCTAAGGAGATATCTCGAGTATCATTCGCATCGTGAACTACTCATTTGCGGTAATTGAGCGGGGCCAGTGGACAGCCTACCAAAAGTCAATAAAATCCTACAACAAACCAAATCCCAAAAAAAGTTCTGGCACTCACTCTGTCGAAGTCAAGAAGATCCAAGTGCAGTCAAAACTATAAAAAATTGTTTTAAAGGGAAATGGTCGAGAAAGGGAGATCGGGATGATGGAAATTGTGCACAGCACAAAAAACCTATCTAATCGTTCATTTATCTATGAATTATTCAGCTAACCACATGCGAGAAGTTAAAGTACAGCTCAATCGAAACGGCATTAGCTCTAGTAGCTTGAGGAAGTTTGATGTACTCCAGGTTCATTTTCTCGAAAAGATTCCGCGGTACAGCCGTTAAGTCTTCGGCCTGGGACTTGTATAGACATTTGTATCGGATTTTTCTTTGGAGCAGATCAGGGATTACATTCATAAGGATATTATGTAGAAGATTTTGGTCTCTGACCCGGCCATAAGCAAGAAAATCCAAGTACGGATTCCGTTTTCAAGGGATATAGTTACCCATCATTAGCCATACTCGAGCAATCATGGCATCGCGCCCTCCTTCGAATCGAAGGTTTATACTTAGCTTGCAAACAGAGTTCTTCCCAACCATGCGATAATCGCTTAATACAAATGTTAGCCGAGCAGCACAAATTTCAGTAATATGAATCCTATTCGAAAGGTAATAGAAGTTCAGAAGTGGACTATAACTGGTAATAGCCCAGAAAAGAAATGTAAAAACAAACAAACAAGTAGTATGTAAACAAACAAATTTATGAACGAGTAATTAGACCTAACATAACATCCTAATGAACAATCGGTTAATACCTAGAACACCCCATACTTGTATATACAAAGGGAGAACCCAGAGGAACGAGATCCAAGGCACAACTACCACCTCTGGTAGCAGGATGCAAGAGTAAACAACATGCTCGAGCAGACTGATTAAGTTGAATGGCCCCCAATCGTTCACAATCTCTCCTTGGCCAGCGGAGGACTAGTTGGGAGTAATGGATTGTTCTTGTAAAGAACACTCATTCAGTAAAGTTTAACTTATTTTCCACTTATTACACATTGTTTGAATTAAATTTCTCGATTATTTTATTATTCTATGGACTATTTATCTAAATATCAAGAAAACACTCAAGGGTGCGCCATACAACACGAAAGCAGAGCCTACAGGGTGATGGTCATTATTGATTGTTATCTGTTCAAATTTCAAATACAGTATTTACAATTCAACTGTAGTACTAGTTAAATTATATAACTAAGTCGACGGAGATGGTGTAGTGGCAAGTGGCGCACTATGACACACGCATGGTCACGAGTTCAAATCCTGATTGACACCTGCCTGAGCCAACCGAGTTTTTCTTCCCTTCGGAGACATTTAATTGGTACTAAACTCGTCTAGATGAATGAAAGTACTGTCTTGTACATTGTCTGGACACAGCAAGTTTGATGCAATAGACTCACACTTCTCCAGTTCCTGAAGTCCGAGGAATAATTGGAGGAAAAGCAAAAAGCAGAAAATAGAGTGACAGGAACTGAACTACAGTTCAAAGTCTAAACGGCAGCTGGGATAGACTATGAATATGTGACGTAGGTCGAAGCCCTAGGCCGTACGAACATTTCAATCACTAGAACGTGATAATAACGACGTTGCTAGAACGAGCAGAGGTTCTTTTCAACTAGCCACAAAGCTCTTTCTGTGAAGTGTGTGGTAATTGCATATGTGACTTCCTCAAAAGAATAAAAACAGTGATATAATAATTTTTACAGAGCCTAGTCGATATCGGCGATATTCCAGAGTATGTTCTCAAGTATGTTCCAGAGTACATACGAGGGCTGATACGCCATCTAGAACTACCCTAACGTACTATCCTCTTCTTTAGGTGCAGTCAACCTATTAATGAAACCTTGATTCGACTCGAGCCCACCTTCCATAACTGACCCGCCTATGTTTTAAAACCTTTGCAGTCCTCCCAAGCGAGGGTACTTCTGGAAAAGATCGTGAAGATGGTACTGTGCCTGACGCCATTTTTTCTCTTTACTCAGCCTTTCATCTATCTACAACAAAACATCATTTCAGCTTTCGATTCAGAGCTCCGCTTTCACATGTGTCACTTCAGACTTATCAACCATGGAAGTTTCCTGCGAAAGTTCTCGGCAGCATTCGTTACCGTCTCCACAAAGTTCTTAACTCTAAAAAAAATCTCCATACTTATAGTCAGAAGAAACGAGTTAATGGTACGAGTTATGAAGTGATGATGAAGTAAGGCATAAAATAATCAAGGTTGCTCCAGGATAGCTTATCTCCAGATTCAGGTTGTTATCTAATCAAAATATATACAAATCCATAGAAACACTAAGGTAGATAGAACTGCACAAGGATTTCGAAGAGCTTAGCAGAGCTCAAACATCAGCATGTTCAAATTTTCGGCCCCTAATCAGATTTTAAGGAGAGTTGGGGAATGGAACAAACGAGGGCAGTTCTTCAAAAGAACTCTTGAAGAGATTTGCCTTCACGAATCAAGGAGGAAAGGATGCCATGACAGCGTTTTTCTTTGAGAAAAGAAGCATTGTAACGGGAAAAGCTGTGTACTGATAGTGATACTGATAGGTTTGAACCAATTGAATAGTCAAAAAAATCAGTCAACTGTGCACTGAATAGTAAATAAAGGTAGATTAATAAGCAAACAAATAACAGATCAATAAAGGAGTCGTAAAAGTGGGAAGCGATACCATTCTAGTACATAGCTTTTTACTCCATCTGAACTGTATTCGTTTACAGAAAGAAGTTCATTCAAGTAAGAAAGGACAAATAATCTGAGCTCACAAATACTGAAATTGTCCTTTCGGAACATCTATCCTGACTACCATCGGAACGATGGTATAAAAAACTTACATGCTAGGTTGCATGATAAAAAATCCCCCAGACTACCACTCGATTGTTGTGCAGTGTTTGAGTTGGAAAACCGAAAAACTCTCAGAAAGCCTACTTTCTCCTTCAAAACAAGTAAGCAAAGGGAGCAATCTTTGGAATTTTGAGGATTCGTGAAGAAAATGAGAACAATTCAGGTCTACCAGGGGTTTTCGCATTACAAATTAGTGTTTTCGCCTTCGACAGGGCCGACACCAACGTCAACACAAAGGTTTCCTTTTCTGAAACCAGCTTATAGTACTTTATCAGTACCTGTTAGAGGGAACAATAGATGCATTAAAGCATTATTTCAAAAAGAAGAGCTTTCAGAATTATAATCAATAGAATCAACGATTTGACAAGTTATAGAAGACCATCCGGATGGCTGGTTGGCAGAGAAAAATTCAAAAATTACTCAAAAACTTGGGCAAGTCAACCCAATTTCAAAATTCAAGTCACATGAAAATCCATATTCAATTCGAGAATTCTGAAATGAACTGTACTCGAGTCCTGATAGAGTTTGGGCTATTTTTGCGTTTTATGATTATTTTTGAAAACCTTAACTGAATGGCCCACCTCACTCTCATCAAGATTTCTGTCGCGGAAACAAAAAAGGGGAGTCTTTGCTGTGGCCGAAGCCCGGCTACTCAAGACATCGGTATAGTGGGGACATTGGAACATCGAGAAAAGCGACGGTGCCATTCTGAGGAAAACTGCAGCGGTCAAGCATTGTTGAGCAAATACTTCAAAAGTGCAAATCCACCATTAGGGCAGCACCCAAATGGTTCCTTTGCACCGTAGATAAAGGATTATATGCGACGATCAATAGTGAAAATGAAGGTTGGAAATGCGACTGGTCCGCATGGGGTATAAATCGAGCCATGAAAGGCGCTTGACAGCTCTGACTGGGTGACCTACCTGGTTTTTGAACGCTTTAATTGCTGAGGGAAGAATTCAGTCCCAATTTCATAGAGGCTATCAGCCTCACCATTAATGGCACAGCTCACGATAATTTTGAGGTACACGTTTCAATTCGAAAAGTGGAAATGTAGGCTCGGAAAAGTGCAACGGTAGTGGAAAAATGGAGAAAGCGAGAGAGTTCGAGGGTTTCGAGAAAAATATGGCTTCTTAAAAGTAGGGAAAATAAGGGTTGGACGAGATGACTATGACAAAAATAACATAGAAGGGGTATTCGGACGAGATTTCAATTGTTGCAATTGCGCAAAGAGCTGACTACATCAAGCCAGAACTAAGCAGAACTGCCTTTTTTGTCGCTTTGGGTTATGGCAAGTTGCTTGAGCCTCTTACCTGGGTTCTCTTGGGAATGATGCAGCCTATGCAATGCCGGTGAAACTCGTCCGGGGATACACACGGGGCAAACTTTGAGCCTTTACAACTCCCTAACTAGGCCGTTTTCCGACCTAATAGCGCCAGATATGGTATACGAGGAGACCTCAAATTCATCCTATGGGGAAATCTCAGAAACCGTTTTTATTGGGTACTGTGCCTTCAAGGGGAACGCTACAGTGGAATCAGTCTAACTGCCTATACCATCAACAGTATGAGGTGCTTGCAGGCTCAAGATTAAAGGAACTTTAACTGGTTTCTCTGGAACGGTTACGCTTCAAGGACCAAAAGCCTGCTTTTACAGCTCGAGCACTAGGCCAGTCAATACCATCTGCCACCTTGGTGGCATGTCACTGACAGCGAGAGTGGGAAGGAGCTTCAGGATAACTTGTGAGGTGACAGGACGTATGGGGGAGTAGCGACTGATGCTAAGTGTGAAGAAGATCAAGTTCTTAAGCTCAAAGAGTGCGCATAGCCATCCGTAGACTGCCATGGAGAGGGCAACAAAGGAGTTCAAGACTGAAGATCAACCTTGCCGCTGACGTCAGAGTAGTCTAGGCTCGAGAGGCCCGAAAAAACGCGGCATGAATGAAGAAGAGCGAGTCTATTGGTGTCGTCTGCAACCAACGGAACGTCAGGAGATGCAAGGAGAACGGACACAAAGGACTATAATGCTCTAGCGAATGGTGACTCCTGCGAAGAACTGAAAAAAGGGAACTTCACTTCCCTAAAATGAGGATGCTGAGGTGGACTTGAGATGGACAAAGTTGGACAAGGTCTGGAACGAAGACATCATGGCGGTTAAGTGAGCAGCTTCTGCACAACTGAAAATGAGAATGCAGCTGGTGCAATGGCATGGACACGTACTTATGGGAGGAGGGCTCAGAATCACCCGACAAGAAGGGAATTGAAATCCGAGGCTCAAGAGAATCGCCTCTAGGAGCCACAGAGAAGAGGTGGTGAGGAAAGGTCAAGTACTTCTCTCCAGAGTAGAAGTAATGGCAGTACATGCTCTAGTGGCACATGCACGGCGCTGCCTTCCATATAAATTGAACTTGAAGACTAAGTAAACATTAGGACAAAACCCTTGACGCGAACGACATCCATTTCATATTGCAGTAGGGCATATTTAGGATGAGCAATAATTCGAACAGGCTAGTCGCCTCACACATCAGAGAAGTGCTATACGGGGTTGTTGCCTGATATCCGATCCGAGGTCGATGGGGGACTCACGAGGTTTAAGAATTTGGTCTTTGAACGAATTGTTAAAAAAACAATGACGCCTACTAGTTAAAGGCCATCATACACTTCACCACTTCTCCAGAAAAAGCCGGAAGCCTCTTCCGAGAGTACAGCTTCAGAAAATTAAGCTCAATGAAAAGCCATGGGGACTATATAACCGGTAAACCCTTTCGTGGGCGAGAATCATTGCGTGGCCCAAATTCGTGGGATGCCAAAGCAAATGCTAAAATTTTGATGCTGAGCGATGTTTGGTTTTTGCCGTCACTCTATAGCATCCCAAGAATTCTGCTCATCCCTCCAGCATGCATGAATGCTTTGGAAAATTTTTCCAATTTCAGTTGCTATGGATCACAATGTACTACGCGAGGCCGCAAAAGCATCAGGGTTCAGTAAGTAAAGCCATGGCTCCTTAGGGTAACCAATATAAGTCAATCGCCCATTTGGAATGCATGGACTCCAGAGCCCTTGTTGACGGAATTCTAACTGGGATGTGAAAACAACTGGAGGGAACCAGTAGTGGTGTTCACTGGAAGGGAAATGACGAACACAAATTTTATAAGTACTGAGCAGATGGGTTCAAAAATCGGTCCCTTCCTCTGAATGAATGACGTTACCGCCATACTCTCATCAATGACCAACATATAAACAGCCTTACATAATTAATGTCAATCACATTTTGTGCGTTAATCACATATGAATAATGAAGTAATAAGGCCTTTCATAATTTAAGTGCAAGATCTTCGGCAACGGATGGGACTCAAACTTGTACATTTGCTTTTTGAATACCGACTATTTTTATCTACAACCGAGATCTAAAACGTTATCTTGTTTTTCTGACAACAATCCTCGAATAAATTAAAAATTTCCAGAAATTACTCACCGTCAGATTCAGAAATGGCCTAGCTGGAGTGGCTTCGAGAAAGTGACCAAAAATACAAAAAAAAAAATAGTGAAAATACGATGTTACTAGGACGACTGTTTTTTCCAAATTAATTTTCTTCCAGAAAATACCTTGATGGTATATATTCATCTGACAGCTGAAAAAACAGTAATTGGCCGCCTAAAGTCTAGTTATGAAAGCTCAGTAGTGGTGAGTTGAAAAAAGATCTACAAAAGGATTCTCTAGTAAGTATCGTCAAAGATAGGTGAAAGCCAGGAAGAAGTGAACCTGATCAGAACCAGTTCAGTCAATAGTTGGCCATCGAAGTTATTACGATTTGGGCGTAGTGAACAGTGATGTTACTGATTAGGGTGGACGGACTTGTCGATAGCTGTCGAAAAGCTTTCACGAGCGGAATACTCTACCGATGGGAATGAAAACAGCCCTGGAGCTGAAATCCTTTAAATTGACCTTGAACACCTTTGAGTTTCAAAATTCTCAGAAGTCCCCAGAAGGTTGATTGGAAAAGATGATTGGTTTCTCATGAGGTGCGCAAAGGAGGATTAGATAAAATAAAAAGTGAAGAAGCATAAAACAAATAGAGTAAGTCAGTGCAACGGGTATTTCAGACCATCAGAACCATTTGAACGCCGACTGAAGAAGGTATACTGATTCAAAACAACTATGGAAAACGATTTTGGAGAACTTCGGAATCAGAAAAAGCCCTGCCAAACAAGGTACGAGAAAATAGCACCCAACCAGGGAGCAGCCGTTGGCATAGAATGGATAGCAGCACCCCTATTCTTCTATTCATGGACGTCTAGGTCAATTTTTCATCAATCCTCTGGGATCAATTTGCTCTCGCTTGGTGGTTCGCTAACGAGGTGGTAGAAGGTTGCCGAAATTAGCTAGCTGCTTTTTCTCATATTGCCAAATGACGTATTCATAAGCTATTCCGAAAAAATCCTCAAGCTTTCAGATAAGCCATAGAAACTTTGGACCTCCTCTACTCGAACAATACTATGAACTGTACTGGCTATAAGCCCTTCCAACATATGATAATCCAAGTAAACTGAATAGAACTGGAAGGAAAAGTAAAAACCGGTCTTTCAATGGTATGCTGTAGCTCAGGATCTTTTCGAGATCTATCGATCGACAGCTAACAGTGTAACGTGGGCCGGCTATAGGCCATACCTATTAAATGATGGTGTGTCGTGAAAGATCAAAGTAAAAATACTTGCTTTACATCACGTTACCGCTGAGTATACAGCTTAATTAGGTAGCAACGGCTGTGTATAACAGCGAATTATTAGCGATTACCTTATAAGATCAGACTTCGTTCTCATTCGAAGATGAGCTGAAATTAATCTAGGGTGAAAAAGTTTGCAAAAAACTACCTCCAAAGACCTTCCCTGGGGTCGATTAAAGCTGATCATCTACAGCAACGTTTTCGAGACATACCAAAAGGAAAAGGAGCAGAGGTACTGATAAATGAAATGTTTCTGGACTCATTGCCTGTGCATGCATTCCCACCTCACCTTATTAGATATTCCCCTTCCCGAATCCGTTGCGGAGTTATGTGGGAAGGTAGAAGAACGCAAACTTGTTTTGTGAATACTGACCAGAAAACTTAGATGGAGATTATATACTCCTGAGTGGGGATCAATGGGAGGATACCTGATTGCCAACTGGTCAAGTCACACCATAGGGGCAAATCTTTATTTATAGGTGTCACCGGGTCACGGTAATTTCTAGTTGAAGTCACACGCATGGCGCATTGGCATGAAGGATGATTAAATCTTATCTAGCAATCTTTTAACCAAGCAGTTTCACAGAAAGGTGTATATCGACCCGCAAAGGGGAGATGGGAGACAAAAAAAAATTGAAAATTCGTTAGACCGCCAGTGATTAGAACTTTTTATAGGGGCAATCAAGTATTTATAGGCCACGGCAACTTCCAATAGGGGTCAAGTGCATGGCGCATCCGCACAGAGGGTGACAGGTGGTCTTTCAATAACCCCCTATACTTTGGGAACAGGACACATTCGAAAAACCACTGGAGGCTTCAGAACGGGGGTCTGGACCGAGGAGATAATATAGCTTGATGTTTGATCAATGGGCAGCCTCAAGGCATCACTTTGACGAATGCGCCTGTCCACCCGTCGTCGTCGGAATGGCGATTTGGGTGTCATTTTGATTGGAACGAAGATTATATGAAGACCCACAAGCCACGAACATCGGCCAAAGGTCCCCAAAAAAACTACGGTACGGCTCAATCATACCAATTCTATTGAATTCTTGGGATAAATTCGCATTCGTTGAATACCTGCATAATTGATGTATGTTGTTGAAGGAATTGACGTCAAAGCAGTAACGAGTAGAATTTCAGACGAGTTTTTTTTTGTTGAATTCCGGAAATTCCAGCAAAGAACTCGTCTTCTGTCCAAGAATTGTACTTGTAATTCAATAACACTTCAACAAATCCATTGAATTAGCTTAAGTACACTATACGACAAGGTACTCTCTATCTCTCCCGTGTGCTGCTGGTCCTTGAATGAAGAAAGGGGAAGGGAATGGGAAAGGAATTAGTGGCCCCAGGGAAGAGCGCGAGTTTTTCCCAAACCTTTTTACACCAAGAAAAGTTTCACGTCAATCAAATTGCCGCAGCAAGCGTCACGCATCATCCTCGCGTTACAATCGAACAAACTTTCGTTCCGAAGATTTCGTTGTTTACGCAGACAGGCTCTACGTAGTGATGAAAATACAAACAAGTAAGCAATATCATTTGATCATGGTGAAATAGAAAGACTGAAAGTGGCGTAGTTCGCTCCTGGTCAGACAAACTTATTTGGACGGTTCCACGAGGCTCACGGATCAAAATACTATAGGTGGCTGGACAAATGGGACAGATTTCTACGGATCAAGTGGATGTAAAGGATACCTGACAAGACCAAATGCTTTTAACTTGAATGCAATTCTTTAAGCATGTGAAATATCCCAGAGAGGGGTACATTTGGGGATACGCATTCGATGAGTGGCATTCACGAGTGGCAATCCGAAGCTTACTACTTTTTTCAGTTATGTAAGGAAGCAAGGTAACTCTAGGGTAGGGGAACTGGACCAGATCCAATCCCAGAGGTTGGCTCAGTACGGTCTGAAAGAACGGAAAGAACCTAGGGCCCATGTCTCTTCGAGTTTTTTCGAGATTCAAAAAGCTGAATATGACTGTGCTAACTGGTTATACCATTTCTCAATAGTCCCATTTTCTTTTTTCTCATTCTAATCTTTGACGTAGATGGCTCTAAAGTTGTGAGCCGGGTGTGAGAAATGAACAGAAATAGGTACAATGGGAAGACAAGGTAATGAATAAGAATGTTTATTAATTAGAAGAGGTTCGGTTCAACAGAAAGAGATCCATAGCTAAAATCCCGGTGGAAGACGAGGCAACGGACAATGCGCGCAAGATCCATTGTTGCCGTTTTGTCCGGGAGAACCTTGCGGACCAGGAGGACCTGGCTGTCCAGGTTGTCCCGGCAGACCTTTCTCTGAAATAGTACACATTCTTCTGAAATTGGGCGTTAGCATGTTTTTCTATTAGAAACCAGATCATCGTAAAAGTATTTCAAGTTTACCTCCAGGTAGTCCAGGAGGTCCTCTGGCTCCTGGTTTGCCTGCAATTCCCTTCTTTCCTTTCTGCCCAACAGCTCCAATTTTTCCTGGAAGACCTGGCGGACCATTTGGCCCTGCTACCTAAAATATAAGTTTACGATTGGTAAATTTTGGCATTTTTGTATCTTAGAAGATTTCTTATCCCTGAAGGAACTGACAAATGAGTAGTAACGATAAATTCATACCGTAATGAGTTTCCCAGGTTCGCCTCGGGGACCTTTGGGTCCCGGCCTTCCTGGACGTCCAGTTGGCCCATGGGGACCGATAATGCCAGGTTCTCCTCTCATGCCAGGCTTAAGCAATCGTTTTAGTATCACAGTTACTCGAATGTTTTTTGCATAAATACCCACAGTTCCTGCGTGTCCAGGTGCTCCCTTTGGTCCTGGCAATCCTTTAGGTCCGGCCGGTCCGGGCGGTCCTGGCTGACCCACAGGACATATTATACATGGTTCTGGAGGAGCATCAAGGGGAGGCAGGACTACTCCACTCCTTCCCGGCTCACCGTTTCGACCCGGTGGGCCATCCATACCATCACGACCATCCTTTCCAGGAGGCCCTGGGGGACCAGGTGGTCCTTGTTGGCAGGTGCAGCCTGGAAAAATAGTCTAATTGTCAAGATTTGTTAACTTTCATAGTCTGTGAATTACTAAAACATTAGCTTAATTCTGATGGCCCCTACAAATGAGTCAGAACGGTCACAAGACCATCATTTCAAGTCAAATCACTCACAAGTAGACGCTCTCTTGACTCCAAGTGGTTTAGCCTGACCGTAGTCATCTGGTTTTGAATCCAGCTCCGAGGGATCGGGTGACTCTGAAATTCTGCATAATTTTGACTCAGACCAGGGACACCAGATGCAAGGCTTTTCTCCCACAACGTCAACTAGTAAGAGACTTCCGGCGCAACAGCAAAAGCTAAAGTAACATACCGTCTCGCTGTTTCTGCTCAACCCAACGTCCAAAGCTCCATTCCCGTCGGAAACGCGCTTCGCTTGTTTCGGAATCTCTTTTCCCGTGGTGGATATTCAGCGAGTCCTGGGCTGCGAACACTTCCACCCATAAATCGCGAGTTTTTGCCTGAAAACACCCAAGGACTCAATCCGAACTTGTCTTGCTTGACCTTGGCTCAAATCAGGGCTAAGACCTAAACCATCTACTGCTCCGCTGAGTATGCCTGTAGGCTTTTCAAAAAGGGTAAAGAGGTCAGATAAAAAGCTTCACCAGCTAGATGCTGCCTGATAAATAACTACGTGCCTTTCAAAAGCATGGCTTACTCTCCCTGAACTATGCAATCCCAACTGTATTTATAAATATATTTACTTACCCGGCAATGATCCAGCTCCCCGGACATGTGTGTTTGCATAGTTTGAACATAATTGTATATTAACGGAAGGCTGACGACTGAAGACAATACAGCTGACGTTGAAATCAGGACCTAAATACATATGTAGCAAGTTCTCGGAGCCACCCAGTATGCCCTGTTAATAGTATGGGGAATGATAATGACCTAATTGAGCAGACTCAGAAAAATGATTAGCTTCAAATTGTCTAGGTTAAGGTCTGTGTTGTTTCAACCTGTACATCGTTGAAGAGGGTATGGGTCTAAACAAACACAAAGGGAACTTTGTGACTGTCCAATCCGCTACTTGTCTCAACCGGTGCGGAATCGCTCGCGTGGGAGTACAAACACCAAAGCCTGAACACACCTCAGTGTGCTCCGTATAGCTGCACACTGAGGGGGGAGGGATGTTTAGTGATCAGTCGTTTTGAGATTTTCCTATAAACTCGTTTTTTCCAAATTTTGTTTATAACCTACCGCAATGAATGTGACTTTCCGCAACCGCTTGGACTCTTCCGATTCTTCCATGATGAAGTCCATCATAGGAGCTTCCTGACCCTACAAAACCCTATACTGAATTTATTGAGAATTCACGCAAACCAGCAACAGGAGACTATGTGGACTTCAGGAATAATGATGCATTTGAGTAAGTTTATCGGCTTGAATTTTTGAAAGGCACCTGTTCAGAGGTTACCCAGTGGTAATCACTGTGTTACTCCATGCGCTCCCAAGATCGTACTAGAGAGTAACTCTCGAAGATTGAAATACTTCTATGTGGACACTATTTCCTAGCATAATGTACGATAGAAGGGCACCCCACACGCACGGTTGGTCAGCTTTACCAACGACGATTAGTCGGACGATGAAGGCAGGCAGAGTGATCCTTGTGGTTCTCTATCCTACCCTTCATTACGAGAGGAAAAACAGCTCCAAAAACAGTCGATCCCATATCGACTTACCCTGCTGTCAACTTAACCCCTTTATTCCCTACTCATATCAAATCTGAACCAGCCAAATGCTCGGCTCTGTATGAGCCAGGCATTTGATTGGTACATAAAAGTACAGCAACGTTTGAGTGGTTCCAGCAAAGTTGGTACTTCAAAATAGTCAATATTTTCGGCACTCAGTATGAAACTGTTTCCCTCTAACTAGACAGGAAGGGTGAAGGTGTGCAGATTTGGAGAAATTTCGGAGGAACGATTTCGAGAAATATCCAGACTTCCACTCAGACAATAAGAAAAAGTAATAGAAAGCGATCGACCGGACAGAATGACGTAAGAGCCCTTTGAAAGCGATGAAATCCGTTGATCGGCACCTGAATCGTTTATATATTCAGGCCGAATGCGACGGAGATGGGTGCGCCCAGATATGCCCGACTCGATGAGGTCGTAATTTCAGAATTGCTCGATTGTAAACGTAACGGTTACAATAGTGGTGAAAACATGGCGTCAGATTGCGGATCTATGCCGAATTGGGACATCACCCATGCGACAGCTCTCACTATTACCAGATAAGCATCACATTTCAAAGATCACCCTATACCTGAAGGAAATAAACGTAGTGCCATGAGACGACCCTACTTCACGTGTTTTTCCAGAGGTATTTTCATGGGACTAGATTCTCACAGGGAGCAAAATGGGTCTTTGTTTGAGTGAATTTCAGATTCTTTATTCAGTACTCAACCTCTTACAGCTTCAATCAAAGTGCAGAGTGAACAGATCCTTCGGAATAAAGTTGTAGAACGCCTCGTGCCACTACGCCACAACCTGTCAATCTATGCAGTATTCCCTTACCTGAGTCTTTCTTCAGCTCTCAATTCCTCTCGTCAGACGTGACTGCTTCCCATCCATTTTTCAATCCTCTATCTCAGAGCGAGCGGGAAATATGAGGGTTCCCCAATGTTCCGAGCCAAAGCAGACCAATGACATGGATGTCATCGAATAATTCTTTATCAAATCTAATTTTACCTCTATTCACCTTTAAACCCATAGAACAGCTTTATGAAGATAATCTTTCTCTATTTAAGTATTATTGTACTTTAAAATAATAATTCGGTTCTATTTACTAACGTGACTACTCATTCATGCAAATATTAAAGCTAATTCAAAATTATCAAATGAAAAGCTGACAATGCAGCTTACATCGTTTGTATGGACAAACTTTCGTTGAATCTCGTTGATAGGTCTTTTGAGACATCACCGGGAAATGACGCTTCCACACGGGTTTCCCTGAACGTAAGACAGCTCCCCTGGGGCATTTTTATTCGACGAAAGTTTTTTCCATTCAGACGGTATAAGTTGCATTGCCAGCTTTTCATCCGATAATTTCGAATTAGCTTCAATATTTGCGTGAATGAGTAGCCATGTTAGTAAATAGAACCGACTAATTATTTTAAAATAAAATATTACTTAAATAGAGAGGGATTATCTTCATGAAGCTGTTCTATAAAATTACGCTTCCACACGTGTTTCCCTGAAGGTAAGACAACTCCCCTGGGGTATTTTCTAATTTAAACTATCATAGGAAAAGATTATCCTCATTTGTAAGTGCATTCTGCATGGAAGAGCTACATAAATCCAGTGTAATAGGAAAGGCTATGGTTCGGAGTAAGGGTGCCTATCAAAATTATGATGTTATTTATAAATGTTTCACCCAGTAAAAAAAAATAATCAGAAATACTCATAGTGATGATAATGAATTGTATTTCCCTGTACTTTGTTGATCAGAACCTTGGGAAAGCGAGAAGAAAATGGTGAAGAGGTCAATGTGAATGAAATTTTGGCACCGAGCTATGTGTTTTAGAACAGCACAGGATCGTGGATTCTCCTCAAGCTGTTACTTATCTTGTAAAAGATCCTAAGGGCGTCAGAAAGTTTCAAATTCCGTGATTTTGTCATTTCAGCGATGTCTGCTAACAATATTCCAGTTCAAGAAACTAGTCAGGTTCGTATCTTTGAAATACGGTGATACTCGTCAAATAGTTGTATTATCTATTTTATTGGTTTATGTCTTTCTACTCACAATATTCAGGCCGTATTCCTATAGCCGGCGATTGTGTAGTGGCAAGCGGTAGCAGGGGCACTATAATAGGTCGGATGGTCATGGGATCGGATCCAGGATCAATATCACCTAGCCTTCCTTTCTTAAGGGTCGTACAATTACTACCAAACTCGTCAGAAAGTGATGAAAGCGCCAGAAATTCATTGGATAGGTTTCATAGCCACTATGATTCGAATGGGTCTCGATGCGGGGGCGCACTTCAGGTTTCATTACGCCAAACGCCCTTACTTAATCCTCTCTCGAAGATCGCCTCTTTTTCGGCCATTACACCATCATTTCAATGACGAGACCGATTTATGGCTTATCTTTAACAACTCTATTATCAATGCATGGTAAGTAAAACTTTTGAGCGACTTAGATAAACTCAACACGGCAAAATAACTGGGCGTTTACTAAAACCAAAAATACTATCAGATCGTATAAATAACTTTTTTGGGGGATTTACTCATTCATATGTAGGGTGATTCGGCTTCAACGAGCTGCGTCACTCGGCGATGACACTATGTAAAAGTAGCTCTTATTTCACTGAATAGTTGCTATCTTTATTACAATTATTATGTACATGACTATAAAAAATCTATCCGGATTCTTGGCGTAGCCAGCCATGTCTGCCCCTGGTTCAGTACCAGGCCTCTCTCAATTGATCGAAATACGCTTTAGTTTCCTCGGTAGCCTGAAAATGTAGCATGACATCAAAAAGAAATGTTCAAGCTACATATATTTCAAAAGACGTGGATCGATCAGCAATAAAGTCTAGAGCTTTCGGTGGAGTTTTTGAGATGCGCCCCGTATTCGACTAAGATTAAAAATCGTATTGGCATATTGAATGCTATGTGCCTGAAGGTTTAGTCGGCTTAGGCAAAAAACAAAGTGGGATTCGTTTCTCTGAGTGAAAAATTCCTAAGTTATTATTAAGCTGCTTGTCAAGTATCGATAGGTCGGTAGATGCCTAGTCACTTCATCGGTTTTGTGAACCGATAAAATGACTAGGCATTCATCATTCCTCTGAACTGATTTCCCCCACTTCCCTTTCCCACTCCCCCCCCCCCCCCTCCCATCTTTTTGGTCCTACAAATTCGAAGCCGATCCGAGTTGCAGCTCTTCAACAATCTTCAACAGTCAGAGGAAAAAAGCAGAACTCACATCAATCTTCATATTCCTCCCTTCGAGATCAGTCAGGTGATGAGGAGTGTACTCTACATCTGACTTCATTCTCGGATACACTAAAATAAATTTGACTGATTAGAAACATTGGAGCCATTGGCTGGAGACTTTATCAACAGAATCTCTTTTACCGTTCCATTTCTGCCTACAAAGTCCATTCAGTCAAAGCTAAAGTGTGGGTGACACCACAGTGTAGGAACATGGTAAAAATCATCGCAACATGCCCAGTGAGAGCTACCCTGTAGTGGGAATCCAATATGTGGCTAGAAAACAATCAAGGAATAGGAAGATGAAGTTTTTGGGGTTGATAAATTCTGCCCGAGGGATACGCTCTGCATTCGACTCCCACCAAGAATCGTAGTGGTATATTGAATGCGTGTGTGACCTACACAATGACTTGCGTTAGCCAGCTGATATACATGTCAGTACTTCTATCATACCAGATGAGTCTACGACCCAGTACGGAAGAAAGGCACGATTGTCCTAGCTAGATGTCGACTTGGGATCCGAACCCGTGACCAAGTGTGTGAGATAGTGCCCCATTTTCCACTACATCACGTCCGCCCTTAACTGAAAGGGAATGTTCAGTTCATTTGTAGTAATTTTAAGAACTCAGGAGCTGATGCCGCTACTTAGCATGAGATCCTGACCACCCACAGGAGGCCTCGGGACACACAGGTTTATGGATCTTTCCCCAGTCACTTCAATGAGTATGACTGATTTAGCATTAAATCCAACTGGAACTCACATTCCTCGAGTATCCGTCGACATTGTTCCTGTAGTTTTACATTGTATTTCAGTATAGTCAATGGCAGAGTGGTGGTCTGTGAAGCGAGTATGACATCAAAAACGAAGCCGAAACATCTTGCCAGTAATAACTCTGTGTAAACTCGCCTAAACCACACAAACTTAGTATTTGTTTAGCTTTATCTTTGTTTACTATTTATCTTTCTGCTGGATAAAAAAGTTAAAGGATAAAGCTCTCGGTGTTAATCAGTCCCGTCTGAGAAATGCGCTGCCGCACTCGGCTTCCTTTCAGAATCGTGGTGGCGTAAGAGTGCGAATGTGGCCTATACAATGACTTGCCGTGGCCAGCCGATGTACAAGGCAGTGCTTTTATCCTCCCAGACGAGTCTGGTACCAATTCACCGACCCCGGAGGGATGGAAGGCTTGGTTGGCCTAGGCGGGCATCGAATCAGGATTCAAACCCTTGACGGTACGTATGAGATAGTGCTCCTTTTGCCACTACATCATGTTTCTGCTGACTAGGATTATTTTACCTCGAATAATCCACGAAACGAGGTGTACAGTTGTCTCTGCACGACATGTACAATCCAACAAGGCTTTCCATTAACCCAGGGTTGGTTATATTTGCATTACTAGAATGTGCGGGGAGCACCGACCGAAAGGTTCACATTATTCGAGGTTTTTTTTTGTGATTTTCTAGAAACTACCCTAGAAATTGTGTGAGAGGACGCTACTCTTTTGTATGCATACAGCATATCAGGTATTCCATGATATCGCAATCGGTTCATCAGATCAGGGTTCAACATGCATAGCGTTGGAACGAGGTGTGCGCAGGACCACTCAAAAGGGGCTCCAAGTCTGAATGCTTGACACAGGTGAAGCTGATGTCTGCAAATGATCAGGCTAAGGCCATAGATTACTCAAGTGCTATGACGCGGGTCATACATTACTGATATACGCATAATTACCGGTATGATAATTATGGTGATCGAGAGGAACTATCATGCTTGTTCTTTCGTTCTCGTTGTTCCAACAATCAAATGAGTCAACCCAGTGAAGATAAGGTAAACGGCCTCACGAAATAGGACAGTTGCTCCCATGAAATTCCCGGGCAGTTTGCTTCATGTTTTGAACTTATCCCGATTTGAACAAATGCGAATAAGTAGAATTTTCCCGAATCTCCAGTATTACTTACATGAACACAAGATAAATTATTAGGCAAATCCACGCGATAATGGTTTGAACGGCAAAAATTACAAAGCATTTGTGCAGATATCGTGCCGATGTGACGTTCTCGTGAACCTAAAAGCATAAACTCAAGTTTTTCAGTTGGAAATTCAGCTCGTATATGAAATCACTACTTTGTCCATGTAAATGATCACGTAAAAGATCGATGAAAAAAAATTGGACTTGACGTTTTGACATTTCGATATTCATGGAACGGATATCCGAAACCCAGTTCCTATCAACTGTTTAGCAAGATTTAGAGCCGCTGGAAGTGAATGTTCAAGACATATCGTTTAATCTGGCTCCAAATAGCACCACATAGAACTACTTTCCTTCTAGATTATCGAACCTAGTGCAAAGAAATCCAGTCCTATTCCCAACCACTCAAAAATCGGGTGCACCCGTTTTCTCTACGGCCGATCCTTGCTCAGCCCTCCGACGAGGATTTGAATACTTTCGGCTAATAGTCAACCTCTAGAGGCCAACCATCAAACCACCGTGTCAGAAACTTTGTGAAGAAGAGCTGGGACATTGCTTAAGATGGAAACGCCACCTTATCATCCAAAAAAGATGACGAATCATACCACAAGCTGGTATTCCATCCGTTTAGCAAATAAGGTATAGTATTTGGGGCCTACTGTTTAGCTGGATCGTATTTTTACATATATTTGTTATCCATTTTTATACATTAGTTGACCACTGGACTGTAAATACTAGTGGTGTCACCATGAACCTGAATATTGCTAATTTGGGTACAAGAAGTACAGTAGCGCTCAAAAGTATTCGGCCAAACGCTTCTTCACTCGTACTTTTCAGTCATAACTCCTTTCCTACTGGATCTAATCAAGCGAAATTTCAATATGTGTAGCACTGGTGCAGTGTGAATATTTACCACTATTAACCTGCGTTTTGATCATGTTCCAAATATCCAAGAAGGCTTAAACAATAAATCAACTGGAAGTACGAATGATGGTCCTTCAAGGAGTCCTTTCCTTTTTGCCATGTCTTAAGTGTACGAGCACTAATGTTGAACCCATAAGAGAAGAAAAACGTACATAAGGTCGGAATAACTGCAGACGTCACAAACTTGCCTTTAGCATAGTCTACAAATGCCTCCCTATAGTATGTGGATATGGCTGTTTCGCAGTCAAGTAGTGTTGGACAGTGAAAAATATGCTTCAGCTGAACATATCAAAATTTCATGTGATTTGCTCCACTGCGAAAAAAGTTACGGCAAATTAAAGTTGGCCGAATACTTTTGAGCACTACTGTATATGTTCTTAAGAACGCAGTCTAGAGTGGAGATAGCTACTGGAGGGGATAGAATGGCGTATACAGTACTCAAAAGAAAAGGGAGAGTTTCCGCGAAACCTCTTTTCCATAGTAGGATTACTTTTTTGTGAGCATAGATTTTGTCTGAGTTACCGTATACCGTGCCTTCATTAAATAAACCCTTTTCAAAAGGGATCATTTGCTGATTTAGTCATTTAGTTTACGATATCAATAGATTCTAACGTATATTTAGTTCTAGTGTATTAGAGCTAAAAATACCTGATAATTATGAGAAGAGCACAAGGTGCCACGATTCGTTTTCCATTTCCGGAAGTTCGTTTTACGTACGTAAGCCATTAACTGAAGAGATATTTTTCAAAATAGACTAGAATACTACAAAATTAGAAAAACTCTCGTCAGTATAACATTCGAATTACTTGTTTTTCATATACAATCGGAAAAGTGTAAAAACGCAGGTGACGTCTCAATGATGCAATGGATAAGCTCTTCAAAAGAAAAGGAGAAGGTTAGGATATTTCTGTCAATGGCTTGGCCTTTACCAAACCCTAGCTATAATACTCCTGAAAGGTAAAGAGCGCGACTGCCGAGAGCGAGTTGGGCCAGATACGATGGATGTGAGTGATAGGAAACCATCGACATATCAACCGTCTTGGTCTAAAGTTCACCACCATGAGATGTTCGCCCACTTGAGCTAGGCGAACGACATCCCTCACATTCGATCGTGGACGAGGGAAACTCGGAGTCCTGAGTATGTCCATGGTCAAAGGTGAGGGAGGTCGTTTGCCTAGCTAAGGTGGGCCGAACATCACATGGTGATGAACTTTGGACCAAGACGGTTACCGAGTGGATTCCTAGAGCTGTAAAACGAACAAAAAGACGGCCGTCAGCGGGATGATCAGACTTCTTTTTAAGCTCGCTCTGAAAGAAACGAATGCTATGTCTGGTCCCTCGAAGAGGACGATCTACTGGACTATCCTGGCTTGCGACAGGGACGAAAGGAGAGGTTATGGTATTAGCTCGAGCAATTCGTAGCAGGTGGTACAGGTGAGTAGAGAATCTGCACGAGGCACGCGCGTCACTCACTGGCATCTAATCTTTGCCCTCGTTAGATGGGTATTAAATTTGAGGAGCTCACACCGCAAAAACCTATTATGGAGCAGAAAATCAAACTCACCCCAATTGAAATTCCGTAGATAATTAGAAATATGAAGGCTGATAGGAAGTTAGTTACCACATGCTTTTTAAGACCACATACTATGAAATACGAAAAGACCCACTGAAAACACAACAGGTTAAGCTGAACGCCAAAGACGGCTTTAAATTGTTCTACTTTTCTTACTTTTCAGGTACTTTTCAGACTTCTATGACGGACATGTCTTTCATATGGGCCCTCACTCGACTTCTATACAGGGCGAGACATTTCAATGTAAAAAAGTCGCTCAATTAAGGCCAGCCAATACAACCTGACCTAGCTAGTAGAGTTACAGTAATGATAAAGTTCTCGGCTTGATCAATCCCGTCTGAGGGATGCGCCCTGCACTCGACTTCCATTGAGAATCGTAGTGGCGTAATGAGTGCGTATGTGGTCTATACAATGACTTTTGATGGCCAGACGATGTACAAGTCAGTGCTTTTTTCTCCCAGACGAGTCTGGTACCAACTAATCGACCCCGGAGGGATGGAAGGCTTGGTTGGCCTAGGCGGGCATCGATCCGGGATTCGAACTCCCGACCGTGCGTGTGATATAGTGCGTAAATTGCCACTACACCACCTCCGCCAACCTAGATCCGTGCAATAATTCTCTGGTGATTAGGTCACCCTCTCTTTCTAATTCTCAGGAAAGGCAGAAGTTGAAGATCTCTCACAACACAAGAACGTTCCAGATACTGTATTCTTTATTAGACCTTTCAGGGTTACACGCCCTGTTTCAGTTACCGTAAGAAGAATCAAGCTTTCAGAAATCTCTATTTGGTGGTGTCGATTACTCAAGTATGAAGCTTATTTTTGTCTGAACAAAACTTCGGGAAGAAACACTGATGGAAGGAACGAACCATGGAAGCGATGCACACTCCGATTTGTGGGATATATTGCTCATTCTCGTATGTTCGAGATCGGACAGTAGCCAAAAGCCTCTCGGCGGCAATAAGAAGCATATGGAGACCACCTGAAAGACCACTAATCAAAAAAGCTAGGACTTTTTTTACTGTGCAACATTGCTACACGTAAGAAGTTTGTTGCACAAAGTTGGAGGGGGGGGGGGAGGGGGGTGGAGCTCGTGAAGGATGTGCGGTACTTGTGGAGCTATCCTTAATTCCAAAATACCGGCTTCTATGGGGAAAACACAGAGTTTTGATATTTAAGGTGAACCGCTGTCCGAGCAGCCCTCATTCAGATGACGGAGCTTCTCACAGCACACAGCCTACCCTCACTTTAGTCAATCGACGACTTTATTTGTAATAAGGCACTGCCATGCTTAAAGGCACAGTTCACGATGATTCTGGGGTACCCCTTTTTATTCAAAAAGCGGAAGTATAGGTTGAGAATGGTTTTTCGGTAGTGAAGAGAGCGAGAAAATTTGTCGATTTCGAGAAGAATAAGGCTCCTCGAATGTAGGGAAAATGAAGGTTGGACGAGATTACCATGATGCAAATAACATGGAATTGGTATTCGGACGAGATTTCAGTTGTTGCAGTTGCACAAAGAGCACAAAGAGATTACATCAAGCCAAAAATGTACAAAAATCCCTTTCACTGTCGCTTTGGGTCATGACAAGTTGTTTGAACTTCCTACGTGGGTTCCCTTGTGAACGGTGCAGCCTCTACATTGCCAGTAAAACTCGTCCACGCCTACCGGGCCAATCTTTGAGCCTTCATAGCTCTCTAACTAGGCCGTTTTCCGATCTGATTGCGCCAGATATGGTTTACGAGGAGGCCTCGAACTCATCCTATGGAGGAATCTCGGGAACCATTTTTATCGTGAACTGTGCCTTCAGGGATTACGTGGGTCTTAACTACGAATTTAACAATTTGAATTTCAAAATCACCGCACTCACCAGTATACATGCTCACATCGCGCATATCACCAGCCGTTTCTAGAGCTGGACTGTAGGGATCGGCATCTGTTATTAGAACGGCCAGGCAGAAATACACCCTCCATGCCGAAGTGATAATAAATGAGAAAATAAAGCTGTTTAGAATCCATATCAGATTCGTATGTACGACGGCTCGAAGGCGTGAGAAGGCGAAGGTGAACATCATTGAGACGACAAAGCCAACAACATGGAGTAATAGTTCGAAATACAGAAAAGAATGGTAGAGCGTACGGACGGATAGCTCTGAACTTTCTTGCTCACCCATCGAAAGACCTGAAAACAAAACAAGTAGTTCTGGTCGAGTGTGGGCAAGAACTTACATGGGAGCAGGAGAAAATTGGAAAAATCACAGAGATGGCGATAATTACGTGGGGAAATGAGAAACAATAGTTCATGGGAGCAGCATGTGACTCCCACACGAAATGGGAGTTTTCTACCGTATTGAGCCACAGGCGACATTCCAATGATCCTTAAAATGACGCCTTGAAGGGCAATTCGGAATTCAATGAGTAATATTTTGGAAAAAAAATGTTGTACAGTAAGAGGCCGACAAGTGACGTCATGTGTGTCATAAGGTTCTGTTTCTCGTGGTACAAGTATATCACTGAGAGCAAACACAATCCTATCCAATATAAGTCCCAATTGGAAACTAGGAATGGATCAAAGGACATGAGGGAAGAGTTACTTGTTAACACTGGGGACAATAACTTGCGTGTGTTACTGTGAACTTGCTAACTCTCCACTGGCGTATAGCAAGTTAAATGATCGGAAAAGCGGACCTAACGCCCTACGCATCCTTCCCTTGGTCTAGGGGGAGGTCCTTTGCCTACAGTTAATTTTCCCGCTTATTAATTAGCAGCTTGTGGAATTTTCCTTTAAATGAGGTCACACAATTTCTGCACTTTGTTATCGCTTATTATCATAGTGTACAGCCATTACTTTTTAATTTCATTACTTCGTTATCTATTATACGTGCAATACACTAATTTCAAATACCTAGAAAACGAGAAAAAAGTTCCATTAACACTTAGTTTCCCTATGTCGTTACCGATACTAAATACATGGGCAATATTGTAAGAATATGTGTTCGACCTACATGAAACGAGTCTTTTTAGTGACAATGAGATAGAGTATATATAAGTATTATTCAATGGGATAATAATGTATCTTTCCGATGATACAGTTGAATGACTAGGTTCATTAAGGCCGCTTTTTCAACTATTCTGGCCAATTACTCATTCGAAAACAGCTCAGGAACTTCTGAAGGGTCACGAAGAATCCAAAAAAATTGCTTCAATTCGTACAAGTTTTTCGAGTTGCTGAATTTTCCCTCATCCTGCACTTATTACTATTACAGATGAATGAGTAATCGTTGCTTTGAAGATGTCGAAGCACTCGGTTAATCTATGCTCAGAAAGGCAGTTGAGAGGAAATGAGAAAAATTGAAGTCTCAACGATTGAAGTGTGACTTCGATGAGTCAATTGGAGGCTTTTTTTACGTAAAACGCTTTCATGGCTGAGAATTTGGTGAAAATTGATTCTCTCCAAAGCAGCTAGTACTGGTACTGTATGTACTGTAGCAATCCTGGTAACATGAAAGCGCAATGTTCAGGATACTGTATGAGTTTCAAGCAACGATTCGAAAGACCATTCGCGTCTTCCTAAGCGACTAAGGATGAAGCAAGCCTTGCGAGCTTAACCAGTCATTTTGGAAAGCTACCGAGTTCCATTCAAAATCGCAGTGACGGTTTGGAAGCCTAATGTCAATGAGTTGCGGTGGGTATTCAATGCAGAAGTCAGCACTTTTATTCCCCAGACAAGTCTGGTGCCAATAAATTGATCGAGTTGGATTCAAGGCCCCTGGTTGGCCTAAGCGAGTACCTATCTGGGATTTCAACCGCAAACCACAGGTTAGTGCTAGCGTGCCACTTGCCACTACACTTTAGGTTCTCTTTTTGTCGAAAAACCATCACAATTCTTGTTTCTTTTTCCTTTTTTCCAGATTTTTCTTCTAAATTATGAGAGAGTCCGGGGTCGATCAAAACTAGGGATTTTCGTGAAACGACTGGAAGTAACAGACTCCAAGCGAGTATCTCGATCACAGCTTTGGCTTCTTAGAGATTTACTTCATGATTTCTAAAAGTCTGAAGAGTACTACTGATTTTGGACCTCTGATCAGACAGTATTGCCACTGCCCCTACTCCTACTTTGGTTACACCCTGAACTCAGGGCGTGCACTTACTATAACTCACGAGAGGGTCGAGTTACGTCACCACTGGATGACGCGGGATCCCCTTTCATTGAAGTCTTTCAGAAGTCCACTTCTGGTGCAAATTAAAGGCCATATCACTTTATAATCCTAACAAGCTGGTCAATATCACGTGAATCTCATATAGACCTGGACATTCTCCAAAATTCCATCTTCCCTAATAATTCTGCCTGCCGACAGCGATTGCGTGGTATATCTTGAGAGAGCATAGTCCATTTCAGGAGCTTTTACTATAATTAGCCCTAGGAAACGTCTTATTGCAGCTCAATTCCTGGTTTTTCGCTAAGCAAATCAGCTGCATTCAGATGAATGAGGTTAAAAATCATTTGCAAAATAACGTTTGGCACGTGTTCCGCACAATTAGCGGCAATTTCAGTGAGTTTAGAAGAGTAGGGAGGTCAACGATTCTTACGCTTCCCTACGTTTCCCTCTTTAGACAAGAAGTAAAAGACCACCCACACAGGAACCAGACATGGAAGGAAACCAATTGAGTGTCTGACAGAACATTAAAGAACATCACTGATTGACTTATAGTTCGCTCCCAGTGCCACCCTGTAATTTTCGATATTAAATTGGATTACGTCAATAAGAGAAGGGTTATTTCCACATCTAACTTCTTGACCCAGAGGATCCAATGAGGGATATGGAACTGAGGGGTTTATGCAGATCATCCAAGGTGCAAGAAGATACTGAAAGAGAGAGTTCAAAGGAGATCGCAGTCAGTCTCAAGGTAGTGGTACATATTAGCGGCTTTTAAGCCTACTACGAACGGCAGTTACATAGCAGTAAGTGATAGCAGTTGCAGCTTGGATGCTGTGTCTGCAAAACGATAAAGCCTCCGTCGACAAATAATCTCCCTTGGGAATAAATCCCCGCGTTCGACATTGACTTAAAATCGTGCAGGAGTATGGACGAGTAGTTAGTCTTTAATCTGGGCTCTTAACAAGTTTATCCACCCCTCAAAGTTGTGATTTATGGACAAAACTTCAGTCACGGATGGGCTCGAACTCGCACTTGTGTTTTCCGGGGAGGGACATCAAGAGGTGAGGGCAAGCGGGGTATCGGTGGTGGGATAGAGCACGGTGCCCGGAAAGTACGCAGTAAGTAAGTACGGGTTGGAGTTCCGTTCGAGACTGAAGATTTGTCCATAAATCGCCAACCTTGTGAGTTTACCCACCCCGGCGATAACTTGGGAAGTAGTCGATGTACAAGATAGGACTTCCATCCCCCTAGACGGACATGGACCAACCAACTGGCAACGAGAAGATGGCTGGCATGTAAAGTCAAGCAAGCTCTGCCCTGGAATTGATACCCGGACCATGACCCACTACAAGGGCTAGCCATCTCTTTCCATATGCTACTTGGAAGCAAATAATTGTCGGTAGGGAAATGATACGGTCACTTTGAAGAGAAGAACAAAAATCGAGTCTGAATGACGACGGAACGCCCATGTGCAGATAGCCGTGAATGTGACATTTCCGCTGTCGTGCAAATGAGGTTCGCTAGCTCCGCCTCAGTCTGATGACGATCCCTTATGTTTCTATTAAACGACAAAAGAAATTTTCGACCTAAGCGGTGTGAGGACAATTGAGTTCTGATGAATTCCACTGAATGGAAAGTTCAACTATGCAACGTCAGCGGCGAGGAAATGTCTGTAAAAGCACAATTTCAAGGTTTGACTCGAAATCATCTATTTCACGAACCACTGGGCTGAAACATTTCTTCTGCGAGTCTTCTGGAAAAAGGAAGCTTGTTCAGGTGTCAACCGACTTCTCAAACGATGCGATCTTCTTGCTACAGAATCAGAATCACGTCAAGGACAGTAAAAACGGACTGCGATGAAGCGACATGGGTCCAGAGTGGATAGTACTGAACAAAACGGTCCGTTTTCAGGATTCGTTAGCCCTGCTCCGTATGCTAGTACTTTTCATATAAGCTGTCAAAAACCAATTTTGACCTTACCCACCTTAGCTTGGGAGTTTCATTGGGGAAATCAAGCGAATGTATGTTTGCGATGTAGGAGGCGACTCATCGAAGGGAATGAAATATGGGAAGTTCTGCTCGCACTAGGCCCAAGGGATCCTGGAGGCGTTCATTCATTTTAATAGCATCATTTCTAAAGCCAAAATGTGTCTGGCAATTTGTTTGCTTCGGTATATCCAAATAAGTAAGCGCCTGACTGACCATTACGCCTCGTGGAACGAACACGAACCCAGCCACTAGAGAATCACATACTCATCGAAGTTTAATGTTTTCAAATGGCCACCGTACTTGAGCTCGATCTATGTGAATACAATCACTTTGTTTGTTTCAGTTTGGTATGTCAATAAAGACTCTCTTGTCTCTTCTCAGATGGATGAGTCCAAGCATCTCGTCGTAGAGGCGTCGAAGAAGCCTCTAGCAGCATCCCTCCTCTCCCTATTCTTAATTCGGAAGAACTGACTTTTGACTTGCTTGTAGGCCTTACCCTTCTTCAGTTTGTTTCTCATCACTGCCCTCTAAAAAAAAAAGATCAAATCAAAAAAAAAGAGCAAATTGAAGTCTCTTTCACCATTTTATTGTTGACCGTGCCGGATTGAAGCGCAGGAAGTCGCCCGCATTGCTGATATAGGCCTTGGTAGCTATAGAGTAGGGCTCCGCAGGCCCGAACGAAATAGTCACACTTCCGTGAATTTTGCTCAAATGTTTCGAAAAAACCTTTCTGATACATTCGTTGTCGATTGCCCGGAATCGTAGCGAATCGCTAGTTGAACTGTGGGATGGCTATTGCTTTATCATCTCAGAGGAAGAGCAGATTTCATATAGTCGGTCAAGAGTAAATCAGAAGGAAAGCGTCTTTGCGCCGGCGCTTTGTTTCCATAATTCTGGCTCAACCTGAACAACATTAACCGGGCCATGACTTGAAATTCATAGGGTGGCCCTAGAGCAATCTTCCTTCACTCTGATTGCTTATACCCCCAGCCTCTGGAGGTCCTACCACTTTCAATCCGCTCTACGAGAGCATATGTTCCTGATAGGACAATAAGCCAATGTTTGGATGTTCAACATTTTTTAATACTTATCCTCATACATAAGCAAGGTTCGTCAAAGTGGACGCAGTGGTGCTATGGTGCTATGCATGCCGGATGACGTCGAGGTGTTCTTTTTCGATCACTCTTCATTGCAGAGCAGGGTCCATGCCCTGATTAATATCATGTTGCAACCCCTAATTACTATGATATCAGAGTGAGCTTGGAGATGGGGATTGATTACACCTCTGGTGTTATACCTAATGTCTGCAATTAGGAATCTCTTTGATCATTTTCTTAGAATTTCACATAATAAGGCTTAGTCCGAGAAACCTTAAATGCCTTGTCACTTCGGCGTCCCTCATTCTTGCCATGTCCCCCATGTCTTTACGTCTACCCTATCAGGTAACCCAATACAGAGCAGAATTCTTAAATCACGAGTTTCTTCATAAGAAACATTGCGACTGAGCCAATCGTCACCCATCTACCTTCCATCTGAAATATTTCATAAAAATTTCAAGAACGTGAAGTTCTGTTGATCTTCAACAAGTTCTACCTCGACGTTATTCCCCTGAAAATTTGCGAAACGCAGTCCGAGGCCTTTGTCGTTAGTCCCATCAAATGACTGTGGGACTTCGACCCTAAGATATCGAGACCGACAATGGAGCTTGCGCTCCCATGACTCTGTTAGTGGCTTCGTAGTGGCAGCACCTGCCGGAACCCTAGAGCCACTAATGGAGTCATGTGAGTTCGCCAACGGACGGCTGTGTCGGCAGCCCAGGTAAAACGAACTCGACGCCATCCACATCATAGCATCTCCCTAAAAGGAATCAAAACAGAGCGCTGTGCCGAAAAAGAAATAACAGTGGAGCACAGTCGTCCAGGTTGAAGTCGTTCAGAGGGTAGCTGTAAGATCGGAAAGTTCTTGAGGATCGGATAGATAGGATAGATTTATTCTTCGATTTTGCTGTTCAGTTTCATTGTGATTGTTGACAATAAATCATAAACCTAGTCTCCAACTTCTCTCTTGCTTTCACCTGCTTCAAATCATGGGCTTTGAATTTGTCGTCACATTTGCCAGGGGAGATAACGCGCTTCTTAGATAGTGTGCAAATCATCTCGAGTTGTATTGGGGCCTCTGAAGAAGACGATTGCGTCGAAACGTTAGGCCGTCGACCAAATAAATTGTTCCACAAATCACCTCGTACGGCACAAAAGTATTTCAATCACAAACCTGGTAATATTTCCAAGTAACCACAATTTGACTTGGAGTTACTACGAGCTTCTCAGATATATCCAGGAGATGTCAAAGAATGGCCTTAATTATTCACTCGAGAGCATACACCCACCACGCATCACATGTTGTTCGGTCGTTGGTCGGCGACTGGCTTTGGCAAGCAGTAGCATCTTACTCGTTCGATCCTGTTCGCCCACAGAGGCTCAAGGGTCGACAAACTTATACAACTCCCAAAAAAAGGACAAAAGAAAAACAAGTCAACAGAGGAATAAACAGAAAGTATAAGAAATAAAAAAATAAAGGATAAAAAGAAAGAAATAAACATTGTAACAATCAGTTATTGGCCAGACATGACAATTATTGCAAAGTCATATGAAGGCATGAGCCAACCTGATTTCCATATGCATCATGAGCTGGGTCAGTGGCGCATCGAAGGATACGTCGTGTGTCACAGCTCACTCAGAATCGAGCTGAACTCAATACTCACTCACGCTGACTCAAACTTTTCGAGTTTCGTAAATCCCCCCTCCCCCCAGCCTGCCTTTGAACCCTACTTGATTGCTATAGGATTGAACGTAAATGACCCCCCCCCCGCTTACTTGCAGCTCCTAAGGGCTTCTTGAGCACTCCTATCCTGACCTTTAATACTTCAGTATCATCTACACCTTCTTCCCCCATTCAGCCATCGAGAAACAGGTTTTCAAGTGTTGACTACCTAGCAAAATTCCTCCTCCTTCCCTTTCCAATAGTTTTCTTCTTGATGCCTGTTCTTAGCGATTCTGTTCTCAAATTCCGTCCTTCGTCATTTCATTACACTACGAATCCTATACATCATTGTTGGCTGGTCAGAATCGCAACATTCATGGCCTCACTTATCATGAGTAGGAAGGGTATGGTGGACCTATAGGTGAGAGAATAGCGCTACCCTGCTAAACAGTGATCGACTGGGCTTTGCTAGATAGGAGAGTCTGAAAGGCGAGTGAACATTTGGAGCACAGATTCCGGAACGCTAGAGGTTCCTGTCATGGCAAAACGAAATCCTCAAAAGGGAGTGTCCTCGACGAAACAACATTACCATTATGTGTTCAAGCTCCTCCTTTTCCATCATCTCTACGAAAAATCAGACGGTTTCAATTTAGTATAGTGAGTTCCAGAGGCAGGTAAGCTTCTGCTCTTTCAGGGTAGCAGCTGTCTCGAGGTGACACTTTTCAAGGACGGGGAATTCTGCGCCAGTACGGTATGTGGAAATCTTGGCCCTACAATTGGAATAGCTCCTACAGATTGCAACCAGACTTCTTCACCCTCAGTCGAGTGACAGGAGAAGCAAACTCCTCAAACAGAACGTCACTACCACTAGGATAGCGATTTGACAGGAGACCGCCTTATAGAACCGTTTTGATGCAGTTTTGACAGCAGCGAGCCTTGACACGGACAGGGTTCTGCGAGAGAACGGACGATAGAAGCTTTAGGTCTCTTTCATTACGTGAGACGCGAACCCAAGTATCTCTGTTTCATTCAGAATGAAATCCAAATGCATGACGCGATCACAGCCTTTCATTGGCTACCCTGCTCTGCAATTAGTCTTTGTAACTTTGTGAACTGTTATCAGACAGGCTATCTGCCTTTGTTAACCTTACTACTGGCTAACCAGTTCATTCCTATCACATTCGATCCATCATCATGATGCTATGATACAATGTGATAACTTATTAAGCCATTGCAGAAGAACGTGTTTCAGGGCATTGTTTTCAATTTGTCCATATCAGAAGTTACCGCTGAAAACTGGTTTGCCATCAGAAAACGCACAATTGTCAGACAACTGGGCACACAGCAATCACCACTCCCACTGAAACACCGTGGCGACATTGCCGATGCCCGCTAAGATGAACCTTTTCATCAGCAAACAATAACTGGCTTTATAGCCATATCACTAAGAGTTTTGATTAAATTCTATGGTAATAATGCGTAGTTGTTGATATGTCACTTTTATGAATGTAGCTTCCGAGTGTCTTCTCTCAACATTTACTTGGAAGCTCTTCACTCAGTTTCTTCTATTCCATTCTTTTATCCTAACGTCGGAGTAGCAGAATCTTTCGGGTGGTGTGCCAATGACCCGATAATTAAGTCAGTGGTCAGGTTGGACGTTTCCAAGAGAGTTTTTCCGAAGGGCCAAGTAGCAAAAGTCAAAACTCCGAAAAAACAGGCTACTCTAGAGATTCTTCTATCAAAAACCACTGAAACCTACAGCTACCACTAGCTTTTCTCATCTTCTCCCTAGACATGATTTGTTAACTTTGCTACTTTGTTCACATTGTTGTGAATCGTCACTTTCTTTTCTCTCCTTCTCCACATTCTCATCTGGCTCCGTTGTCCAAGTTTGATGTTCTTGTTGGTCACCTCCATTTCCTCATACCTACAAACTTTTCTGCCTTCACCCTCAGGCGATTTTTTTTCTTGACAATTTATCACAACCTGTTCTGTGTTGTGGAAGCCCCAGGTCTGCGTCCCCGGGTCTCAGATTCCATTACCTCCTTTATCAGATAGTCGTGCGACCTCCTCACTGTGCAGACGCTACACCCTAATCTTCAAATGAATAGGGACTGTGTGTATTGCAGTCCTGACAAAATCGCGTAAGCCCCAGTCCAATTGCATCCAACCAGGGGCCCATCTGACCATGACGTTGGTTTCCATGTTTCCTGCTTAAGAGAAAGCACCGTTGCTGTAGAATGTCGAGAGCCCAATTGCCAAACTACCATCTTTCTTATCTTATTCTTAATTTGTGTTATTGTGCCCATTTTTGAAGACAGGGGCTTCTAGAAATCTTCTCCCTATTTATGTTTAAGTTTTTTCTCAGCCTTTCGAAACGTGTTTCGTTCTTGAAGTAAAATTGCCTCCTTCTTGCTTCGCTGCCGGTCTCTAATACAACTAGAAGAAAAACTGGTTTTCTCGTTTTTCATGACCATAGTTGCATTTGTGCCGTCGTCACTTCTTCGAAGAAACCTCGAGGAAAAGCGAAAATCACATTGTGTTGCCCCGCCACCGCCACCACCCGTGAAAACAATCCTACTGTTCGCCATTCAGTAATCGCCATCGACCGCCTTCAGGGTCAAGCGGCACTGCTAAACAGGATCGCCGTAGAAATGCTAATACTAACTCCATTATTTCCAATCCATCTTGGTCTTCGATTGGTTTTCTGTCCATTTTAAAATGGACTAGAACAGTGCTCCATTCGTTGTTATTATTTTTCTAAAGTGATTTAAATATTCTAAAATTCCCCTGACTTCTTGAAATTTCTTTTAGAAATTCTCAATGCTTCTGAAGATTTCTTCGAAAGGTTTTTTCAAACATGTCAACTCACCTTGATTCCTAGTTTTATGATCAATGGACAACTTCTGTGATACAGGCTAGAGACAAAGTTCCCACCGAGCTTGCCATTCCTACAAGTTGTCATTTCCACCCTTCCTTACTTGTTTTTTCTCTTTTTCCTTTTTTCTTTTCTCCCTCCTTCCAATCTAGGTTCAACTTGACAGCTATTCAAATCGATTGATGGCTGGCATAGTTATTGGTGTACATAGCAGTCAAGAAGGGCAGATGAACGTTGAATTCGGCTTTTTTTGGAAATTTTCCACTTTCAGAAGTTAATGGAGCCCCATAGAGCTGTTTGCCCATCTTCAAAAGGATTCTATCGGCGAACAATCTATTTCGAGCATATCGAAGCCTAATTCACTGGCTATGAACTCAGGAACTCCCAAAGTGGAGCCTGCGAAGTTCAAACTCTTGAATTTTAGCTCTCGCCCAATTTTTGAAATCTGAAATCCCAAGACAGAGATTCCCTTTTGTTGTTTTCTTATCACCAACTGGCCGACTAACTAAAAGTCTACTGACGATTTTATGGGTTGCCAGTAGACGTTCAGTTGGTCGCCCAGTAAGTGTAAGAAAACTTCTCTGCGTCTCACTGAATGAGTCGAGTAAAGTTTCTACTGCCATCATCGGCTTCTACTTGGATAATCCCCTTTTTCACTCATTCAAACGCCAATCTCTGCCAAAATGCAAAGTTCGACGTTTTTCGTCCGAATGACTCGCCTAACTATACTGTATTGGCAGCCCTTTTGCAAAACAAAACAACGAAAAACAAACAAAACTCGTTTTGGTTTGACAATCAACTAAATGGTGTTCCACCAGTATTTCTTTTCATCAATTGTGCCTATAAATACGTCTGTCAAGCCACAAAGCAACGTTCAGCGTGAAGCCTATCGTAATTCCGCCTTTTTGTTGACTGTTGTTTATTGCGATGGCTGCCACAACACAAACGACTTACGAATCAGTTTTTCTGTTAACATTCGTGCAGACCAGCCGAATCTCCCAGGAGTCTTACACAGCCAAATAAATTTTCTGTAGGCCCAACAAACAAAATTCTTTCAAACTGTAATTTGGGCGGTAATAAATGCCAGCTGAATTCCAGCAGTCAACTTTTTTTTCGATGTAGTTCGATGCAAGGCACACCCAGTGACTGTGAAATTCTTTTGAAAGTTGAGCCATGTCGCTGGATTCTGGAAACTCCTTCCAACATTGGGATAAGCGTCAGCGGACTCATTTTTATATTCGCTGAAATACCAAAAATAAAACAACGCAAACGTGCATGTATGTCGTTCTACCGTCTAAATAACCAGTAACGTTCGTCAAATGTCCTAATTTCTTTTAGCCAATTCATCATTTTACATCAGACCAATGTCGTGGCTCAATGACATGATCAAAACTTTAGCTATAAAAACACTGAATTCGTGGCATCGACGAATTCCTTCCGATTTCAAACTTATCCATTCATTGAGGTCACTTCACGGACTTTTTGGGTGCTTTTGATTTCCTTTCTAATCGGACTAAATTACAACGGAATGAAGACAAAGGTCGTGATCGAATTGTAGGTACGCCAATGCTGCTTTCTGCCCACACCTTCATCTGCACAATATCAAGTGACTCCATTCTTGAAAATTACAATACGTCATTTGAATAAGTAAAGCAAGGTTTATAGTACGATAAATTGTCATCATTAGCAGCAGCAATAATCATTAACTATGAAATGTATGGCGATAAAAAGGTGTGGCGAAAGAAGTTATTACACTTCGTTAAGACGGCGATGATTATTGATTTATTCGCCTTCAATACCCTTTCTTTCAGGTATCAAATGATTCTCTTAATACTACTCTCAATTTTTGTATATACCAATGAAAAATCGATCTCAACCGTTCATGGAGCTGATGATAAAGCAAAACCTTCTGATTCATTGAAGAGTGATGCATTCGATGATTTTGAGGTGCTGAGTTTGATTCTATATTGATTCTGTGTTAATAAATATACTTAGAAGGAGATCTTAATCTTTCCTTTAGCACTTCGTACCGCCTTCTCCTCCTCAGCCACGGACGAGTTATCGTATCGATTTTACCAAACAGAACGGTACAGAAATTGTAGCGGACAGACGGACGATATTTGAGGTAAAGCTATCGATTTTCAAATCAGTTTATACTCCCGACTCACAGTTTATACTCGGTCTTTTTGGAAAAAGTGTTTATCGATTTTCTCGCCCTGATAGGAGTTCTCCTTTACCTTTGACTTTGAAGTTTTTTTTTACTTCTAATCAGTAAGCCGACTATTTCTAGTAGGCGTAAGAAATTTTGAAGTGAATGAGGCGATCTGTAAATATTAATCAAGCTCCTCAGTTTTTATATCATATGTATACTATATATATTGATTGGCCAATGAGATTTGAAGGTAATTCCTGCCGATTATGTATGCGAATTTTGTTTGGGAGTTATCAAGAAGTTGAAAGAACGGCAGAGTACGGAACCAGATTTTGAGCAGGTAAGCTAGCACGGTTTGATTTTTCTGTTTCAAGAAATTCATTTATTCCACAAGTAGGTACATCTGAAGTCTGGCGAGTACTCAAATATTGTGCTTGTGCTTTCAGAATATGAAAGAAGAATGTTGGAAACACAATGGGACCGATTGCGATGATGGTAATGTATGCGAGTTAATCAATAAGTAAGTATAAACCGTATACGTGGGCGAAGGTCGTGTGGTGGCAAGTAGAGCACTACCACATACGCCTGATCACGGGTCCGAGTCACGGGTCAATATCCACCCAAGAAAACCGAGCCTTCCTTTCTACCGGGGTCGACAAATTGCTTACAGACCAGTCTGGGAGAATAAAAGCACTGTCTTTGTGCAACCTAGTCCTTCTTTAGGCCACATACGCATGCAATACGCCACTTCGATTCTGAATGGAAATTGCGGGGGGAGCATTCCGTTGATCAAGGCCCAGACACTTCATCCTTTATCCTTAAGCCCGTCTAACTAACCTACCCATTATTCCCATCTGACGTGAAGTTACAGAGTGATTTGAAAAGGTTTGGAAATAAATATTCAAACACTGAAATTGAATCAAAATCGGGAAATAATTCGACAAATAAAGTGTAGCCTGGTATTCGTACTACTCGCGACTAGACTCTGCTAACTAGTTTTCGAGTTTTTATCGCCCTTTCCTGCGATTGTGGAGGTATTCAGATTTCGATGACAAGAAAAGTTTGGGCGGTATGGATTGACCCCTTCAATTCTGTCACTGGAGGTTCCCAGAATGTCAAAGCTCCAACGAAATGCTTTCAGAGTTGCACTTGATCGACTCCGTAATGACGACCCTGAGAAGATCTGCATTGACGAGAAAATCTGCCCAGACAAGAACAAGGAGATTAAAGAACAGCAAGAAAAGGAGCGTAAAGAAAAGGAACAAGAAGCAAATCGAAAACACGAGGAAGAGGAAAGGAAAAAGGCGGAAGAAATTGAAAAGCTTAAAACCGAGGTATCACCGCGTGCTTAGCTTTTCTTCTTCATATGCATGTGTGTTGTCAATCTATTGTAAAATACGTCTAATAAATCGGAATGTTCTACTGCTTTTAGTTTCTTTTTCTATCGCCTTTTCCAGCTTCCTCTAACAACAATATTAGCCTGTAGAAAAGCTTAGTAGCGAAGTTTTGCTGGCTTTTATATCATAGAATAGTTAGTTAGTTGATGAGAAATAGCTAACAGGCTGCTGCTACTACTCGCTTCGCTCCCCCGTTAGTTCAAGGAAAAGTCTTCGAGGAGGCATATGAAGGTAGTGCTCATGACATAAGTGAAGCAGTGATAGGTGAATATCAAACGTATGGTCCGTAGGTAGGCTCACTGCTTATCGCTTACAGCTTATGGGTTCAGTGTCGATATTCACGTTGTATTTGTGAAGGCTTAAAAGCTATGGCGTATAAGGGTAAGAAGTCAAGGGCAAGTGGAGTCTTGGTAGTGTAAGGGATAAAGATCACGATGCCGGTAAAGCAGAATACAGGATCGAGTCCCGTCCGAAGCGAAATTTGCCCACAAAGTCACTGAGTTACTGCTGTCTGGTCAGCTATCTTAGCCTTATTCAGCCATTCGGCCCCACTCGTATCTGTCCATAAAGATAAGCCTTGCGTTCCAGTGGATGAGCCATGAAGGCACGCTAAAGGCAATAAGAAGCTGTTCCCACTCCATTGCAAGACAAATCCTTAAAAATATTCGATGATGTAGGTGATGAATACTCTGATGTATCTCCCACAAAGACACGTCACACTGGGAGACGGCAGTTCGATCAGCTGATAATTAAAACCTGTTTTGAAGGTTTCTCACCCATTTTGTTAACATGTTGGGTGTGGAAATTACTTTTTGGGTATTCTATTCGGGTAATCTGGGTCCTGCAGCGCGCTTCCACTCAGCTGTAAACTGATTTTCAGTTTCAGAAATTCGCTCATTTTTCATCCTCCCGTCGAACGAGTTTTATCGAAAACAATTTGGTTACATACTATCATGTCTATGTGGTTGGAAAAAGTCCTCCAAGGTGTTCTTTCCACAGTAAGAGCTCTGTCACTGCTACACGCACACACCCCAATGATGCCCTCGTGACTGTTGACTAAGAAAAAAGCTCTTAAAAGAACTGTGAGCGGCAAAACAAACTCCTAACCTCAGAGGAACGAGAGTTTTCAGTCTGTAGTCAACGATTAGAGGTAGTACCACTTCCTTGGCTGTTGCAGCAAATGCTGATAAATGAACGAATGGCGTGTAAGTAACGTTACTGAGTTCTCTCTGCTTTCTTTCCAATGAAAACAAGCCTTCTCACGCAGCTTCTTTATCTCTTGGGTAACCTACTCTATCTCTTAGGAAAGGGGGAAGGGAAAATGGTTCGATAGATTAGTAAGCGAGGTAAGCATCAATTCTGAAGCTTGAAAACTTATGAGGACCCCACATCAGAGTGAAGATCCTCTTACCTGATTGCAGTGCACCATGACTGACTGCTACCTTTCAGGTTAATTACTAGTATAGTTACTAACATTGGCTATCCTATCAGTAAGATGGACTTATTAAACAGTATGTGCAGTATGTGATTATACACTTTCCAAAAGGATTCTCTCTAAAACCTGTTTCAATGCCTTTCAGAGCATTCGAATAGCCTGTACCGATTATTAATAGCAACAGATCGTTTCCATATAAATACTGCCGATCAAAAAAACATCTTTGAATGTCCAGCGAGAGTGCTAGGAAATAGAAAATTCCCATTTTTAGGCATCAAAAATCGAGTATGAAAAGTGGCAAGAAGAGGAAAAGAAGAAAAGTGCTGAAAAAGCGAAACTAGCCCGCATTCACAGCGAAACCGGGGACGAGGAGTATGTGGTCGACGAGGTGAACCTATGTATCACTTTTCATTGCAAAGAAAGGAAAATTTGCAAAAAAAAACTCAATCCTTACTACTACTAGCAAATTGTACTTGTAATCGACGAGAAGTCTCCAATACCATTTCAAATTAGCTCAGTAGAATGACTTTTACTTAAGGTCTCGAAAGCAGAGGACGAAAAGAATGACTATCTGGATCATCCATCAGAGAAAACTCCTCAAGTTGGCAATAAGGTAATCGAGTTTTATGAGTTTTTTGTTAGTTTGCATCAATATCTTTTAATTATTCACTAATTTGTGAAATTATATATCTAATTTCTACGGGAGAAACCTCAAACGGTCCATTCCATAATCAGTAGTTTGTGACGAACGTGCCAGGGATGACGGGTAATGGAAACTGAAAAAGGGGAAAATGATGATCAACTGTTTAGTAACAAATCATGGTAGTGTAATATCTGAGAATACCGCGGCGAATATCAATTTTTTGCATATAATACAGCAACCCTTCAACTTCAGGCGCTCAAGGACGCAACCGCACATGTGACACCAACAGAGAGTAATGCTCCGGTGAGTTCATCGAACTTTTTCTTAACTATCTTCTGAATCTTTTTACAATTCCCATTCAATTCATTGCTGATGTTATCATATCATCATATCACTGAATTTTAGGAAAAATGGGAGGTGAGATATGGGTCTCTCATCATGAGCCCTAAATTACTGGTCATGAGTCTCAGGGGTCCCCGGTTTTTCCACTCTACGACCGTAGCTCCTCAGGAGCTTTTTCGGTTTTCTGATTGACAGGTTTCCCGTAGCTGACCTATTCTAACGTAGAACCCAGTACAATTGTTTATCACGATGACAGAAAAAGCGTAAGTATGGAATCAAGTCCTTTTCGGGGCTTGACTCTCCAATCCCGTGTGTTTAAGGTGAATAGCCGAAAAAGTCGGAATCATATGGCTTCAGGAATGTCAGTTCAAAAAAAAGTGGGAAAAGTCAGGAATAATCTCGAAGACGAAGATTTTACAGGTAGGAGCGGCCTATGATGAACCTCATCTGTCGTTTGCGTACGGTAAATTGAAAACAGAGTCACCACCTGCCATTATAAAGCCGGCATCTAGTCGTGTGAGTTTTTTTTGAACTTTGTTGATTGTTTATTCATTTAGTAATGGCTAGTACCGTAAAAGAGTGAGATGCCTTTATAAAAGTGAAGTCTGGAAATTTTGAAGTTGAAAAAATCATAGCAACCTTGTTTTCACCCTATACTCAATCACGACAAGTATAAGTGAAAAATATTCCTACCCAGCAGGAAATTTGCCTTTCCTCTACCCCTGACTTTCAATCGACGGCGAAGGGAATGGCGCAACCCAGGTGTAGGTGTATTAGAGGAAATGCTATTAACAAAGTTCATTTTGTAGTGAGCCTATGCCGCTCCTAACAAAACGAAAAATTCTCATTTCAGGTTATTGCTGTCACACGTCCAAGACGAATCAATCCCGTACTGCTTGATCGAACAGTAGAGCTGAAGTTGCACGTGGATGATCACCTCCGACGATGACGGGTTGTTCAATTCCTTCCCTGAGCTGTATATAGGATAAACTAAAACGTAAATAGCTCATAAAAGCCAGCTCCTTATAGAGATTCGTTGAATGTAAGTGACTATTGTAAACAACAGCACTGATCAAAACATGACCCAATTGCTTCTACTTATGCTACTTCTCCAGCACCGAGCTGATATCGTTCCGGTATTCATGGGTCTTTTGTCCCGGACCTACTCGTCCGTTCTTCACATATATACGTTATGTTGTAGAGGCTGCCCATCCCCTGGAAGTGCTCCACGAGCGGTGAGACGGACTTCGCCAAATAAGGGCACAACAGCATATAGTCGTTAAGCTTCAAGCTTACTTCACTCAATGGGCCATCGGTTAGGCTACTCCACAACTGCCATATTTTGCCTTAGTTCCGTAGGACAGTTAGTTGTTTCAAAGTTTGTTCGGCCTAAGTTCCATGTGATAGTTAGTAGGTGAACGTGGTAGAATACCTTGTCTACTTGTCTAGAAATTGACATTCAATTTCTGGAAACAATGGCTACACTTGTAGACAGAATACTCTTCGTTCCTTATGATAGCTCCGATAGTCGTTAGCGAGCCCTAAACGCCAACCCTGCATGACCGTAGGATTTCCACTGTCTGTTTCCAGACTGAAACAGCTCAGCCATGACGATTACGCTAGATAGCGCTCATAATACACCTTGGTTCAGTGGACGAGATTTCGGCTGGTGTCCACTACTTGAGTAATGTGTTGGAGAGTAATGATACGAATTCCTCTTACTGTCTTACACAATCAGAGTACTGTTGTTCTATCCCTCCATCAACAAATTTAACCTTTCTCTAGAGAGCCTTATAATTTATTATTTATCTGGTCTCTTGTGCTCACTGCCTAATTTATCCAAATGTTCTACACCATAGAAATGCTGTGAATAGGTCTCGTTTTCTTCCACTTTTCTTATTGTATGTGAAAAGATACTGTAATTTATAGTGTAAATAGATCAATCGGGTAGGAACCTTTTGAAGAAATCTGTGATTGTTTCAAATGAAGTTTTTCCCTGATATGTACAATCGCAACCACATCGATGATTAACGGGATAACAGATGATACATGTGATATACATCAATTTTGTGTTATCTCTAAGCTATCTCTTGGTATCTTTGAGGAGATACTTTAAAAAAAACCTCTGAAATAGGAAGGATTGTTTTATTAAAGGACAATTTCTTGTGATTCATTCTGATGAAACAAGTTTACATTTGCTATCCTTTACTACGAAACACCATGTAAAAACGTAGGGTAGCCAAAGCAACCATGGTGATTCAAGAAGTGCGAGGAGCTCCTGAGATGGAACGGAGTTCATTATTCCTTACAATTAGTATGAGTATGAATACTACCGTTACACTCTGTTTGAAGCGAAAGCACATTTATTCTTTATAATTTACTTGGAACTATACAAATTACCTGAGTGAGGAGAGTACCCGTACAACTATACATCACAGCTCTTATAGTTTCTGTACAAACAATTGAATTTTGCAAACTTTCCACAGATCCCCGAGAGCAAAATCAAGTATGTCTTGTCGATGAAGAAAGTTTTCGTTCAAGTCGACGTAGATTCTCTTTGGCTACGTTGTTCGATGGATCAAGCATCAACGACTTTTCATAGAATCGCTTGGCTTCGTCGAGTTTCCCATTTAAACGTAGTATGGCTCCGTAATCGCTCAACGTTTCCGAAGTCGGATGATGGTTCATCAGGGTGCGTAACACCTAAGGAAGAAGGTAGTAGTGGCGAGTAACAATCTTCCCAAAAAATCAGAATGGCGAGAGGGACATTGAGTCAGGACTGAGACCGGGTGCTGAATGAAAACATTTTCATTCAAGTTTGCTCATGAAATTAAGACAGTCCGGACCTTTTGTCATACGTTAGGTATCAAGTAACTCACCTCTTCACTCTTATCGTAACGATGTTGTTCCCGTAAGAGAGCTGCCAAGGATTTCAAGGAATCCGCATGTGTACTGACAAGTTTCAGAGCATTTTTGTAGGCCATTTCGGCCCGTGCTACATCACCCTATAAAGAAATACTTGCATTGTGTACAAGATTGATTTCCTAGCCATTTCTTTTAGCCATAAAGCCATACCCGTGACGCAGCAGCTAAACCAATGTGATGATGGACATCGGCTGAATTTGGAGCAACGGCCAACGCTTTCGAAAACCAATCGTTCGATTCAGAAGTTCGATTCTGAAGTAGGGCTCATATGGGATAGCGAGACGTAGCGCTGACCAATCCAAGTTCGATTACCTGTTTGTTACGGAGATGTGCCATAGTAAGCAATGTCGGTACGTGAGTAGGGGCGGCATTGAAAGCAGCTTGGAAAAGTTGCTAAAATGAGTGGAATTACTGCAACTTACTTGCCCATTAACCAACTGGTCAGTTGAATTTCTTGTGGTAATGATAAGTTATGATAATTACTGATACCTCAGCTTTGTCATTGTTTCCAAGCAGTTTTGCTACTTCGCCATACGAATAGAGTAAGGAATGAATGAAGGGATAAGATCGTGGTGCTTTTCGGATAGCCTGAAACAAATGAGGTCATCAACTCTGTGACAAGAAAACTCGTCCATATCAGACGCTAGAAAAAGCGACGAGCGAAGCGAGGCAAGTTCTCAGTGAACTTACGTACATATATTAGATTCCTATATGTGGCCCAAATTACTCTTGGAGCTTGTATCGACTATTCAAAATAACATAGAGCAAGACTGATCACTGGGAATCGTCTGAGTGATTTTCCTGTTTAGAAAGGAAAGAAAAAGGTTTTTCGGAACGATAGAAGCATATGTTTCAGTGGATCATCTCAGGAGGCATTATAAAGTCGCACCTATAGTAGTTATAGTTCCTGCGGCTCTCAACAAAAGTTGAATGCATGGCTTGTACCAAGAAGAAAGAAATTGCTCTAGGTCATTTCCTATGAGCCTATGAAAATAAGGACTTCCGTCGGGCACAAGGATAAGAGCTGCTTAGTCTATCACGATAACGATAGATAAAGAATTCTACTTGAGCCTTGATAAGGAGGTGTACATACCTCATCCAACACTTTTTCAGCTCCATGGAGGTTTCCTTGATTCAACATCATCCTTCCGAGACGAAAGCGACAACTGGTTTGAGCATTTCGATGCTCTCGTTGAGCTTTAACCAAACTGCCGTCCATTGTTGAACACAACTGCCAGATCGATATCGCACTTTGATCGTTGCCCACTGTCTCGTGGACGATTCCCAGATTCAGGTGGGCTGAAATCGTAAACTCCGATTGTGTCTCACATGGTAATAAAACATGGACTCTCAGACATTTGAACGGCTTTCTTGGTATTTATCGAAAATAATTTGGAAATGGCCTAACTTTCACCAAAAACTTGGCTTGAATCAATACTCACCCGTTGCAAATGTTGATCGAAATTTGATTGAGGTACGGTAGCATTTGATCGATTCGCTAAAGTTTCTCATATCTTGGTAAAGTACACCCCTGAAAAGTTGAATACTACAGGATTGTTCAGATTGTTTTTTCCAGATATCAGCGAAAAAAAGGTTCATTTATTGTTAACTCACAAATTGTACCACGTGTCCGCCATATTTGGACGATAAGCAAGAGCATTTTTGTAAGCTACTTCAGCTTCATTCAATCGCATTTGTGACGCATATACTCGTCCAAGATTAGAGTAAGCTGTAAAAACTCAGTTAACATCTTTACTGTTAAAATCGCATTCGAATTCTTCGAAGTCGTTCAACCAAACATCTCAGAGATCTCCTACATTCATGAGATGCCTTGGAAAGAATCAGTAAATAAATAGGTAGATAAACCAAGACGTAAATAAGAATATAAACAAAGAAATAGTACCTTTTGGAGGATTAAACTCCAAAGCACTTTTGTAGAGGCTTTCCTCGTTTTGCCAGTCCACATTCCTTTTATGAGTTCTCATACCATGAAGAACGAGTACTAGAAATCCAAATGAAACCGCTAACTTTGAGCCGAACCTGAAGCATTTAGACGATTTGCTCGATACAAAACGTTGATAGTAAACAAAAACTGTGTCCAGAGCGTGATAACGGCACTAATGAACTACTCTTTCAAATGCTCTCTTGGTTCGAATAAAAGGTGAATGCAAAGCTCATTCCTATGTACTAGCAAAGTGGTTCATCTGCTAACTTTCCCTGCTATTACGTTAGATAAAGAGACTGAACAAGCCTCACAAATTAGAAAATACCTTACCGTGAACAGCAAAAGCGATACAGCATTCCGACCAGAATGCAGTATCCCACGCTGGGTAGGTAAAGGATTCGTTCGGCTGCCATAAATCCAACATAGAAAAAGAGATTCGATGACGGTATGTATGGTAGGATCAGTAGCGACAATGCAAGCAGAGTCATCCGAAAGAACTTCTAAAAACATAGTCGATCAAAGGATTTTGATCTTTTAAATCTGTTAATTGAGCATAGTCCCAGATCATTACCAGAATTGGGCGCTGTTCATGCTAACCGCTCGAGGTGAAAGGTGAAAACTTTGTCTCTCACCTTGGTATCGTTGCATTTGGCAACCGAATTCCGAGATAAACGACATCCTTTCCGACCAGCTTCATGTTTTTTAGGTTTCACCACTCGGAGGAGATCTTCCAGTATCCCAGTAGCTTGGATAAGAGCACAGCCAGTTAGAAGGAGGCTCAAGTAGCACGCCACAGAAGCCACAAAACGAATGTCGAGTGGTGAAAAGACGAGTGGAATGGCATCCATGGACCAGTCAAAACTGAGCTAAAAGAAAAAAGTTAACCAACGCAAAATTCTAACCTGTAGTGCACACCATCAGGGCCATATATCCCTCCCTTGAACTTTTGCATCGTGATCAACGGAGGAGTTGCCATCGCCAAGCTAAGCTTCTAGACTTACTAATTTCTCAAACTATAAATGGGAGAACGCAGTGAATTTTTAAATTTTAGAATTATTCGAATTTAAAATTTCGGGGACGTCCAAAAATATGTCTTTCAGCCGTAACCTTTTTGCTCTGTAGTTGTTAAGCTAGATCTTAAAAAAGCAGATTTCAACTTACGGTTTTCGGGTAGCAGAGGAGCTGCAGATGAAAGACAGGCAAATAAAGGAACGTGAGAGTACGAGTCAGTATTGATGGATGATGAGCGACAGGATTGTCTGACTTGGAAAAGCTGTAAAGTAGAATCATTGAATGATGAGGGACCTACAAATAACTGTAAGGTAGGCAGGAGCGTTTCCCCTCAAGGGTGAAAGCGAACCTGGGTGCTTCGAATGAGTTAATTGAATGACGAATCGTTCCCAATGTAAGAAAGACGAGAAATAGGCCGGAAATTGATCGACGCAGCTCCATATAGTTCTGAAAATGTGTTTTCTGTTAGGAAGGGTAAGATTCTGGAAAAATAGGGGAAAACAGTACCATGGGAGATTTTCTGGCTACCCTTAGTAGCTGCACCTCAAAAGTGAGCCAAACTTCATCAAATATACAAACAAAAACGCTTCGAATACAAATGTAACCAGGCCCTGCCATTCTTCCTGCACCGTTAAACCAAAAGTCTGCCATGTTTCCACCCATCGCCTCTCACCATCACCCTCATTTTCTACCACCTTTAAACCCACGCTAATCGTAGTGGTCCCTTAGACAAAGCCATTGGTGGTCAAGAGTGTCCAGCTGACCTTAGAAATAACATCAAAGCAAATGCAAAAGACTAAGCCCGATGCGGGGCTCGAACCCGCGACAGCCAGATTAAGAGTCTGGTGCTCTACCGACTGAGCTAACCGGGCTGTGGAAGACGACACAACAACGCTTCCTATGACATTCTTCCAGTGCTGCACCCCTGATAAGAAATTATCATGTTGCTTTACGGTATCAAGAGTTCAGATCTTCCAATGACTGTGTGCAAAACCTTGATCTGCCAAGGGGAACGAACCTGGACTTCCATTTCTCACTATGACAGGTCTCCCTATCAACTACAAATGGGCTCTTGTGAAATCTAAATACTGTAAACCCCGATTAAATGAAATGCCTCAGTTGGGCCAAAAGTTTTCAGCTTCGCTCCCCATTATAGGCAGTAATACAGACCGCTGGGAAAAATTAAAGGGTTTGCATTCTTGAAATAGGCTGTTTCAGGTAACGTACATCGCCAAATAACCACCGGACTATTACTACGTCCGATTGATGTGGGTAGCTTGTCGGAAGCAGCTCATTATTTTTACCAGTAGCGGATATCGATAACTCAGGGCAATTAGGGCATAGAATGCAGGTTAAAGTTTCCAAGCTGAAAACCTTGTCCTCATTTGAGTCCCCTCTAGAGCAGTATGGGCTACCTGCTTCCGAGAGCTTGGGAACGCTACTTTCTCTCGTCCTCAACACTCTCATGTACTGTCCCTCGTTCTTTTATGGCTTATCCCTATTTTTCCCGTTCCCATCCCCCCTTCCCGTTCTTCCCATTTCTCATAAAATTCGTTAGCGTGAACGTTCGCGTATCGCCACCATATAGTCCCTTGAGATGTGGGCATCGTTAATTTCTTGACCTTCCACCTTCGCGCTCCAATTACGCGCAGTGCCTTTGAGTACGCATTTCCTCTCTAATGAGCGCCTCTCACGCCTCTTCGCAAGTCATCTCCAAGGACCCCGCAGTCACCGTTCGCCGCCTATTCAACCCTAAACATGAATCGCTCACACCGACCTTCTCGAGTTCTTCCCAGTAACCACGGAGCTGCTCTTAGGCTTGGAAGCCAGATTCAGCATGGACAACTTACTTTGTCAGTCAGTTCGCATTCCGCTTGAATGCCTACGTAGTAAACGAGAACTGGTCGAATACCCTTAGGAGTTGTCAATCGGGATGCGCAACAATGTCGGGGTGTCCAGTCACCCAGAGCCGCTAAGAACTACGTGGGAGGTTCAGACATAGGAATTTAACAGGAGAATTCAAAGACCCATTCAGGCATCGAGGTAGCACCTTTGCGATTGGAAGGGCAAGGACGCCTAGCGGTACTTAAAACGGTACAGGAAGGGCCAGAGATTGCAGATAGGGCACAGGCATAAGGCGAGGGTGGAATGAATGACTAACCTTAACAGGCTTCAATAGAAGGAACCCAACAAGAAGTGGCGGCAGCACGATACCGGTCTCTTTAAAACAGATGGCGATCGCGGTAGAAATGGCTGCCACTAAAGTGCTCTGCAAACGTTCAGCTCAGTGCTGACGGCTGATACAGACAGAACGTTTTCTGACCGACCTGGACTTTGTCGTACAAAATGACACCAACTAGTACTGCTATGGATACCAGTACGTCAGCTCGTCCAACCACACCGGCTACTGCCTCGCAGTGAATTGGATGAACCGCAAAGAGGAGTGCGGTGAAGAGAGCTGATTCTGGAAAGGAAGAGTTCTGTTCAGAAGTGAGCCATGAAGTTGTCAACGTCCGGATATGGATCAGAGATTATAGAAAGAATCGAAAGCTCAGTATTTTTTTTTTCGAGAGTTCGACATTCGACAGCACTCTCTCAAAGTGGGACTTTATAACGGAAGAACTGCTTATGCTACGGGTAATGAACACCCACCACCTCTTCTCGGAGGGGATCAGAACCATCAACATAACGCTCATTAGGTCGGCCTTGAATTATACGTAGGCCGTAGGTAGGAAAACGGTAGCCACTCACGTTCAACTGGGTTCGTTCCTAGATTAGCTCCCGTTTTCGCTACTTGTAGGAGAAGGTTGACCACAGATGCAACCAGGTCGCCACAAAAGAAAGAAATTGTGCTCGGTGTGCAGTGCACTGATTCATGTCATTCGAGCAGAGGTATCACAGACCTCCTCAGAATGCGCCATGCATCTACCTCTAGTCAGTCAAGTTTGATAGGATTCACACCTACGCCATAACTTTCAAAGGGGATGCCAAGAGAAGCTGTATAAAGAAGTCAAAGCTACTGAAAAAAGGTGTTCCAGTGATCCCCAAGCAAGTCTGGAAAGTCGTGTCTCATGGGGTTGAGAATTTGGTTCAACCAGGGGATTTTTTCCACAACGACTGCCCTGGAGGAAGTCAGCTTTAAGAATTCCACATAAGGAGCTGCCCTTGTCACATGCAACTGTTTGGCCTGTACTAGACCTCGTTCGCCATTAGTATGTACAGCTGCCATCTTCTTATCGACCAGTATCCATAACTAACAACCCTTTCGCATATGCTAGTGATTGACTCAGGACGTCATGTTCGAAACTGGACACTTACGCATGCAACCGTAAACAAATACTCCTCATCGGATAATCCGATTCTATGTGTACGTGGTAAGCCCAAATATACTCCATTGTGACCTAACAAGATTACTGTATCCGCCATGGAATGAGTTCCCTTAATTGCTCGAGTTCTTTCAACCAAGTTTTTGAATGAAGGTGTGAATGTTTTGCGACTTCCAAGTAAAAAGCGAAACTGAATTAGTAAGATGGAAGGGACTGATGGAAACCAACCCCTCTGAACAGTAGTGGGCTTCCGACAAGGAAAAGTCAAAGAAAAAGGAAAACGAAAAGTAAAAAGAAATAGTAACAGTGCTACTCCATGATGTGCAGGGAGATTGCAAATTTTAATTTTGTCTAAAAATCGCCGTTTTTCTTGAAAAATCAGAGAAAATCCGTGGTAAACTGAACCCGGAACACTGTTTGAAGACTCACCTAGATTTCCTGAAAAGAATCGGAAGCGCTGAATGAAGAACAGCAAAAGGCAGGAAGCCATCGCATGGAGAAGAACGTTGGTGGCATGAAAGCTGTAAAAATGGATTTACATTTCATTAGATTATAAAAATAAAAGAGAATACCAGTTCAAAGAATCAGAGCAAGAAAAGGACGGGTGCCTTCCAGTTGCATATGTTGATTGGACATGATAATAAAAAGGAAAACAGTTTTCGAAGAAATTTGTAGGTAAAGAGGATTCCAGTAAAGGGCCCGTGCTCATTTCATTGGGATCTTTTCGACAAATTCTTGAATGAATGATTATTTTTCGATCCTATTCCATCTCCTAGTTCCCATGAGCAGGATGGAAACCTATTCGACTAGGATGCTATTACAAGGTCCCCCTTGTAAATCGTGTCCGACAAACCATTTACAACCCCGCGAACAACATATTGCCTAGGCGGTGGCGAGTTCTCTCTAACTAGACTCTAGGGACAAGTACGACGATGATAAACGTTCGCTTTCATGACAAATAGGAAAAACTCGGAGAAGAGAGACATGGAACGGCAACGAAGATTAAAGAGCCGCGTTGCGAACTGGGTTACTTCTTTGCCCAGGAAGTTTTGTAGGGAAATTCTACCGACTCGCTAAAGATAAAACAAATACACACTGCTAGGTAAACTGCTCGAGTTAGTCTATGTCACCAGCCTCAAGCCTGTGTCCCCCGAAAAAAGCCTTCAAGTGAACAGCTCCATTCAGATTTAAAAATGAACCAAGCCGTCTCCAGTTTTGGTCATAGCCAGTCAAAGGCTCATCAACTTTTCGGAGGGGAAAGAAGCTCACACCAATATCACAGTGTGTGGACGGCATCAATAAATCAAATACTTTGAGCAAGGCTCAGACTATTACTTCAGTCAACCTAAACAAGTCAGCAATCTATAAATATTGGATTGTCCTTAAAAAAGATGTCTGCTGAAATTTTCACTGCCCAGATTTCTCTCGGGATTTTCCGAAGGTTCCATTGAAATACTATAGAAGTACTTACTCTATTATATTAGCTTGCCAGGATATTTCATGAAATCTCAGTGGATTGACCAGGTCGAAGTTCATCTTCAATACTTTCGCTTCAGCAAACGAAGCGTTGGAACGGGCTGTGTACAGAACTACTTGAAAGGGGCTTGAGTGTGGGTAGACAGTTTTGTCACTATGTGGCTAAATAAGCGAAGAAGAGGTAGCCAGATATGTTACGCGTACAAGCCTAGGTAGTGCCCTTACATAGAGACTCCATAGAAGCTTATCATGTGATGAATCATGGGTGAACCTATGGCCTCGGACGGGTCGCCGAAAATGCTGAATCCCCAAAGGATGACTAACACCTTTCGCAATGTTTCACTACCTTCCAAAGCATATTTTAGGTCTTTCGGGGTCTAATTTCAACCTTTATACGCTGTCCTACCCTTTTGGGACCAGCTATTGAGCCCTACAAACTGGTTCTTCTCGTTCCCACCTATACACTCTCCTATCTCGAGCCTGGTGCCCATTCCGCTATAGCCACTAGCGCAGTAATTTGATTTAGCAGCTAGATTGGTCTTTAAATCCGATGCAATCGGATCGGCCAGCCAAATGCACGCTACCCCTGTTGATTAGAAAAAGACGGGGGGAGCCCGACCAGCCAGCCGACTCAGAGGTACACCGCGTGAGAGCATTTAGCGGACCGTCTATGGAGGCCAAGGGAATCTGTGGGATAATTTGTTGTCGGCCATGGGTACATCACATATGACGCTGAGATATACGAGAAGAAATTGTCTCGATGCGATAATTACTGGGCAGAGGGGATGAGCGAAGGAAACAGCAATTAGAAAGGGAGTAAGGATGAGGACAGAAACCAAGAGGAACTCACGAAAGAGGTTTCATCCCAAAAATGAAGGCGTTCAGACGAAAGCTGAGGCTGGTTAGCGGTCGGTAACTCTTGTGCGATCCTCGGCTCAACGGATGTCCCCAAAAGTCCAAACTCCATGCCTGAACCGCTGGTACATCGCCGGTGACCACAGGATTCGATACGATCGCTTGGCTGAAAAAAAAAGAATAGAACCTCTCTATTTACACTTTTCATAGCAACTTTATGCTCCCGACTGTTTTTTTTTTTTTATTTTTTTCACTTTTTGAGTAGTTCAACAAGGACCACAGCTATCCCACTTATTTTACCTTTTTTATTTTTATTTTTGTCCATTTTACACATGTGCGCAGTATTTTTTTATTTTGTGCTTTACAATATAATTCAAAATAATACATTATTTAAGATGACCCGTGCATGAGCCCTAATACTGACTTTTCCAGTCTATCAAAGTGTTTTTGCAAATCATCGAGTGCTACTCAGGGAAGATTATTTCCAACGATGGCGTCTTTGCTTTGAGAGCATTATAAATCAACGAAGGCAGATTCAAGACCAGAATCTTCCTGCGGTTTGATTTGAAATTTGAGTCATCTCTCGCAGGCCTCTTTCTTATTGGTGAGCAGTATGAGCAGAGGTGAACCTACAAACCGAGGAGGGATTTGAGGGAAACAAAAGGCGTCTTAAAATCTGGTAAACGATTTTGACTCGCAACCCTCGGGAGTCCATGTTGGTTCTGTGAAAGAGACCATCGCGATCAATCGGCCGATACTGTGAATAACGCGAGCGATGTTATCTATTCCATCAGAGGCGACCGTAGACATGAGGCCTCAACAAACTTTCCCCAACATTTCTTGGTACTCTTACCAAGCAGCCTTGTTCAACACTACCCCGAAAAGTTTGAGTATGAGTCCGTTGGCCAGGCTCACTGGCTCAATAGCTATCATTAGATAAGGATCGGAACTAAATTCATTTTTGGCATACGACCTTCAGCAACCTGCTTTTTCCAAACGGTAAAGACATATCACATGTGATCCCTTTCACTTTTTGCAATTCTCAGAAAAGCTACCCAAGGATAAGCCTAAGAGCTGGGAAAATGGACTGCCAGTAAGTGGTTACACTACTGAAAGGTTCTGAAAACGGACGAAAAAGCAGTCGCTGAAGGGCTACAAAACCTTCTGCTCGGCTGTCGAATAAAGAATTCCATCTGGCGGTTGGCTCTAACAGAAAGTATAAAAATATGAATAGCGAGGCCCCACAAGTTTTTGAAAAAAAAAACACTAAAACACATAAAAGAGACCTCCTTCCAGAGAAACAAATTAGGGGTCAAGGTCTGCCCAAAAATTCAAGTCATCCAAGTAGAAAACTGGAAGCTGACTGTGGACCAGGACCAAGTTCAGGCTCGATCGGAAGATTTCATTGAGTTTCACAACATCAGCTTGCCCTCTCCCAATTTCATATTAGCCTGAAAGCCTGGAGAAAGACGGGGCGCACTAAGTCAATAAAGAAAAGTTAGAAGGCGGAAATAAAAAAGATTTCAGAAGATTCTCTCTAACAATTCCTCTGAATCCATGAAATATGGGCATGGGGTAATGGATTCGGGAAATCGGAGATGGGAATCTTCTAGAAGAAACTCATCACATAACCATCAATGAGTCGGAGTAAGTGAGCACGGGCAACTGACCCAAATGAGAATGAAACCACAGGTCCCTAGAACTCTCAGTCACTCAGGAATGGCCCAAATGGTCCCATATCTATTACAAACTACATGATTAAATTGGAAAGCAGTTTGAGCAGTTTTAAGCCTATCAATGGCCCTTAACCGATCGGGATTTCCCGGACCACCTGATTTTCATTTTTCCAGCTGGATTTAGCTGACTCCCAACAGAAAACCATCTTCATATCCCGAAGGTTCTACTTATAAATGCTTCTCGTGGGAGCGGCCCCCTGAAAGAATCTCTCAGGACCACTTTTTAAGTTTGAATAAACAAGTGCCGCTTGGAAGCTCTCAGGCTCTCAGGCTCTCATGCTCATGTAAAGCTTGCATCCGTAATCGCTCTCAGTAGACTTGTTGTGTTGTCGGACGGGTGTGTCGTCTTCAGCCGACATGGCAATCCATCAACGCTTAGACACTCTGCTTCGGCTATCTAATTCACATGCAACGACGGCTCAATCGAAGATCACCACGAGTGAGAAATGACACGATTCTGTCTATGAAGAGCCTTAATTCACTTGACTCCTTTCACATTCCTGTTGATTACGGCCGATCACTGACCATAGCCCGTACGTACGGGCACACGTATTGACGGTTCGTCAGCTAATCCGCTTTTCAACGGCCTATTCAGCTTTCGAATGCCTCAAAAGTAAACCTTTGATCGGTAACCAGTAAATATACCCGTATCTTCCTCTTCAAAGTTGATAAATTATTTTTACAGAGGAGCTTACGGACACATAAGCACGGAAAGCATGATAGAAGAAATTTAGTCTTCCAAACTAGTTCTGGCCAAATGAGAGTAAACAAAATGCTCTTAATTTCTTCCTCTGATGTGGACTGATTATAAAAAATGTTAATGAAAATAAATATCAAAAACTAATTACCTGTCATCGTAAACAAAATCAGCTGTAAAGGTGTTACTGTAAACAAAAATAGACGTGAATGCGACCAGTGCATAGCATGGAACGTTACGATCGAATAGCATGGAATACGACACGAACATAATCTGACATCAGACAGAGCGTTAGGGCTCCTTTCTGTTTCTCACCAAATCTTCGCACCCAGTGAACAGGAGGCGGGGCGTGGGCCACGCCCTTAGAGTTTCGGCCCTGAGAAGGTAGATAAGGGCAACAACCTAGCCGATGGTTAGTAGCCTTGGGAACTGCTGTATTACCTATGGATAAGGGAGTATTGTATTTTATATTATGGTATCATTAACCTACATCGAGACACTCTTTATCCCTGAACTAGGTTACTGAGGAGTTTTCCCGTCAGTCTACACAGGTTGGGATATTTGGAAGGAATTTTTATTTGGTTTAGATGGGTGAAACTAAAACTTGGAGCTCTTGATAATGACAGTTTGCCTTCGAATAAGCCACCCAAGTGTCTTCCTCTCAAAAAACATGTCCGTGTTTGAATCGTTCGTAGCCTTTACAATGGCATGAGCGCACCAGCCCATACTTTCTATTATTTCTATCTTCCCAGACAATTTTCGTTGAATATGACTGTACTCAAAAGAATGGGAGACTCCTTTTACAATAATCGGTCCAGGAACTGCTTTCCGAGTCATTTCATTTTGGAAAGTTGAACCCTCTTGTTATTCTACCTTTGCCGGGTTTGTTTGCTCAATTCCCCTTGTTGCAGATCATCTTACGGTGAGACGCGGTTGGCTGACATTGTTAGACTATTTCTTACGTGGCCCTGAAGGAGTGTCTGGTGAAATCCGATCCAAATCGGCAAAACAGTTAGGCGCAACTCAGCAGCAGAAGACTTAAGCACTGCAGAAGCAAGTTACACTTCAAAATAAAGAACAACAAAGCCCCGGAGAAGTTCTCACTTGGGCACTCTTATTCAGGTATCTACTGCATGGGCAATTCCCAGACCAAGTTCTAGAAGAAGAGACTGAAAAAGAAAGAACTCTCATACTTCGGGTCATCACCCAATTAGGGAAAAATTGGTTCTAATTTCATACTGAGAATATTGATACCGAGTTCCACTCGGGTAGTAAGCTACTTATTGACTATAGGATTGATTAAGGGCCGTATTTGTTGGACAGCTTTCATCGGGACGGGACGACACTTTTGTTTGTAAATAACCAGTCGTTCTGGGACTTGTAATGTTGGAGCTGAGTCCGGCGCGTTAATTAATAGATGGAGCTCGACAATGGGCCCATGGCACGACATTATAGGAATCGCCGAACCAGTGAAAGATAATGATGCTACTCGGTTGACAATCTACTATGAAGCTATAGAAAGGGTATAGTTGTTCATTCTAGTTGAGTCATGCCCATGTTACTTACCTAAGAATAGAAATTAGCAGTTGAAAGGTAAGAGATGAGATGAAGAACAGCTGTTTCCTTATCAAGAGCATCTGTGTAACTGGTCAAATGTAGGAAAAATATATTATTCCTGCATAAATGGTTTGTATCTGTACGGCCTCTAGAATGAACCTTTGGAATAAGCCATGTACTACTGCGTGTCAGGAAAAACGAATGGTAATTGGATGGGCGAAAAGCGGAATACACTTTTGACAACGATATTGAAGGTGTTTCATCGTTTCAGACCTCTTTCAACGGTCATTCTCAGGAAGGTGTCGTGTTGGTTTATTTACCTTTGTTTATTCACTTTTCCAACAATATTTTTCGTAGTCCTTTTGGTACTTTGGTAAACTCCTTTGCCAACCAAATCAACACTTTTTTGCCGAATACAGGATTTAATCTGATGATGCTATGAAAGTGACATGAATTCTAGCCACTGTGCTTTGTATATTTCCTGTCTTTAACTGGTAATTCAAAAGAAATACACAACTCTGCATTTTACCGTTGAAATAACTCATCAAAACATTTTATTGGGCACGAAATGAAAGTGTTCTAGTCAGTTAAGTGTCCCAAAAGTTTTTTTTCCTATTTGTCTCATGTAGTAGCTGGAGATGGTTTTGTTTTTGACTTCTTTTTACGTTTATCTGTAACACCTTCGTATCGAGTTGGCCAAGAGCCGTGGAACAGGATTCATGGCTTACCTTTACTTTTACTCTTCTTCGCCTTCTTTTTACTTGACTTCTTCTTTGGTTTTTTACCTTTTCCAGTATCGGTTTTTGGTTTGCCAGCATCACTTGGCGGACCGGTTACGGGACCTTGAATGCCTCAATTTTTCTTTCCAGGACAGCTTTGGGAAGCAATCCCGAAAAGAAGGGCTGCTGATTAATCTGGCCCCCTTTTTCTGGATTCTGCTTGGGTATACGGTAGAATCTTTCCTCTAGAACTTCACTCATCATTGCTAGATTTCATCCCTGAGGCTCCCTTTTAAACTGACTGAACTTGAGAGTGAAGTTACCGGAACACCCAAGACAGGTCTGCCGGGCACTTTGCCAAGGGACTTATTGGAATAGTTATGGCGGTGGATCAATCCAGCTTCAAGCTGCGCCGAGCGAATGACCTATAATTCAGAGTTATGACGTTTGAATGCCCATCTGCCCTATGCAATCAGTCCCTCGGTCAGCTGATGTACCTTCAGACTCACTGACCTCTCGGATGGGTACGGTAACGCCTAAATAGTTTTAAAGAGTTGAAGGTTTAGGGGAGTTTGAGGCCAGGGTTTTCCAATCACTGGACTATGGGTGTGTCGGAGGTGCAATATGGCCCTCCCACTTTAGCCTTTAATGAATCAACCGAAAAAAGTTCCAATTCAAAGTCGAAAAGGTTCACGAATAAAAGCTTTGAGTGACTCACTTTTCTTTTGTTCTTTACCTTCTTTACTGCCTTTATCTTTACTTTCATCTTTGCTTGCTGTACTACTTGGTTTACTCATAGTACTATCTTTGCTGTCCTCATTCGACATTTTTTCATTGGACGCCTTATCGCTAGAGATCTTGTCAGGAGCTTTCAACTGAAAGTACTTTTTCGTTGGAGAAAATAGTTGTGGGAATCAGACGTTCTCTCAGTTAAGATCAGAACAAACGGGTTGACGAAGTAACTCAAAGAGGTAGGGGAAAATTCGGCGAATAAAACTAACAGTTTCCATTTCATTTCTGAGGAATTCCCGATAGTTAATGATAAGAATGAATTTACCGGAGAGAATTCTTGTTTCGCCTGAGGCTGCTCACCCTTCGGAGGCGCTTGAGGTTGCTGAACCTTTGGAGGCTCTTGAGGTGGTTGAACCTTCGGAGGTTCTTGAGGCTGAACCTTTTCAGGCTGTGGGGGCTGCGGAACCTTTGGAGGTTCTTGAGGCTGTTGGACCTTTGGAGGCTCTTGAGGCAGCTGAAAAATCATTCATTTAGCCAAGCTACAAAATTTAGACCTGATTTTTCTCAAAAATGATCTACAACACAGGCTGGACCGATTTTAGTTTGACATATGGAAATTTCGAGGTTAGTCCCTCAAAGAACGAAGAGGTTGGAGTAAAATGGAGTGGGACGAAATGGGCAATCAAAAGGAGCAATTAGGGTGAAGTCTCGTTATCGGGAGCTTCTGACGCAAGTGCTCTGGCTGTAACGTGGATCATACCGTACCCAAGGAAGACCCATTGCCTTGTTCTTTAAAAAGACATTTTCACACCTTCCTTATAAATTGAAAGTATGTATCTTGAATTCTTCTTATTTAAATCGAAATCCAGTGGTACCTTCTGAGAATCCCGCTGTGGTTTGTTTTGGTTGCATTTGTGGCCTCTAGAGTGACCTGGGGTTGCTCACCGTGAAGCAACTTAGAGCCTCTATCCTCCCAGACGAGTCGGGTACCAATGGAAGAATGGAAGGTTTAGTGGCCAGAGGGTGGGAGATTCGACTACAAAACTGTAGCCCAAGTACGCTACTAATAAGACTTAACTGAAACAGTCATCGCATAAGGGAAGCAGTCAACCCCTGATGCCTCAATTTTATTAAAACCTGTAGGTGTTGAAATAAGATGGCCTGTGGGGTAGGAAAAAGGATGTCAATTAAACAATAATTACTAGTACCAGTTTTTTGTAGCAACCTCAATTATGATAACTTCGTTAGATGCTGGTTTTATAGTTTAAGAATTTTCGCACGTAACTCTTCAATAACGAAAATTTTTGATCGCCAAGATTCCATACGTTTTTCAACCTGTGCTTTTGAACGACACCCCTGCACTTTACCTTAGTGACAACGACTTCCTTTGCTGTTACGGCTGCTTCAGTAGGCTGAAAAGTTTCCTTCCCAGAGTTTCACTCAACGACAGATATCGCGATGGGAAAAACACTCACTGGGAATGAGCTTGGAGGCGTGGGTGTTGCGTCTGGGGGACGAACTGCCTGGAAAACGGACAAAATAATTTAAAAGTTCTCTCTGAACCATCCATAACCATTCCACGAAGCGGCAGTTGATGGCAAAAGGAGCATCGAGCTTACCTTATCTGTAACGATTTCCCTTGCCGTTTTGACGTCTTCAGTGGGCTGAAAGAGTTTTCTTAGCAAGAGTTGACCTCAAAGATTGACTTATAGCTAGAAAAACGTACAAACGAGATTTGTCACCGACATCAAGTAGAAGAGAATCGATCACGCTTACTAAAACTCTAGGGAAACTAGTATTCGTTAACAAATAGGATAAGACACCACTAAGAAAGACTGATCACTCGTCTCTGAAGTTTCCTCTGGGAGAATTGATCCGTAACGACCATTCAATCTCCAGACGATCATCGAGGATAGCGGGTATTGGGGGAAGGGAGGATAGACGTCATAGCCGAAGTCAAAATTTTCAAAACTTCTTGAAGTCATAATCTAAGCAATCCCGCTCGCATATATGGCCTTTTCTGTGACGATCCTAGCTATTGATGACCGACTCATGGAACTATGGACGGCAGTTTTGTGGACATGAGGGTTTCGCCAAAGAGGTAACTTGAAAAAGTGCTTCGTGAATGAGTTCCCGGATAGCAGGTGCACAAGGGACCCTACGAATTCTTCAACTACAAAAAATAATCCCTCAATGACAAATTCTTATCCATCAACCTGATCCTTGACAGCAAGTCGAGCAGTGGTGACACCGGAAGTTGGCTGAAAACAGACAGTTATTTGGGCAGCGGATATTTCTCTATTCGATGCCTAATCACGAAATAGCAAAACAGGTGTTGTTCAGGCTGACTTGGAAGCTATTATTTAACCCTTTGGGTCATGTTTATGCTAGGATTGCTACATTCTTCGAAGGTTGGGGAACGCGATAATACATAGCTTCATTAATCATTTACCGGAACCGAACTCCTGCTACGCCTGCCATTAGAGCAAATGCTGGGGCTACTACCGGATACGCTAATGGTGATTACGTTATTTATATATTGCACTACTGTATACCGAATGAGTGAGGCACCCAAAAATGTTTTAAATTCATATGAGAGCACAATGGCAGAAAAAGCTAGGCCTCTATAGCTTTACCAATTGTTTTCTCGGTATACTGCTTCTGCTTTGCATTCGAAAAGGCACCTTCCCTGAAATCCGTCTATTCCCTAACCAGTTATCAAATGGGTTGTCATCCGTGTCGTATCAAATCAATTCAGTTTGCTGTCTGGAAAAGGTGTTCACCAAGCGCGAGAAGTATACCCTGCCTCAGGGAACCTACTCGATCTAACTTCTCCGTAGCCACTAATACTCAGTCAAAAGCCTGAAAGCAGTTCTAGTCATGTGAGCCATACAGAAGCGAAAATTTTGGCGATACACAGACCAAAAAGGCAAGTACGGAAGGTAATATCAAACCGAATTCGTGTGGTTACACAGTTTTCCTCGGAGACTGACCTGATCTTTGATTCCTGCAGCTGTCACGACCCCAGAAGTAGGCTAAGGATATAGAATCATAAGACAACCCCGGGATTGAGAGATACTTTTCATATAAATTAGTAAATATAAATATGTATAAATACTGTTGGATATGAGCGCTTTTAGCCGTTTGGAGGTGAAACAGTGTTTGCAAAGTCAAGCCTGAAGGTTGAATCTGCAGACTGACCTGGTCTTTGATTCCCGCAGCTGTTACAACTCCAGAAGTAGGCTGAAATAGAAGCATTTGGCGGACTACAAACACGTCAGTAGCTCAGATTACCTAATTTCTGCTCAGAAAGGCATATTTTTTGTATCAGAGCATATTTCTATTTGTATAATTGTTTGTTATTACGACATGAGGCTACTAGTCAATATTCTTCAGTAATAAAATAAGTTACAAAAGAATAACCTCATCTTTGATTCCAGCAGCTGTCACGACTCCAGAAGTAGGCTGAAATTGAATCCCTAGACTTAAACTCGAACGATTTTCACTCATTTTCAGTTCTGTCTCTGCCCTTACAGGCACTTACTTATACAGAAGCATATTTCCCAACAACCAGATGTGGACATAGGCAATGGCAAACAGCAGTTGCCTTAAATTTTAAGAAACCGAGAAAATTCTAAAACTGACTTCATCTTTAATTCCTGACGCTGTCACAACTCCGGAGGTAGGCTAAAAATGGAACGATAAGTCAAAATAACGATAGAGAACAGAGATTCTCAAGTTTCTGGAATAAAAGAGCGCTCAAATCTTACCTCATCTTTGATTCCTGTGGCGGTCACAACCCCGGAGGTAGGCTGAATACAGAATGATAAGATCTTTGAATGAGTTTTCAAAATTAATCGAAATTTTCAGAGGAAACTGACTGATTTTGGAAACGAACCTCGTCTTTAACTTCTTTGGCTGTCACAACTCCAGATGTAGGCTAAACACACAGCCATAAGATAATGCATTAAGATCAATCGTAAGGTAAATACCGAACATTTCTTCCATCAAGCAGGCGTTTATTAAAAGAGTTTTATAAACTTTTAAACTGCAAAATGAGCAAAGGTGTAGGTGCTGTAGTGGCAAGTGGCACACTATCCCACACGTATGGTCACGGGTTCGAATCCAGGATCGGTATCCGCCTAGGCCAACTAAGTCTTCCATACCTTCGGGGTCAAGTAACTGGTATCAGATTCGTCTGCAAGGAAGAGAACCTTGACTTGTACATCGGCTGGTCATTACATCTATAGCCCACATGCGCAATCAATACGCCACCGATATTCTGAATGGAAGTCGAATGCAGGGCGCAACCATTAGACGGGATTGAAAAACTATCCCATAATTTTGTAGTGATTTAATTTTCGTATAGTGGAGTTGATTTAGGAGAACGAACCTCATCTTTAACTTCTCTAGCTGTCCTAACTCCACTGGTAGGCTGAAAATAGAATGATCGAACCACCGTTTTTGTTCGAGCTGATTTTTTGGCAGTAGTGACCACCAGCGATTCCTGGTTAAAAAAAGGAGAAAAAACAAGAATTCCAAAAAAAATTGGAATTATCAGAAAACCTAGAAAACGGAACATTAGTAATGATTACAAATGTCTCGTGGGCAAAGAAACTGGAACTGCTTTCAATCAAACGATGCAGATTAGCGAACAGTCCAAAACGCTCTATGAAGTGAAATTTTAGCCCCGCCCTGCGCATTTAGTCACCCTTGTTTCGTATTAGCCCCCAAATAATCGTAGAAATAGCTAGGTATAGCGTGGGTCAGCAATAATTCAAGAGAATATTACCTCGTCATTAAGGTGTTGCGCAGTTTTTACTCCTGACGTTGGCTGCAAAGAAAAGTAAGGTTAGTGAACCGTAGATCACTTCTAGGTAAACCACTGACATTGCCATTTTCAGGAAAGAACTATGAGATACAGTACTTATCCACAAAATGAGTAATAAGTGATTCTAACAAGTTATTATACGGAACAAGAACGTGGTGGGATATCGCTTCTCCCTTCCTACCGAAGTCGTACGCATGGCGCATCGGAAAGGAGCAGATCACTGTCATAGGCAACCTCATCATACCCAACTACTATTCCTACTTCTACTACTTACTCCTCTTAAAGGCCATTCTATAGTGAATAAATAGGCTATTGGGACCTGCTCCCAGAGTCGGAGGCCCAAGTGCTCACTTCGACCAGAATTTTTCCTATTTTAGTACGAAAAAAGCAATACCTCGTCCTTAAGCTCTCTGGCTGTTATTACGTCTTCAGATGGCTGAAAATAGCATTTAAGTCATAGTGTTAGCATACACATACACAGAGATTTCAAACTTATTCATTCACACCTTCATCGGTTCCGGTGGAGCCACTACCGACGGTTTCTGAACATCCTAAATTTCTCGCTAAAAATTTTCTCTGATCGAATCCCAATTTTCAGCAAAGAAATCGAAAAGACTAGGTAGTCATCTGGATCTTCAGAATAGGTACTGAGGCTTTGGTTATCAGAACCTGGTAGTTCTCTGAGCATCACAAAAGCTCATCGAATTGTTTATATCGTCACGATAACCGTTGAAACTCGGCTTTCCTTGCAGGACAAAACCTCCCAATCTGGGCTATAGAACAGCTCCAACAGCGTGGACCAAAAGTGGCGAGCAATATCCATCTATAACCTTTCCTTCTACTGCGCTATCAAGTATTATGTAATAAATAACAAATCGGACAATTTAGACATAAGCTGCATGACACCCAACCGCGAGCTCACTACATTGACCATAGATACACTTCACACCCAACTCGGGACGAGGGACAGTTTTGGCCGACATCTGTGAAACATGAACTTTGATCTATCGCTGTGTTAATTGCGTGTACTCGTGAAGGAGAAAGGGTAGTATGTGGTGCAGGAAGAGGAATAAGCCAGCTGTGATGATAACTGAAAAATCGGGATGATAGTGATCGAAACCCAGCTATGCTTCTTCACTAATCATCGTATAGTACAGCGAGCATCTTTCGGCTAAGTTCAGCTGGTGAGCGGTTGCTTTGAAGGGCATATGGGTAGCTTGCCAAAGTTCCTTGTGTGTTTTGAGCTTTCGCTCTCGAAGTCGTCTACCCTTGGATTTCATTTCATTTACGGGAGCACTCTACCGGCCTTATCATAATCAGCAGTGAAATCCGACTCGAGGGTGGTGCATTTGATTAGACAACGCTTACAAAGTGCAGTCCCGGTCATCTGAACCATGGTTCCCCAACCATTGATCCACAGGTGGTTCTGTTCTGTTTCTGGCCTCCCCATAGTTGGTGGGTTCTAATATAATCTTTCTGTCACCCCAAGTAAAATGAAAGTAGCTTCCTCTAGGAGGGAGGTTGGAGGGGCAGTCTATTTCAAAACTGTTTAACGGCTGTAGCTCAAACTTGGCACGCATAGCAAGCAGCACAGTTACGCCGCAACCGCCAGCGGATACTTACACTGCACTTACTGTAATGATACTGCCTTGACCAACCTTCCCCGAGTTCATGCATCGCAAGCAACTGACTGACCTAGCATCGCTTACGCCACCCGCGCTACTCCCAAACTATGGCCTAGGTCCCGTATCACCGATATTTCAGACCGCGGGCGATTTTGCGCAGCTCCTAGGGGTTCATCATAGCTCTGTTCTCGAACCTTCTCGGAAATTGACTACTTACCTCTTTAGGCGTCGGTGAAGGAATCGCAGCTGGAGCCTCTTCTTTTTTGAACTGAAAAAGGCAAAAATGGAGACTGAGTGGATCACCGAGACCCTCTACACTTATCTATGGAGAAGGAGTAGCCATACTATGCAAACTGTAATGGCAACGACAAGTATAGCAGGCATGCTGTACTTGATCAGCATAGTTCAACTTGTGAAGCTCCCTCCAAGAGCAATTACTTACCTCTTGCGGCCTCGGCGAAGGTGGTGCAGCCGCCAGCGCATCTTCTCTTTTGAACTAGAATGACAAAAATAGAGTGCGACTGAATTGATGGATGCCGTTCGTTACCTGTTTATGAAGAAAGAGTAGCAGTACTATGCAAATTATAATGGCAATGACAAGTATAGCAGACATCCTGCTAACTCAGTTATAGCTAAGAATGACCATACTCAATGTTAAAACAGCATTTATAGTTGGGACTGACTTATCACCACTTCAATGAAGTTGTTTTTTGTTAACTATCTCTTCACGGAAAACAACAAGCTGGTCTTTCATGGGTTACGGTTGGAAATGCAAAACGATCAGCTTCTGCTGGTCCGTCATGTTTTTGATATTCTAAGAAGGCGGAACCTATTTGGCACCAAGCAGGTCATCGAAAAGTGACATTACTGGCCTCTCCCCTAAGTTGGTTGAAAGTAAGATTGTACTGTAAAAATGAGTTCTACTATAAGCAGAGCCAGTAATGGAGCTCAGGTTCTATCTGGCACCAAGTGTATGGTTAAGGGATTGATTTCAGTATAATACCAGCGTAGTCCAACTAAACGTTTCATCTCTGAGGCGTGAGCTGATTGGTTCTGGGTTCGTCCGGGAGGCTAAAAAAACTCCCAGATGAAGTTCAGATCATCGGCTGGCCCCAATAAAACATCGCACGGGACATACACGCCCTTGAGTAATATCAAAAATCTGGCTGGGAACCGGATGAATAGACGTGAATGGTTGCCAATAAACTTTACTCCCAGTTTCTTTTGGCTCCTATTTTCTACATATCCCCACACCCCAATAGTTCTTTCAATTTACAATCCGACAACAATTTTGAACGCAGAAGTGTGATTCTCATACTCCCACATGAGTCAAACATGATCTGGTGCCCATATGTTTCCCACTCTTGCTCAAAACTTTCCCGTGGGATTGAGAATACTCTAAAAGATTTCCATCTATTATTAGACCAAGTGGCGGTTCACCGATAGAAACTTACCAAAATCTTACAAGCTTCAGCCTACTCAATAACTCTGTGTATCCGTTGTGACGATCTTCCCCATTGCCCCTAATATGGCCCTATGTCCGCTACCACATTTACTCTCGAAAATTTCACATCAGCCGAACTTATTGGTCAGTTGGGTAATGGATATAACCTCGGAGTAGGATCAATTTACGACCACTTACAGCAATCATGGAAAATGTTGCCGCAGGTACCTCGGTAAGCCTAATGGAATCAAGATTGGTAGCCAAAGGTACCCGATGTTCCAGAAATCCCGTTCTCAGGTCCTAAGCACTATCTAATCGCTGTTATTGCTATGGTCACACATCAATTGAGGTCGGTTGATTGCTGCGCCCACTGTAATCAACACCTTCCTTATTTGCTTTGATTCTGGAAGTTTGTATTGCCTTCGCTAACTTGCTTTCCATCTCTTCTCTTCCAGAGCGGAGGAATCCTAGGAAAGCTCTGATCACGCTTTCGAAAAACAAAATTTCGAAATTTCCTAAAAAGTTACTGCTGACTTCATTTGGATTCACGATAGTTTCGGATTGTTTTTGTTTTTTTTTTTTGATCCTGGGCTGTGCATTTTTTCACGTCTATAGGGGGTCAGAAACTGATCCCCCTAATCAAAAGAGGTCTTATTCGGTGGGACGTGGGCTTACATCAACCGTAATTTTATTGAATTTATTCAATCATTTCGTAATTTCCATATCAAATTAGCAACCTTCTTTCTTTTGAGGGAACTAGAGGACAGTGAATTTGGGATTCCTCAATTAGGGATCAGACGGAGCCAGTTTCTCACCTTCGCTTTTCCAGCGCCTCGCTTTGCTCTTGAAACTCCCGGGTTTCCATAAGTCTTATCTTCAGCCTTCTTTCATGCTTCTCTAAAATGCCTATTGTCTCACTTTCTCATTCCCCATCCTATCCCATTGTGGTGGGGATTACCACTGGTAAGGAATGTTCAAATTATCCGTCTCCCTTGATGATATTCGCCCTGAAAAGCTATCTAGTGGCCTATGACTTCCTCCAGTGGAATCCGGACAAATATATCTTAGCAAATTTATAGCTAACTGAAACATTAAGTCAAACTTCTTTCTACTTTACATCAGCATGTTGCTATTCATATAATCTCAACTGCAGTAATGTTGTTGGCGATGGTTGAATAATCAGTAGGTGTTGGAAAAACTTTTCACTCATCTAATGAGGGAAGAACATCTGGCAGACGAAACGCCAGCAGCTGCTCACGTTCTGGGCACTTTTTCGGCCACTCATCGGCATTTGTAAGCGGTTCCCATCTCTGATCATCTCTCATTTCCTTTCTGTCTCTTCATCGCTCTCTGAGGCCTCTCCTACACCGAGTTTTACAATCAGAGCCATAGCACCATTGGGCCTCACCGATGCAGCCTGGTACCCTCCAACATCCCAGAATTCGTCCATTTTCATAGTTCTGACCAACTTCACCTATGCGGTATCGTATTTACCCGGTCTCTGAAGGAGAGAATCCTTGTCTTGCACGATTTGCAGGCCTCTCAAGAAAAGTATCTACTGGAACGAACTAGGGAGGTAAAAGGGTAAAAGAACGGGCAAAGGCTTTTTGGGAGGGAAAACTTCATGCTTTCCTGTAGGGCAATTACTTCTTTTCATCAATTCTAAGGTCATCTTCGGTGTATCATATTGATATAACATCTATTTGTGATTCATTTGGCTTGGCATATGCACAGTAATGATAATGACGAAGATCCCCTGCAGAATCTTCGGGTCCTTTCAGAAATCAGAACGCATTTGCAAGCGGGCTCAAGGCTACAGGACGCGAATACACCATTTTATCACCTTATCTACTTCAAACCTGATAGGTTTTTAACTCAAAATGAGTAGAGCTTATTTCAATCCTGTTTTTTTTGTCATATTCGTGGTCTTTTATTCTCTGCACTTCCTTCCAATCCAATATCCTCTCACGAGTCCCACTTTTTCTTGTTATGTCACAGATCTCTTAGGATAGTATGCCAACTGTTATATGTTTCGACATAGTGTACTTTACCCTCATATAGAACTAAAATTTCTGCAAAGCCCTGCAAATCATTTAGTTTATTCGACACAGATGTGGTGTAATGATGATTCGGGAGTCACCGTTCCTAGTAAACATTGAGCTCGAATGGCTCCTACGTAGATATTAGTCAATTATCGTACCCCTTCCTCCAAATGTCTTTCAGCTTCTAGGGAATGAAATTAAGTAATGGACATTGGTCAATCCTTTCTGAGGATTGAACTATGGAAAGGTGAAGTATCCTAGCGTTGATTGAGCCCGTTTATGGATTGGAATTTATGGAGCCCACGCGTTCGACTTCCATTCAGATTCAAAGTGGCGTTCGTATGCGTATTTGGTCTACATCATGACCTTCTGATAAGTGATTCCAGTTATCGCAGCTTGGGTGGCATAAGCGGGTATGGGGTAAGAATTCGATCTGCGAACCAAGTGTGGGATAATGCCCCCCTGATAATTTCTCCACCCATCTAGAAGAATACGCCGTGCAATCAGCTTCCATGCGAAATCGTATCGAAAGCTGATACCTAGATCCTTTTTTGCTTAGAAGAAATTTAAGCTCCATCTGTCTGAGGCGAACCCAGGTCTTACTTACCAGGTAACCCCCTTGGAGTTGATATACTTAGCCTGAATACTATGCAGCGGATACATCGTCTGGATCGATACTCGCCTAATCCTAAGCCAAACCCATACCTCGCCATACACAGGGTACCGTTTAACTGATATCACTTTTTCCTGTGATGATAAAAGCACTTATTTGCAAATAGACGGGCCTTGAAGATTTTTATTTAGGCTAAGCACGCATCCAAACGTGCTTATAAATGATAATCGCAATTGGGCGCATCACTATGAATTGTGTGGGTTAATTGTTTCTCGAAGTATACGATCCTGGAGGAAAATCACTCCCGGTTTTGAAGCCGTTTTCAGAGTCTCTTCCTCCTCAACCTGCCTTCTCGTTTTTGCACATCTTCGTTATTATTCGTTCAGATGGGAAGCTGATCGGAAGATGTCCTCGAAACTGACTAGATGTATTTTAGCTGTCAGTAGGCGTCATGACGTCCTCGTTGCTGCTTCTGGCAGCATTGTGGACGGTGACGACTGCTCAGGTGCTGACGCCAAGTCTGCTGACGATTTCGCACCGTAAACCTATTCGAGCCAGTTCCACATGCGGTGAACATAATGGGCAACCGATTAACGAAGTTTACTGTTCTCTCACAGGTACGTTCTTACAATTTTCCATGACATCCTACTTTAGAGCAGTAGAAGTATGACCACTGCGAGGGCCAGTTCAGTAGCTGGGCGGGGTCTGCTGCTCGCTTCTCATTAGTCATATCTTCCTAAGCGGAATGTTCCACCAAGGGGGAGAGTGGAGTGGTGTCAGTGATCCCACCCAAAAGTCCAGGAAGTTCTCGTGGTGAGAAATGACAAAGAACTCGGGAACACAAGAAAAAACTGAGAGCTTCGAAGAGAAGGCGATTTTGTCCAATTTTACTCGTAACTGAACCACTTTATTTAGGCTCCACACAATATTCACCACTGAACTATTACTCATATCAAGATGACACCACACATCCTCTGGCATATAGAGAAATGCGTCAGGAGCGTGAAGCTTTCATCCAGGTAATCTTTGGAAGGCGCTTGTCTATGAAAATCAGGTCACGAAACGTATCCGAGTGGAACCAGGAAGTACCAATTGGTGGGCTACATTACCACCATCCTAGTGCACAAGAGTGTATGGGCGATACTATCGGGAGCAGTATTATTACTCTCTGGAGTAGCGCCTTTGTCTTGTACTTTGACAGTCGTTCGTGTTACGCTATCCGAGATAGATCCTCCAGCAAACCTTCAGACCTATTCCTCGAATACATGTACTCTGTAGAAATTCGTTCTTAGGGCGGTCATGGATGTGGCCATTGTATGGCTGGCACAGAAAACGCTCATCCGGCCGAGAACATGGTTGACGGTAATACCAGTTGGTGGCAATCTCCACCATTATCAAGAGGAATGGAATTCAATCATGTGAACATCACTATAGATCTTGAGCAGGTCGGGATTATAAGCATTTCCATTTATGGATACAGCTTTGGGTTCGACTCACCAGGCCAAGCTGACGAGATCGGGGCCTGTAAGAGAAATAATATTTTTATCTGATCTCGTTCAGGAGTTCCATGTGGCCTATGTTTGGATCCAAATGGCCAACAGTCCAAAGCCCGGGACATGGATTCTGGAAAGATCAACTGATTACGGAAAGACATTCCAGCCGTGGTACTACTTTGCTGAAACACCTGCTGAGTGCATGAGGGTAAGTAGCCCAACCAACTACACATTTGGGTTGTCCCCTTTGGAGAGAATAGATCTTAGCAGCTACTGCATGAAGGTAGAGTGATTGCACTGGGACAAAATCTATCTTCTAGGCGTATTCCTGATTACAAATTTCCACATTCATTGATATTTCCAGCGATTCGGCATGGAATCACTATCACCTATCTCTGAAGACGATCGAGTTGTCTGCCGATCGGATTTGGCTGGAATACATCCGCTTGAGAACGCTGAGGTCTGAGCTTTGAAGCAACTTTTGTAGAAACTTGATTGACCTTGAATTTGAACTGTCTACTACGAGGGATCACTGTTACCCACGTAATATCCTGACATGATCATTATACCATCCTTCTCCAGATGGTGATCAAAATTCTCGAACATCGTCCGAGTCGCTTCAAATTTTCGTCATCAGAAGCGCTTCAAAATTTCACCAGAGCTACGAACGTACGTCTACGGCTTCTGGGGACTCGAACACTTCAGGGACATTTGATGGATTTGAACGATAGATCTGATCCGACGGTTACCAGACGGGTAAGTAGCCTTCTACTAGTATGCCTAGTTGCTTCGAGAAGATTTTTTTAGAGAACGCTCAGGAAACACATTTCTCTTCTCGTATGCTAATGATTACCTTTCAGTACTTCTATTCAATCAAAGAAATTCTGATGGGTGGACGTTGTGTATGTAATGGTCATGCCGGTACTTGCGACATTTTGGACCCAAGAAGGCCACGTACCCTACTCTGCAGGTACTGTACCGATTGACCTCATCATTAATACTGCGTAGTGTAAAAAGTAATGGCAAAAAGTAGGAAACAGTTGCAACTTCAGATGTGAGCATAACACTTGTGGTGATATGTGTGAACGTTGTTGTCCAGGATTCCTCCAGAAGAAATGGCAACCTACCACAGCTCACAATAACTTTACCTGCGAACGTAAGTTCTGTTTCTGTGACGTGCTTTCCCTTACTGAGGTAATATTCGTTCCAGTGGGTTCAGCTTGGTGAGTACAACACAATTATCCTTTTGAGTGGGCCTTTGGCACGTCCAAATGAGGTTTTACAATAGGGTATTAGGTCCTGTAAACAGCCGCGCAAGATTTCCACGTTCGGCGAAGGGTATATGAGAGACGAAGTAGAAATGCATTTTCTAATGAACTTCCATACTTTATGGCTCTTCAGAGACCCTACCTTTCATTTTATTTCATCCCCTTTCATGCACGGATTCTCAAAAGGTGAAATGAAGCCGGCGGACTAACCTGCATGCCCTCTAGAATCAGCTAATCCTGTTCATTTTATTGGATCACCGTTTCGAAAGAAATAGCTTAGACGCCATAGAAGCATGAGAGGAAAGGCCAAGGTCCATGCCTATATGCTAGTCAGAGCTTTGTCTTCCTGGATGAGTCTGATACTAATGAATCGGCCCCAGAGAGATAAAATACATGATGGCTCGGGCGGATATCAATTGCTCCCTCGATCACAGTTTTGGTACTGCCACCGCTTAACTCTACATGATTATGCCAATCTGATACTTGATGATAATTCAGCTTGCAACTGCTTTGGACGATCCGACGAATGTGTCTATGACGAGGACGTCTTCGTTAATAGACTTTCACTCGACATTCATGGAAATTACGAAGGTGGCGGCCGTTGTCTGAACTGTCGGGTGAGCTTCTTCACAATCGCTGGTCCTTTGATTCGGTTTCTTTTTTTCAAGAGGAGAGGCTTTTTTCGAGAGGCTAAGCGGTACTGTAAAAGATCGGGTGTAAGTCTTCAAATCCCCCTCATTTTCAGGATAATACGGAAGGTGTGAACTGCAACAAGTGTGTGTTCGGTTACTATCGACAACATGGTGTACACTGGAATGACACGATGCCTTGCAAACGTAAGCAATTACTAGCATATTATTAGCACTGGTAATATTGACAATATTATATTAATAAAACATGCGTTAGGTCTTTATAAAGCCATTTCCTTCCAATTTGGAAGGAGCATTCGTAATTGGCTTTTTTTCAGCATGCAGATGCGACCCGAACAAGCACACCGGTGATTGTGAAGAAGGCACCGGCAAATGCTTTTGTCAGCCACGATTCCAAGGTGATAACTGCGATCAGTGCGCTCCTGGTTACTACGATCCACCAGAGTGTAAACAGTGTGAATGCGCAGTGGACGGCACGTTGGATGGAACTTGTTTGGTATGTTTTGTTTGTTTGTTAATTTGAAAGTGCAAATAAACTCCTCGAAGTGATATAATCAACAATAAGTCCTAATCAAATCTTCCTTTAAAGGTGTAAGAAATAGATATAGCTTACTCCTATCTATTGGTCATTGATAAAATTCGCGATGCAACGACCAAAACTCAAAAATATTGAAGAGAAGGTTCAGGGGACTTTGAACGGAGGCCGTTTTCATAAATATTCAGTCTCTCAGTTGGTTTTACCTAAATCTGCTTCAATGCTGTTGACTACGTCGCCAGTTTGATAGCTGAGTAATGACAATTCAATTTTTCAGCCTGAAGGTGGACAGTGCCCCTGCAAACCTGGGTTCGGTGGCACATTCTGTGAAACATGTGAGCCTGGCTTCACGAACATCACAGCTGGCTGTAAAGGTAATTCATCAAATCTTTCTATAGAAGAAAACTGACCTAAGCCACTTATTTGCAAAAATATTGATTGGTATCGATCATCAATGAAGCTTGAACATTTCAAGACTGTGACCAAATTGCTTTAGAATGTGTTTGCGATGAGACTGGTGCTGCACACACGAATTGCTCAGCCACGACTGGACAGTGCGTTTGTAAGCCGTCGTTTAGCGGCCTCCACTGTGACAGCTGCCAGATTGGTTTCTACGGATTCCCGAACTGTACTTGTAAGTAGTGCTCAGTGGGTAGGTTGATCCACCCGAACGCTCCAATAATAGAGCAGGTTTTCAGTCTGCAACTGCGATCCTGTTGGTACCGAAGGGGGCATATGTGATCAACATTCGGGACAATGCATGTGTAAAGATGGATTCGTTGGAGAGAAATGCGATCAATGTGACATTGGTTACTATGGGTATCCGAATTGTAAAGGTAAATATCAATACCTGGAATTGGGGGTAGGAGGTAAATTCCAACAAGGGACACCTCGGCCAACCCGGCACCCCTTCAAAAATTTCCTGCAAAAACTCGAGTGTATGGCGTGATCTGGCGATGCGAACTGATTAATCGGTCTGGGGATTCCTAAGAATTTGTTTCGGTTTTTCAGAGTGCAACTGTATGGGAGCTGGTGCTAAGGCGCTGGAGTGCGATGCAACATCTGGCCAATGCCCATGCTACGCTAACTTCACGGCTAGGACTTGTGACAAATGTGCCGTCGGATTTTATGACTACCCTAATTGTAAAGTGAGTTCTTGCAGCCTTTGCAGTCTTTTCTGAAAAAATAAAAATAAATAATTAAAAGTAAAATTATGAAAGTATGTAAAAATAAAAATAAGCAAATAAAAATAAATAAATGGATAACAATAAAAAACTGCCATATGGAAATTTTCAAAAGTTTGCCATTGATCGACAACTGTAAAAGGCGTAATGATTTTTTTTATATATTTCTACAATTTCTTATATCCAATTCGCATATCAATTAGAATTTTGACTTACAACTTTGGTTTCCAGGCATGCAGCTGTCTGATAGAAGGAGCCAAAGGACAAGCGTGTGACAGCAAAGGGCAGTGTTACTGTAAAGGCAATTTCGAGGTACGATTTAACTGGCAGGCCATCAAATATCATTTTCATCTGAAAATTGTAAAATCTAGAAATTTCGAATGTTAGGCATTGAAAATTGAAATCACATAAAAATTAGGCAAAAAAGTGTTACTGTAATAGAATTTAGTATTAGGTATCACTTGTTTTGGAACTCATCAATACAAATAAAAATATCAGGAAGGCATATTCAGGGAGAGCGCTGCGATCGATGCAAACCAAACTTCTACAACTTCCCTGCTTGTGAAGAATGTAACTGTCATCCAGCTGGAGTGACACCAGACTTTGCAGGATGTGACAAGGTGCTTTCCAACTTTTCCTATTTCTCCTATTTCACCTTCCTCACTTCGTTTTGATCAGTAGCAGTGTGTTAGACTTCATGGTCGTTTATCCAGTGTCTTGAGAGTTTGTACTCCAACATTGATTTGTGAGGAGTGGAAGCGGGCGGTCGCAGGGCTGTCGGTAAGCAGCTTCTCGGTCGTCTGCTGACTATATCCGACATTGGTTCTAACATTTGAGCAAAAGGGCTCTTTTCTGCATACTGGGCTGGTTAGAACTGGCTTCTGCCATTCCTTCGTAGTTTATCTTTTTGACTGATCGGCAGGAGCAATCAATCAATACCTATATTTTTCGTTACATTCCAGGTACAACCAGGAGAACTGTGCTCATGTAGAAAGAATGTTGATGGCCGAATTTGCGACCAATGCAAACCAACCTTTTGGGACTTACAATATCACCATACCGATGGATGTATCGGTGAGATGGAACCCAATTTTTTTTACGACGAAATTATATTTTAAGCTTTCCAGAGTGCGACTGTAACCTGAACGGTACACTGGCGATGTTGAATACGTGTGATTTGAAGTGAGTTCTTTTCAGTGGTACACTTTTTTTGGCTCAAATGCAGCCGTTATGTGGATGATAAGGGCAAAGATTCAGAGCGCGCCCTCGCTGTCTAGCGCACTTTTCTGGTCCCCTTATTGAATGCAGCAGACTCATCACCGAGTGAGCGACATAGAATGAACTCTAAAAAGGTTTCGAATCAAATCTGCTGTCATTTGTCGTCCCACTTTTTATCGATTTGCTGGAAGACCGCCAGTAACGTCTCCACGTGTCCCTTCACAAGCTAATGTAGTCTAGTGCTCCATTCAGTGGAATCTTCGCGGAGCTAGGCTGGAATGGGAATAGTCCGGGTGTGATCACCCTTGAGACCTGGTCCATGGGTATGGCGGCGGCTCTTGTTGCAAGTCCTGGAAGTACCTGATCGGTTTCAGATCTGGACAATGCCACTGCAAGCGCAACGCCGCTGGACGACAATGTGACAAGTGCGCTGATGGGTTCTATAACCTGGAAGGCTTCAATCAACTGGGTTGCCAACGTGAGCCTCTTTTACTAGTGGTTTACTTGAGTAGTGACTTCATGGGATTTCATTGACATAATGCGAGTTTTCAGCTTGCAATTGCGACATTGGTGGAGCTCTCAGGGCAGATTGCGATGGTATAACTGGGCAGTGCCGTTGCCGTCCACGAGTCACCGGATTGCGATGTGATAAGCCGATTGATAACCACTACTTTCCAACCTTGTGGCATCATCAGGTACCATTCGACTGTTTCTACTTTGCGATCAAATTTATGAAGCGTCTCGAGCATATCACTCCAGTTTTTGCGGCGCGCCACGTATTCCATTTCCCTTCAAAATCCCTGTAAAGTTTGATCGCACTTTCGGCCTGATAAGCGACTTTTATGGGATTTTTGATGTACGTTTTATATCCATCAAGGCTGCTCCAATGCCAATCAGTGGAGTTGGGGGAAAAGGTTTATTTGAGTAAGATTCGATCTACAAAGTTTGCATGAGGTCCTGGGTCATCTCCCATCTGCTCACTTTCCCCTCACATTTCACATTCCGGTACAGCAACCAAATCTGCTCCCAATCGTTTCAGTACGAAGCCGAGGATGGTCATACAGACGACCAGCGACCAGTTCGTTTCGCTGTCGATGAGGCACAGTTCCCATCATACAGCTGGAGAGGCTACGCAGTGTTTTCACCGATCCAAGAAAAAATTAACATGGACATCGATGTCGCCAAGGTATCCTACGGGAAGAGCACCTTTCTGAGATTATGCCGAAATAAATTTGTTTCCAGGCGTCCGTCTATCGACTACTGTTCAAATACCATAATCCAACTATGGTACCAATTACAGCTGTTGTAGACGTTGCACCAAAAATGACCCATACCCAGGGTGAGTTTTCATGAGAAAGCAAGTTCTTGGGCAGGCCCTAATTTAGAGGTGGTATGGGTGATGAATAGGAAATCTAGGTCCTGAAAGGAATACAGTAATGGTTCCGCTACGAGTATAAGACACGTTGGAAGGGGTGGAAAAAGAAGTAAGAGTTATAAGAATTGAATTGGATTTGTCGGTACAACTGGTCCTCCGTTTTGTCGGGTTGTCTGCGCTCTCTGCCCTAGAACGTTTCGGCGTCTCAGCTCTAGAGAGTTAGAGCGCAACTGAGTACCACGTCTCTAAACTCCCTATGCATACGTTTTTTTTGAATTTTTCATAATTTCCGAATTGACTCTCCAATTCTTGGTTACTGTAGACATCGCACAATCGGAAAAAGTCACGTTTGCCCCAACGGACTCGCCGTCAGTCAAAGAAGTGACTGTCGCTGGGAAACCGTTCGTTCTGAATCCTGGAAAATGGACGCTTAGCGTTGGCACGAAACAGCGTCTCTTCCTTGTAAGTACATCAAAGTTGTAGACTATCAACAGACTGCTTTGGATAAATCCTATGTTTCAAGGATTATGTTGTGGTACTGCCGGCAGAATACTACTTGGGCACGATTCTGAAAGAACGAGCTGCTCCACCATGTGAAGCGAACAACGCCCATAACTCGACCTGTGTCGATCTCCTATACCCACCGATGGCTATAGCGGCTAGGGCTGACGTCACCGAGAATACGGACACATTCAAAGAAGTAAAGATGGACGGCACAACAACCGACTTGAGCATGGTCAGTTTTGGGCCCTCAAAGATAATCAGTGGTTAGAAATTATCAAGTCAACAAGGTTTCAACTCTCCAGGGTTAACTAGGTATTACCTTTTACGTTTCAGGTACCCATAGAGTTGCTCCCCGAGATCATTGGCCCCGCATCTTACGTTCAGACAGGAGATGAGGGTAAAGTCATTGAGGTAAGCAGTCGCAGTCGGCAGCAGCGGTCAGATAACCTGAACAAAACAGCCTACAGCCTTCTATCCTTTATATTCAGACCAAAATCGAAGTACCCGAAGATTATGACTATGCAGTAGTCGTGGAATACCACAATCACAGAAGATCTCGACTGCCCGTAGCTGTTGAAGTGGATCAAGAAGGAACTGTGAAGCTCAATGGCACTATCACTATCCATAACTGCCCGTTTGCGTGAGTCTTACCTAGAAAAGACAGAGTTACTGTACATAAAAGGCGTACCGTATCGTCTTTTAGAACGTTCTGCCGCGAAGTGGTATCAGAAGGCGGCATGGTAGCTACGATCCCGTTGAAGAAAGGACCGGCCACAGTCCAGCTGCATGTTCCACCATCGGCTGACTTTGGACTTGCTTCTGTCAATCTCATCTCTAAGAATGAATGGAATAAGGAGTATCTTCAACAGGTATCTTTAATTTATTGATTGTCTGATTGAAGTCGGATCAATATGACTTTGCAGGTACCGGTATGTGTACGTAAGGATGGGCGATGTGTTCCTCAACAGTATCCACCGGCTGGAAACTCGATTGTAGCTGAGGCTGAAGCCGGACAAGTCAGTTGTTATGCTTTAGTGACACCATCTTGTAGCTTGAGGTTGAAATTATTGTTTAATGAACTTGTTCACGCTTTCAGGAAGATCCGATATCAGGAGACAAACTGCCGTTCCCTATAGCAAATCCTAAAGACGTGGTTGTAATGCCGTTGGATGAGAGCCAGGTAACGCCAAACTAATTGCATGTGAAATTCTGGAAGCTCTGGAAGCATCTGAACATGGGAACCTCCCATGGATGCAAGTTCGTCAAATAAGTAAAAACACTTGTTTTTAGGGAACTCTTGAAGTGACCGGTGTCGTACCTGCTCGTGGACATTATATGTTCCTCGTGCACTATTTCAATCCAGATAACACCCCACTCAATGTTGGGGTAGTGCTACAAAATGATCACTTCTTCGAGGGTAAGCTCTACTTCTTACTGGTTTCTTCTGATGCCTCCGCTTTACGCAATCCTTCAGTGGCTTCGATGTCAGGACAGAACTTAACCAGATTTCTTTTCCTGATAGACTCCCGTTGTGCTCTGTAGTGTCGATTCCGTAGTGCAGCAGAACTGTCGATGAATAATCCATTCACTCTTCTGGACACTTCGATAAGCTCCATTTTCGAAGACCAGTCTTCTCAGAGTTAAATTTCTGTGATTCCGAGCAGCCTTCATGGTTCACCTAAGTAGAGCTTATAGCGTATTATAGCATAGATATCGATTTTACGCGCTCATAGTTGGTTTCTATATACTGCATGCGTGTAGTGGAGCAGTACATTTTGGCACTTACTCGATTGAAACAATCCAAAATCTCGAAACAACTATATATAAATGGCTACTTACAATCTTGGACAGAGTGCCGCGCGGCGAGGCGACTAGCCAAATTCACAGAGCAGGACTCTCACTATGTACTCAGCCTCACTCATTTATAAGTGGGACACATATTCAAATTGGAAAATCGCGAGATTTACATAACTAGTGACTACGCTATTAGCTAGCATTCAGAAATCAATAACTGAATGCTTCAAATGTAAAAACTGTTAGTAATCGATAATCAGAAATTTTCAGAAGATGAAGCGATTCCGCTTGAACACATAGGTCTGTCGATTTGCTTTTATTGTTCCTCGCACATACCTTGCTAGACGCCCCCCAGCTTTTGCTTGATCGCTTTCTATGGATGATGCTCTCGCGCTCTTTGGGTTAGAGCTTTGCTACTTTTTGAAAGTAAACCTCTCCGTTTTAGCCACCGTACCACTGGCGTACTGCCCATCTGTTAGTGGATGCAGGGCGTTGATCAGAGACAAGGAGAAGCCAGAGGTAACAGCCATTATCGTTTAGGGAATTTTTCAAGGATAGAATTCGTTCTGAAAGGGGAATTCTGCAAGAAATAGAGAACAAGTGATTTCATCAGTTTCCTTCCTAAAAATGAAGAAAATCGGGAAAAAAAAGAAATAGAAATTGCGAGTGCTCCATTACAGGTGATCCAATTCTGGATGGAGGACAAATACACGGCAACTCTTTATCATAATAACACTCAAAAAGGACCAATCTTCATTGTAAGTACTTGAAAACTTCATTACAAATCAAGCCCTACCTACCTTGATAGAATTCAGCTTAATGACGATGTCCTGGGAGAACTCTCGAAGAAGGCTCTCGGTTTTTCATGTCTCACTCACCACGGTACCATTTCAGGACTCGATCACTGCCGTACCGTTCCATTCCTACAATGAGAATCTGATGAAACCATTGCCTATCGACCTCTCCTCGGAATTCATTCAACAATGCAGCGCTGATTTCTATCAGAATGAGTACGTTCTGGTTCTGTGTTAATTCTAGCCCCCAAAAACGTTTTTTACTAATCGATTTTCGTTCAGCCCTCAAACCGTTAGCGATTTCTGCCGTGAGAAGATCTTCTCATTGACGACAGACTTCAATGCGGCTGCATTTTCGTGTGACTGTAATCCAAGGGTATGTCATTGGAAGTGATTACTGGTAACATCGTCAGTAATCGGTAAAGCTATAGCAGCTCCTTTACAGGGCTCAGAATCGTTCTGCTGTGATGAGTATGGTGGGCAATGCAAATGTAAGCCGAATATCATTGGTCGCCGTTGTGAACGATGTGCACCTGGCCATTACAACTATCCAGAATGTATTAGTAAGTTACCATTTCCTAAGTTATTACTTTTCTGACGGCTACCATCAGTTCGAATAGGATGTAGTTTCAAATCCCAGTCATCCCACTCAGAGCTGCGCCCTAGCCCAACCAATGGGTGTCTTGGCAAGTTTTTGGATTAGTCGTATACCATTTCCAGCTGGAGGGGTCCGAGCAGCTCCGACGATCCCATCATTCTTCTGAACATCAAAACAGTAAAGTGTGCGGTATAGTGCTGAAGGGATTGAAGGCAGCTGCGCACAATGGACGAGTTGTCCGGCTGGATTGAATCGCAAACTGCAGAATGTTATTTTCAGAATGTAAATGCAGCATCGGGCAACAATGTGACGAACAGACCGGTCAATGTTTCTGTCCGCCACATGTCGAAGGCACCTCTTGTGATAAGTGCGTGAGCTATGCGTTCGGATACGATCCTCTCATCGGGTGTCAAAAGGTCTGTTTTTTCCTCCGAATTCTGAAATGATCTCTTTATATAGAGGGATGAAGACAGACCTGAGTTCGACTTTGAAACAGTACCAATTTTCAGTGTGGCTGTCACATACAAGGTTCTGAAGGCGCTTCACTTCAATGTGACCCCAACAGTGGGCAATGCTTGTAAGTTCCTGGAAAAGTAGTAGATCATGGGTGGCCAAGGGAGCCACTCTCCAAATCCTTTCTTATGTATTCCTTCACAGGTGTCGCGAGTCTATCGGTGGTCGCCAATGCGACCGTTGTCTGGCCGGATTCTATGGTTTCCCTCACTGTTACAGCTGTAGATGTAATTCTGCAGGAACTACCGAAGAGATCTGTGATCCATCCACGGCTCAATGTACTTGTAAGGTATGCAACCCAAAGAATGAGCCGATTACCGAAGGAATTGCTGAAAAAATAAATTTCAGGAAAATGTCGGCGGCGCTGGATGTGACACTTGTAAATCGGGTACATTCGATTTATCAGCCGACAATCCTAAAGGATGTATTAACTGCTTCTGTTTCGGTACAACCGATCAATGCCGTTCCAGCATGTTCCCTGTCTCTATTGTAAGTTTCGAATTTGCCTGGGCCCGCTTCCTTCTTTGGTATTCCCACTTCGCTGAGGGTCAATTTCAGAGTTCTGTTGATATGTCCATGTTTACTACGAATGATCCATCCGGAGTATTGGATTTCGAGAATGACATCGTCACCTATACAGCTACAGATAACTCAACTGCTAGTGTATATTTCAATGTTCCTATAGAACACGGAGCTGACTACACGACCAGCTATGGCCTACTGGTAAGTTTCTCAATGATTTTGATAAAAAATCGGGGAATTTCCGGAAATAACGAAAGGTACTGAGCATGTCGAGCAGGTCATGCATAAAGGACCGAGGGAAGGTTCTGACAAAGTCCTTACTATGTACAATCAAATATACTAGGAGAGGAGTGGTTTGACAACAGCACAGAATCTGATATGTAGCCATTCCCGCCTTTCAACGACTGTCCCGCCCACCGTTTCCTCTCTAGCTCCCGATGCGGAGGCTCATCTATGAGTGTACTGGCCCTGGGGAGAATAAACAGGTAGAATACCTGTATTAAGGTGTTTATGACATGCACAAACCTGAAACCCAGAAAAAAACATGTAAATTCATGTTTCCTAGCGAAAGGTCACATTGGTAAGCTGCAAATGACAAGAGGAAACTCGTCCAATTTCCGTTCAAGGGAAACCCTCTGAAAACTTCACCATTTTTTTTTATTAAAAAACTCCAAAACTCGGTTTACTCAAGTGATGACTTCGACATCTAACCTTTGCTTTCAGTTGTATTTCCAACTATCTGTCCAACCACGAGATGAACACCCACGGATGAGTACTGACGCTGACGTTCGCCTCTATGGTAACAATATGACTGCCGAATTTTGGGCACCCGAACAACCGGCTGATCCTAGAGAAGCTTTCAACGTCCGGGTGAAACTTGTTCCGGTAAGAAACCGATGATAGTTTCCTTGAGAGTTCATTCATGTCCATTCTGTCCTTCAGGAATCAATTAGAATGTTTCCAGGAGAATTTCTTATCATCCAGTGGACAGCCGATAACCCGAAACGATCTCATGATGATTCTGCACTCACTACAGAACATTACGCTCAAGGCATCCTACTACAGTAACCCAAGTGAAGCTCAACTTATTGACTTCGGACTAGAAGTCTCTGGGGAGGTAAAATGACTCCCAGTAAGGTACCTACATAGGAATAGCTCAGATTACTTGTTTAGCACTTCCCTCTGTCGGCTATCAAAGCTTCATCGGTCGAACAGTGCGTGTGTCCAGCTCCATACACCGGTGCCAGTTGTCAGCATTGCGCTCCCGGCTATTACCGAGTACAGAGTGGATCGTTCTTGGGCGCCTGCGTGCCATGTGAATGCAATGGACATTCAGGATCCTGTGACCCAGATACAGGTAAATACCAAACGATGATGAATAGGTGAGGGAAATCAATATAATCGATCTTCTAGGCGTCTGCTTTGACTGTCAACACAGTACCCATGGGGATCACTGCGAGCTTTGTGAAGAAGGACACTATGGAGATGCCACCGATGGCAGTCCTTACTCCTGCATGCCATGCCAATGTCCATTTTCGCCTACGAATAACTTCGCCACGGGTTGTCAGGTGAGAATCGGTTTTCAATCGCTTTGAAAAGTTTTTGGATAGGAAAAGCTGTTGGCAACCCATTAGTTCGTAGGGGGGGTCTACGCTCCGGTACGGTCAGTTTACTGGTCTCCAGACAAATGTTATAGCCACTATCGATTTATTGATTGATTTTCATTGATTTCCATGACGTACTTTGAACTTTTTTCCCCGATCGTATTCCTTTGTTGAGTTTTTAAGAACCTTTATTTTAGGTATCCGAGTATGGCCAGCTTCTTTCGTGTGACTGTAAGCCCGGCTACGCTGGAGACCGTTGTGACAGGTGAACAAACTTGCAATTTTACTACAATTCTGCTTTTTATTGATAGGATTTGTATTGATTTATTGATTATTGATGGCTGATGTCCCAGAAAAGTCGAAATTCGTTAGCAAATATGTTATTTGAACTAACCGTAATGGAATTTTAGGTGCGATGCCGGTTACTTTGGTGAACCACAACGTCCTGGTGGATCATGCCAACCATGTGACTGTAATGACAATAACAATCTAACAGATTCGAGAGCTTGTCATCCAGTCACTGGTGATTGCTATCTCTGTGAGAGAAATACCGATGGTCGAAAGTGCGAGTATTGTGCTCAGTGGTGAGTGATTTTGGAAGAGCTCTATTCCCGAGCTTGGATTTCATGGAATCGTCAGGGGTTTGCATTCTCGAAAATACTCTCTATAGGGTACTGCAGAGCATACATCTGGGTCCTTAAACGCTCTCAGGCTAAGAAAGAGCGTTGAAGGCAAAACACAAATTAGATAGCGGGATTGAAGTCTGGAGTCCACTTATTCAACCTGCCCGAGTCGGTCCTGGCAGGGCCCATTTTTTCTGACCAGTTGGAAACCCTTGGAAGATGTTATCCACTAAACATCAGATGGGTAAAAACATCGCGCCAGATAATAAAAAGTCTGACTGGGACGGGAATAGGAAGAAGAATTTACTCGGGAAGAAAAGAAATCGATTGAACTGAATCATGGCATTGGGGCCGTAGACTGCCCTAAGGGTAACTTTTTAGTCAGGACTTTGACAGGGAGCTACTGAACGCTTCTCCGAAAGCCACTGAAGATCTAATGTGCTGGCTAGGTGGGATATTCTCTGGAACAGTTTACCCAAAGAGAAACTTGAAAAGTAGGTTCAAGCTCGAGGGCAATCTCTGCGAGCCAAAATGGGAGTTTCATGAGACAGTCCCTAGTTCTAGTAGGTACTCAGCTGTTTTTCTCACCTATGAGCTCCTTTCAAGGTACTACGGTGATGCTGTGGCCGCAAAGAATTGTACTGCATGTACATGCGACCAGTGCGGATCGGCAATGTGTGACAATCAAGTTGGAGAATGCCAATGTAAGCCAAATGTGGAAGGACTAAACTGCGACAGATGCATAGTGAGTCTCATCTTCTTTAAAGTCCCGATCGTATGGAGTTGTCATAGACAACCGGTGTTCTTTAGCCATTAATTAGCGAAATAGGGTATAATAAAAAATAAAATAAAAAACAAGTACGAATAAGAGAGTTTGACGGACCGTTTTGAGCTTTAATCTTCAGCCCGACCACTGGGGTTTCTCACGCTGTGGTGGATGCCATCCATGCCATTGCGGTGTCGCCTCATCCTCCAGTCAATGCGATGACGAAACCGGTCAATGCCAGTGTCGACCAGGAGCTGTTGGATTACGTTGTGAGCACTGTGAACATGGATTCTGGAACTATGGCGAATACGGCTGTCAAAGTAAGTTCCACCCCTTTTCTAATTATTACAACCTAATGCAGTAATGTTATATAGAATGCGACTGTGAAGCGGATCTCTCGATGGGTACGGTTTGCGATGTACGAACTGGACAGTGCCATTGCCAAGAAGGAGCCACCGGAGCTCGTTGTGACCAATGTCTTCAGTCATATCTGAGGATTCCAACTTTCGGATGCCGACGTAAGTATCAGCTTTCCTTGGCAATGGGCGGCTCCCAATAGATTCCATGAAGTAATACATTTTGCTCAAGGTTGCGATGAATGTGTTCACCATCTGGTCTCCGATGTGGATAATCTCGGTCTTCATATCCATCATTTGAATGTGTCGATTGGTAATATCTCATCGGCTACGGTAGTTGGGGCCAGACTTAGCAGGAACTCGAAGAACGTCGCTAAATACACGGTCAGTATATTGCAGCCCAAAACCCTGAAGTGCTCCCTAACAAACGATATAACGAGTAAATACTATGCAGTAAATCCTCTCCTCTCCTCTTGAGATCTTTAATCAGGTCCTCAGCTTGACAGGTCTATGGTGCTTACGGTAACGCTTAATATTGCTACTTGTGAAATCGACCAGTAGGCTTGTGTGGGAGCCAGTAGGCGGGATTCGGTGGCATGGGGCATCCGCTACCACCTATTGCATCCTGAAGTTAATGCCCAACCTAGATAGCAAATTTCGAAGGGTTCAGAGGATTTTGATCTTTAAACCATTTTCCATTTGCAGGAGGTTGCAAATCTACTTTCTGGTGATCAGTACACCAGTTTCGTAGGTGATGCTCGAGGAGCCCTTGCCAACATGTCACAGCTAGTCAACTCCGGTGAAAGGTTAGTTGATATTGGGTAACCTATGTCTAAGTTTTGCATGAGTGAGGGTCAAAAACACAAATTTTCTATTCAGATCCCATTCAGTCGCCGATAACGACTTCGAAAGGGCCATGAATATGACAGATACGGCCGGGGAAGTACTGCAAGATATTCGTCGCCGAGCAGCGGTACATACTTCTCTTCTCGCTTGTATCATACTTTTACCATTGTGGTTCCGTTCTGGGGAAATATGTGACCATGAGACGTATTTAAGGATTCCTCGGCCGCTGTGGACCACGCTAAGAACCTTGTCGCTTCTCTGGGAAGTCATTCGTCAGCTCTGATCATCGACCCCAAATGGGTAGAATACGCTGAAGAGACGTTACATCAACTGGAAGCGGCGACAGCGTTAGTGAAGGATTTTATTTGCCAATTTTATAAGCTAACAATCCCCTTTGAGACTTTAGTGACGGTATGCCTGAAGAAGCTACGAGAGTACCAAAGAAGATCGCGGAAGTCCAAGAAGAGCTGAACCAACGCAAAGAAAAATTGGACGGATTGAAGGAGAAGCTTGAAAGTGCTCACCAAAATGTACCTTTTTACTTACTACTCATTTTTTCACTTTGTTTTCTTACCATAAGTGCACTAACCGTTCTTTTATGATATTCTATTATAAAACCAGTACCTTTTCAGAGCACAAAGGTTGCCGATTACTTGAGCGATGCACAAAAATTGCTGAAACAGTCGAGAAAGAACGCGGAAGAAGCTCGCAAGGTTGGTTGTATTAGGCTAATCTTAAGTAGTTTTTCAAAGTAGCTGTATCGCGTCCGAAATTCACCTTGACCGAGGCAAAGGAGGCTCCTACCCCTCGGATGACAATGCATGCAAGAGGAGTTCAAAGCCTCTAGGCATTAGAGGCATTTGAGCTAGATCATGAGCCACACTCATACACCATCGATACTTCTTATTCTGGAGCTAGGCCCCCTTCTTTTGGTAATAAAGATAGAATGATATCAAAAGTCAGATTAGCAGAAAAATGATCAAAATCGATTCATTCTTGTGACCGCAGCGCGACCGCTTCGCAACTCAGACGTAAATATTTCATCAATTGTAAATAACTCAAGTTCTTATTATTTTTATTTATTAAGGCCGCCAGTAGCGTATCGACGCTAAAACTGGAAGGTCTCGCAAAAGCACTGGCCGACAGTCGCGATAAGGCTATTGAAGAACAGAGCGCCGTTAGCGGTGTGCTGCTAGAGGTCAGTGACCCCTATAAACTCCCATTTTTTCGGAGGAAATTCTCAAATTTAGGTCAAAAATCTTACCGAACAAGCAAAAGATGCACTGGAGTCTGTGGGTAATTCGTTGACGAATTTGGCCGAAGTTCGGGCCGAACTTGCTGAAACTGTCGAACCGAAACGTGAGAAACGTCAAGCCCCCTATGATTCGGCTGAGGTGGCTGCTAAGATCGTGGAGCTGGAAATCGAGGCTGACAAATTGCAACACAATTTTGGTTCAGCTAAGTTGGAGTCACAGGTTCGTTTATAGCTTAATTGAAAGTTCTCGGTCTGGTAATGAATGGCTCAGATATGAAAGCCCTTCTCAGCTGATTGGTATCCTTAAGTTTTTTTTCCCGTCTAGAAGACATAAGATCAACACACGATGGGTTTTTCCTAAGAAAAACTCACCAAATCCATTACAGAACGCTGTTGAAGCTGCCACTGCCTACAGCAACCTCACCGATGCTCTGACGAATGCCCAGGAAAAGGCGCAGTGGACAATTGATGAGATGGATGAGTTGAGCAAGGGTCTACAAGAGAAGGTTTGTGGCTTTCTTCCTGCCACTTTTCTGTATGACCGATGATTTTCTCCAAATGATTAAAGAGGACCTGTCTCTTGTGTCTCTATAAAAGGAGTTTTCAGAAGGACCAGGTGAAACAGGCCCTGAACGGCTCCGCTAACCTAGTCCGTCAAGCTTCCAACCTGCAGCAGAGCACGCTGAACGCCCTAAAGAAGGAAGCTGCTGAAACCGAAAGCAGAATCGATCGGGTTGGTTATTTCTCTGCGACCTGAAGAACCATACGGTAGTTTCTGAGTGAGACCCATAATGGTGATGAAAAGAACCGTTTCAGCTGACCACAATGGTCGACGGGATGCGCCGTAATGCCGAAGGTATCCGTTCTTCGCTGGTATCGCCACTAAACGAAACCACATTCGCTGATGTGGAAAAATCAGCGGATCATGTGAATAGCCTTCTTGCTGACACTGACAAGGTGGGGTTTGAGGTGATAGTTTTATCTCCACCTAGTCTCATTGAATCATTCAAGGTACTGGCTTCGGCTCGGGATGACCTAGCGGAACTACAGGAGGCTACGGATAAAGCCGTCTCCGATGCTACCGACGCGTTGCAAGGAATCAAGAAGACGAAGAGTAATGTCAAGGAGGTTAGCCCATTACTTCTCCAGCTGAAAATGGAGCCCTCTCCTCTTTGACTGATCTGACATCAGTTACGCTATCCTCAGAGGAATCCTCTGCAGGTTTAGGCGGATGAGGTGCCAAAACCTGCACCACTGGCGTTATAGAGGCGGCTTTTGCGACTGTCCCATATACACTTTTACACGAAAACGTTCAGTCAACGAAATGGAGGCATTGCCATTTCAGCTTTCGGTTCTGGTCCCGAAATTGATGGAATCGTACGATAACATGCACAACAGCGCCACAAATCGTACGGCCAAAGTGGAAGCCTGTGTGGATAAAATCGCTGCACTCAAGGAACAAATCGCTGTGGCCAGAGATGCTGCCAACAGGGTGTGTTTGGAGGTTTTGTTGGAATCTCAAGTCCAATAATCAATTCAACGAGTTCAGATCAAACTTGGTGCTCATTTCGAGCAAGGTAGCTCACTGGATTTGGCAATGCCACACCGTGTTGCCCGATCCGCTGCCCATACGGATATCGCTTTCCATTTCCGTACTGCGAAAGAACACGGTAGGTCCAATGCGAACATGCTGTTTTCAAAGTGTCCTCAACTGAATTCCACGACTTGATATCGAGAGCTCGGCCAAATTCGGAATGGGCGTGGCTTGAATTCCTTCTGGCCACTCGGCCCGTTACTTCACCATTCAGTGGATTGGTCTATATGAAGTTCCTCCTGTTCTGGACCCAATTTTCGGATATTTACAGGTATTCCATTGTTCTTCGGTAACGAGGAAGGATCTGCTGGTACCCGAGCTGTACCCACTGATGACTATATTGCTGTTGAAATCGAATATGGTCAGCCAAAGGTCACCATCAATCTGGGAGAAAAGCCGCTGGTTATCAAATTGAACACGTAAGTAACAAATGATACACATACCTCTACAATCGGGTGAAGAAAATCGGAAAGGTTTCAAAAAAAAGTTGAAATTCTCCTCGAATTGAAATCCACAAGAAACCAGTCATTTTCGGTCACTTGAGCAATAGCTGAGAATTCGTACTCAAGAATTTGCCAGAGAGGCGTCACTGTTCAAAATAAAAAACTAAATAAAAAAAGTCAAAATGAGCTTATTGCGAGCCAAACCTTTGTACGAACGTGAGTTAGAATCGTTTGATAAGCTTGCAGTGCTGACAATACTTCCAATACGTTGTTGATCTAAAAGAGCTTACAAAAAAGTGTCGTAAGGTCCACAGATATCACCTACTGATACTTTCAGGCGAGTTGCAGACAACCAATGGCGTCAGCTAAGCGTTGAACGAATTGGAAGATCGGCAACGGTCAAACTGTATAAGCCGAACAGCGAAGAGGTATTAAGCTTAAATGCTTTGTTTTTGCTTTAGGGCGTGGGCGGGGCGACTGAGGCTTTCAGAGCATTCCTGATTGGCTAATCACACGTCTGTCCATTCAGCCTTGCGCCCACCCACAGCCGTCGCGAATCAGACTTCTAGCCCCCCTCACCCCTTTTGGGGGCATTCGTAAATCGCATTCCCACCTGGATCATTAGGAAAGGAAATTTTCAGGTGGAAGAGGTACAGAAAGGTACGGCTGAAGGAAACAAGAGCATTCTAAACTTGCATCAGACAATGAGCCGTCTGTTCGTCGGAGGAATACCAGCTGGCAGTAGGGTGAGCGATTACTTCACGATGACGTCCCGACTGCAGCGATTGAGATTCCAAAAAGTCAATTCCAGATTGCTAAAGATGTACGCAACCGGGCATTTGAAGGTGATATTGAAGATTTGACCCTTCACGGTGAACCAGTCGGATTGTGGAACGCCAAGACCGGAGGTGCGGTGGCAGTTCGAGGTGCCGAGCCTCGCCCACGAACCAAGGAATCATCTGCTCAGCAAGGTATGTCCTGATTGTTCATAGCTATTCCATCAATTATTGATCGATCTTCTCAGGGGTCTCCCTGAATGGTGATGGATACATTGTGTACCAAATGGGTTATTGGAATCCTCGAAAACGAGCAATCTTCTCCCTATCGTTCCTCACCTTCTCACCAGACGGCCTACTGTTCTTCATAGGAAAAGACGTGAGTAGTGATCATTTAATCAATCGGTAAGTATCGATTTCCGTAAACCTGATTCGATCCCGTTTTAGCGTGACTTCTTTGCGCTCGAACTGTCGGCTGGAAGTGTGAAGCTGTCTTTGGACTTCGGATCCGGTGCAGCACAATGGCTTGCAGATGCCATCACCTACAACGATGGCCAATGGCATACGGTAGCAGTGGCTAGAGATGAACGGCATGTGAAGATGGAAGTCGATGGAGTTACGGTAAGGTTACTGTAGGGGAAGCTTTTCAGACACTTCATGAACACATTGTTCCTGAAAAGGCTGTTATCGACCCTACCCCATTGGGTGATGGAATGCGTAGGGAACACTCACTGAGCCAATGAACATGAAGCACGGCTATTGAGAGTAGGCACGATATCTATTTATGATAGATGTAGGCCGAGTTGTCTCTGGTTTTGCCCAATAAATGCTGTCGATCTGGTGGTTTGTCCCCACCTGGTGAAAAAATAAAAAATTTAGTATTTCTCCAGTTCAAACCGTCGATTGCAGGTAGCTGAAGGCGATGCTCCTGGCGACATGTCTACGCTAAGCGTCACTGACTACCTCTACCTGGGAGGAACACCGACTGGTGTCAATACGTGAGCTCTTAGCTACTCTTATTTTCCGCTGTTCTCAGGGTTTACATGATGGGGTAGTCGTACCTAAGGGCTTCACTTCACACCTATTCCTGATTTTCCCCAAACACCCTCGAGTTATGCTAAGTGTATTCAGACGCTCACCCATCGAACCGTTCCGTGGCTGCATCAAATCGGTTCGTCTAGGATCCGATGAAATGGATCTGTATGCAAGCTACGCAAGTAAAGGAGTGAGAAACGCATGCCCACTTGGCACTGTGAACACGGTTCGTTGATTGTTGAGTTTATAAGTTACTGGAGAGAAGAATAAGTGTACAGTTGCCGAGTTGCCTAAAGAGGCTCCCATCGAAGTTTGACGGCCAAACTGTGATAGATAGGTGCAAAATATTTCTATCCCGAATATTATTTATTCCAGGTATCGATCTTATCAGATAGATCGACGGCTGTGTTCGAGAATATCACAGCTTCTAACGAGATGGATGTATCGTTACGCTTCAAAACTCGTCGTTCTACTGGTACACTACTGACGATTCAATCAGATGAGGACGACCTACTGTCGTTGAAGATTGAAGATGGAGTCCTTGTGGCAACAGCTGGAGACGATAAGGTTAGCTATCGAATCAGATAAATTAGATAGAATCCTAGTTATTCCCCGAGCGAACCACCAGTTTGTTGCGATTCCTGCTGTATGAGAGTTTGGAATTGCTGCTCCGGCTGTGCAGCCAAGTTCCTTTGCCATTGCCAATGGGAACCGAAAGCGTGGCTCACTCTATTATGGATTGATCAAGTTGCTGATCGCCTGTACTGCTCTTCTGGCTAAAGTGTAACACACTCTAAAAGCACTTAAAAGGACCTGGGACCTGGGCTTATACGTAGGTTGCCTTTTATATTTTGAGATTTGAGAACCGAAGCAAATACTATTTGTTGAAAATCGGTTTACTGCCTTTCAAAAATCTCCACATTAAGATCTATACACTTTTGCATAGGCTCGAACCAATTTTCGAAGTACTTTTGCTACTCTGATTGAGGTAACTCTGAAACATGCATCCTGAACTCATCAACGGCTTCTTCAGGTGTCGAAAAACGTTGACCTCTCATTTTATTTTTTACGTACGGGATGAGAAGAAGTCACCCGGGGACTACATGGCTTATGACCTGTCAAATCGTTGTTTTGAGTGCTCAAAAATGAAGTTGTTTAAGCCGATGCGTGGGAGCTCGCATTGTCGTGGTGAAGAGTGATCCGTCTTCAGCAGCTGGTTTTCCTGATTTTTTGGAAGTCATTTGGCAAACAAATGATGGTATACCACTCAAAATTGACTGTTCTGCTTGTTCTAGTGGTACGGTTGCGACATGTCCAGTTTTTCCAAAAAAACAGGAGATCAATTGCTCGGAGGTGCTTGGTGCGCGGACAGCTTCTGTTAAATTGGCTCATCTTGGAATACCCATACGGTCGACTGCTGTTTCTTTTCGGGCTCATACGCATAAATCCATGATCCATCACCGGTCTCGATGTCGTAGACGTGTTTCGAAGCATCGCGATCGAATTTTTCGAGCATTTCTTTCGATCAATCGACATGAGTCCCTTTTCTGGAGGGTTGACAAATTTTTCAAAAACAATTTTTTTACAGTCAAACGTTCATGCAAAATTGAATATATGCTGGTCCCACTAATGCCTAAGGTTGTCCCAGCCTCACTATAGGCCACATGACGGTCTTGCAATATCAGTTTGTGCACAGTATCAACGGTTTCCGGAACAACAACTGATTTTGGACGACCTCCATGAAATTCTTCTTCTAGTGAACTACGACCTCGGGTGAACTCACTGTACCATCGATAAACACTGGTCTTGGATGAAGCTTGATCACCAAAAATTGAACTGAGTTCATCCGTGGATTGCTGTTGAGTTAGCACACCTCGAAAGTTGAAGGAAATAATCGCGCAAAAATGCCCGCGGTTCAACTCCATAACTCGGCCTAAACAAAATCTTATAACTTAGTGTAAACGGAACAAATCGCGTTCAAATTTCGCAACGTAACCTAAAAATAGTCAAACTTTACGATAGTGGTGTCAGTTGCTAGATTGCTACACTAGTCTTGCCAAATCTCAAAATATAAAAGGCAACCCTCGTATACATCGAATGGTGCCTTTGAGCCTACTTAGCCAATTACCGAGCGCCTAAATGGATATGAGGTGGTTCCCATTGCTAGTACAGGTTTCAGTGAAGTCTTGAAGCAGTCCTTTTCAGGTCTCTTTGGAGCTGGCATCGGCAGCTGACGAACAATGGCACTATGTGTCCGTACGTAAGACCAAGGAGATTCTTCGAGTGGACGTGGACGATCTGCATTCAAAGGAAGAACGACGTGCCAATGGTGATGATGTGGTAGGTTTCTCGATTACCAGTAATACGGCATGTGTAGCACACCGGTTGTAGCAATAGTCCTGCACACGTTCACGGTCACCAGTTCGATCTCTGATTCGAACTAACGTAGTCAACAGAACTGTCTAGAAGCACCGTACACACTTACCTTTAGCCATCACCATTCATTATAGTGATTAGAAGGGGTGGAACGCACGGCACCATCACCAATTTTTATTGATTGATAATTTTGTGAGCACATTATCGATTGGTTCGTTCAATTACAGCGAAAACGTCGTAAAGTGGTAAGTTTACCCGTGTGTCACTACCACCGTAACACGTGTTTGTACTACAGTAATCAAATGATAACGAGTGGATTGCCTCACTTAACCTACTCGGTACTCAAAGTCCAGATCCATCAAAATCGGGCCTTTCAGCCGATCAGTGACCAGTTTTAGCTACAGCCAAGATGAAAGAACGGAAACAACGGTACCATATGTAAAGCGAAAGTGTGCCCTGTACTAAGTTATAATCAACTGTAATATTGATTTTATTGATTGCTAGATTTCTCACACTTCAGGCGCCGGGCGAGATGGCCAGAATCCTTTTTGGACGCCACGATACGGCTTCATTTGTTGGATGTGTGGGCGATGTGTCATACAACGGAGAACTACTTGACTTTGCTAAGGTGGGTAGTACCATTCATTTGTTCCTTAGAATTTTGAATTGATGTTGGTTGTTTATCTTTTGTTTACTTGTTTCTGTGCATCAAGCACTTTTAAGGCTAAAATCCACGAAGTATCCCTGACTGGGTGCTCCTTGGCTGCCGACGTCGTCAAGACCACTGTGTCAACAACTTCTGAATCAGTGCCGACGACTCTTGAGGTGAAATTTAAACTGTTCAAGAAAGGCTCCTGCTCTGAAGGCATGGGCTTGGGTGGGGTGGCTGTTGGAAGTCCCAAGTAGCACACCACGCGGTCCAACTTATTAGGACAACCGAGATATGGGGTGGTGCGAGGCAACTAACTTAGAATCACTGAGAGCTGTAATCCACGCCCTATTATGTCGAGAATCAAGTTTTTGTCGACGAGTTGAACCTTCATGGCCCCGAGTTGGGACCTCATTTAGCTAGATTCCAATGGGGATCTAATGCGACATACTCCCGGAAGCTTTTGTAAAGGAGCTCAAGCAATTATTGCCTTCTTGGTAATGAGCCGTTCGTTGCTGCAACGTAGAAAGAGAGCTTTCAGGCACCTGCGAATCTGCTCATAACGACCGAAGTGATGACCACTGTCGCTCCTACCGAAGCGGAGGTACCACCTTTTTATTTACTTTTTTATTACATATCTAGATTGAAACGACATCAGAATATATAAGGAGAATTTCTAGCCAACTGTACCCTCTACGAGTTCTACGTCAACCTCCAGCACTACATCTACCACCAGTACTTCTACTAGTACTACTACTAGTACCACCAGTACTACGACTACTACTCCGCCGCTAACAACCACCACGACAACCTCCACTACCACTACCACCACTCCCACCACCACTACCACCACTACAACGACTACTCCCTCCACTACTACATCCTCTACCACCACCACCACCTCCACCACCACAAGCACCACTACAACCACTACAGTACCTCCCACTACGGTAACAGAACTAGCTATGCTGTTACCGGTATTGTTAAAACCCCCTACTACTGAGCCACCAGATCTAGTGATTATCCCACTTGAGGAAAAAGCAACGACACCGGCGGGAGAAATGGTGGAAGTGTCAGAAGAAGTGTCGGCGGAGAAGGTTACGAAACCGACCGTGGTAGCAGTGAGTGTGGCTGCCTCACCTCTCCCTAGATCTATCCTGAATAACGCTTCGCCCAATGCTGAATCCCTGAACAGTCAAGCTAACACTTCTGCGCTTTATAATACGCTTCTACTGACCTTTTCCCAGCTAATAACTTTCTCCTACGAAGGCTTGTTACTCGATGATCCTCGTTTCAGACTGTTGCTGACGGCGCTTGCGCTCTGGGATTGGATCCTCGTCCACCGAAAGACGAAGTGGACGGAACGCGTTTCGGTCTACAGCCTAACAGTCGTCTGGAGTATGAGGTTATGCCTGACTCATTTGATAAGAGGTTAGTAGTAGGGTAACCTCCAACTTCGGTGATTACCTACCTTGCCACTTCCAGCGGTACATTCTCCCTGCAAATTCGTCCCTCCGCTTTGAATGGAGTGATTATGTTCGCTGCAAACGACAAGCATACCGATCACATTGGACTATTCCTGCTCAATGGACGTCTCGTTCTGTCGTTCGATACAGGATCCGGACAGGTGAGCTACCAACTGCTGGTATGATGCCAATTGTTAATTTTCCCAATCAACCCATTTTTCTAGACCATCATCCGCTCGAATCGTTCAATCTTGAACGGCGAATGGCACTCAGTGAAGGCATCACGACGTGGCAGCGAAGGTCTCCTCGTCGTTGACGACGAATCCACTGAAGCTGTGGTTTCGGCTGGCACGGATGCCATCGACACACAGCCACCACTCTACCTTGGCGGCATACCGAACGAACTGGCCAGTTACGCCAGAACAATTGTACCGGTAAGTTAATGAATGTAATGAATCACTGCCGTCCTGCATGCACTGATGTATCTGCTCCTCTACCTACTTCATCTTGTTTTGTTTGTGGGATTGGTTCGGGTGATTCAATCAGAATGATTTCAGGGTGTGAGAACTGAATTCGGCGGATGTATTAGGGAATTCAAACTGAATGACAAAAAGTTTGACACCGTCGCTCGTGACCATGGAATCGGAGAATGCAGTGTTAGAACGGAAAGCGGTCTGTACTTCGGCAAAGAAGGTGGCTATGCGATTCTCAGGAAAGAATTCGAGGTAATGCTCAATGGTATTCGAGTAATTCTTCCAAAAACCTTCTGAAAAGCATTGAAACGTTGTCCGAAAGCAATATGGTAAAGAGGAGTACCAGAGATGAAAATAAGTTGCAGAAAAGGCTTCGAAAACCACAGGTGCCCCAGGGACCGGTTTGTAATGTAACAACTATGCGTGCGGCTGCGTTACGGTTACGACGCGGAGTTGCCATCAAAATCGCGCTTCTAGGGTATTCCACTTTTCTCCACTCCTCATCAAATACTGCCATAGTGGGCTCAAATAACGGCGTTTTTGTAAAACGAATAAATAAAACAATCTTGGAAATGCAGAAAGAAGGATTCAAGGAGGGGAGGAGTCTTGAATTTATCCGATTCAATCACTGAGGAACAGCCCTCATCCTTTGAACTTTACTCCAACGTGTTGTCATTCCTTCATCTTTCCAGGTCGGCAAGTCATTCTCCGCTGAGCTGGAAGTACGGCCACGTACCCAGAATGGTGTATTGTTCTCTGTTGGTGTTATCGAATATCTAACTGTGCAGCTCCTCAACGGAAACGTTAAGGTGATTCCCCTTTTTTTATCGCAACCTGCTCTTACCCACGTAATTGTTCTTCCTTTCAGTTCACTGTCAACAGTGGTTCAGGAGATGAGTCACTGATTTATACTCCACCCACAGCAAACACCATATGTGATGGCCATTGGCATTCTATCAAGGTAAGCAGGCGGTTGATCGATAATCGTTTATGCTCTTCATCGTACAGTAACCCATAACTGAGCCTTCCCCTCCCCCTGATAGTGGCCAACGTGAGAGCTACTAGAGCGCTACTATTTCTCTTGTTGAAATGTCGCTAGTCGTGGTCAAGTACAGTAATTTGATGCGTCCGCGACCGCGCGCCCATCTGTCAGGCGTTGTGGCCATTTCCGGGCTAGGTTTCCCTATTAGGCAAAGGGAAGGCAGAATCAGAGGCAAAGGCAAATTTAAAGTTTCTAGCAAGTTTTTCCACAAAAGCTTTCTTGTGAGTAGTTCATAGTTAGAAAAACAGGGTCCTTAAAAGTAGAACAGATAAGGATTATTATTTTATTAATATTTCTTGAATTATATTTATTTGTATTAATATTACTTTATTATTACTATTATTATTATTTTTCCAGATCATGAAAAAAAAGAACCTAATGACCCTTACTGTTGACGGTAAAAGTAACTTGAACATCATGAAGAGAGGCAAAAAACACGAGACTGTCACAAAAGATCCGATCTACCTTGGTGGTGTACCGGAGTCTGTCGTCAGCAAGGGCTTGGAGACTCGGGGTGAGATCTTTTCTACATTTTATGGCCTTCAAATTTAGAAAATTCTTTTTCCAGAGCCATACGTTGGATGTATGCGTATTATGAATCTGGGTGGTGGTAAGAAGGATAAAATGAGACGAAAGAAGCAACTTGACGTTTCCATGTTGGATATCTACGGCAACGTCAACAAGCAGGAATGCCCACTGAACTGATCCTGAGCTTTTGATTCAGCAGCTCCAACTCGAAAACACTTTCGCTCTTTCACTGTCAGCTTTACAAAATAGTTCAAAGTTTTCTATATGCTAATGCTACGCTTTACCTAGGTACATATTACTCTTAATGGCTACTATATAAGCTTTAAAACTTTTCTTGTTATCTAACTCCTGTGCCTGTGCCTTGCCATACTCTTTTAGATTCTGTTAGAATCTTTCTGTAAAATAAATACTTTCAAGCAAACTCCATGATCTGTCCAACTTTTGTTATAAAATAAACAGCAAAGCCCATGAAATGGTTATTCTATGATTGTTAGTTCATTTAGTCTCTAACGTTGTGCCGTACATTTCACTTTCTCTTTTACTTTGAAGAAATACCATAGTTGTAGCCGACTGTTTCACTTTTCCGAAAAATCTTATTGTATGTACGTCCAGATTGAACCCCGTGATCTAGACCGAAGTTGTTGGGGTTAAACCTTTTAAAGCTGAAACTTAAAGCTCGAACTCATCTGAACCAAGTCAGTGTTCAGAGAGGATCGGAGGCGTTCATAACGCGGCTGATTACTTTCTATACACCCGATTTTATGCTTAGGAAAAATCGCTGTCATCGGACTGAAGATTTGTCGTACAAATTACAAACTCGACAAAAGTACTGATGATGAAAATGGCACTTTGCCAATTTTCGATTAAAGAGATGAGTTCCTGGATCGGAGCTGTTTTGAAGTGGCAACGAAAAGGCAAGGCTTTCAGCTACAAAGAACGTTGTCGGTATCGATTTGGTAGCCCCACTGGAAAGAAATTAATCCCTAGATGTGTATATTCATACTGGTGTTTCTAGTTGAACATAAGGTTGCCACTGTGCGCCACCAGGGGCCCAAATGAGCCTCATTCGGCCCACACTGACAGACCACCAAGGAACGTGATCTAGTGCTCTGTGCAATCGAATGAATCATCTTAAGAACAACACCACCCGGTTTCTCTGGCTGGGATGTTTCGAAATGGCAAAGAAAGCAGTAGAGCCAAGAGGGTGTACTTGGATAGCAGCGGTTTGAAATTTTCAGCCATCTTCATGTCTCTGCAGACAATAAAAGAGTTGCAAACAAACAAACAACTAAACAAGCAGTAAACAAACAAACAAAATTTCAATTTAGAGAGCTAAGGAAGCGTAAACACGACTAAACCACCACAAACAAAATCTAACCTCGGCACTAAACAATAAAATATGAACTGGTGCAAAAAGAAATGCGGTGATGAAAACTTAGGGATATCTCGAAATAACGATTCTTATAAGGCATCACAAAGGTGCAGTTCCATAAATCTTCTTAGAAAACGTACATAGTACTTGGTTGGGTGCACCACCTGCACACGCTAACCTCCTGCCATGGTGCATATCCTTGCAGTTGCCGCGCTCCAGTGCAAAATCTTACTGTAATGCCAGTGATGACAGCGCCCTTTAATTCCGAGTTCTAAAGAGTTTGAAGCATTGTTCCTTCGCTTTTGCTTTCATGGTTACTAAAGTTCTGATGGTACCATTTTGTCCTCATAGTCATGTGGACATTCTTGACATTTTGGGAGACCATTGTATTTTTGGTAGATGTAAGATGCTGTGTGTAAGATCATTATCGGACTTATCTTTATCATTCATATGTTACGGATTATGTTATTCTGAAGTGAGCTCCATTTCATTACAGGATGGTCGAGTCAACAGGTCCGGCAGTTGTTGCTCCAGTCGAAGATGAAAAAACTCGTGCGCTTACTAACTACAGGAAGAAACTGGTAGAGTACCGAGACATTGAACAGCAACTAAAACAACTACGAAAGAAGGTTTGCGACATATTTATTGGATTTTTGACTTTTTTTCCCTCGTTATAGCTTTTGCTTCGAACGGGGAAGTTTGTTGGTATTATTCTTATTGGTATCTGTATTTACCATTACTTTTTTACTACTAACTCGTTTTTGTATGCTTACGAATTTCATGCCGATGTTGCTCCTATTCCTTATAAATATTCTTCACAAATATGTTAGTAAGTTAAGCTATCAGACTGTTTTCTTGTCCACAAATGTTCAAGTTATGGCTTCTCACTCGATCCAGTGGACCTATGGGGGTCAATATTACAGATCTTACCCATCTGTTGTGTTTTCAGGAAGCTGAAACCCAAAAGAGTTTCGACAAATCCGAAAATGATATAAAATCGCTGCAGTCAGTGGGTCAGATCGTTGGTGAAGTGCTCAAACAACTCACGGAGGAGAAATTCATCGTTAAGGTAGACCTACTAATATTTGACTTCTCTTCTGCTCTACCATTGTTCTACCCAAATGCAATTTAAGGCCACCAACGGACCTAGATACGTCGTTGGCTGCCGGCGATCAATCAACAAAGAAGCTCTCAAGCAGGGTACTAGAGTAGCTTTGGATATGACTACGCTCACTATCATGTAAGTATTTATGGTCCTACTCAAAGGAATTGAACATACAATTTTCTCTTTTGTGGAAACTTCGGGTGAGTCTCTGACTGATTGACAATGACTTTGAAAATTATAGGCGCCAGCTACCTCGAGAAGTGGACCCCTTGGTTTATAAGATGTCACACGAAGATCCGGGTAACATTACTTATGCTGATGTCGGTGGCCTTGCAGAGCAAATTCGAGAACTTCGAGAGGTAATTTTGAGGAATGGCTTACGCAAATTGTAAATCATGACGCTTTCATCTTGCAGAGTTTAAACATGGAACTTCTTTTGTTGGTTTTCTTGTACAATTTATGCCAAGCTTTTTTTGACATTTTACCTTAGCAATTAGTGTCAGAATTACCATTTTGAGTTAAATAGGACAGCGTAATCTCATTTCGCATTTTCTGAGCTGTTGCTTCAAATACCTCATTTAGGTTGTCGAATTACCATTGATCAATCCCGAACTGTTTCGTCGTGTTGGTATAACTCCCCCTAAAGGTTGCCTGTTATATGGGCCTCCTGGAACGGGCAAAACTCTTCTTGCCAGGTTTGTTGCGCTTTCAAATGCTCATAAGGAATTTGTAGATACAGAACTGGTCAAAAAGAAATCACCTTGAACCTTTTTTGTCATAAGTCATCTCGAACTCGATATTTTTCACTGATTTTTTGGCAGCACATTTTTCGAATACCTGCGACTTTTCTGCGATGCAAAATAGGCGGGAGCTATGCTCCCGCCAACTAGACGGTTTTTTTTTTCAAAAAACTGCAAAATCGGCCTAATTTTATTTGGGTTTTTCTGAGATTTTTTCGAGTTTAAAACTGCTCGAGAGTCCTTTGTTTCAACAGTGAATCTCTTCTACTAAAAGGACGAAACTCTAGTGCTCGCTCTCTAACCGTGGAGCAGCTTTCCGCCATTGCCACGTGCAGTAAGCAGGAATTGACCCATGCTCAACATCCAAAGCTGTTTGATGTGTCACTGCCTACGATTACGAAGGATATTGGTAGTATTGAGTCTCGTACGGGCCCTATCAAACAGGCCAGCTCGGGGAGGCCACGGATTGCCGCTCCTAAGGACTGCAGGAAGATCGTTTGTGCGTCGACCCAAGATCACAGAAGGGCATCTTCCGATATAATGGCCGAAATATCGACGACGGCAACGTCGCTACCATCTACGGACGCCATCAACAGACGCCTGTGGAATGCTGGATTATATGGAAGAGGACTTGTGAAAAAGTATCTGGATCCCTGAAAATTAGACGAGCTCGACTTCAATGGGCGCGTAAGCACCATCACTGGTCTCTCGACCAATGACGCGAGGTCATCTAGAGCGGCTAGTCAAAGATTGTTTCGCTTGGTACAGATGTTCGTTCGTAAACGACCTTTAAATACAATTTTGGACCCCAAGTTCCAATTGGCAGCTCTCATGCATGGTCTCGGTTCAGTAATGCTTTGGGGATATTTTTCGAGTCTAGGCATGGGGTCACTGCACCATAATCCACCCTCTGTGGACCACCAGAAGTATGTAGTCATCTTGCAGAAATGCATGCTACCTTTTGTCCGTTATGTACACTGCAGCAAACTCACTTTCCAGCAGGATAACCCCCCAAACAGAGATCTAGAAGGGGGCGCGAGTGGCTCACTCATCGGAAAGTTCGATGCCTTGACGGACCCGGCCAGTCCCCTGACTTGAACATAATTGAGCCCTCGTGGCAGAAGTTCAAGAAGGGATGGGTGGTGTTTGGTTGGAGAGGTTTGGCCAATTTGAAGAAGAATGGATGAAAATTGATAAGTGCCTAATCAACAAGTTGGTCGAATCAATGTCCTGCAGATGCCAAGCCGTCGTCGATGCTAACAGCTTCGTTACAAAGCATTAGGTTAGTAGTTGTTTAGGTTTCAATCTCATGATAATAGCGTTTATGCCAAGTCATTTATTTTGAATTCTGGAAACTGGTATTATTTTGTCCTGTTCAGGAAAAATGTGAAAAATGACCTTTTGAACGAAGTAAAAAGAGGTTTTGTGAGTTCTATGGTGGGAACATTAAGAATCATTACTGTTGTCAACATACCAAATAATCATTCAAAAACATCGAGTTTGAGATGAGTTATGAGAAAAAAAAGTTCAAGGTGATTTCTTTTTGACCAGTACTGTATCATCGATTGTAACTGATACCAATTTTCATCTTCATCATCACTTGCTTTCAGGGCCGTAGCTTCCCAATTGGATTGTAATTTCCTGAAAGTAGTTTCTTCTGCTATTGTCGACAAGTATATCGGCGAATCTGCTCGAATGATCCGTGAAATGTTTAATTATGCTCGTGATCATCAGCCTTGTATCGTATTCATGGACGAAATTGATGCCATTGGTAAGCTAAATTGTTACATAATTTAACTTCAATGAATTTTTATTTTCTCTTTTTCTGTCTTCATTTGCACAACTACTTTTATCTCGCTTTTCTCAAATTATTTAATTGTCAGCTTTCGAATTCTGCCACTATTTTTTTGTTACCCATTGCTAATTGTTGATTTCAAGCCTTCTTAGTGTTCTACTCAAAATTTACTTCTTATGAGTGCTAGAAAGGAATATATGGTTGTACCACTCGCTTTATCGTTGGATTTTCCTTCCGCTTTACTTATTATTCCTTTACTTTTTACATTTCAATGTCTGTAGTGTATATTGTCAGAATCTGCAGTTAATGTTCAGGTGGCCGACGATTCTCCGAAGGTACTTCCGCTGATCGTGAAATTCAGCGAACGTTGATGGAACTGCTCAACCAGCTCGATGGTTTCGATTCGTTAGGAAAAGTCAAAGTGAGGGTTTTCGTTTTTTTATCCATTCATATATCAAATCTCTATCATTCTGTCCATAGTTTTTACAAAGACTGTGTTTTTCACCAGCTCCGGCGTTTTTCTTTAGGTTATTATGGCAACCAACCGCCCCGATACTTTGGACCCTGCTCTTTTGCGTCCCGGACGTCTTGATCGTAAAGTCGAAATTCCGTTGCCAAACGAACAAGCCAGGCTCGAGGTGTGTCGAGTCTTCACAGTAATTCATTCGTGAAAATGTTCTATGGGTTGATCTCGCTTTCTGTTAAGGTCCTGAAGATTCACGCAAATCCGATTACCAAACATGGTGATATCGATTATGAAGCCGTTGTTAAGTTGTCTGATGGATTCTCCTGTGCGGATTTGCGAAATGTGTGCACTGAAGCTGGTACGCTCATTTTCGTTTCATTCGAGGATGCAGTTTTTGCTTGTTTACTTTCTTAAGCCATTGACTTAAGGCCTGTATGCGATCAGAGCCGAACGAGAGTACGTTATTGAAGAGGACTTCATGAAGGCTGTCCGAAAGGTCTGTTATCAATTGTTTTGAATCGTTACATAACAGAATTTATTGTACTATCAAACTATGAGATCAATTTGATTTCTCCTTCGATCTGAGGAAATATTTAGTTCGTGTTTTGATGTGCTAACGATTTCAGGTCGGAGATGCGAAGAAGCTCGAGACGAAACTTGATTACAAGCCAGTTTAATTTGTGTCGATCAGTGATTTGACTAAAATGTATGAAGAATGCGTGGTCATTAAGCTTAATCTAAATAATTATTCGTGTGGTTCCGTATTTCTCTCAACTACAAATAAATGATACCACTAAAGATACTCGCTTTCATGTATTCATCATTAACTCCGTTGTTTCCTTTTCATATACTGTTAAGCTAACACCGCTGAGAAAAGGTATCGTAACCATAACCTTTTCCTCTTTTCATGAACTTTGTTAAAGACTCTGCCGGTGTACCTCTACCACGGTAGAAGCGATCGTTGTTCTATCAGTATATACATGTCAGATCGATTGACGAAGCGATGGCCCAATCGGTGCTTTATGGAGTGTATCAGGCCGATTTTAACAAATTATGAGACTGAGATTATGCAGTACTATTTTAGTGCAGGTGAATGTAGGTGTTCGGTGCCCATCTAGTGCATCCAGACCCTCGCGTCCCCGGTGTCGACTTGAAAGCAGTGTTCATGAAAGGAAGGGAACACTGACTTGTAAAGCTGTTCGCTACCGCAACTCATTGTGAAGGCGCATTGCGCATTCAACCGGCCAACACTGTGGTTTTGAATAGAAGTCGAAGGTTTGGGCGCATCCTAAAATAGGATTGACTTACAGCGGAAAAGTTATGCTTCTATGATTTTGCATGATAACTGGGAGAATCAGTTGGGACAGCACATTAGGCGTAGAAACTTCAGGCAACACGTTGTATTGCTTCGTTACCTACAAATTTACCATTATTGGGCTTTGATAGAACTGCATTTCCAGGGGATCGGTTACTCCGGATATTGGAGACCAGGAGTGTCATTTTAAAGGTATTTGCCCCTCATTTTCTAGGACAATGGCTAATTACTCAGAAATGCCTTAAGTTTCGCTTCGCCTGTTCAGTCGCACTAAAACTACTCCAGTAATCTGAATGGTTACGTAGGTACATGAAACATCTGTGTGAACTTGCGCCTACTTCTGATCTACAGTATGCCTTTGCAAAGAATAACTGCTTCTAGGCCTTGGACGAAGCTCATAAGTGCAAAGCAATTCAATAAGTTCTAACTGGCAAGAATAGTGCCCATTCACTAGAAGCAAACAATTTGAAAGATATAGGGTTTGATAGATCACCTATCTAGCAAGCCGGGGTCTTACTTGTAATGCAAATGAAGTTCGAATGCTGCGGGAGACGGTGCCACTGCTATGACCCTTGCTCTGGATCGGATACTACTCTGGTTTTGCTCAGAACAACTTAGTGGCCCATCACTTCACCTAAATGGTTGGAATCGCAGCCATCAAATAGGCTTGGTACTCTTTCAAAGCTACTACAACTTTGAAAGAAAAATGAATTTGTAGATCATCCTGTTGTCAAAATTATTACCCATTTTTGCGCTTTTTTCGACTTTTCATAAAATTGGCTGTGTTCAGACTGCTAGCTTTTAATTCTCCTGTTAAGCCATTTTTTTCGAATCTTCCCTCTCAAATCATTCTGACCACCCTTTGCTATCGATGCGTTGGCGGAACACACTTTGTTTCGCCAGAACCTCCCACGCGAGGAATCCTACTACTCCGTGAGGGATCAGCGGAGGATTCCGAACTCAAGCGGAGTGACAAGCAAGAGTGACAGCTGCGATTCAGCCTCACGACGGGGCCTTAGTGATCGGAATGACGTGAGAAAGTTCCTTTTTTGGCATGCGATCCTACCGTGATTTTAAAATCTAATTCCTAATTTTCCTGACTCATCTCCCGGTGATTCAACTATTCCTGCTCCCAATTTCACTCTATAGGAAAGATTATATTCTACCTTGTCAAGTAACACTGAGCAGTTAAATAAGAAGGTGGTGCTCGAGCTTTCTGGGCCATGGTGGAATGAAGGCATCTGAGGAATTCGGACCCGTTCAAGAGCCTATCAGGTGGCAGGCCTTTGAGTCCACCAACGCATTTCTTAGTGACGAAGTTCCGGCTGAGGATATGACGAACAGGTGATGGATGATTACTCACTTCCTGTCCCTTCTTCTAGCGTGTGTAGGACTCGAATGCTCTCAATGACGTCAATTCCATTTAAGAAGTTGTAGCTCCAGCTTCTCATTGATAACCACCTACATATGTGTATGACGGCAATTTTCGGAGGGAGAAAGCAATGGTGCTGTTCAAGGAGTACATTAAAAAATAATGAACGAACTACGTCAGTTTGTGGCAAAATTAGGTCCCACCAAAGACGTCGGCCTCTTCCTGCCTGAATGAGGAATAAGTGGGGAGTTATTACAAGCGTAGGGTGAGAATAATTGTACTACTCCTTGCTTTTATAAAATTATTTGGATTTCAAATTGATCTGTAATAGTACTGGAAATTCATATCGCTGTCCGTTCGATAATCTTTTACCTAATTAATTTTTTTAGTTTTTTTTTTTCAATAAGTTGGCTACCTGGAAAAGATCATTCTGATATCGGAGAGAGCCCAAGTTGGAGAAATGCATTTCAAAGGAACTTTGAATACAATTCTCGTTTTTATATCAAGAGTGAAAAGTTCTCTTTCAAGGCCATTTCAAGATAGTCAATGAATTTTGAATTAGTTTTCCTTGACAAATTACTAATCTTATTGAATAAAAGGACAACTCGCAAACCGCAACTGAAGTTAGCGACGGTTGAGTATTCTCAACTTTGCCTTCCAACATTCTGAACTTTTGAATGTGGTTTTCAAGTTTGGGAAGCATTTCGATCTCAAATCTTTTACTCTTTCGGTGAACTGCCTGATGCCATTAGTTGGCTCTGGTTTTTCGCTCTCAGGTGGTGGTGGTGGTCATTAAGTTGTTCTACGAATACGGGCCATTGTTCCAAGATTCAAAAATAGGACATGTGCTCTTTGGAGCTATTATACCCTTTCCCTCCAGCTCCCCACTTTACTCGCTCAGTGAGCCTTTTTCTGGTAGTATCTGTGTTCTTTGCTTTTTCTTGGGAACTAAATGAGATAACTGGCCGTTAACCAGACCAAGAACAATCTTAAAGTGACTTGTCGCATTCCAAAGAACGGACCGTCATTTGGTTACAATCCTTCCAACTTAGTAATCTATTTCAGTGATTTTATACTAGTGATAATCAACTTTCTCCCTCCTCTGGGAGAGTCATTCATCACTCTTATTATTAGTAAAATTAATTCTAACCAGTCAGCAAAGCGATAGCCGGTGTGAGAATGCCAGCGAAATTCCGTGTAGTGCTAGAAATCAATTACTGCCATAATAAAAACATCTTCTTTTTTAGAGATTTTGAGTAAATCATTACTTGTAATACTGAGACTTTTACTCATTACTCACTTCCTAGAATTCTTATTAGAAAAGAAAGGTACATAGTCACTGGATTCTGATTGAGAACTTCTTCAAAGGCTACTAATGCTTCAGTAGCAATTCGCATTCTGCAGATTCTAATTTAGACTCATCACTGTCAGTCACCATCTGCTTCCAAAGTGGATTCCAATTACAATTTGTACACGTCAGAGTTGCTGCATCCTTTAGGAATAGCCACCGGAAAGCTGCAGTCCCAAGAATTCAGGATGAAAAGTATCCCCCTTCGGGTGATTATACTGTAGCACTAGAGGTAAGGCATACTAAGCTAAAGTAGTGCTGTAAGTATGAACGGGATTCCGATAGAGTAGATATGGATTTGAGTCTGCCCAAAATCAGGCCTACCATCCTTGTGACAACGTTTACAGTTGAAGAGACAGCAGCTGGATACCAAACGCTGAATCGAGATGCGATTTTTCCGCGTGCGGTGCGCGGCGGAAGAACGCGACAGATACCCGAGCCGAGTTTCTTGTGGTGTTTGCTGTACAATCTAAAATTGTCGACATGCGGAATATCGTCCTTTGACCTGTGATACATACTTCAGCGGATTAATCCGCAGTTCTCTGTTTATTTAATAGGAAGAAGAATTAGGAAAATCCCTGTTTCATATTTTCCACTTAACTGGGTCCTTCAGTGGACCCCTATTCGGAGTATGCGATTCTGAAGTTTTCAGAGTTAAGCCTGCTGCCTAACCAGGAAAGGATACCAAGTCGCAGAGGCCATTCAAGATGAGATGTATACCGACGTAGATAGTTTCGAACGCTGATCTCAAATCTGGGTTCCAAATCTGCGAAACGATTCTGGGAACGAAGTTACGGACCCCCCTTCCCCAGGTGTCTTGTTACTTTGCTGCTTTTGTACGAGAATCAAATAGAGCTGGAACGTGGCCCGATGGCGCAGTTGGAAGGGTGGCGGAATGGTAGACATGGCACGGAGGTTCGGATCCTTGATGCGGACGCTTGTTTTGCGTTTTTATAGAAAGTGCTCTAAACTCTTGCAAAACCTTTTTACACATCAGATAGACTACCTACAGCCCTCCTTCATATTTATGCAGCCTCAGAAAAGCCAACACAAGCATATTTTTTAGTCAGCTCCCCAGACCGAATGGGGAGGCGTGCACATAGATATCTTCTGATTTCGGCAGTCAAGGTCAGGGCCTAGACAATCCACATGATGAGCAAGGAACTTACGCTTAATTGGGTTAGATCGTGCATTGCATCAAGAGAGTTGCCTTCAACCCCACTCATGGAGCTCGTTCAAGGGCCATGGAGCGATTCAGGGTGCTGTGTCAACTGGCGAGAGGTGAAAGTGCTCAACACTCCACCTGACGCAATATCTCAAATTGAGCCTCTCGATGTATATTTTCGCTTACTACTTGAGGCCATGAGCGTGCTGTCTCTTTCGTAGTTTTCCATGATCTAGACTTCCACGTTAGCAACCGCAACTCCATATTTCGCCTTATGTCACTGGTGTGCTTCGTGTTTAGCGCACCTAGATTCAATAAATTTCTTTATAACTCATGGTTTGCATCAGGGTACCTGGCTGGGGACCTGGGAAGATTTGGAATTACTGTAGGATATCCTCAACTAGACGGAAATTGTGAGAGTTACGGATGGGGTGAACTTTGTTTAATGCCGTTGCTCACATTGTCAGAAGCTTTTCTGTTCCAAACACTTTGTGTTGGATTATCAAATCAGTTCATAAAGTGCTCACCTATGGTTTAGTTAGTACATAAAAATGACAGTTGGATTGTACCAGCTCGCTTCTACTCATAGAGGAGCATCACTCCATCCAAAACCCTTACGACTCATCCAAGAGCCCTCTTTTGAAAGTGCATGTGTTGCTGTTTTGTAACCACGTCTTGACTGCCGAAAGCAGAAGATATCTATGTGCACGCCCCCCCCCCCCCCTCCCATTCGGTCTGGGGAGCTTACTAAAAAATATGCTTGTCTTGGCTTTTCTGAGGCTGCATAAATATGAAGGAGGGCTGTAGATAGTCTATATGATGTGTAAAAAGGTTTTGCAAGAGTTTAGAGCACTTTTTATAAAAAAGCAAAACAAGCGTTCGCATCAGGGATCCGAACCTCCGTGCCATGTCTACCAGTCCGCCACCCTCCCAACTGCGCCATCGGGCCACGTTCCAGCTCTATTTGATTCTCGTACAAAAGCAGCAAAGTAACAAGACACCTGGGGAAGGGGGGTCCGTAACTTCGTTCCCAGAATCGTTTCGCAGATTTGGAACTCAGATTTGAGATCAGCGTTCGAAACTACCTACGTCGGTATACATCTCATCTTGAATGGCCACTGCGACTTGGTATCCTTTCCTGGTAAGTCTACCACCTTTCGGGTGTGACTGATTAGCTGAAGGCTTCACCCACCATGTAATTACTGGCTGGGATAAGAATACAGTGAGATACCCGGAACCAACAGTTGGAGGTTCGAGACGTCTTCGTGGAGGCGAAACGAACCACCAAGTAAGGTTTTAATACTAAATGTGTTTTAATTGATATTTTCCCCTTTTTAATCGAGACGTTTTCGACTTACTAGGGAGTTTGAGAAATAAACCCAAGACATGACCAAATCTCCAACACAAACTTAAACATTTTCTCCCTGCTGAAATCGTAGACAAAGGGTGTTGGAAGCCTTTCAAAGGATTATAGTCCAGGTAACCTGACTTTTTCCGAATCTACGAGTCTTGCTCAGCTATTTCTGTCAGTTTTTTGGGTTCCATAATAGTAATTGCGAGAGGATTGTTAGGAAACTTGGTAATCGCATACTGCCGCCTGATCCAAATTGATTCTACGAAGCTCCTAGAAGGCAAACGGGCTGCTCCTACAGACCCTTTGAAGTCGGCCAGGTGTACAGTCTCAACCTAGTCATTACTCGAACCTATTGTTGAGACCAATCGTGGTTATTCCGAGAAATTCACCAGACTTCAAGGTTTCTGCTGGCCATTTCACTATTATCAGAATAAGAGTTCAGGTTTGCAGCATTGGATACCCTCTGCAAATATCTGACGTTTGCACGTTTGGCGGACATTTCAATATTGTCGTGTTTTACGCTCAATTAATCTGTAACATTCTGCCCTTTGTTCCAGCCATCCTTGTCCCTTCATCATGTAATAACAATCGAAATCGCATTTTCATTACCGAAATAGACGTAATTTCGTTGAAACAACCTTTCGGGCTTGAACAAGTAGCATTCTTATGTCGTAAAAAATACACGGAATAAAAGCACGTATCATATTACGAATTTAATCGCTGTGAACAATAAGACCGACATTTACGATAATGAAATTCCCTCCCAGAATCATCTTTGAAAGTGAGACCCTTCCGTTTTTTTTTGGTTTTAATCAATCGGGATACGTTCCCCTGATCCCACAGATTTGGTGAAGCCTTGATAAGACAAACGGATCCAGAACAATGCTGTCCCTTGAGATCCTTTGAAATCGGCCTTCCTACTATACTATACTTTCGACATTCATTCGGATCGTAGTGCCATTTTGAGTGCGTCTGAATATATGTCCATACAGTGAGTTACGGTGGCAATCCGATGTACAAGCCAGTGAGATGCAAGGTAAAACGGAGCACTACCCAAGGTCGAACACATTGCACAACGAGAAAACCATGTGGCACATAGGTAAGGATCAGATGTAATAACATAAGGGGTAGGACCACATAATCAGAGCGATGTGTGTACAGCCAGAGGCACCCTTGTAGGTACAGAAAAACGTAGGCCAGAGTCGCGGCATCAACTGAAGGATTGTTACATTTCTCCAGAAGTGGCCGTGTCAAGTCGACCGTAAGACTTTTTCTGATCTTTATTCCAACTCAATCAGATTAAACTCCTAGAAATCATCGCTAAAATACTAATTGAAAATATACTGTAGGTGATCGACTGTTAAAAATGTATCAGTAACTATGCATTACATTATGAAATCTCGTTTTCGTAGTCTTTAAAGAATCTCTAACGGTTTCCCACGCTCCAATTTCCTTTTCTATAGTAAAAGTAAGCCATTTTCACTGGTTCTGTTAGCCACCATTACCTCCGTATTTTGCGGCCATACGACCGCCCTTCCCTCTTTCCACAACCTCCTCCAGCTCCGCCCCCATATTCAATCTCACACCGTCTTGTTCAAGTTCGACGTTTTGGGCCCCGTGGTTCGTTGTTAGCTGTGAGTTTGCGACTTCCGAGGAAAACTTGTTCCATCCAGTCCTATTTACTTTTTTGTTTACAATTTCTTTACCACCGAGTAACTAAATGATATCGGGGGTTGCTATGGCTCATATTTTTCAGCTCCGGAAAGGTTTCTTTTCTCTGGAGTCAATATAACTAGGGTATTGCTGTAGAAAGCTGTTCATATCGACAAAAGGTTGCATTTCATCACCCTCAATGAATTCCTCTTACATTTTCGGGTTACCAGTACCTGTTTATTTTTCTGATCCGAAGAAATGACAATGGAAATGCACTAAAGCCAGGTGTTCCAATGTTTTTTGATGATGTACAGCTTGATTTTCTTTGAAATCATTAGAAAACGCCATAGAACGGTAAGCATTACTAATGTAATTGTCTGAAAGTCTAGAATTACCTCAAAATGGGTTCCCTACTTGAAAAACTTTAGCTAATGAATGCCTTTGCCATTCCTAACAAAGGAATTGCCTCTGCTACATGAAGGATACCTGTAATTTCCTCTTTCAGATTTCTTTTGAAGTGCTTAGTTGAAAAAATGGCGACGCCATAGGACGCACTGCCCACAGATGAAATCATACTGGATTGAATACCGTAGGTCCAAAATATGTTTTTAACCCTTCGGGTCCATCTATCTGGTTTTCCGATTGCGATGGAGAAAAGGAGCGCTATTTTGAAGGTTAGCTGACCTCGCAAGCCATTGTAGAGTTCGAGAGAATCATCGACGTTCAACTACGCTTCCTAAAGCGCCATCGTGGAAAAGAGGCAGAGGGTGGTGGCGGAAGAGGTGAGGAGAGGGAAAAACGGCTGAAAGACGAAAACCTGACCCATTTTAACTTTTTCTTCATCCATGATTTTCTCCAGAGCTGAAGTTCCTGACAAATAAAGTGTGCACAAGAAGTGGAGAGAGTAGCGGATAGTATGGCTCACCCCTTAGGTAATTTTTGATCTAAAATACATCTTACTGGTGGAAATTCTTGTAGACAAAGTACCCTCGTTCGTTTCCTGAGTGAATTCGATCATGATTTCGTAAGAGGCACGACCATACGGGGGGGGGGGCTGAAGTGTCTGTGCATTGTCATGTGTTTTGATGCTCTTCTAGGTGTTCCTCTATCGCCTGTCCCTATGTAGCTGTCTTCCTCGTGGGTATTACCGGTACTGTTCTACTGTGGTGGTTTATTCTTACCGTACCACTACCAAAAATGAGTTAAACAGTAAGCTTACTTCTCAGCGAAGATCCCCGCTCTTTCGGCATAGCTTTGCTTCAAACTCTTCAAATTGTGACTCACTTGGAACAGTAGAATGAGCTCGTATATAATTTTGCTCTGGGATAGTTGTTTCTTCGAAAATTCAGGCCTTGAGCACCCTACCATGTTATTTCAAAGAATTCCAATAATAAATATTCATTATACTAATTGCCTATGCAATTTAATACGACGTCTAATAACTCTCAGAACGCACTTCGAGAAAATGAAGACAAAAATCTTAGAATAGTATTACGGTAGCTATGGGAAGTTGACGCAATGTCTCATGAATTACAACAACCCAATTATTTCAACCCATGTTTTTCCATCTAACATGACATCCTTTTTCCTTGGCGCATTTGGATTACGTGGGATTTGCGTGGGATTCCATTTCATCAATCCTAAATTCTCCTAGAAGAACTCACGTTCACCCTTCCACTGCGTCAAGTATTACTCTACTATTCAGGACTAATGGGAAAATAGATTTATTCTGGGGCTGAATACGGGCTTCGTAGTCGGAGGTTAGGTCAGTATTTCCTTACATCTGAAGATATTCTATGGTCACCAGAATGGGGGTAATTTACTGGCAAAATGTGGTGCTATAAACGGTGAGAACCCAGCCCGAACTTGTGTTTTCCATGTGTAGATCTCTTATCCGTTGCAACCTAAGTCCCTGGGGAACACCATCACTATCTCTAGCTATTATAAATTTATAGCAACCTAACACTATTGACAAGTATGGCCACATAAGCTAGTTAACGCTTTATCAGGTTTATATTTGTCCTTATCGGTGGATAAGCTAAGGTGGGGACACCTTCCAGAAGCCAAGAGAGTGGCATGAGGGTGACGTAGGGGACGGGAATATGTCCGGGCTCGGGCTCGAATGCCCTGAGCAGTGGATTGCAGGCTTTCAAAAATGACATACGGTTTTTGATTCTTTTCTCCTGTTTGGTTAACTGCTCATTATTTCCGACTCCTACCGAATCCCGACTGGTGGTCTGGGACTGAACTCGGGTGCTTCGGGTTATTTGTCGATACGTTACATAGGTTTACCTTTCCGAAAGGCCTTATCTATGGTGAAGTGTTTCTTACAACTTAATAAATACCTTTAATGTCATTTTGTAGACCGTCAGGGGCATTGTTTATTTTCAGGGCAATCATAATAAATAGAAAAATAGAAAGCTGGAACGATTCTTTCAGTATACATAGTTGTGAGCAGTCGTATTCGTAGAGAGTTTAGATGGTTTCGAAAGAATTTTGAACCCAAAAAAGGTCGGAACACAGTGAATTGGCCGTGAAATTGAATTAAACCACATCTGTGGCATGGTCCAATCATGGAAGTAAACGAGTTTCCACTTTTAGGGACCTACTGGATTGACATCATTTTATATTCAGTTAGATGACAAGAGGGACCAGTCATGATAAATATGAAGCAATTTTAAGACACTGATTAATGCTGCTATTCTACACTTCGTCTCATCTTCTTGAAATAGCTGATTCATCTCTTTTTTCAATCCTAACGGAGTAATCGAACAGAAGTTTAAGAAATCTATAATTTTAAATATATTATTGCCAAATGTTTAAGAATATTTCCAACACATGTCCCTTGACAGCTCATTAGTAATTCGATCTCTGTGGCAATTTCTCGCTTGAAGTCAACAAAGTATTATTGCCGAATTGATAAACTAAAAATATGAGGGGATCACCTAGCGAAGGGGATGTCTTCAAATCTTCGGCGATTACACTTCATAAGAAGTATAACGAAATCCATAGCCGCTCTGCAATACGAACGGATATTCCTTCTTATTTATAAAGCAGTAACTTAGTGTGTCGGTTTGTCGGTTTGTATGCCTGTCCGTCCGAGAAATTTATGATTACGATAAAGGTAGTGATATGGAAAAGCTAGCTCTAGTGTAAAAAAAAGTTAGCAGGTGGCGGAAATTGGGTAAAGCGAAGCGGCACTGCTAAGAAAAGCATGACTCAGGTGGCTACCTTTTCATACCAGAAAAACTTCCTATACCACCTGATTGATTAATTGGTTGTTGAATAGACTTTTTCATTGCCTGGTCTTTCACATTGATCGAAAAGGTTTATCGAAATTATATGCAGAATTTGTCAGTATAGAAAATAGCCTACGATGCACAACACAGTTTTGTAAACGAAGGTCTAAAAGTCTTCAGTGTATGCGCCCATTTGGCTTCCATTCAGTATCGTAGTAGCGTTTTTACTGCGTACCGTGTGGTCTATCAAATGGCTCGCAGTGACCAGCCAAGGTACAAGTCAGTGCTTTTATCCTTCCAGACGAGTCTGGTACCAAATGAGCGACCCGGGAGAGATGGGAGGCTTGTTGGCTTGCGCCAATACCGATGAGGGATGCAACCGTGGACCACGCGTGGGCTATTGTGCGCCACTTGCAACTACCCCACCTTCGCCCAATAACAACGATAACAGTGATGTAGCAATAATAATAAAAAAATAAGAATAATAGCGTCACCAGTAAAATGCGAGCTGACTACTTTCAAAAGCACATTTTGCCTTTTTTCATTTTATCCAATATAAAGAGAGCGGACATAGAAAAAATGCTTCACGGTACATTACATTCTCCATGGCTCTTTGAAAAATTGGGTTCAGCTGCTTCCGTTCCATTACACTTCATATTTGTTATATAAAATGAACATATTTTCAAGTGAAATAGCTTCAGTTATTCACTGAGAACATAAAAACTTGTCTGCTCTATTCGGTGAATAAATCGAGCAGGAGTAAATGGGTAGAGAGTCATATAAGGTTGGTTAGCATATAGACGTGGTTTCAGGCATTTTGTATTACCTTCCCAAGGGCGATCCCGGCAATTTCTGATGAAAGCGGGCAAAAATTTGTTCTCTAACTTTTCATATCACCACCAGAAAGACACAAATGGCGAACATCGTAGTCACATTGAGCCGTAACTGAGGTTCCTATCAGAAAGGCTTTTGCCGAATCCCCGAATGGCAGCTCCTGAACCAACTCTTTCCCTGGTTCCTCCCTATAAGTTGAGGCTTTGTAGAGATGTAAATCTTTGGTCAAGTTTCTCCTTACTCGGGCGCTCTAAGGCTCAAACATGAGTTATGCTTGACATTGACTATAATCATAACTCAGGAGGACAGCAAAAATGTTGATGTCACATTTTCTCTTGTATTTGAATGGGATTTCGTTGAAGCGATACAACCTGTTCACTCTTTACATAAATTTATTACATTATATTATACACTAAATCAACAATTATATGGAATTATTATGCCATATTATTGGTTATTACAGTATATCATTACAATATACTGCGCTCATGAATATATACAAACTGCACCCTGAAGCCAGTACTCGTATCCCAAACTTTCCTTTATACGTTTGCTATTTTCTCCAAGGTTTTTCGGCTTCCGTTGATATACTCCCAAAAGGGGGTAGGTGATTTGTCAGGGAGTGGAATGGCTTAATTCTTCATTGTAGATGAAGTGCGTAGCATCCATCATGACCGTGTTTGCACGCGTGCGCCGTTTACGGAAAGGGCAGATTCTTGATGATTGGGGGCAAAGGGTAGGATAACTTGGAGGGGGAGGGGGTGATAGGTGGGGTGTGAGGGGGACCAAAGAATTACATGCATAGTGGCCAGCATAGATCTTGTGTGACATGGAATGAGGGCCCTGGAAGAATCCGGAAATCCTCACTTGGATGATTCAATTATTTCAAGTAAACGAGACGCACGTAAGTTGAACCGAATGGGAAGTTTTTATATCGTCTACACTCTCTCACATCTTCACGGTCACTTGACTACAACGTTACAACGTCAAAGGCGTCAACGGAAGTAGAACTATATGCGGATCCGGCGCAACGTTCAAAGCTCGGCCAGCCAAAATAAGCCTTTTCGTGAGTTGGTGTCCAACTGCTTCATTCGATTTTCCGCTTCAGCGGACAGCTTCTCTCCACCACTTTCATTTTTCACCTACACTCATATTGTCATGCTTGCTGCCTTCAAAAACAAGGAATTAGGGAAGAGGGAAAGAGCCCACTACTGCTTGCTGAGGGTTCTTGTAAAAGACCTTCCGCTGAGGGTCAAATCCGTCAGCACTTCTTTTCAGTTTTTACGTCGGAGAGCTTCTCCGGTGAATCTGGCAGCTATGAGAAGTTAGTGAGTCCCATCGCGGTGAGCCGGAGATACCGTTCCTTCTATGAGGGCTTTGCGGTAGGATAAGGCGTTCAAGAAACCAGGAATTCCTCTCAAAAAATCGCCTGAGCTCTGCAGTACTAGCCAAAGTACAGGTCAGAAACTGCTTCTATAGTCGATGTAACCACTTAGGACTGTAAGCACGGGCTGGGAACCAATCCCTTGACTATACGATCTCAGTGGTGACACATGCGGCTACCCTACCTCTGCAGCCAGGGACCAAGGAACACGTGCGTAATTAATTCGCGTACATAATTATTTTTGCCTAATATCAGCCTTGAAGAAAGGCGTTCTCTGGCAAACAATTTATGATTTATGCTTTCTAGAATTGTCTAAAGCCTTTGTGATCTCAATTTGGGTGACGTGCATTGTAGTCGCAGGTTTCCTACTCACAAATCCAACCATGTCTCCTATGTAATTACTATCTGAACAGGCATTTTTCCAGTCTAATTGATGTTTTCAGCTAAGCTTTTCGCATAGTCCATTAGCAGGTTTACGGAGGCACTGACTTCCCTAGATAAAGCAGCATTCCGGATTTGAAACTGTCCAATTCGTCGTTAGACGGGCAGGGGCAAGAATGCGGCTGGAACAATGCCTAAGCTCCTAGATGAGGGCGTAAACGATTTGGTCTCCTTGTGTGAGCATCTCCAGTTTTCGCTTTACGAGGGAGGTAGCCTACTCGGAGGTGAACAGTTAATCGTTGAGCAGAGAATCGGTAACAGCGATGGTGACAGCTCTTTTCAAAATGCATAATTTTTCTGAAAATCTCTTACAAAGTTTCTCCCCGAGTCTCCGCCAAACCTGTCCCCCGCCAAAGTTCAGTCGTGGTCCACCTCCCACATTGTGCTAGCATAACTGTACTTTTGTTCTCCTTCAACGGCCTACATTTCAAAGACGTCATTGAAATAGTGCAGTCCTCCTTGGATGTGTACGTTGGCGAAGTCGGTTTTGGAGCCCTTAAAGGATAAAGGATAAAGCTTTTGGCGTTAATCAATCCCGTTTGAGGGATGCGCCCCCACACTCGACTTCCATTCTGAATCGTAGTGGCGTAATGAGTGCCTATGTGGCCTATACAGTGAATTGCGGTGGCCAGCCGATGTACAAGTCAGTGCTTTTATCCTCCCAGATGAGTCTGGTACCAATTCACCGATCCCGGAGGGATGGAATGCTTGGTTGGCCTAGGCGGGCATCGATCCGGGATTCGAACCCCTGACCGTGCGTGTGATATAGTGCGCCACTTGCTACTACACCACCTCCACCCTTGGAGCCCTTATTACGCCCTATCCACGCCATTTTTCGACAAGTCAGCGTTTTCTGTGGTATCCTTGGCGGTCACAAGTTCATTCTAGGAATAAACTTCAGGAGACATCGTTATCGTGAACTGTGCCGTTGATGGTTGTTACCCAATGTCGATGGTATAGGAATGAAATACATCGTAAACCACCGTGTCTTCTCAAAAGTCGTCTATGTAGAGCTAGTGTTTGTGCTATACTATGTACGCGTAATCGGGTCGTAGTGAAAAATAGCAAGGATTAGCGGATATTCCAGTAAGCAAGTCGTAAGTGCTCAAAAGCATGCATTGAAGTTAAGTCGATTCGGCCGTCATTGTTAGGTTATTTACGCGGCAGATAAACTTCCATTCATGTCCCCATGCGTAGGAGGCAAGTTGAATGCCTGCCGGGGACCTGAAAACGTTTTTTTTTTGCTTTTTCTTTCTGATGGGATTACTGTAGCAATTGTGGATCCCTTTTTAGGTTACTTTTCTCGACATGTTTTTTTTATTCTTCTCCCATTTTAATCCTCAGCTGCTCATGAACGTACTGGGTAGGTTAGCATAAGTAAAACTTATTCGATTACTACCTATTTGGTTAAATTACCAAGGTGAATTTCTAAGCCGACGGAAAGAACTAGGGCCATTATTATGGGCACCACCTTCAACCTTCTAAACATTCGAACAACTACGATGCCACTCAAGCTATCACACTATTATCCAGCTGGCCTTACGGTAGATAAGTAAGCCACGTTTTTGACCATGAGTTCTACTGGAGGTAGTTTAGATACGGTGAGAAGTTATATTTCTCACTTGCAGTGGTATGCTCACGTCACGACTTTTGTTCTCTTCATTTCAATATTGCCAGTATCTAAGCCCAGATCTTGTAAATATAGCTGCCAGCAGCGCTCCGGGAACATCGTATGTTCTTAGCGGTCAGGATTGACAGAAAAATGGGGGCGTTTCCTCGTGGAAAGAAAGCAAAAGGATTTCGCACACAGAATTTGAATCGTCGCTTTCCTCTAACCACCTTCCTCTCTTCCACGTTAACACTACCTCATTTGTCTGTCGATCGCTATTCGCTAAGTATGAAAGCTAACAGATCATAACAAAGGCTTTCGAAGAATTAAGAAGGTCCATATTGCATTGTTCTGGACAGCAACCCGGAGGTGGACGCTGATGGCCAAACCATGTTCAAAAACATCTCGTCGTCATGATTCCGCTTTGTTTACCGAATGATGCGAAAACGTTGGATTACTGAAAATGACAGGCAGTATTCCTAGTCGCAACCTTCAAATTGTGGTTTATGCCCAGACATCGTTTTTTGGCTCTTTTATAAGCGTGTAAAATATGACTTTTCCAAACTCAGAAATACTATTTTGATTCTACAGCTCTCCCTAGCTACACTCCTCCTTCCCTATTTCATTCGGATTATGGATCACGCCAAGTGATCCTTTTTCTGTGATCCTTTTTCTGCTTCTTAGAAGACTAACGGACAGAAAGCGGTGAATCAAATAATGCCTTTCCCTTACACCTTTCAAGAGCATTGGACTTGCTCTTGAATATTTCACTTCGGTTTCACCATGATCCCTTGGCCGGATCGGGACCGTAGCGATCTAGGAGAAACAAGCTGGAAGAGAACAAGCTAGGAAGAAGATGGCTGAGGAAGCTTTGCACTCTACAAGCAATCGATAACCATCCTTTTCACTAGTTTGAATTTACTAGAGTTAATACCTACAAAGTTCGATTCTCGCGGGATCGTCAAAGTATTATACTATCCGAATTTTTGAAATGGGCAATGATAAACCATTGCTTGTTGAATCCGCTATTGCACCTACAAACTCGTGCTCATCGTCCATCTTAGTAAGTGCTGATTACATAGCATAAATCACACATACTGCAATGCCATTTACATTCCCGTTTTTCCTCGGTTTTTCTATTGGAGCTAATTTTTCAAAAATATGCCGGCATCGATTGACATCTATCCGGTGGTCTCATAGCTCCGACTCCGCTATAGTTCATCAGGCTGCCGCCGCATTTTTACAAGAACTGGACTTTTCTGACCGTCTCCTGGTACCTACATAGAGGGATCCTCAGTTTCGCTTGATGTTATCTATAAAGAAATGTGTCATTAGTAGGGAGGGTTAAGGGAGGGATGGGATGCGCAATGGTAGGAGATTGACAGGAATGGAGAAATCAGAATATAGATCGTTCCCAACCTTCCGCTAACATGGCCCCACCTCTTCTTTGTAAGGAATACCACTCAATTAATTCTGGGTGCCCCACCATTAGCGTCCTAGCGACTCCCTTCCCGTCGATACATTAAGATGTGCAGTTCTTCCAAGATTGGCGAGTTATGGACAAAACTTCGGCCTAAAACGGGACTCCAAATCCTTTTTTGTGCTATCCAGGTACCGCGCTTTGTGGAGTGCGTCCTTTGTTTCTATCCATCCAAATACACTTGCTGTACATCCTTCTGCAAGATTCCAAAGAGAAGGTGACTTCTCTCTCGAAAACGACTTTGCAAGGCTTCTAAGCATTTTTGGTGAGGAAGCCACCCGTCTATTGCTCAAATTCCCAGTACTTCCTATTTAGACACATAAAGCTTCACTTGCCTATGTAAACCAACATGTCCAAAAGAGAAGTGAATCTAATGGATTGGATTTAAATGCGATAAATTCTTAACAACTAGTTATTCCGGTCCCAAACAAATGATAATACAAAACAAAATGATTCCAAAAACACCCATTACTCTACAATCAGATGTTGTTGGTTACCATGAGTCCCATTTCCGAATTGACTGTTGTGCTCATAAATCGTGTCCGCGTTCCCTCAGCGATACTTAAGCGGGCAGAGGATCCCAATTTGTCCAGTTGAGCTATCAAGGCCGCTACTCAATTTTATCTCGCGTTGAGCAAACAATCTCAAGAAGATTAAAATTCCGGGGAATTGAATATGAATCCATCATTTGACCAAATACGGAACGAGGACGGCATTGGGCATTCTAATCTGGAATGCCGGAGTTACAGCTCTAGCCCAGTCGCTCTTGAGGAGATAGTGGATTCGTTACGATGCCTGCGATACCAGGCTCAGCTTTGAGACTAAAAGTTGGGAAATGAAGTCAATTAAGTGCTAAATAGGGGAATTACTCATCAAAGTGGGCAAGAATTAAAACAAAAAGATAAATAAGAACGATGGTGAAGCCAGAGTTGGTCCATTCGTCATGCATCCGACTTGGGGCATACCCTGATAGGCCTCACTCCGTTCCAGCCATTGCTCTTCGTCGATATAAAATTCCACCTACAAAACTCAACAATCTAGGTCTTGTTCTGTTCCTCCTCCTCTCTTATGACGCCCACGGCAGGAATATGAACGAGCGGAAGTTTACCTAAAGCTACATAATTCATGAACTGAAACATGAGCACTAGAGACTGATCTTAGGGGGGTGTAGCTCAATTAAATATCGAGTAGGTAGCTGACTCAAAATTGAAACTTTAACTGATATGAATTCGAAAAAAGCTTACAAACTCACAATGAGGTAACAATTTTGACTGATAGAATGGGTAATTTGTATTTTTTTATTCAATGGTATACATTTTCACGTGTGATTTATTTGTCTATCCACTAATGAAAAGGTCGAGTTGTTTACGGACTTTGCGAAAACCTACACAGTGAAATGCACTCTCTAAACTCCCATGCTCCATCAGTGAGTAGAATGTACATAGGATGAGATGCCTGAGTTGGCCAATATCTTATAGCAAGAGAACCCTGAATTCCTTCAATTGTCACTAATTTCCCAATTAATTTCGATTACTGTATTACTGAAATTAATAGATAAAAATTATTTCAAAATACTGCTATCTCTGAGCTTCATTTGAACTTCTTGTCGTTTTGTGCACTTTTCGGAGCTCTTTGCTCTTCACTTTTATTGGTGCTTTCGGCATATAATGCCTTCGATGTGTTTTTTATTGTAACTGATTGTAATTGATTGTATGCAGCAATATATTGTAAATAGTTAAGGTCTGACGAAGGCATTATATGCCGAAAGCTCACCAATAAAAGTGAAGAGTAAAGAGCTTCGAAAAGTACACAAAACGACAAGACATAAAAATTAGTAAATAAAAGGTTGAATAAAATGTAAACAAGTATTAGCAAACAAATTACTGATAAACAAGATGTAAAAAATGCTAGATCAGTATAGATTGTAGACTTTTTGAGAAAAGAGTTTATATGCTTGCAAACACCGTAATAATAATAAGAAAATATAAGACTCATCACACCTCCGGGAGGACATTTTCTGTATATGCATCAAGAACCATCCCAGCAAATGATATCACTCCATTTTAATTATGATTATTAACGGATACTCAGACTAGGTAATGAGGTGAGTCGTTCTTGTAAATTGCTTTGTTATTATTTACATGGATGTCTGTGATGAGAATCCGCCAAGTACAGCTATTAACACGGCATATACATTCGAAGCAGTCTGAGACCACTAAAGCGAGCGTTCCCACTAGAATCCAATCACATTTCTGGCCATACTCCCCATTTGGTTTTTCTTTATCATAACCAGGCCATTCCATGAGATCTGGCGTCAGGGGTACAGCGTCACTCTTCTTCAATGAACGGATAAAGTTGGCCGTACTCCACCTCCTTAGAACCACCTGAATCAGTATGAACCATTTGCTACTTCATGGGAAGTAGGAGTCCATTATGACCTGTCCGGCAGGGTAGCATAGACGTCTCAGAATCACTGGAGCTCACTGATTGACACAGTGATTTTGGAACGTAAGCATGGGTTAACCTTTTGGAAAAGGTTCTACATAGATTGTTTTGTTTGAATGCTCCCAGCCATATATGGATTCCGTGGAGAGACGTACTGGCCACTTTTTCTGTCCCCATAAAATCTTTGTGGATCTGAATTTGTTGGAATTGCCTTCATATGTATGTACATGGGATGCCCATATGCGGGCAAAAGTCATACGAATTATGTAAATAAAGTTGTTCAGGAAGCATAGAGGCGCCAGCCTCTTTGGGAAATTAGGTCTCTCTGCTGGTTCTTCTCGCTGGTGAAGGGTACACCTGACTTTTGGCCAAGTTCAGCACCATAGAGATTAGAGAGCTTGATATTTCAAAGTTCATATTAACTTGCTAGTGAGATTAATGAGATAATGACAGCTTTGTCTTATTTGAATCCCTCTTGTAGGTCCTAGGAATAGTAGAAAGTCTTATTCTTTACTCTTGCTCTTTGTTGTTGATCCATAGAAGGGAAACCGCCGGGATTCCAATCCATGGACTTCAATTTATTAGAACTCAGAACAGTTTCAATTATAGATGTCGCCACATATATTTTGATATGATTGCAGACTTACTCATTTAAAAGAATTCAGACTCAGATTCTACAGCCGGCCATACCTCCATATCGGCTTCTCCCACCCCTCTTTTAGTGTGAGGAACTTCCCAAGGCAAGACCTTGGATTCGCCTGGATTGCACTCTTTTCAATGAGTCATAGTGTCTTAACGGAGCCTTACCATTGACACACTCGTCTCACTGTCCCATGACAATTTATGGCATTCATCAAAAAAGAAACTATGGATTCTCTCTTTCAAAGGTTGAGTGGACCTGATTTACTTGTACTTTATATAGCCGTAGACTACACCTTTCCCAGTGAGCAAGTAGGTATGTATAAGTTTGCCAGAAGTATTGTCAAGGCAGTCATCATTGGGCGGGATCGGCTGGGCTGGGCTATGGGGGGAAAGGCATTGTAGTTCTAAGGCTGAGGCTGAAGCTCCTCCCCTAGTTCTCACCCAGCTGCTTCTTATTCCGGCTTATTTGTCCCCTATAGGATGCAGGTGAGTGCTGAGAAAGAATTTTTGTTCATTTTTTTGCTTTACTTCTATGTACTTTCATGGTAGAAAAGATCAAGGCTGGTTATCAGACAAAATAAGTCTACTTAATACTATTAATTACAAAAACAAGAGTTGAAAAAGAAACAAGTATTAAAATACAGTAGTATATTGAGTTCGGCAAAGGGGTAACTGAGAAGAGTGACCTATTACCTTGAAAAAAAAAACTATCTCTTATCGAAAAGGCCGGTGATTATGCTTCTCATGAAGACTCCATTGAGTAAGCGGAAGGGTCAGGTGAAGTCTCTCAGTATGGGAGTCCTTTTTACCTTCTTTCACTCCAATTTTTAATCAAATCATAGTCAACCCACCCCACCCATAGAGCAATATATAGCCCATGTACTAGGCCGTGTTCTTGAGGAGGAAAGTTTAATTTTATCCCCTCGTGTGACAGAAGGGTGAAAGATAGAAGAGCGTCGCATGTCAAATGAAGGACTGAGGATCAAGCCATGAGATTAGCCCCTCTTTTTTTTCGACCAGAGAAAAGACCTTCTTTCTTCTACCGAGGACGGAAACCCAGCTCCACTAGTTTGCTACTGTTGTTTACACCTTCAGAAATTAACTTATTCATATGATAACTTGATTACTGTAGTAGCGTGAGCCATATAACCATTCTTAACACCTTAAAATGTAATGTTACCGCACAAAATACATAGGACACGCATAATAATGGATAAATAAAACATAGTATCACTATTTAATAATATACAGTAATAATGATACAGTAATAATAATTCAAAAAGGCAGTAATAATTGAATTATAATATACTGGAATAAAATACAATAATTCACTATTTTACAACATGTTATAGTCACAAATTGAATACTGATTTAGAATCTCTACAGTCAATGGTTTGAGACCAAATTGATCCGAAGGTGATTTTAACTTCATGAGGGCTGTAAGCCTGTGAAAGTGATTACTCCTTCCGTGTATGTAGGTTTCCGAGCTGCTAACTCATGCCATCTTTGGTAGCAAACCTCGTACGAATGGCCCCACAATGACCCATTCACCTTGTTTACTTTCTCCTGTGAGGAAAATGTAGTAATCGAATGGTACGGGCCAAACCTGCACTTATTGGTTCAACTACAAGTTATACACTATGTTTTCTTACAAAAACTGTGCCCCACTACCTTTCTAGTCTACTACAAAACCTTTTGTACCGGCCCTATACAAAATAGACTTGCCATCGCCTACAAGTACATACACTTATGACCTTAAGTACTACAACCTCTCTGGATTTTTATCGAGCTATGTGATCCTTGAAATTCATCTATCATTTAGTAGGAAAGTAGTATTGCCACATCTAGCTGGTTTACTCTGCTTGCCTCTGTACTGATGGGGCCACATGGGATTATCGCTTCGGTCCTATTGGAATGGAATAACCTCTTGGGATTTATGTGGAGGTCTATTCAAAAATAGTTTATGTTCCCAAGACCTTTATTATAGAGTTTCTATAAAGGAGGGTCCAGAGAGAGTTGTCCCAATTTGGAAATTCTGCACATACCCTGAGCTAGAAGTTGAATTCACCTGAACACTATTTTAGCTTTCAAAGCAACAAAGCTCTCATTGATGACTTACTACCCTTTCTTAGAAGGCTTGGGTAGTTTGAGAAAAGTCACACTCATAAGCCTTGCCTCTATATCTGAACTATATTAAAAATACGAAGGGAGCCATGCACTTTTTGTTGTCACGAAATGGTAAGGGCAAACTACTTGAAGGGCTATTTTCTACATAAGCCAAGTTCTCAGGCATAATCTTCTCATGAAGCTGGCACATGAACTTCTTTGTTGAAATTCCTAACTGAGCCCTTTTTTTGGGATTTTTCATAAACCTCAAAAAACACACCAAAGGGAGAAGGGATAGGGAAACGGGTGTCAAAAGAATTCCATCTAGACTACTGGTCTTCCACGATTGATAATTCTTCCGAAGGCCTGGTTCTTTCGCTCAAATATGTGATTTGAGACATCTTCTACCTAATGTTAAGCTGGACTTTCTTTTTCTTTGTGAATCCGACCGAACAGGTCGAGAAAAAAAAGAAATGACTTTTTCAAAAATAATCTGAGCACAAAAATCAAAATTGACAGAGGTGAATATGGAGGTCGAGGAAAAGGAATTACAATAAATGATTATTTATATTTTTATTGACGTCATACTATAATAAGTTAATGATTACATCAAGGTAGAAATGAAGTAAACACGATATTTCTATATAGCTTTGACACGGACATATATGATTCAATTAGTGTTACCGTGTGGGTTTTGATGATGACAAACACGCCAACCTACAATTTCCGGTGGACCACTAGGCCTAGCTTGTTTACGTGGGGTTGAAAGAATTGTAAATCACATTCTTGTCATTCCGATTAGCTAGCTAATGTGATTTTAACAAATTTTTCTAGCTCAAAATGAAATTTGTATACACTCGTGCACTCCGAGTGATTGGACCAGTAGTGAGCCGATTTACATTATCTGAAAAACAACATTGACACATTACGGTAACACAACTGAGAGCCACGAAATATTAGGCAGAGTGAGTGAATTACTCAGAAAAAGGTGGTGTAGTCGCAAGTGACGCGCTATCACGCACGTTTGGGTTCGAATCCCGCATCGGTATCCGCCCGGGCAACCAAGCATTCCAACCCTCCGGGTAGGTTAATAGGTATCAGAATCGTCTGGGAAGATAAAAACATTGACTTGTATGTACATCGGTTGTACATCGCAAGTCCGCTTGTAATACGCCACTACTATTCCGAATAGAAGTCGAATGCGGGACGCAAGCTCAAGTCAGTCCTGCCGTTCATTATTGAAATAGGGCTGCTCGACTGTTGTCAGCTTGCTCAGTGAATATAAGGTTTGGCCACAGAGACCGTGACTAGAACTGAGGCTGGAAGAATTTAGCTATTCATTGAACCATTTAAATACTGCTTTACTTCGACAAGGCTTACTCTTTTTCCTAGAATTTGAATATCTGAAAACCGAATCGTCTCCAAGGACCTATTAGGAACAATTCGATCGCTGGAAATCCCAGTCACAGCGATTCTAGAACGCATTGATTGGTGACCAGCTGATCGTCAAATAAAAACCCTGTCTTAACCGTAAGAACCATAAGAGCTATTGCATGCTCAGTCATCATTATTTTCTGTCTGTAGCGATAATCAGCAAAGTTTCCTTATGGACAAGTTGATGAATTGACGTTTTGACACTACTATCCTGGTAATCTAATGCGTATTTGGAAATGGAAAGAAGCTAAAAACCAAAAGGTTGGACGGAAATGAGGTAATGCCAAGTGACGCGCTACCACACCTGCGGCAACAACAACCCACGCTTGATGTCACCATAGCCAACCAAGCGCCGATTTCCGAACTCGGTTGATCAGACCTCTAAAAACGGCTCCACTGTGACTGAACCCTATATCCTTTCGGATAAGCAGTATAACAGGTACATAGGTGGCTCAACTTCTAAATGTGAAACTGCCAACATTTATGGCAGTACTTATTTCCTCCGTCCTACGGCAAAGTGGATTTGAAGGTCCCGTTGTTGTGTGGTACAGTAATCCCTGCTGTGCCCACCACTCATCCCGTGGGCCTCGCGCAAGGTATCTTTTTGTTGCATTGTTGACGGATATTTGGAGACGCTTATGTATGTCCTCGGGTTACTGTATCACATTTTCGTGGAACTTTGAAATCCGTATAGTTCGAATGCCTGGTAACTACTTTTTCAACTTGAGTGACGTCTTCAAGTTAACCATCATTTTCGTGATCGTCTATTTTGATGTTCGTATTGTCACAGAATTCGGAAAGAAAACATATACGTGACAATTTTGGCAAATACCTATGATTTTTATAATAACAGGTTAGGTAAATTACAGGTTATGGCTCTTACGCAGATCGTTGTGTTGGCGTTTGTTGTGTGCATGGTCGGCGCAAATTCGATACGCGCTAAGCGACAATTAAGTCCAGCCGTACGACTCGAAACGGAATTGCATCCTCTTGTCATGGGCATGTATGGATTCGGGCCAGAGGTTGGTAATAAACAATTTTAGCGAGTAAAAAGTAAAGTCCGAAGATCATTGGTGATCGGTTCAGAATAACGCTTACAAACGGTCGGCATTGAGTCTGAAACGCCACATCTCGCCGTCATTCGATGTCGAAGAAGACGTTGGCAACATGCGTACACTCATGGATATCGGTAAACGTCAACTCAGTGTTGCCGATGATGTCGGCCGACAGATGCAGGTGAGAATAGCTAGCTGGCTACGGTTGCAGTTGCACATACATATATGTATACTTGTATTGGTTACAGTAATACCGGTACTGTAGAGTAGAAGCTACATCATTCCTGAGTAACGATTGATCAAAATTGGAAGTAGAACAGGTTCCGTAAAGAACAGGGTCAAGCATGAGGTGGAAGACACTTCGCTGTGGGTGTTAACTGGCAGCCATCCCGAAAGAGGGGTCGTATTGGCTGGAAACTGATTCCTGTCCCTGTGCCTTCTACGGTCCCTGAAATCATTGATTTGACGTGACCAGAACTGAGCCATATCTCGAAATCCGAACGGAACACATAAGCGAATCTTATCATCATCCTTATCGGTTCAACCAGGAAGTACCTTGTTCCTTCTTTTCCTATCTTTTCCCCGGTTTGATCCTATTTACATCAGGGCATGGCTAATGTGGGATTAAATTAACCAGTGTTGTTCAAGACATTACTAATACTGTCCATTTTCTTTCTTTCTGCCTGATCCAACAAAACAACGCGTAAAACATCAGAGCACTTCTCGAAAATAGCTTTTCTTACGCTGGGAATGCTCGAAAAAGAAGGCCATAACCATTACCCTTATATAAGATGTAATTTCATATCCAATGTATGCTTTTTTGGGTCGCAGAACTCTAAATCTGCTCTTTCACCTGCAAAAACGGTTCACCTCAAAGAAAATGACAAAAATTCCGGGACTCCTTCTGATATCGCCCCTGTGCATAAGTTCAAGGGCTCTCCGTTCACTTTTCTTGACGGGGAAACCTCTCCGAATTAGGACTTTTATGCCCAAAAGCTTCCATCCTCGGGTACCCGGCTGAGGCTAGAGACTAGATGAAGAATCGTGACCACTGGCGTTTTGAAATCGACTACATCCATGCGCAACCCCTTTGACTTCTCATGCTCGACCGCCGCTGTTTAATGACCATTCAGACTTACATAGTGGGCATTGAATGGACCGCTACACGCAATTGGGCTATTTCCGATTTTCTAAGGGGAACAATTGTTCAGAAACACCGTATAACGACTCCTTTTCTCTTGATTCGCTTCGTACAGTGAAGGGCCTTACAGTGAGCGGAGAAGGACCCTGACGAGTTTTCATTGCTACGAGTTTCTGCGCCTTCTCAAGTTACAATAGGAAATTCCGGAAGAGCGCCAACAACGATGACGTCTTCTGACCCATACATACTCCCATCAATCTAGACGCAGCGATCCTAGAACACTAACGATTTGCTGACTATAAACACTGACTTTACACATTTTTACATACACTTTATATAGTAGTTTATATACTTTATAAAGACTTGAATGAGAAATCCTCCCAGTTAGTGTAGTATGACTGTGAATTGCGTTACTCCACAGTGAAGCCGACTAGTTACTGTTTGTATTCAGATGTATCATCGACTTTTTGAAGCTGGTAAGAAACGTGCCGCCCTGTCGCCATCACAAGATCTACAAAGTGCCGTAGAACTGAGCAACTATTTGGAAAGAGCCGGAAGAAAATAGAAATCTTCATGTACGTCACAACATCAAAATGTTTGGGGGCAAACTACGAAGGATGTATGGGTGACGTGGTAGTGTATGTGTGGCCGATGTACGATAACAATAACATCTGCATATTGATTGATATCGATTTGCTCTTCGTCTGTATACGTGCGTACATTTGTCTGCGATTTAGATCAGATCTACGATTGTTTTACCGTATATGTTTTGTAGTTTTATGTCAGTATTAACCTATCATTCCCAACCGGCTACTTGATAATATGAAAATGATTATAATTGATGATGATAATGATGATGATAACGATGATAATGATCTCAGCTTGACGGTAAATGTATGAATTAAAAGGTTTCCGTTAAAAATGATGAAGTAATCGCCGATTTAAAATCAAAATTAACTACAAACCAAGCTGAGCATTGCTTCCGAATTTCAGCTGACATAGCCGAGAGGCTCAGCACGTCTTCCGATTTCCCGATCTTCCAAATTGAGATGCGTACCTACTTGAATACTACTTTTGCCTTTGCTCAGTGTGGCCATTCCTTCCAGGGCCCTCTAGGGTCAGATTACCAGTAACAATACGGCCCATGAAGGCGGTAAGGCTGGGTCGATTGACGTCTGGTTCACGAAATTTGTTGGGCAGGGTCGTGTCGTAGGAAACTGTGACAATTAAAGAAGAATTTCGAAGACATGGCACCTCCTAGGTGATGGCCAATTGACGTGTTTTTTTTCTAAAAATACCCTGAATTGGTTTTCAATGGCTTAATATTGATATCATGGTTTTCTAAAAGTCAACATGTTATTTCAGTTGACCTTCCGAGAAGTACAACATCAGCCGAAGCAAAGGAAAAAGCCGACACTTCTCAGAACCCCAAAATGTTCCGTTCATGAAATTTAGAGCCGATAAAATTGGCATTGCCAGTTTTTTGCGAGCAGCAGATCACTTAGCTTTTGCCGAAAATGTGACAAGTAGAAGTACTGAGAAGATACAAGAAAAATCATAAAAAGTTGATTGACGGCTGAATACTTTTTGTTGGTGGAAAAGTTCCAACAGGCCATCAAACTACAAAGACTAGAATACCAGGCCCGTTAGGGACTTATAGGTGGCTCGACGAGGTGGAGTCTTCTGTAGGTCCTATTTGTGGAAATGGAATACGAAAAGAGTTAGGGCAGGTTGTCTCGCCCTTGTATAGGGCATAGGTATCGATCGACTTATTCCCAGCGACAATAGGCGCTAATCTTTACGCCCACGTGGCTTGGTAACGAAATTTTGAATCAGAAACCTTCGAAGTCAGCTGGATATCCTACGAGTCCGAACTAAAGTCGAACCAGCAAGCCTTCTCGTGCAAATCTATGCTGTAAGGCAGTCTGTCGAGCCAATTTTTGAAATGCTCATTAATAAAGGCTGCAAGTCTAGCACTAACTAGCTGGACTTTCATGGAAGCATTTGTTTTTTTTTTTTGACTTTGAAGATTGAGGAGGATGAATGGAACTCTCCGCCGGTCGGAGTTCATGTCAAATAAAAGCTGATTAATTAATAATTAGCAAGGCAATTATATCGATGTTTGTTTGCAATTAAATCTCGTCGGCAGTTGCAGTCCAGCAACAGAAAGCCTATCCTTGGGCCACAGACCACAACAATGAATAGTCGCGTTGTTGAGGGTTCCTATCAGAAGAAAAATGGCGAAAATTAGGATAAAGGATAGGGAACGGGATGATTTCATCTTTGCATGAAAGGATCAAAGCTGCATGAGGTTGCTTAATGGGTTGCTTACCGCACAGCTGGAAAAAGTAGATGAACTTACTGTCCAGCCTATTACATCGGGAATTTGGAAAGGGTAATGACGGACATTGTAAGATTTCCTTCCCAAGTGCAATACGGAGTACTTATGACCTGTGGTTCACCCAAAATAAGAAATTGGATATATCTGTCTTACACAAGAGATAAGCCTCTGACTCGAGAAAACTGAATGTAGAAAAAAGATGACCTTTCGCATCCCTTTAATCCCATTAACAAAGCGAAATCCCCAACATTACCCTGTCTGCCCAAGGGCAAAATGTAGTGAGAAGTAGGGTCTCCGAGTCCTTTTCAGAGTTTTCTCAGCGATGGAGTGAGTATCTTACCGATCAAATACGCTTTTACTTGAGCCTTTTGCATGAGTTCAGCATCTCATCCACTTTTGTATTCATTCCTTCCTATAGAGCTTGAACAGAAGGCTCTAACACTTTAATCGTTTCCAGGCACCACTACTGGGTGTTAAGTAGCAGCAAAATCTTTCTCAGTGCCCAGCCCTTCGGAGAGGGGCTGGGCGCTGAGAAAGTTTGGGTGAAACCTTTACTTTACGCTCCTTGATAACCAATGGACAGCAGAATACAGTATGTGTGTATGGAATTCCAGTGGGATTCAGAAGTAGTGGGTCAGACCAGGTACTTCGGTAACTTTGAATAAGTGGAGGGTTCAAGAAAGATGAAACGACAGCTTTGAGGGCCTGTGGTGGGCCCGGAGCTACTGGTAATGAAGTTTTTCGCCCGAACCTTAGGAGGGTAGGTGCAGTGAGTTGGGAAAGGCGTCGACCCCCGCAAAAAGCTGAAGAGCGCTGACAGAGCGTTAAGACGTGTGGCTCCTCCAACTACATTTCCACATAGTGGATTCCTGGTTTCCTTCCATCGTTCCAACGATGCATTAGAGGGAAAAACACAAACCCATCAAATAATTAGTGAGTTTGTAGGCAGCCATGCTCTATCCTCTCCACCACCTTCCCCAGACTTACCCGAACACGCAACTCAACTTGAAGCACTATAGATGCCGCTATGCCGAACATTCCTATTTTAGTCCTTTCGCAAAGACCCCACGACTCCCTTCCCGCCTTGGGAACCTGGTCGATGAGCTTGTGACACATTTTTGGCGCGTTGCCAGCTCGGATCTGCTTGATCGAATGGCTCTGCCTTCCACAAGCGGGATTTGAAAGGGCAAGGCAAGGCTGCTGCCGGGTAATGCTTTTCAAATATCCCGATGCATTGGCTCCGTGCCAAATCTTTGAAATTCACGGCCTATCGTCTCTTAGTACTGGATATCGGATGTCCAGCAATTAGAAATCGGCAAAAAAGGAATCTGGAGGAATTCAAGTCTTTCCATTTGCAAATTCTTTCCTGGCCTTTTAAAAGGTCACTCTCAAATAAAGATAAATTAGCATTAAAAGGTAATTATTGCTGGTGCTTCGGATCTAAAAGCATGGGGCAACTGTTTTCACATATGCAGTCATAAATTTGCCACAGCCATCTTAACAACGGCGACAGTTGCTTTTCTGATGATAAATTTCTTCTATCTGTTAGTCTGGAATGTTTTGAGGGCATATCGCTTTTCTTGGGACGACCGAGTCTGGGTCGTTTGGGTATCCCATCCTTACATTTTCTCCAAATCTTTCCGAATTAAATCTACTGCTTCCTTCCTCTCGCTTACAATAAAACAACTTTTTTGCTTTCTACTCACTATAAATGGTGATTTTGGGAATAATCAAGCATTTTGTGTGTTTACTTGTTTGTTTTGGCTAGCCTCTCTTTATAATCGCAGTTCGATTCAATGTCTTTTATTAAGTAATAACTATTGACTTCGAAATTCAGGAAATTAACTCTGTCTATGCCTAAATAAACATCGACTTCATTGTCAATCGGAGTTACGCCATGGATAACCACAACTTCTAGGCCCGTCTCTCCCACTTTGAAAAGAGGCCAAGCTTAATAGCTAACATTAGCAACAACTTATTCTCTGACTACTACAATTTCCGAAGTCTTTAAGACGATAGCTGATGGATGAAGCAACTTTACCTTACTCTACTGTCTAGACTCACAAAAGGCTCCCCTAGGACCGAGTGCAATTCTCGCGCCTCAGCCATCTTTAAAGGCACCGTTCGCGATGATTCAATAGGCGGGTGTGTCGATGACGTGTCCGCTTCTCATTCGACGCCACGTCTGACTGCCTGACGTGACATCGAATGAGAGGCGGACACGTCATCGACACGCCCGCCCATTGCATCATCACGAACGGTGCCTTTAATCTTCCCCTTGAACCTTTTCGTCAACCTAAGTCTGGCCGAATCTTAGATCTTATGGGATCTGAATGATCAGGATTTATGATGTTCCATAAAGTGATCGTGCAGTTTTAATAGGACGACTTAGCGGTTTCGCATAGCCCTTTCAGAACACTTCTACTACATACTATTTGTAGTACAATACCCTCCCTAATTATTCAAAAAAAGGCGAAAAAAACGCGGATTTGCGTCTTTTTCGTCTTTTCTCTATAACTAGGTGAGTTTACACTTTTTTCATGTATGATGTTATATAGTTCGACTCAGCTCGTCGAGATCTATAAAATGGTGAGTTCAAAATTTGGAAAACTTTGATTCTTAAGTTCTCGGTCCACCGAAGTTCCTGGGGGTACGTCATTAGCGGCGACGCTCGCCATAATTATAACCAGAAGGCATTCTCCTCAATTGAAAGTGTTCAGTGAGTTGTAGGGCAGCTGTCATACTTGAAAACTAAGCAGAAAGTAGACCATTGCATTATTCATGCTTTTCTGATCGTTTTGGTACCATTTTTTCCGAAATGGACGGATTCAGTCGTGCACCATTCTTGAACGATAGCGACTTTATAATTTGAGAAATAGCAAAAATGAGTTGATTCCCAATGCTAGTAAATGATCTACCTAAACTTCAGAAATAGTGGTTCCCTACAGTATGCATATTGTATGCACGATTTCAATAGTAACAGAGTTTTTATCGTCCAAATTCCGGTTTGCGGCATATTTTCGCACAAAACTTACGTTTTCTTGCGTTTTCAAGTAGGATTTTCGATGTTCATGAGGAAGTTACGCCTGTCATCGAAAGTGTTCATACTGAACTTTTTGTGAACAACCACGGATATGAGTAATGGTTACTTGTTTGGATCCTCAGGCTTCATAAATAGCTTCCGATTTCAGCCCAAAGCACAGGAGACTGAACCACATATTTTTTATTTGAAGTAAACGTATGAAATTCTAACCGTTTAAATCCATTTCCAAAAAGCTATTCAGCAGTATAAAAATCACTTAACGAATCACACTTCGAATTAACACCTTTAGCACCATAATTCCATTCTACTCCGCCACTCGGCCACTCAATTAGGCATGTGGCTCGAGTGACCGAGGCAGCATATTGATTGATCGCCTGTTTGCTTTGATGTGCGCCATCAATCGAACATGCTTGGAAATTTGCTTTCGTGATTGAATGTGCACAATTCTAACACGCAACTGTTTCACCTCGCTTTGCAAAACAAGATGATTTTCAAGAAATGTAAGTTTTTTGTGACAACTCCTCCCACAACGCGAATTTTTCATAGTAATTGTGGATATTCTTGTGTTTGCAACAAAAACTTTGCAACTTGAATAATTGTATCACTATCATGCTCACTAGTAAGAGATAATAGCGGCTGCATTTGAATGTGTAGGTTGTAAAATAGTTTACGACTGCGGCACCATTAGTAGGCAGGCTATTGTCGAGGTGCGAAGAAACTCCTTCGGTAATTACTGTGGGAGCCGCTAAGGTCGAGGGACAATACCTGGGATCGACTCAAGGTGCTGTAACAGCTTCTGTGGAAAGACGATGAAGGTGCTGTAACAGCTTCTGTGGAAAGACGATGCATCATCGGCTCCCAGAAATTTACAAGGTGGAAATGATACAAATGCAAACGAGAAATACGACCATCACTTCATAAAATGGGCTCCAAAAGTATGACTAAACCCCAGTAGAAAAGAAACATCGTAATCTGCAAAGTGAGGTTTACTGGAAACAGTTGCGTGTTAGAATTGTGCACATTCAATCACGAGAGCAAATTTCCAAGCATGTTCGATTGATGACGCACATCAAAGCAAACAGGCGATCAATCAATATGCTGCCTCGGTCACTCGAGCCACATGCCTAATTGAGTGGCCGAGTGGCGGAGTAGAATGGAATTATGGTGCTAAAGGTGTTAGTTCGAAGTGTGATTCGTTAAGTGATTTTTATACTGCTGAATAGCTTTTTAGAAATGGATTTAAACGGTTAGAATTTCATATGTTTACTTCAAATAAAAAATATGTGGTTCAGTCTCCTGTGCTTTGGGCTGAAATCGGAAGCTATTTAGGAAGCCTGAGGATCCAAACAAGTAACTATTACTCATATCCGTGGTTGTTCACAAAAAGTTCAGTATGAACACTTTCGATGGTAGGCGTAACTTCCTCATGAACATCGAAAATCCTACTTGAAAATGCAAGAAAACGTAAGTTTTGTGCGAAAATATGCCGTAAACCGGAATTTGGACGATAAAAACTCTGTTACTGTTGAAATCGTGCATACAATATGCATACTGTAGGGAACCACTATTTCTGAAGTGTAGGTAGATCATTTACTAGCATTGAGAATCAACTCATATTTGCTATTTCTCAAATTAAAAAGTCGCTATCGTTCAAGAATGGTGCACGACTGAATCCGTCCATTTCGGAAAAAATGGTACCAAAATGATCAGAAAAGCATGAATAATGCAATGGCCTACTTTCTGCTTAGTTTTCAAGTATGACAGCTGCCCTACAACTCACTGAACACTTTCAATTGAGGAGAATGCCTTCTGGTTATAATTATGGCGAGCGTCGCCGCTAATGACGTACCCCCAGGAACTTCGGTGGACCGAGAACTTAAAAATCAAAGTTTTCCAAATTTTGAACTCACCATTTTATAGATCTCGACGAGCTGAGTCGAACTATATAACATCATACATGAAAAAAGTCTAAACTCACCTAGTTATAGAGAAAAGACGAAAAAGACGCGAATCCGCGTCTTTTTCGCCTTTTTTTGAATAATTAGGGAGGGTATTGTACCTCCCTTTAATCCGAATTCAAGGTTTGTGTGTTTCTTCATGATCACAGCAAAAAGGGGAATTTAGCGAAATTCACAGTTTTTAGCTAGTAGTTCACTGATATATCAGCAATTTTTCTTATGGTGGTGTCTGTTTGGTGTTCAGGTACACGTTCGGGAGAGTGCTTGGGAGGCCCAGGAGTGCGTGAACCAACGGAACAGCAATCTTGTTGGAATGTTTTGTTTATGAGGGAACCTTGAGTCATGATGATGAACGGCCCGTCTTGTGAGTAGCCATTGGACGTGCATCTCTAGAAAGTGCGAAAAACACTGGATAATACTGCTCAGTTTCACCACCAGCGGAGACCAACTTCTGCCCTCCCCCCAATTCATAGTTTTGATGGGCTCATTAACTTTGACATCATTGTTTATTCATTTTAAGCTCTCTCTATGGTTATTTATGGCATCATTAAACTATGAAAAAAGACGTACGTTAAGAGGCAGCTAGTTCCTTTGGGTATCTTTGTATTTACCCAGAAGGAACTTACAGAGGTCGAAGAATGAGCATGTTGGATGCCTGCCTGTACTTCATGGTTCTCAACTCCCTCTCCGAACAACTGGGACGAACCGATTTCAGATTTCTCGAAGTTCTCGGCAGAGAACACAAAAGCATTTCTTTTGCCATATCTTAGCAGTTTACGCTGCACTTCCATCTTATAGTCTGTTTATCTAACAAGTTCCTCCAATAAACTGGTCCTATAAGATAAATAATACGTTATTTCTTGGAGCATTGCCCACGTTATTCTAGAGCGAGAGGATTGGGGGACCCACAATAAGAAAGATACGTATCGCGAGAATAACGAATGCTCCTGAATCACAGGCGGAGCTACCAAGATGGCTCTTATCGGACCCGTCTCACTGTTGTCCCTCGACGGAGTGACCAAACGGCCAATCGATACCTATCTACTTCTCAGAGTAAAAAGCTGGATGTAAGGGTGCCACTGGCGATTTTCAGCAAATCCCTACTTGAAATTCTGTCTCCTTTTCTGAATCCTCAAATCATTCCTATTTCATTTTTTTTCGCACCCAGCTGATTTCGAAGAAGGGAAGCAGTCACTCCAAATGACGGCACATCGAAGATTCGAGGGCATCTGGATAGAAGCACTGGTTTTGTGACGGTTACCCAACAAAGAAATACCTCAAAGGACTTCATCTTTGGTCAGTTCAACAGAAAGCTTTGAAGGGCTTCTTCAGTCTATCAACGGTTCAAGCCGTCTTCTCCCAAGAGCCACTCTGATTGTCACTTCGTCGTGCTCCTCAACAACGTCCCTAGTGAGGATCGACCTTTTTTCAAAGTGTTCTAAAAAGGCTGTCCAGAATGTCTAGAACAGCATCTAAAAGCACTCATGTCCAGGAGCTTTTGAGGAGTGCATAAAGGTCCTTCAAAAGCATTCCGTTCTTTTCCCACATGAATCTTTCAGAGCTAGACTTAACTATCCGTTTAAAGGCACAGTTCACGATAAAAACCGTTTCTGGGATTCCCGCACCGAATGAATTTGAGGTCCGCGCGTATACCATATCTGGCACCGTCAGGTCGGAAAACGGCCCAGTTAGGGAGTTATAAAGGCTAAAAGATTGGCCCGTGTGTGTCCTCGGACGAGTTTTACCGGCATGCGCCGATCCCACAGGAATCCATGTAATAAGTTCAGACAACTTGTCATGACCCATAGCGACAGTGAAAGACAGTTCTGTACAGTTCTGACTTGGTGTAGTCAGCTCTTTGCACAATTGCAGTAACTGAAATCTCGTCCGAACTCCCCATCTATGTTATTTCCGTCGTGGCAATCTCGTCCAACCTCTATTTTCCCTACTTATGAGGAGCCATATTTTTCTCGAAATCGGCGAATTCTCTCGCTTTCTTCACTACCGATGAACTATTCCCAATCTATTCTTCCTCTTTTCGCTCAAAAACAGGTATCTCAAAATTATCGTGAACTCTGTCTTTAATCAAATTTCATCCCATACGTCCAGGGTTTTTTCTTGGAACGTTAAGGTTTCCATGCCCATCCCACACACTTCCTGAGGAAGGCTATCAAGTTTTTTCTGTCAGCGGGGCGCAACAGCTCCCTTTTCATTAGGGTAACAGGCTTTATTCGATAGGAAAAGGGCTGGGTAGAGCCAAGTGTTTACTATTTACAGGTTACCTGCATCGTAATGTCCATGTTGGAGAAAGAAAGGATTTGAAGGGACCGGAAACGGTTTTATACGTCCCTTCATAACAGGAAAGTGTTTCTACACAAATCTTCGGCCTACGCTCAAAAACCTTTAACTAGTACGATTCTCCCTTCCTAGTTGGCCTTAAGCGGCCCCCCTTGTGAGGCTTTTTTCGCCCTAACTTACGTCCTATTGCTGTACTCTTACTTAGGAGTAACTCTGCCGTAAAGCTTGATACAGGCTGATGCTGCTTCGGTTGGAAAGTTCGACTTATTCGATTCCTATGGGTTGTCGTTCCTGAACCGCAGCGTCATTCAACGATTAGACCAGACTTCATGTGTACCGAGATTACGTTCCACTCTATATTGGTTGAATCGAAACAAAACGAAATCCCCTAGCATGTTCCGTTAGGAATGTCGGGATGAAGAGAAAGGTGAGGGATGCGGGCGTTTTTGTGCCCTTTCCTGCGCTTTTTCAGCTAGAGTGTCTTACAGATCCTCTCCCAACCAAGTATTTTGCACGAGCTCAGTTATCTCGAAGCTCTTTTCCGGGTCATTTTTTTTTTCCTTCTAACAACTGGAAACGATTTCCAGCCAGCTCCAGTGAGAGTCCTTTGCCTAACCCTAAAGAGAAAAAAGCACAGAGGAGTTGAATGGTGTGAAAAGAGGATCTTATCAGTAGGGCACTCTACGGCCACTGCATCTGATATATTTCCCCCATGAGCACAGCTACAAGCCCGGCGCCCTAAGCTTCTCTGCACTCCAGCATTTAGCACCAGCACACCTTGAGGTGGCACTCTCCAACTACATTTCCACCTTCGTTAAGACATGCCAAGAAGTCTTTGCGTATCGTTCCCACAAGCCAGAAAAGAGCGTTTGCGTTCCATGTACGTAGCTCAATCCAATAGTTTGGAGAAATTGTAAATGTTTTTACAGTAAGGCTCAGAAGGCTCAGTTACCTTAGTAAGAGAGACACAAACTAATATGAAAATTACGGAGGTCTCGCAAAAAAGCCAAGTTCTAGATTTTCATCAATTTCTGACCTCCCCTCAGTAGGGACCCTGCAATGTCATAAACATTGCTATCCCGAACTCCACCCAAGGCAGCACGATCTGGTATCCCTTCTCTTCAAGGCGCAGCTCAGAATGAACCTGATTGGCTGTTGTCGATGCTCATTCGAATCACTTTTGGCGCGTTGCCAGTTCAGCTTGATCGATCGCCGGTGCTTTCCACGGAAGGAATTTGGCCGAGCTCTCGCCGATCGTGCTTTTGAACGCCTTGGCAGGGCGCCAATTCGTTGATCCCTGCTATCGACTGACTGCTATCACCTGGGTCAACTCATATAATCTGAAAAAAAGATTTTGGGGGAGTCTAAATCTTTCATTAGGCAACTTTTTTGCATACTCATCAGTAAAGTTCTCTGAAGACTCTTCTTTACGCTCCCATCTCTAGGCTAAATATTGTATCCCTTCTCTCCAAGGCGAAGTTCAGAGTCTACCTGCTATACCACTTGAAAGCATGGAAGGGTTCCTAAGTTTATCTACTGTCTAGGTTTAACAGCTTTCCCACTCCGTACCATTCTCCTATCCGATTTGATCTGAGCTGGTCTCCTTAAAAGCCCTTTCCCTACTCCATCCCCCGCCACTTCCTCGGGTACTCCTGTTTTGGACTGAAATCTCTATACTTGTGAAATTTGACTTCCTCAGTCCCTATGTGTTGCACTTCCTGAACAGCAGCACCGTTCATGCATAAGGAAGATTGCCAATGAATGTGAGCGAACTCGTCGAGCAGCGCCGCTTCAGTGAATGTCTGCAGAAGGATTTGCAAAAACCTTAACAAAGACCTCCTCGGCTAGGAACATTCTCGAACAATACATTTTTTTTTAATTCGGACATTCCCCCTTCATTGGTCCTCCACTTCAAGCTGAGGATGGCAGCTTCAACTCGAACGCGTTTCATTAGTTCAGCTTCGGCTGGGCTAATGCACCGCTATTCTTCTCCTTCCTTCTTTCGTTTTAGGAATATAAAACAGTGATTAGAAACGAGGTTCTGAAAGGAAAGCCTCAGGTTCTTGATGTGGCTTTCTCAAAATAGCCTAGTCATATTCGACAGGGATTCTATCTTGGAAAATTACGATGGTAACTCCCTCTCCCACTCTCCAAAACCATTTTCTCCCATTTATATCAAGGGTTTTAGATAGTGATGGAATCATGCAGTTGTCCAGCGGTATCACGAAAAGGCGTAATCTATGTCTAGGCTGAAAACATAACTATTGTAAATTTTAAACTTATTTCATCGATGTGATGATGAGTTCGATCAATCCAATCACAAACCCCGGGAGAACTCCTGTTTTGGGAATTATTCTGGGAGTGCAATTGATTTTGAATTTGTCTGACTGGCTTTTTATGGAATCACCAAAGGAGCCGCTAAAGAATCAGATCGAGCTGGGAGTTGGACTCACTGCACGCAGATATCCCATTAAAGCTCCTCCGCCTTCTGACACATTCTTTTGTCCTTCATCCATCCATGTCGTGGGAAAACGCTTTGCCTGTATGGAAGCCTAAATAAATCAGTAATCGGTAGATTCTTTCGTCGATGCTAGTCCAAATTGCTGGGTCGCGATGAGGGAAAGACTTACCCAACCGAAAAGGCGAGTCCAGGTGGATTCAGGGAATCCGATAGTCAGAGGGAGATGGCCAGCGTTGTGAAAATTAAAAAATTTGAAACGGTTTTTTCAATCCCTTAATATCTGCATTCGAGTTTTTGATCTCCAGCTTCTCCCATCTTTGTTTCCGAACATCTGAACGAGACATAGTAATCCACTAATTCACGGGGTATTGAGGGTGAGTTCCGTGAATTATGTAAGCGATAATTTTCACAACGATTGGATTTTCCTAGAAATCTAGTGAAATTAAATTGATGCACTGAATGGCACTTTGCCCTGATGAATACGAGCAAATTCTCCCTTACACATCTTCCTATTTCACCGTCCATCCAAGTTTCCAGGTAGGATATGTAGATAAATATTTATTTTTTTGATCCTTCTGGCCATGGCCTGTAGCCAGCCCTTCTGAAAAGGTCCAGGTCCCCACGAGCGTTCTCTGGCTGTGTTGAATTTGAAGAGCAGGCTATACCCCGGTTTCCAGGGAGGGTACCTGTCCCGGTCAGATTTGATGCGCTGGTGTGAGCCATATCTCGGTTTTCGGGGACTTTACCATTTCGGTTAGGTCCCCTCCGCTCCCCTCTTCCCCCAGCCCCGTACGTTGAACATTCGTTGGTGGGAGCGACTTGGTAAACATATTATTTCCACATTTTGATGGACCACTTGAGTTGTTATGTTTTTAACTTCGTTCGCACTTTCGACTGGATATCCGATAACAAGTATCCCTGATTTATGAGGTAATGCATGTAGTTGCTTCTTACACTCCAAAGCTCAGTCACCTGCTGATTTCGCCCCCGCTTTGACAGCATGCGGTCCTCTTAACAACCACCCACTTCGATTCAGCTATTGTTCGACGACGAACTGAAGAGTTTCCGCTCTGCAGGAGAGTGCCTTACTTAGAAGCATGGGACGGGAAACATTGGAGTGGGTGAAACACACGCAAACACACGCAACTTCGCAGTTCTTGTACTGGTTATTGGAACACATGGCTGTGCTCCTCACGCAGATTTCTTCGAATTATTGCACTTCGACATGAAACAATCTTGCCACATGTCTTTTGTCATCGCGAATCACTCGGCCTATGTTCTTTCCTCCTCCTCAGGCATGAGTTACACTTGTTTTTCTGCCCTCATTTATCAAATCGGATAACTTACTAGCTTCCCTACACGTTCCCATACGCCTATGACATCCAGAACTTTCTGGAAGCTACGTTGTAACCCGGGCTCCCGAAGAGATTGACTACGTAGTAATGTTAGACAACTTAAGAACTTTATCCTATCTGAGAAGCACTCAAAAGCCAAAAAATTTGAAAAAAGAATTTTTGCCACAAAATGTTTCTTGCTGAACATTTTTGCTTCTCAAAGCCCTTAGCATCTACCCCTACTCGATAAGACCCTCTCAACCTCACAACAAAATAATTGGAGTATTCCACTGTAACAATGAGTCACTCTAGCAATTACACTTATAAGGGGGGTTCTTCTTTGGATGCTTTTATTCTCTACCCGGAAAGCCTGCGCGTCGACTTGCCAACATCCTGATCAGATCGATCGATACGCCTTGCGGAACAGCCAATTCGAGACTCGGGGACGGAACATTCGTGCGATTCGAACTGCGCGCGACAACGTGCGCGGCGAAATTCATAGCGATTTTGACGACTATAGCACCTATTATTGGAGCCCAAACTTAAATTACAGTAGATTAATAAGATCAGCTGGTCATACCCAACTACTCCAAGTTTGCGCCCTATTAATAGGCGCCAAAGTCGTTCGAATCGCCACGAATTTCGTCGCACGATCTGCCGCGCCCAGTTCGAATTGCACAAATGTGCCCATACACGGAGATTCGATATGGTTGCGGTAACTCACGGAACGTTCCATCCATAGGGGAAGGTCACATAGTCTTTTATTTCTGTGACGGAGCTGCTTCTTTGAAGTATTTGTTAGGTTTCGGTCATATCCCGTGCTAGGAGGGTACTATCAGTAAAAGAAAATTAATGTGTTCATCTCACATGTGCAATGGAAAAAAGCGGTACGGGCCTAAGGCAACATTTGAGTGTGGGAGGTCTTTGAGTTTCTGCGTTTGACGTCGAGATTTCCACAAAAAGTGTTTTATGCGCAGGGCGCAGCTAATGTTCGAAGAATAAAGTTCTAAGCTTTGATAATTTCGTCTCTGAGTTGCGCCTCGCATCCAACTTCCATTCAGAATGGCAATGACATTTTGGAAGTACATGTGGTCTATAATATGGCTTGCGGGGCCAACCGATGTACAAGCAAGTGTTTTTATGCTACCAGACAAGTCTGTTACCGATTAATGATCTCGAGCGGATGGAAGACCTAGTTGACCTGGTGAAAAATCCGGAATTCGATCTGCGAACCATGCGTGAGCTATTGCGCCACTTGTCACTACACAACCTCCACCTTAATGCAAAATACTGCAATGGAATCAGAACTTGACCAATTGAATCAGGCTTTTTATAAATGATTGCTCTTTTGCACTTGTCTTGTGGGAATATCAGTCGTATCAGCTAAAATTTTCTTCTGCTTCCTGGAATACAGCCATCCGCCCACACAAATGACGTATAGCCTTCCCAGACGATGTCTTCAATAGCTGCAGATTTTTGGTCTCCGGCAGTGTCACCGAGGCAACATGTATACTTTTATGTAATGGATGGACTACGTTATGGCCTAGCTACCATTTGGCTATATGCCACGTGGCCCCTGAGCTTCTCTCACGATGCTTCAAATCGTAGGAGATCTCTGTCACGGCCATTTCTTTCCTAACACGGTGTTGCTTCGAACGGGCTTTCTTCAAAGTCGCTTACCCCATAGAATGGTTGTTTCCCTCCTCAAATGAGCCTCAAATGCCGTTAGCCGCATTTCCATATACTCGAGCAAATCAGGAACTAGGAGTAGCGCCAAATTTGGAACTCGTAGCAGATGGGGAATCCTTTATCGGCTTCCTTTTGAGGATCTTTTCTAGATCGGGGTCTAGAATCCTAAATTAATAGAATCCAAGGTACATATGGGGGCTGAAGCGTTCCGTAGCAATGGAGTAAAAAGCAAGAACGATAGGGTCGCTGCAGATTGAAGGTCGAAAACCCAAGTGAAGACGTAGTTTCTTGCATTTTTGTGAAATTGAGGCGTTCTTGATGAGCATTCCCCAGATTCTAGGCGTATATAGATTCTCAATGCCTTTCCTTTTTCCTATTTTGGGACTCATATCCAAGTACCCGAACGCCAACACCATCCAGCCTTTTCTCGGTTCACCCTCAAGAAAATCGGAATTCTGGCCCATTTCATCATCTAAACGATCCATTGTTACACATTTAATTAGAGCGATGAACAGGGGCCCGCATGACATGATGAATGTCGAACCTCAAGTGCAATTTAATCGGTAACATTAATTTTATTCATAGTATTCGCCTTCCATCCCTCTACCATTATTTTCTTTCTCTTCAGTGTCTTCAACTTCCCATTTTCATTTACCTTCTTCACCAAATGAAGTGCACAGAGGATGATTCCCTCATCAATCGAAAGGCAGCTTTTGTGATGAACAATTCTGGTTTGGAGAGAGCCAACGCTTTCACTTCTATTAAAATTGTAGTGGAGTTTGGAAGGGTATCCGTCTATACAAAGAGTTGCCGGGCTAGCCTACGTGGAAGTCAGCGCTTCCGCCTTCCCAGACGGGTGTGGTACTGAAAAAAACGCTTCTGTAGCTATGGATGACTTTATTGTTAGACCGATTATCGATCCAAGTTGTGATCTCCTTATCACGTGTTTTAACGACACCACCCGCTTCCAGCTTGGCAATAAGCTACTTCGCTCTTTGTCTTTACTAGTCATAATTTAGACCTGAATCTGCTTATTCAAGGGGAAAACTCCATCAGAAACAGCTGCAGACATTGAATAAAAGCAGTTGCAGAAAACCCACTTGCACAATGCACCCGATTTGGTCCCTAACGTCAGCGGAAATGCAAAACTGGCCTGAAAAATCATCATTATGGGATGGGCAGGAGTTCTATGAATAGAAGATTGGACCCAAAGCTCATTCCCTCTCCGCTCATCGTCCCCAGGATCCAGTTAATCAAAATCATTAGTGACTGAGGTACCAGAAGTCCTTCCTGACGAAGACCAAGTGGTTCTCTCCAACAAAACCTTGGTTCTGAACTTTGAGCGAGAATACAAATCGTTATGTTGACAATTTGGCCCGATAGCGGAGAATTCCTCCCTCCCAGCAACGATGGGGAAATTCTATCTCGTCGATGACTTCCGTTGAATTTGCCGACATCCATTTACTACCTCTTTCGAGAGCTTTACGAAAGGTTGCCTATGGGTCCGAATAAATAAAAATGCTTAATATTTGCTGTTTTTTGTTTATTTATTCAAGTTTGCAATCCAAATTCAGACTCAAGAATTTTGATTTTTTGTAAGCTGAAAGGTTCAATCGGGATCAAACTCGATACTTTCTCGAAGATTAGTCTACCACTCAAGAAAAATCTCACGTTTATCCCCAGCTCTGATTCTGCATACCTACTAGAAAGCCCTGGGATATAAGTAAGTCCTCCCTTCGCTCTACTCATCATTGTCACCCACAACATTGCTTCATTACCACAACACTTCCTGTCTTTCAGCCACCATTCATGATGTTCCAATTTTCGGACGTCATTTTGCTCCTTCCCATCAGTTCTTCATTTCCTATGACGTTTGGTGCTTTGTGTGAATGGCCGTCTAAGCTTTTTTAGGGATCCTGCGGAATAGATTCTTCTCGGAAGGTTCTTTGTGGCGTCAGGAAAGCGTTCCTGCTCACGCCACCAAGGCAAATCACTAGTCATTGTTCCAGCGGTCAACGGCTGGCATAAAAAAAGTAATTTGACCCATTAGTTTAGAAACTTCTTCAAATTCTCCGAAATCGCATCGGCTTCAGATCATGACATCTGGCACTATACATACTGGCGGAAACCTCTGTATCTGTTTGTGGAATTTTGATTGTTTACACTACCTTTTCAGGCCTTTCCTTCCTTGCCTAGTCGGATGGGTTTCATCCTGTAGGTAAGATCTGTGGAATGCATAAACCCTTATCTGATTTGTCGGTCCTAGGAGCCCACTAGGCTCTAGAAACTTTAGTATAGTAGCTTATTTAGTAACATTTATACCTTGGCAACATCACATTTTAGAACCCATTACTGAACTGTAAAAAACTTATATGCGCTCATATTATCCCTTTTATGATTTGATGGCTTGAGATATAGCCGATAGGTGTAATGTGGTTCGGTCTTCTACATGACTTCCAAGTAGTACTAGAACTTGCTGCCAGAAACGTGCTAATTAGGCTTCGCAAACTTTGCTATGTACTTGGAGAAAGACGTCATGTTTCTATTTGTGCACTGGCTTTCGTCCTCCTTCAAAACTGCAGTGGCGTTAGCTACTTGTAATCACGACCAACTTGTGAAGAGGGCCTCTATTCAAGGACTGGGTGAGCTGCCTTTTTAGTCTAACCACAAGACTGCATCCTCCAGTTCCATCCATTCTAGGAGAATCGTCCTAACCCGCTTTTGAACCACCAACCTATCAAGTTTCTGAATTAATCAACTAATAGGCAGATGACACATTTATGAATGAACTTGCTTCGAAAGCCCTTGGAACGCGGAGAGGTGACGAGAATTTGTGGAAGAGTGTTTGTATCAAAAAGGCTAGGAAATAAAAGGCCCTGGATAGGTAAGATTTGTGCGAGACACTTCAGGATTATGACTTTTATATAGTTGTATGCTTGCGAGTCGTGAGGATTGTACGGGCTCGAATCAAACTGCTTCCCTGTACCTTACGAATTGGTATCAGGAGAACAGATTATGTTTAATGAGTATTTTTTACCCACACAAGCCGAGCATAAAATCATTTACTCGAGGAAGGAGGATTTGGATGTAATCCTTTTCAGAGGTTGGGAATGGGGGAATGTGATCGTGGGAACCCGAAATTTAGTTCTTGAGAACTCGTCGTCTGTGGGTTGTTCACTGAAGCAATAACCTCTGTTCCGTCAACAAACGTCTCAAATAACCTCCTACTCAATCCACTTTTTTCGAACGTCACGAATTTACAACGTCAATGTTCCTTCACACCTTTTGGACAGCTGCCTTCTGCTGTTCCACCACCATCTTCGGCATTCACCGAACTTTTTGAGCTTTGCTGGGTCTTTTTCTTCATAATTTGTATCTCACTCACCTTACTAATTTCCTTTGGCCTTTTGGAGTCCGAGTGGAAGTAGCGGGCCCTTGAAATTCGTCGTCGACGTCCACGTACGGGCCGGCCCCGTTCACTCATCATTGATCATTAATGCACTCCATCTACGGGTGCTCGGGTGGGACTCGTTTATTTGGACGACGCGAGTTTTCCACGTATTCAGCCATAACTTCAGTAGCTACCACCTACCTACTATTAGCCCACATCAACCACGTGCCATTTTAGTGGCTGCTTTCCCCCTACTCTTCCACCCACTCCTATCTAGATCTCACCTCACACGTTTGAAGTATTTATTGAAATACTTTCGAAAGTTTATAGCATCATCATACATTTACTAGTAAGCTTACGGCAGCTTCTCCTGGTTACAAATTTGAAAAATCACAGTATGCCTACCTATAAAGGAATATTTTCATGAACACCCAAAATACTCGTAGCAGGTGAAGCTTGAAACTTCCAACATTTTACAGTGTTTTCGAAGTAGAGAAATCCAGTTTATCCAGCATCCCCTGAACTTCAGACTTTTTGTTTCTTCATTTCCACCCTCAATCAGCAGCAGTACGCATTTCCAGACAGTTTTGCTCCTTTCTTGTATTGCCTAGGTTTCCTTGAGATCATTATGGTGACCCTCGCCAACAGAGACTTCTTTATTCGAGTTCTATCTATAGTGCTCTACGTCCGGTTCGAGGCCAAGACTATTGGCCCTATATAATTCCTGGGTTTAAGGTTCAAATAAATTATTTCTATGACTGAGGCATTTTCCGAGCCTCCATGAACCAAAGTAGTTGCAGTTACCAAAAACAAGAAACTCGCTTATGAAACACTTATAGCTTTAGCTTCAGTGAGCTTTTATCATGGGAGTTTCGGCACTCCTACGAGAAAATAGAAGATCTTCCTTTTTTACCTTCTGCACCCTATTTGAAGGTAGGGGTATCCTGTCAGCTTTACGGAGTCACAGTAGGGCCCATTCGAGCTTCGTTTGAGCACACTAGGCGCTCGTAGAATAACAAGATAACAAATCGTCCACTATGATTGTGGGCAGGCCCTCCCAGTGAAGACGTCTCCCTACGGACATTCCCTCCAGAGCTCCTCGGCCAGCAGCTTCTCCGTCATCAGCGCTCGTAATCAGACGCAATTTATGCTAAGGATCGCTGATCACTTCCTCTCTTCTGCCACTTCAGCAGTTCCTAGTGGAAATCCGAAGTGGTCGGATGGCTGCAGAAGTGTACTTGTAGAAATATAAGTAAAGCATCGCAATCACAATTGAATTCGAATTTCGTAGTTGCTCGTTTGAATGTCGTCATTTGAGGGAAATCCTTTCGAAATCGTCAGGGAAGATGGGGAGTTTTGAAACCTCGTGGGCCAGTGGGGTGTATCAAGAGTTTGTATGGGGTAATCGAATTGAGTATTACCCGTACTGGTTTGGAGTCATAGAATTAGGGATCATATAGAAGGGTTATGAGAAATCCCTTAACCATAGTTACTAGTTAAATTTTCATGTTTTTCCTTAGCTGATACTACATTTTTTTGTCTCTGTTCATATTTATATTATACCATGGTTTATTTTACATTACTCTCTATCCTATTTTATTTTTTATTTAATCGATCGGCTGGTTAGTGCCTAGATCAAAATGCATACAAAGGCTGTGTCGTGTTTGACCGGCATCGATCGAGGGATCACATAGCGAATTGAGTTGACTGAACGATTTCACTCTTCTTTCTTCCCTCTCCCTGATTTCTTCCCTACCCGTCTCTACTTCTCGAATTTTTGATCCTTCCTTCTTAACTATGATATGACTGGTTTTGCTCTCCTTTTTTCCTCCCTTTTTTCCTTCAGTCTCCTTCAAAATTGTTTCGTGGGGTCAATAGTAGAGTCACTTCGATAATGCCACTCGTTAGAGATAGCAGCATAAATTTATACATCGATCAGACGTTTGGATGCTTAAGTGGCCTATTTTGGCTTACCTGAGTAGCCTGCTCAGTTTAGACAAAAATTGGTTTCAATAGTTTCTGGGGGTTGTGGAAGTCACATTGCTTATGCCGTTCTGTAGAGGGGAAAGGGATGTTAACTATGAGCATCATACGATATTTTCTCGCGTAAATGAATTCGTCTGACATTTTATGAAGCAACTTCTGAAAATGTTCCTCTCATTCAGCTTCCACTTGCCATTCACACTTTCGAGCTTCAATGGACTGAGTGCCCAGTCAGCTGACTGGTAGTGGTCTCTTTGTTCCCAATGAACACTCTGTTAGTTCCAAATGCAAAGGAATTTCTGTAGTCAGAAATCGGAAGCGAACTAGTCATGCGCTCGCAACGTGTCCGGTCTTAGCCTGCAACCTCAAACCATTTCCTATGCGAAGATGGCGGTGCCGATTAATTAGACGAAAAATTGAAGTCGAAAATTCTAGTAGAAGCGAACTTGTCGATTTGTTTTCATTTCATGCTTTTCTAGACTGGCCGTAAGTCTTCAGCGTCTACTACAAGTCTAGGTGGAAGAGGTCTAGTTGATCAGCACTCCCTTCAGCTCTGGGCTGATCGTGGTGGATGCAGTCAAGCAAGACATGATTGAGTTTCCTCCAGGCTTGAGATAATTTGACTGGACTTCTAGACTCCTCAAGCGTAATGGAAGAACTTAGACGGGTTCGAGTCCCATCCGAGACTGAAGTTTTGTCCATATATCGTCAACCTTGTGAGATAGACAGTTCATTTTTCAGATATCAGAAATGTCTACTATATACTTTCTAATACAAAAAAAAACAAATAAAATCGTATGTTTCAAAAAAAATTTCCTTCACTTTGTTTTGAATTGAACCACTAGTGTTTTTCAAAATGCACAAGCCGATAGGGGATCGTCTTTTATAGCTCAGAAAAATGACCAAGATCAGGACAGCGTCAAGTGTTACCTAGTATTTTGAAAGTTGAGATCTTGAGGCGGTTTCAAACCTGGTTTTTTGGTAGTAAGGCCTGAACGAAAATGAGATTTCCTGCAGCTTATTATTCAAGCATTGTTAGCCTTGTGCCAGTCAGCTCTACTTTGTGATTTCGTTATATGCGGATTCTTGAAATTAGAAGCAAGAAAGAGGAAAAGAAGTGCTTAGAGTCTAATCTTCTTCCTGTTGGTTTTTCTGCTCAGCCGAGCAGAACCGAATCGCATCCATATGTAGGCATCATGTGTTCTCCCTACTGTCATCGTGTGTCCTCCCTACTGTCATCATTTGAAGGGCGAGGAGACAGGTGGCCTAAGGGTTTTTCCAATCCAGTCAATGTGTTAGAAGGTGCATCTATTCCATTTTTGGTTGCACCCATTCCCACAGCCATCATTAATAACAAACAACCTTCACTGAATCCAAGTGGGTCCAGGGATCCGTCTCTGTTTGAGAGTTCCTCAGCGGAACTGCCATTCGAACCTAAGTGTAAGAGAGTGTTTCGATTCTTGCTTCAAACCTTTCACAATCACTTAACTCTATAATTTAATTAACCAGTACAGTAAAAAGTAAAGGGCAAGTTGGCAGTGAAGTCTCTAATTCATTTTCAACGGACAGCCGGACAACCTTCCATCCATCGCTTCGGTAGAGGCGGTTATGAAACGATTGTTCAACTAATTTTGATGCCTTTTTTGGTATCTGCTATTTTTGTGAACCGCAGTTATGGTCAAAAACGCTTTCTGAAAAAAGAAAAAACGTAAACAGTTGCCGAACCTCTGGAACGACACTACAAGCGAAACAGCTAATCAGGAGCCAGGATTTCGAGGGTAGTATCTGGGCATGAAGTTGATTACGTGGCGCATTCCAGGCATGACCAGAGATTCATTGTCATGTAAAAACAGTGATGTGAATAGCTGGACTGACAATTCAGTTGTTTAGTTATACTTTGCCCTGACATACATCACTTGACAATCTGACATACGTCCATGACTACTTACCCGGAAAAACAAACCTATCAGTTATTTCATCTAACTGGAAAATGGGAACGCTAGCCAGTCTCTTCCTTCTTCAGCGGCCCTTTCAAAATGTTTGCTGACCCTAGGCATGTTTCCCAATGAATTCACATTGGTTGTTCTCAGAAATACTTATACTATGAATAGAAATGAATTCGAATTTGTTTTGGGCCCGAAATTTTATTGGACTAGCCAAAATTCGATCATGGGAACACGTGCTGCGGATGCTTGACATGCCGCACTTTACTAATGCTCCTTACTTTAATGGCTTTCTGTTTGATTTGCTCTCTCCCTCTGCCGGTTGGTTGTCTGTCCATCCAACGGCCTACATTGACATAGTACTAATTGAAAAACCCTAAACATATTACACTCGTTCGGCCAGCACCAACGAACATGCTTCGAGAGGGAGGAGGAGGGCATCGTCGTCGTCGTCGTCGTCGTCGTCGAATTTGGAGCACGCTTCAATGCTCCTCCCCAACGAGCTGGATTCGGGAAATCTCAACCATCTTAGAATTGCCTTTGGAAAATTACTGCTTTTTCAGATTTCGGGTCAAAAAGTAGTTTTCCACATCTTCATTCAATCCGCGTTTTCCACATCTACTTTTTCTCTTCTGTTGACATGGTTGATCCAGCTGGATATGCAATTACCTTCTTGGCTCAATTCACTTGACTCTTACGAGATTTTAAAAAGAAAGATGAAGCTAGAACGTTCCCAATGTTTAACTTACTGCTGAAGCAATTTGTTTACCTACTCAGGAGTTTTTGTATTGATTTTAAGTTACTTTCATGTTTTCCTTAGCGTCTGGAATCCTCACCTACCACTCGCTATTTTGAAAAACAGACTTTACTGCATTATTTATATGATGGCCCGTTGGTACGTACATATTTGGCCGTTCGGGCTGATAACAGTTTGTTTTCGACTTTCATGAAGCTATTAAAGCCTCAGAAACAGCTGAAATGACTTAGCTGGATTCAGATCAATCAGCTCACTTATACATCACCTATTTTGCTTTTTATTTACTGTCTTATTCGGTTATTTGTGACGCGTAGAGCTGGCGTAAGAGTATAAACGTGAAAAAGTCTAATTATTTAGTACAACATAAAATTATTGAAGCATTTTTTCAAACTCTTAGTTGGCTTCTTCGAAATGCATTCAACTCAGTTTCGATGAATACTTCTGTCATAGTATCTCCTCAGTCTATGAATAGGTTACCAAAAAAAGTTTTGTTTTTTTTTTGAGTTTTCAGAGTTCGTTTTTCGCAGCAGACGTCAAACTAGGGAATAATCCATCAATTTAGAGCTTACCATTTTTATCTATGGCGTTTTTCTTCTTCGTGGTGAACCAAACGACATATGCACTTTGCCTTGAACACCCTTAGCAGCTAATTTTACGAGCATATCTCAATATTACTACTTTACAACTGAATCAGAGAAAAGTTTCTCAGTATCTTTCCTCGAGGACAAATGATTGATCAAGTGAAACTTCTTTTCACCCATTTATCTCAGAAAATCGCTCTCAAACAACTTTTTCTTTATCCTGAGAGTCCTCCTTTTTTCTTGTGTATATTGCAAGCCTGCTGATATCTGAATGTTATATCTCTAGTCTGTTTATCAAAGCTTCCAAAGTCCCATGTTTTATTGGGATCTCTAATTTCACCTATGAATGAGTATGAAGGGACTTCAATGGGAAGACAAATGAGAATTTTCGAGGATTCTCTGTAATTCCGCTCATTTTGATCGAAAAAACTTTTGAATACGTCCAATTTTTGATTGGTGCAATGAATGCGGTAATTACTTTTCTATTTATTGTTTTAATCATTGAAGCCTCGACTGTGGGGTGGAATTGGTCCTCGGCACGAAAAGGGTGTCGATCCCGTAATAAAATTCCAAATTATTATTTTCGCCAACCAACCAAGCCCTCCATCTCTTTAACGTCGTTAATTGATTGACCTAAGCTGTGAACATCATATTTCTTCCTTTACAATCTTATTCTATTCATTTACTTATTTGAAATAGGCTTGGAAGTAGTCTACCCAGCCCACAAAGGGTGAAGATTTTGCTGTCTAAACAATTCCACACGGGTGCTTAGTGTTAGATGGTCTTCTGAACACAATGGGATGCTCCAGAATCATCAAAGGCAGGAAATTCTAGCCATCAAGTCTACAACTACTTTTTTTCCAAAGTCTTTCTACTTTTTTATGACGTTATTCTCTCCACTAACCCTCCAACAAGCAAATGCCCTTATCAGAAAGTACCAGGAAAATGAATGGCTTGCAGGCAAAAAGATGATGAGTGACCTTTAATCCCCTTGGGATATTTGGCCCGTCGAGCGTTCGTCGAAAATAATGTTTGTTTCGTATTGGAAAGACAAATGAACTAGCTCAGGCAAACTAGTAAGTATTTTTTGGCTTTTTTGAAAATCAAGTACGAACATTGGTAAAACCTAACCCATTGGATGGCCTATTGAGCCCTGTACGACTGGCCTCTAAACTGGCTCTTAACATAAAAGGATAGCTTCACACTGGTCTCTATCACACCTCAAATAAATCGAAATTATGTTTTATGGGCACATAAAATTCGAGTAATGGATCGATACTCGCCCACGGCAGGCAAGCCTTCCATCAATTCTTGTTGGGTAATCGGGATTAGGTTTTGATATTAGGTTTTATTAGGGTCTGGGAGGACAAAAGCCCTAACTTGTACACAGGCTGGCCATCGCAATTTTATAGGCCACATGCGCATTCCAAACCCACTACGATCCAAATGAATGGCTAATTCGCAGGCGCATCCTATACCAAACGGAAATGATCAACGTTGAATAGTTGGCCCTTTATTTCCATTAAAACAGAGAGGGATGGGGTGGTGGGGAATGATTAAATCCCTGTACGTGTGGTAGAACAGCTTCAGCCAGAGCAAGCCACCAACATATTGCATTAGACCATCAACTTCATGGTTTTCGACAAGTACTTCCAATCATCGCGGTGTCTAGCTGGAAATGGGGTACATTTTCAAATTACTGCTGATAAATAATTCACTGGGATCCTGAAATTGGACGATTCTGCTGTTTTTAGTACAAATTCAGGAAATACTTGACGATCATTCACCTTAAAAGGGCATACTCCCATAGGATTGGAATCAGCTCCAGAACTTAATCAGTCCTTCCGTCATTTATAAATAGCTCGTTCGCCGTCATGTTCCTGCGTAAGAGTTTTTAGGCAGGTGACGTGCATATTACTATTACAATTACGTCATTATTATCTGCATTGCCTCAGCAAAAGCCATTATTTATTCATCTTGCGGTAGTAGCGTTAGTGTTGACAAGGAGGCTGGAATTGGTTGGTTCGCCCATCGCCCATGTGGGATCCTTCCGGGGGACAGTCGGCATGTATACAACCTACATAGTCTTTCTGGGCACCAGACTAAAATAAATCGTTAACTTCATTCTATAATTGAAAGACGTGTCTGGTGCAGAATTGTCGACTGTAGGGTGGTCTGGATGGAATTCTATGTGGAACTCGGTTTTTAAACCTCAAGTATTGTATGAACGTCTTCGTCTGCTGCCCTCCTCTCGCTCTTATCGGGAGAAAAAACAGAAAACGACTAACTGGCTTTACTCTGATGTTCCAGCTCAAGAGTATCAGATCCTCTCGACTTTTTGGAAACTTGGGCATGTATAGTAAGGCTTCGTGTTGCAGTATCTTCAATCTGCTGTGTTTGGTCGACGTTGTAGAATATAATTACTATGTAACAATGATAAGAGTATAGAGTTTTTAACCAGTGGCCTCAATCGACTTCTTTTTGGGTTGCCCCCGACACTCGATTATCATTCAGAATTTTAGGGGTGTTTTAAGTGCGTATGTGGCCTATACTGAATCGTTGTGACTAGCCAGTAAATTCTACCTCTCAGGTGAGTCTGATATCATTTAACCTGTCCTGGAGCTATGTAAGGGTTGGAATTCGATCCTTGGACCATGTGTGTGGGTGTGTGTTTGAGCTCCACTTGCCACTACATCATCAGAGCCCTTTTCAGAAATAGTGCTATATAACAATCATTTCTATCCTGGGCATCTCTTGCATTTATCTCCGTTCTAAGAAATCTACTTGGCTTACAACTTAGGGTTTCTGATTGAATTTCTTGATAGGTTAGAATTTTGACGATTACTCTCATCAACCAGTTTTTGGCTCTCTCGAACCGACACTCCTCCCAGCTCTGTGCATTCCTATCAAAGGTTCAAATGATTATTCACGATCAGTATTTTGGATTCCCAGTGCATCTCATTTTTCGAGCGCCGTCTCAAAATGACGCTCTGGAAGGAATTTTTCCTAAATTTTTTGTCTTTTTTTGACTTTATATAATAGAAGCCGCAGCAGAAGCAGTACCACCCATCTAGTTGTCCTAGGAGCAACCTATACATATTCTTTCTAATCATTTTTCATTTTCTTCTCGTTTTCAATAGCCTCCTGCCATCTGCCAGAATCGCCTTTCAAGTAATATTTTGATTTCTTTCGTCGCGTTGTTACGTCAAAGAAATATCTCTCGAAGCCGTTTTTCTTCAGTGTTCTCTTGATCGTATAGAATTCCTCTTGAACTTGAGCAATTTTCAGTGGCCAGCCATCATCTCAGTATTACTAGTTCCAGGTATGGCCTTGATCCAGCTTGTGCTAGCTGTTCTCCAACTGGCCCCTTCAGTACTCTCGTTTGACGCCCACACTCCTTCAGCGCTAAACAGTGTGGAAGAGCCAAAGAAATGTTTCACATGTAGTGTCTTCACCTTTATCGACAATCGACTTTTATGTACGAATCCTGGCACATGCTACTCGGACTATTGTTATAGCTGTAAGTCGATTGTTTCCTTGGAATTTCTTTCTTTTCCCTGAGTGTAACCTCTCGGGTCCTAGGAAGTTATTATGTCGTTTGAACCACTTAACCCATTGACGACCATGCAGTCCACATGTGGACTGCAGTTGTATATTTTATTTATCGCCACTTTTTAACGATCTTTCTTGTCGAAACATAAGATCAGGTCTAAGTTAAACTATATACTGTGTGGTCCCAAGAAATCTTCTAATTTTGCAATTAATAGATAATAACAATAAGCATAGACATCATACATACTTATATTTTAGCCTTTGGTTTTCAGGGTATATCTACCTTCCGCACTAATTTAGACAATTTTACACCACACCGGTGTTTTTTTGAAGAAACATGTGGCCCTTCAATGATTTCTTTTTCTGAAAAGAATTAATGAATGAGGAACTTCTCCTCATCAGAACCCATCACTAGCTGACTAAAATTGAAGTGCCACCTACCATCATCGTTAGTCATATCCTAAACTTGCGAGCTCAGAAAAAATTAATCAACTCCCAGTTCAATATTAAAGAAATTGGCCGTCCGGGACCATGCAGTCCACATGTGGACTGCAACGATGGTCGTCAATGGGTTAATGACTATTTTTATTTTACCAAGAAAAATCTGTTGGAAGATGGATAGAATATGTAAGCGTGAGGGCTATTTTAGGGCGATTATAGAGCTCAACAACAGGGGAAATCCAAATATAGCGAGCGTGGGGAAATATGTTTAGTAAGTCCCATAAATAGTTGAACCGAGGAATTAATGAACTGAGAGAAGAAGAGGTTGTTTTCTGGAAAGGGGGCAGTAGAGATCTGGGTTCTTGCGCCTAAGGAATACTTCTAGGGGGTAAGTCTATGAACATGATGGCAGGGTCCTCGCTTTTCCTCCTTGTTTAGTGGCAGCATCACGTTAATTTTTATAAAAATTTCCATTATCTAATCTTAAGGGGACTAGTTGAGACAAAGAAGTTTTACTGTTAGACTTATAGTTAGCTATTATCAACATTACAGATGTGCTGTCTGATCTAAGGAGCATGTTCCTTTCTGGATGCGCCGAAGACTGGTCAGATTTTGAGTTCAGGTAGGTCTGCTTAGACATCGTTAGAACCTTTGAAGAATTTATACACATTGCAATTAGTTCCAATCTCAATGTCTTTCGACTTGAATAAAAAATTCAAAAGATGAAGCAAATAATTTGAGACTTATAAAAAATGAATTAGATTCAAAAGGTAAGCCCAACGTCGTCGTTGCCGTTTCGTTCGTTGCGCATTTGCACATTTGCTTTTGATCCGGAATTTCTAAGAATGACGAGATTCTAAGAAATTAGGTTTCTAAGAAGATCACATTCTTCAAAGGCACTGTTTACGAAAAAATGGTTTCGGAGATTCGCACATGGTTTGAATTCGACGCCCCCTCTGATACCATTTGTGCAGGAATGAGGTCGGAATGGTGTGGATAGGGCACAATAGGGGGCCGGAGAGTGAGATACGGTCGCCCTCCGCCCTTAGCTAGGCTGACTACGAAATCTGATTGCCGTTCACCACTTTCGCATTGGAGCGAAGTTGGTGAAAAATCGATAAGCTGATTGGCAAATTGCCAGAGTCTGCCAGTTAGATTGTCAGGCAAATTGGGTGGGTTCTCTGCTATTGCAGACATTGCGTCGCCTTCGCGCACTCGCCCGAACACTCCCTTAACCGCCGTTCTTCCAATGTGAAACTCGTCCAACCCCCCTTTCCAGCTCTTTTTTGACCCTTTCTATTTCTTCTTGTTCATCGTTTTTTGCGCTTTTTTTTCGTTGTTATCGCTTTATTCTATAGTAGTTCTATCAACTCCCGTCGAAAAAGGTACCCTAAATTTATCGTAAACGGTGCCGTTAAAAATGGCGAACTGCTCAGTTTCGATTCATCCACTCCAAGAGCTCTTATGCTATCAAGAATCATGTGGTACATTCGAATAGGTTGGCTCAGAGTTCATGATGGCAGAAACTATAAGCTTGAGAAATCCGTTTATGAAATAGATTCTTCTCTATTTTGTTATTTCAGAATAAATTTTCTACTAATCTTTAATTGGAGAATTAGTAAAATCTGGCTTTCAGGAAAGGAGAGGACGACCGTATCCTGTGCCATGCTCACGGACACTTTGGTCTGTGCCTTTGCCGTGCAGGTGGCGAATCTCCATGTAATAAGCGTTACACCAACGACACCGAACTGCAATGGGTCAACTCCGATCTCATCATTATGAACTCAGTATCCCATGTACGTCTTGATTTACCCATGTTCTGGTACTGCCATTCCTAAAAATGAGAATTGTCCCATGAGGGAAATCCTCGTGGAACCATAGAACATTCTCAGAAAAAAAGGACCCAAAAAGACTATCGAATCCTTACTATCCATCTATAATACGTTCACAAGCATAAGCAGTCCGATCGATACGCATCAATTCAATAAGTTTCAGAAAGTGACCGGTTTCACTGCCGACTACGCCCGCAACCGCGTTCTACAGATGCGAGTCGAGGGCTTTCCAGAGAAATTTCCCGGTTCACCTCTGAACACCGCACGATTTTCTCTCACCTCCCTGCCGATTGTCCTTAGTTTCGTGATCATTTCTTTCCTACAATAATCTTCCATTATCATGTCTTACTGCTGGAACTTTAAAATATTAACCTTCTAGTCTTTCTTTTTCGAATTCATTCTTGTTCGAAGTTAATCTGAGTCGTTCACTCGAGTAATGCTCGAGTAAGTTACCCGAAATATGTCTTGTAACTCTAGTCTTGTCTGTTATCATGAGAAATTTTATATGATTATTCGCTAACGGGTGTGTGTCAACGATTTTCGGTTGATTCCTATCATTAGTTCTTAGTTCTGAATTATTGGAATGTTTTGTTGGTGTCTGTGTAATAAAGAGTTTTTGAATGAATTTTTTGAGATTTCCACTCAAGTTTTGTTTTGTCCCTGAGGCAATATCCACGAAAAACTGATTCAACACTTGTCGTATTGTCTGCGCTCTCTGACACGAGTCTAGTGGATCTAGAAGCATGGGGTACGCTTCGTTGCGCGCGTCCGTCGAATCTAGGCCACGCCGCAGCCGTCGCACGCGGCGAGTCAGCGCGCAATACTTGACAAACGTCGTAGTTGTCAGTTAGGCATACGATTTGCGCTTGGTCCACGGCAGTCAGTTCAAGTAAAAGATAACAGAGACAAATGCCAATCTTTTGCTCCACTGACACTTGGTGCTACTGTAATGTCATCTCGGGACCTCAGTGTGGTGCGCCGCTCACGAAGTGGGCGGGGTGACCTACTTTCGACGGGCGCGCGCAACAGACGTTCTCCAGGAGCATGTTCAAACGGCACATACCTTTTTTCCTGTTCAAATCATTGTACTTAAAATCTGTTAGGCAAATTATCACCCTGTTGTAGATGGCAAACCTCCACGATAATAGAAAAATACGTGCACATAGCGGTACCATCAACGGCTTTCTTAAGATCGCTTCCCATTTTCGCGAGTAATTGGTTCCTTTATGGAAATATGACCATTTGTCTTGTCTCTAAACCGCTTTCTGCTGGGAGGAGCTCTGCTGGATGCCGTGTAGTATGGATCAGATAAGGAAGCAGCTGAATTCCCAAAAAAGGCCCAGGTTCACAGTGTACTGTCATAGGGATGAGGATAAATAATAAAATCTTCGGCGTTAATCAATTTCTAGCATTCAGCTTCGATTCCAAATCTTAAGGACGCTTTCAATGGCTGGAAATGCCAAAATACAAAATACATATAAACTTGATTCCTTCAAAGCCCCTCTGAGTTCGTATACACATGATAAATGACTCTGCTGATGGTTTTTCTTAGTCTAAGGATGACATGATGTGATGCGACAAAGTTGAACAATAACTTTCTACAAGAACAACTCAGTACCAGGATGTGCCACGCAGTCGCTGAGGGACTGTATTGAGTGAGGAGTGATTCAGACGATCAGTTTTGGAGAAACTTACTGGAACATATGAGTGTGGAAAGGTGCAGAGAAAATTCCTTCATGCCGTTCCACTTTTTTATGCCAGAGACGCAGACTGAAACCGTTCGTAAGTGCACTTCCGTGTTTCCCGACCGGCGGCGGTCTAGTTTCGCCATAGAACACTTCAAGGTCGACTAAGTGATCAGGTTCGCTGAGATAGTACTGATTCTAGCCGCTGCCCAGAAACAATACTATCCCGTCGACATGATTATTCGGGTGATTGCCAGGAGAAACTGGAGTAATTCTCGGTCCCAGTCATAGCAAGAAGAACTATTTTTACAGGCTGGCGAAAGTCTCAGGATCCCATGTCCAAAAATGCTACCCAACAGTGCTGTGAAGAAGTTCGCCAGCTGAAATGGTAGTCAAACGTTCCCAACTTCACTGGTGTTCCCACCACTGAATGATTTCTCTGACTGTGCAGTTGTATTCTTCTATTGCAATGGAGCATAGCCGTATTCCACTGGGTGATGATTTGCCGAACAGATTTTAAGTACAATGATTGAAACAGGAAAAATTGCAGCATCACCTGTCAGGATTCCACCAACATGTGGATGCCACCCGTGCACACTTTTGGTTGGATCAGTCCCATTGTGCTCATAACCTTTTATCTATGGGTTTGGATCAGCTCTACTCCAATCTGAGTAGAAAATAGTTCCCTCGAATCTCCCGCTATACTCCAGATCCAATGGCTCCTCAAAAATGACGTGCTGCCGTCCTTTAGCTAACCGGAATTTACAGTGATCTCCTTATCCTCATTATCCATTGGTTCAGGAGCGTGATTGTCACATTAATAAGTATGTAGATAGTAATAAACAAACAAACAAAGAAGCACTAGCTATATGAATGCTACTCCGATTACTTTCGGAGCATAAAAATAAAAAGATTCAGTCCAATCCTGCATGTCTGGCAGGGACTCCTGCTTCCAACTAATGAAGCCTCAATCAAACCCTTATAGTTTTTTTGGTTATTTGGTTGATGAATGGAGGTTTTGGTTGAGAATGGGTAGCTGCTCCCACATAAATGCACTGTTGATGTACAGTACCAAAACTGATGCAGAAGCTTCTCATATATCTGGCTGACACTGTCATAAAAAAAAGCAAAAGGTTAGTAGAAAATATAAGGGGAAGTTTTCAACAATAGACTCTCCCACAAGCATCCCCGATTTGAGGGGCTGAGTTAGAGTATGTGAGATGAGGATCAATTGCTCTCTTGGGACAGAATTATTCCTACTTTTCTAGGAAATACGGAAGTAAGCCATTGTTTTGATGTTATTCAAAGTCTTCATTCCTACTGTTCTGACTTCATAATAACATCCATTCGCTCACGAACAAGGAAGTCAGAGAATCAGCAAAACAACTGAAATGCGACTCTCCACTTCCTTGTCCTAATGCTTTCAGGAACCTACATGAAAGCCAACTGATATAAAAAGTTGGTTGAATTCTGAAATCAGTTAAGAATCGGGTTGCCAGTGTGCTCGGGTACACAAAAAATTGCGGTCTACATAAGGTATTGTAAAGTGAAGGCTGTGAGCTAGGAAGAAAGACTTGGGCAGGCTCAGATAGTAATGGATACCCATGTCACAAGTACAAAGTAAAGAGTTGAAAAAACAGGTTCTTTGGGTCCCGCTTGAGACAATTAGTCAACTTTGCGATTCGGAATGACCTCCTTCGTTCAGAGCACATCTCCTAGCTCTGACTCCTACGTTGACCTGATAACCCCATCCACCAAACTTCACTATGCCTTCACACTTTCCCTATCATAACAACCACATTGCAAGTTCAAATGTGGTCAATCTCACCTGTGGCCAAGATAGTGTTCCGGGGACACCTATGTTGATTCTTATAGTTGTCAACCTACTGAGAATTTTCTGGAACCTCGCTTACCACTTTTCAGATTTTATTCCATTCCCGCATAGTCCTTCCATAGACCAAGGCCGGATATAGTGTCGTAGATAGGGAAACTAAGAATTCTGGGGCTTTATCATAATAGTGAAACTCTCGGTGAGGCTCAAGCTAACATCGTCAGAGGTGTAATGCCTTGGGTCTCTGTAAACTAGTTACACGATTTACGAGGTAAAGTTCAGAAAGAAGAAGTCGTCGACAGATTTCTGGACCGTTTCGCAACGGCTAACCACCCTTTTTTTCATCCACTTAGGCTCAACAGGAATGTCACAATTGATGAGCAACGCCTGTTCTTTCCTCCTTCTTCTCGTCTGGGATTCGTTGTTAAAATGACCATTACTTTAGTTAATCATTATGTTTTTTGAAGCTCAATTTCCTGCTTTTCCTCGATTTCTTCTTATCATCTTCCCTGCTCTTTCCTCTTCTTCCTTCCTTTTCATTGACTTCTTACTCTTCAGACCTCCTTGAAACCATTTGGATAGGCTTCCCCATTTCCACCATCATAACTGTAGCACATGAACATTGGACGATTTATTGCCTCTTTTTCTCGTTTCAATGATGCACTGCGGAAGTTAACGACGGCGATTTGTCATTCACAAAGGCACTTCCGGGTTCGTCCGACATTTTCTTCCGCGTTCGATCGATTCTATAGATACAGAAACTGCTTCGAGCAGAACTTTTATAGCCATTACCTCTCTTACGTTTTACTTAATTTCACTTTCACTTCACCTATTTCAAGGCGGTAGAAAGTGCGTAATGCAACTGTCCTATAGGAATCGTAGGCTCACTGAAATCTGTTTACTCAATGTATTTATTACATCTTCACATCTCCTGAAAATAGGATGAACTTCGAAATTTCCTCGATTTTCCACTCGAAAAAGAGGATTCTTAGATTTATCATATATGCTGCATCCTCATGGGACAGAGCTGGCGTAGTGGCTTGGGGCCCACTATCACACCGGCATGGTCCTGGCATGGCAGGGTAGATATCCGCCCGAGCCAACAAAGTCGTCCGTCCCTCTGGGATCGGTCAGTTATAACCAGAGTAATCCAAGAGGATAAAAGCAGTACATGGGCTGGTCACCGCAAGTTATTGTGTGGGCAATATAAACATTCTTTCGAAGGGGAAGTCCAACGCTTAGCGGATCCCAAATTGGGGCTGATCAAAGCCAAAGACTTCACTCATTTTTTATATGAATAATTAGATTATCATCGTGATCCTCCGCGTTTCGAACAAACTACTCGTCCCAGAAGCTTCTTATCATTTGCAATCCACTTATCAGATATGACGGCTTACCAAGCTATCTTACGCAATATCTTACGCGTATAATATATTGTGTGGGATCTATAGGATTATTAGTGGGTAATCACATGGATTCGTAGGTTTCATTAAAATTCCAAGAAATCCATCCGAGTTGCGTCACACAGGATGTAAATTGTTTTGATAGCCCGTCACGGTAATCATAGTGATGATGCTTTCCTTTCTTGATGTTTATCATCATTAAAACATTTCACATTAAAACATAAACAACAGAGAAACGTAGGTTGCATGAGAAATTCCAGTAATCGGGGCTTTGTGAAGATTTTCACGTGGATAACAATGCAGAAACTGTACTTAATTCAATCTTTATTTCTAGAAAGAACATGTTTAGGGAATAAATAAAAACACAAACAATGAGAATGCATGATGATACAGGAACCGATAAAGCAAACTTCATTGGAAGAACTAGAGTTGTGGTTCAAAAAAGAGGTTAAAACTCAATTTGTGCATATTGGTCTTCATACCAGTCTCATCGGATTGACCCCTTTGTTCAGGGAATCACGCATTTCTTTGAGACCTGTTCAAATTGACAAAAACTCGGAAAGGCATTCGCTGAAAAAAAACTCTCAGGAAGCCATTGCTTCGCCCTCTACTACAGAAGACGTTCCAATCTTTCGATATGGACTGTTCCACCTCTGAGCTCCTAGGCTCTTTCCGGCTCGGCCTCGAAAAGTATTCCCTAAATTTCCTTCGCAACAAAGAAGATCATGATTAGAAGGAGTCGGCCATTTCCACGACTGTAGCGGATCACAAGGATGTACAGTTTTCATAGTAATCGAGAAAGGAAGATAAAGATTCCATCTGTTGTTCCAGAGTCATCTAAAATATTGAGAACAGGTTCAATGAGTATCACCATAAGTGTGGGTTTATAACTTCTGAAGAAGTTACACGTTGGTAGTCTGAATGGAGCTTTTCATACAATCCAATTCGAACACTATTTATTTTTATATTTGTACCCCTAACATTATATAATAATAAGCTGAAACAAATTGCTTTTCAAAGCCTTTTGAAAACATTTTTCACTCAACAGCATTTGAACTTGCTTAAATACTTGAACTGAATTAACGATACTGTAGTGCATGGATGTTCAAACTCAGGACTGTTACGTAGGTGAACTAGCCTGACCCGTCCTTCCCACCTGACTGGAATTAGTTATGGTAGGAGAGCTTGGGAAACTAGTTCTATACTCATGGAGTGAAGAACCGCGTTAAAAAAATCAACAAATACTCCGAATAGTCTTCTGGTTTACCAGTTTTCCGTTGTTATTACTGGAAACTGATAAACGTTATCGACTTGAATGCATGAAATCGTTTGTTTGCCGAGGCGTGACGGCCGGGACGATCGGCACTTCCTGGTTACAGTGATAGCGAATTCCGTTTGTTACAGCTCTTGCTGACCAGGAAGTGTTCAGCAAATTGCATTCGTACTAGTTATTACTACCTTGTTATGATGTACAGTGGACAGGAAATTGGGCGTCGAGAAGGCAGTACTGTGATTATATTCGAATTGCATGGTCCAAGACAGGTCTCGGTACAATGCCAGTGCTTTTCTGGTGCCAACATTAAATACTGCACTGCGCAGTCATAAACTGGCATTGCATAGCGACGTTTTGTATATAATGGAACTGTTAGTGAATAAAAAAATTTAAAAAAAAACTGTCAAGCATTATCCTCTTTATTAGATTGGTTCCATTACAGAATGGAAGCGCTCCAGAACAAGATCTTAGTTTAGGAAATTCTAGGAAGAAGGTGTTCATCTAAATTTGCCTTGTCATTGCTGCAGTCCTTGGAAAAGCGGTCAGAACCCAGTTCTCCCGTTAACTTTTCCGCCATAAGGAGAGGTAAACTACAAATTCTGTGGTTAACCTTTAATGAATACTGCACTTGCACTTTTGGCTTTTTCTCCCTTGTCCTTGAAGGTAGGGTTTCTGAGGTGATGGCGCTTAATTACCTTGATCTTTTCAAGTCCTACTTACCCTATCAGAGGGATCCCGTTTTAGTGGGCCACTCTGGTACTACAGCCGTGGCTTCAATGTCTACTTCTTATCCAGTAACTGCGTGCATTGAAATCATCACATACACTGTCCTTGAAAGGCTTTTTGGAGTTCCGACAAGTTTTCGTTTACATAGTTCTACCCTGGATTCGATACCGCAGCCGAAGTTCCCATTGAGGCGATTTCCATACGAACTGCGTGGGAAGCAGAATATGTGGGAGCCTATTTAGGCTTAGGGAGATAGATATGCTTGGATTAGGTGGAATCTGCGTAGACATTCGAGTGAATGACGTACTTAGGTGATAGGTGAGGATAATCACTTCTTCCAAGAAAAACTGCTTACAGGGTCACCGAATATAGGTATATGGTCGTTTCAACAAGGATCAGGTAGCACTGAAGCTTTGCTTTTCTTGCGATGTTCTAATTTGAATGTGTCCAGCTATCATTGCAGTCCTTGGAAAGGCAATTAGAACCTGATTCTCCAGTGAACACCCACGCCTAGAAGAGGGGAATTACAAGTTCTGTGAATAGCCTTTGATAAATACTGGACTTGCACTTTCGGCTTTTTCTGCCTTGTCCACAGAAGCTTCTTTGATGTAATGGCGCCAAAGTACATTGAACTTTTCCAGTCCTAATTATAATTCCCTACAATTAATGACGAACAGCTCTGGTTCATGGTCCTTCAACAGCCAGTTCCGGGTAGTCATAGGTTTTTGGTCAAGCACTCCAGTGTTCCAGTGGTAGAAATGTCCTATTGCGTTCCGGGTTCCCTAAGTGCTGTAGTCATAGCTGTTTTCGTTAGTCATCACCCCGTATACGCTATTCCCGATTGGGAACGAGGAAATGATGGAAGATGGCATTCGGCTCTCAAAGCCGGCACTTCCGCTTCCGCATTGCTATCGATTTTAGCTGAGCCGTCGGCCCACCGTTTTTCTAGCAAAACAACGTGCAGTTCTGCAGAAATCTTACTAGTTAACTGGAACGGACTGCAATGAACGAAATGTGAAGGAAGAAATCCCTCCCTATGCACTTTTCCCGTCATTTCCACTTATTCAAAGACTTCATAGCAAAAAGCAGCTGCAAATGCTATCCCTTTAATCCTGCACGTGATTGAAACTTGATTTACTAACTCCCAGAAGTGGCTCAAATGGAAAAACTCTCAACAACTTTACATTCACTAGTGAGTTCCGTAATTAATAGATTTTTCAAGCCTTCATGGAATAGAAGAGGACGAAAATGCTCTCTTTACAGCCGTACACCGGATTTGTGTTCTGAGTAATTTTCTATGAGTACGTAGTGGTCCCATGACTTTTTTAAAAAGATACTTCTAGGCAACGAACACCTGGAAATATTATTTCCAGGCTGAATATCTGAACTGAGATCCAATTCACTACTAAGCAGGTGAAAACAACTGCAGTAGTATGTATAACTGGCGAGGAAGGAAGCCCTCATTCCTCAATGCTCCCCCTATTTCTTACCTTCAGCTCAAAGGAGATCCCTTACTTTTCTATAAGATTTTTGGGAGACCGCACAAATTCATTATCTGTTACGAGCAGAGTTTGTTTACGATCCTACCCTACACTCAATGACCCTTCCTCTCAATGACATGTGCGGTCTATGTACTGCGAATGGCTTCTTGAACATCCAATTCTATTTTTACTTCAAAGTTATTATAGTATGCATTTTTTCTATCATTTCATTCATCCCACACGCCGAGCCCTTTTCTTAGCAGCGACTGAAATGCCACAAGCTAGCTGTTTCACTTCAACTCACGTTTGTGGATTTGAGCACTCGAAAAATGTCCTTTAACACCTGCTGAATGTTTGAAGGTGCGCCATACATTAGAATCGAGTCCGAAATCGCTGTCCTATTCGAATGAGTAATGCCTTTTCACTGCTTATGCTTGGCACCGACATTTCTTTCTTCAAAGGTGCCTACATAATTTTCCATGAACTGATCCAATAGAATTTGATCAGTTTGAACTAAATTGAATCGATCTCTTGTATCCTATGTCTTTTCCTCTCTACAGAAGTCTTATCTACATTCGATTCATTCATAAATAATTTATTGGCGGTAAATGTTCGTAAAAAATATCTGCCTCTGCTCACTGACCAAAAACTCGGGGTGACCAAAAACTCGGGGTTGACAGAAAGGTCCCAAGGGATCGCTATTTGCTTATTGAAAAGGGCCATTATTTCGAAAAAGGGTACACAACCTCTAAGTGGATAGTGAATTAAAAAATTTAATGAGTAAAACACTCAATGTTCCTGGTTTTTCAGTCGTGAAAATCTCACTTGCTTTTGCATTTTTGAGAGTTCCTAATGAAGGGCTCCCTCCTCGTATATGGCCACCTTGAATTCAACCTTTAATGTTGTCATTGTGCTCTGCTCTTTTTCATTCCCTAGAATTTTCAACAGACTCCTTTTTATTTCATTATCCGGATATCCATTGAAAAATAACAGCCAAAGCTTTCTATGATTAGCTGCTTTTCGACACGATTAAGGAAGTTTCTATAAACATTCGCCCACTAAATAAGCTGGAAAATCTGCTTCACTCTACAAACAAGTATTTTGTAGATTCATAGATCGTGAGGTACGCTCTATTTCGAGTTTCAGCATACCCCAGGAGAACCTCAGCACTTCTTCATTTCTGAATCCTCTAATTTTTTAATTTGCGCGAAAAATGTATTCTGAGACCGAAGTGCAAATGATGCAGCTTCGAATATCAACCAAAAATTCTTTTGACCTTTCTCTTGCAAATCCACATCTTCCCTAATTCCGCCCACAAATATTAAAAGAGCCGCACACATCGGTCTTTGAGAGCGTATTAACCCGTCAGCTCTCGTCGATTTGCAGGCCTTATCAGGCCGTAACAAATCCACATATCGGCTTTTATAGACTAAAGTTCCTTCTCAGAACTGCAACTGCAATCTGCAGAAACATAGTGATCTGAAAAGGGACTCTAAGAGGAAACTGAAAGCCAAGGGTTGCTATAAATTAAAATTCAAGGAGCATCTGCAAATGCATCTTAATTTAATTTTAAAATTTTCAAATTTAATTTAAGAGCAATTTTAAAAAAACTGAGAAGGCGCATCATAGAAAACACAATAAAAGATTGATTTTTGAGTCGTGAGTGTTCCTAAATACGGAGAAAGCTCGCAGAAATGTCTCCTTTTTCTTCCCTCGAACAAAGATCTCAAAGGTTCGCCATGCCATGCTCTGCGAAAACTTGTTGGCGGGCGGTGTGGGAACCTATGCATACAATGGATTGCGATGGTCAACCGATATGTGAATAAGTGCTCTCATCCTCCCGAATGAGTCCCATACCAACTACCTGACCCCTGAGATAGAAGGCTCGGGAAAGTATCTATCCCCAGACGTTGCGTATGTATATGAGTGTGAGTCATTTGCCACTATGTGCAACGTCCTCGCCCATCAAAGCGAAGTTTGCAAGAGGGTAGAAGTCCTCCTTCAGACGTGCAGCATGAAAACATCTGTCATCGTTCAAATACAGCTTTCAAATTCTGCTCTTGGTTGCTACGTAACCGTTAACTGTAACCCTGAAAGTGTCTTATATTTCATTTTTTTCTTATTTCTACCAACTTATAACCTTTACAAATCTCCTCCGAGTAATTTCCTGGTGCTAGGAAAAAAGAGATATGGGTTTTATGCTGATGGAAAGTTCGTACTTTAACACCCTTTCCCATGTAGCTACACACACTTGATCATAATATGTATCCGACTTTTATCATCAGCTTTTTTCATCGGCTTCGATGCGTTGAGTCGAATGAAATACACTTGCGATAATCGTTTATTAGTACCTATGTTTACATATTTGAGCTACCGCGAAGACAGGTTATCAGGGATAAATAAGTAAGATTTGATGATTTTAGAAACCTTCTAATATGTTATATCTCCAAATTGGATGGAGCATGAAGTACGGCTATCATTGCACTTGAGCGGTGGAGAAATTCCAAAGTAGGAAGTAAGAGATGTCGAACAAGGAAGTGAATGGAGCGCTCACTTCGAGGAAGTGGGCGTTCGTGGAACGAGGAAGTTCGGGTGTCTGGCTGTTCAAGGCCTTTCCAACTAGCGCACCCGAACTCGCATTACAGTTTTTTCGAACCAATAATGCCAAAAAACTTCAACTTTTGAATACCTTTCAAATGACCCTTCATAAATCAGCTGCAGAAGTCGCATCGAAGGAATTCGAGTGGAAATAATGACTTGAATATTTTGTGTACCATAATGTATACAAAGCTTGTAGTTGTGTTCAAGCCTTTACTCCCCAAGATGAGTTCGGGAATTTCTCATCGAGGGAGAGTATGTCCAGCAGAGTTTACCCCAGCTGGCAGATTCCGAAATGGATCCATTTCCACGATCATGTAGAAGATTGTCTGCATTTGCGATGAAGAATAAAGATAAAACCTTAAGAATGGCCGACATACACATTTCTTCATGAATGAACCTATTCCCTGGCAGAAACTTCCGTGGAGATCCTATAATCATTCTCTGTCCCTTCGAGCATCTCTATTCAAGCAGAACTTGACCAGAAATCGTAGTCACGCCCCATTTACTTTGGCTCCGCCCTCCTCAGACAGCACGCCATTTTACTTCCTCGTTTGCTGATCGGGAACAGCCGTCGTTGGCGCCGCCGCTGCGTAACAGGAAGTGAATTGCACAGCCGCTGCGGTTGGCTACGACGTGTTGCTCTGTTCTTTCGTTCCATTACACAGGTGTTCTTTACTTCCGGGTCAACAAAACTCGCCCATCAATTCTGTATGAACTCGTCCTTCCTGGTTCTTCTCTGCCTCTTCTATTGGGTACCTCAGCACTTCAATGAATATTTTCCTTTCGGATGGCACGATGAGTTCTATTCACTTTTACGGTCTGGTCAAGCGAAGGTTGGGTTCAATTTCAGACAGCTTGAAGACAGGGTTGAATAGACCACCTCATGGGGAACTAAAGGAACATTAGTTTGGTTTTTCTTTTCCTCCTTGTCCAGGTTTTCCTTGCCTTCAGCCTTTCTAAGCTTGTAATTAGTCGACTATTTGAATGACTTCTAGAGAACAAATTAAAGCAAATGTATACCTATTTGCTTGGGATGAGTACCTATGTACATAACTCAAAAGAGACCTGAGGGGTTGGGATTTCGTTGAAGTAGGAGGTACGATCTCGATTCCTCTGGGCTCTCGTCTACCTTTCATCTCCACCTCTACTGACTAATTCTTTTGATTTATTCATTAGTTCCAAGTGCCCTCTTAGAAGAAATCACTGTGCTCCCTTGTGTTGGCGATCTCTGGCTGTTTCACATGTTTGGCTTCCCAGAAATAGCTGCTTCCCATTCTCGTGCACTTCCCAGTCCCACCTCTACTTCCTTGTCTAGTAATATACCATTCCCACAGGGCTATGTTCTCTGGCGGAGTGCCAAATCGGTTCCGAAGTGGGAATGATCAACATGTCCATATGTCGACACAGCCTAGATTGTACCAACCGAGGACGAGGAAGTGTACTGCAGCGTTGCAATGCGAATCGGATTAATTCTCTTCAACTCAATCAATGCTCCCTTGTGGTGTCTGCGTGCACGACTACTTCCTCGTCTACTAGCGCCAAACGCTCCGCCCTTCTAGTGCACTTTTGCGATACTTCCTCATTTCAAAGAGGATCTTGTCTAGCCTGGGGGAAGCTTACACTCACACATGAGATCAGTCTCACAGGACAGTCTCAAATCTCCTTACGCTAACTTTCCCACTTCCTGGTAGAGAATTCTGGCGTTTCTCCTGCTAAATTGCTACTGGGAATGTCATTTCCTCAAACAACATAATTGTTTCGGATAAATTAATTGGGTCTAGTATGCTTGGTTTGCTTGTTTTTAGTCGAATTCCTCGATATAATTGCATAAATACGTAAATAAACAGATAAACAAATAAACCAGAGACCATAGCTTTAAACGTGTACCTCTCCTTTACCCATCTTGCTTCTTACCCTAAATTCCCTTTCAGTTTTTGATTTTACGACTCCGTTTTCTTATATCAAAGCTTCCACGAAGTTCGTTCCGTGAATGTGAAACTCGGTGCTAATTATGTCAAGCGAATAGCGAATTAGTGGAACGAATATGGCTTTAAATTTCATGGAATAGTTCTCAGAATTCGGCTGCAGCTCTGCTGCTCCCACTAATTTGTGAAACTCGATTTCCTGTTCCCAGAAAAAGCATCACTGTGTGATCATTCAGCGGAAATTCACAAATTATCCCAAAAACTTTAAAATCTGGTGTATTCATTAGTAAAAGCTCTCCTAATCTATTCATATTTGTGGGTAGAGCTGATTGAGGTCGGCACTGAATGTGTTGCAGTGTAACTGTGCATAGTTGTACTGTACTCAATACTGTACTAGATACTGTAGAAGCAGATCAACTGTCCTAGTTAGTATAAGATTCCTGCCTAAATAGGAAAAGTAATCGAGTAATTAATCGTAAGCAATTTGCTTTCTTCATTAACGGCGTACCCCTGATCTGCTTCATGTTAAGGGGGTAACGGAACTTCTCCCCTATCGCGGCATTCTCCCTTGCGGCATGCGGCAAATGTCACTGCAATTACCGTACTCACCCCGCCTCCCGCCAATCGATAGGACGCGATATTTTTCCTTGGCTGGCTTGCTTTTTCATTGGATTTTATCGTTTTTTCTTCTGTTTCTTTTTAGTTTTCATGTTTATTAGACTTGATTAATTAAAATGACTCCTCCTATATAAACGACGATCAAGACCGCATTGGAATTGAAAAGAGCGGCCGGCCAACTCAAATAATTAAAGGACTTCCTACCTAACAAATTGCGCGCTCCAGTCTTCCATCGCAATACTGCGATAGGCGGCGGGTGCGGCGTGTGCGACGCCGTGTTAGGGGAGAAGTTCCCGGACCCATGCTAAGGTCTTCATCCCTGTGAAGGTCTCCATTCTTTTTTCTTCTCTTTCTTGCTTTCTTTTTCACAGCTTTCCCAGCTTCTCAAACTTCGAACGTATGCTAGCTCGTCTTGCAGTTCTTCTTATAGAATCTCGCTCAACACTCTGCTGTTGATTAGTTTTGACGTTTTTTTTTACAATGAAGATGACAATTCTGAATTTTATTGTTGAATGTCAACAACTACTCAAGGAATTCGGAGAATAGAACTACCTCATTATTCTGTCTCTCAAATAATGGGTAAATGTTGACAAGTTATTGAAGGCTGTCATGCGTCTAATGCTTCTAATTATGTCATGTGATATCACCCATCTTTGAGCTCCTCGTAATCTATTGGTCTACAACGTGACAGGGATCAAACCTATAAAAACTACAGTAATGTAGCTGACAAAAAAGTCTTTTATAGACCTTTAGCTTTGGATTATTACTCTGATTGCTTTAGCCTCCATTGATCTGAAGGAAGTTTCATCCGTGAGACACCACTTGCTCCTGTTATCAGTCTGGAATGCCAATTTTCACTTCTTAAATTCTACCCTTTTCAGCTCATCAATGTTTTGGCCTCTTTTCAAACTAAAGCCAACTTCGACTTAAATTTTATTTTTTTAAATTCTAGATTTATGTGATAATTTAAGTGTTTTCAATATTTTTTGGAAGTCCTTTTCTAAATCATAGCTCTTTGTATTCAGTCAATTCTTTTTTCATGGCAGCATGCCTCCTTTCGGCATGATATGGTGGCCTATGTATTTGGGTCATAGAAACCGAAAATCAACAAACAAATAAACAGTTTATGCGAAAAAATGAGCTAAAAAAAGTTTCCATCGACTTTTTTCCATAGAGCCGGCCTGAAAACTGCCACATTCGTAATACTACCGCTTTCCTGTGATTCATTTTTTGGATTACACCCGTGTAATCGGATCCGTGCATTCGCAGGGACGTCATCCATTTGCAGTTTATTTAGCAGAGGGATTTTTCTATAATTGCAAATCATGGTGTGCAAAGAGAAACTGTGTTCATATTCTCCTTGAAGACTGTGCCATGCATTTGACTTTCTATAGGAGCAGTTGAAGTGTAGAAACTTTTCCAATTCAAGACTAAAGAAAAAAGGCTCAGCTCTCCATGCCGGATATAAATTCTGTAGGGCATAAAGCGTCTGGAGTAACGATGATGAATAGACAGACGGCTTGCTGTTGACGAGAGGGAAAGGGTGGTCAGTGGTTGAATCAACTGCTCTAGGAGGTCGCCCAAAGATCATTCGATATATCTGGCCACTCACTCCTTCATGTGTGGCAGTTGTCGTTCCGCATACCACTTATAAAGAACACTTCTAAACTTCATAGTGGACCAAGAGTTCAGACATGGGTGATGCTTGGGGCCCCGGGTCCCGATTAGCGTCACTGTGGAGAAATATCCTTTAGCCTTAGGATAGGCTGGATGACTCTTGAGTATTTTTGGTGGCGATTTTATTGTACGGGCATTCCGGGAAGAGACTATTCTATCCGCTCCTCAATATCACCAACACTCATTCGACACATAAAAAACCCATTATCTTTCTGATGCTTTTAACTTTCTTCCTTAGGGGCTCATTTGTATCCAACATTCGTTTGTCGTCTACGGCTATGGTTTCTCTGTCTTATTGCTTGAAAAAAAATTCCCCATTACTTTTTTTCCCATGCCTGTATGAATAATTTGAGAAACAAGTAGGGGAATCCTTCCATACGGATAAGTTCAGAAGTTCCTCATAGTTATTCTCGACTGTAGGAAATTTAAGCAAAGTTTCTACGAGCTTCTGATGTTACAGCCTCATTTGTACCAAAACCTCCCACGAAACGACCATGTTTCATTACACAATTCATGGGAAATTTTCTCATACCACCACATTTTTGCTTTCTTTGAACCAATTTTTCTCATCGATCTTCATCTCTTCATCAATCTCATCGGTCGATTTTCGCTGCTAACTTACCCTTGGCATTGTTCCAATACCACCCCTTTCTTCTTCCAGATGAATGCTCACCTCATTGTGCTTCTCTGTACAGTAGCCGGATGTGCTTGTGACGTCATGAGAACGGTGTACTGTAAAAATTTGTGCACGGACTATTTGGCCGTCCCGGAAGACTCGATGCCACTTTGCTCCGCTCAGCATCTCAAAATGCTTGAATGTGGGACTGGTAAGGCATTTCCCATTTGAATCAATCCCGACTTTTTTTCCAAGAACTCGAACTGTGAACTATGAAATTGAGTCTTATAACTATCAACTATCAACTTTATATAAAACCTCTCTAGAGGAATTCTTTTTAAGTGATAACCTGCGATTGGGCCGAAGCGGAAAAGGATAAAATGCGACCGGTAGCAAATTCGACCGACATTTTGTGCTGTTATCGGACTACAATTGTAAGTATCAGGAGTTTATTCATTTTGTAGGCTTCGTCGAATCACAGGCTCATTGGTGGTTCATTTTACCCGGATAATTCGAATATTTACTGAGTTTGTGAATTTCAGAAGGAAAAAGGCGATTGTGCAGAACCTGTGATATCTCATGCGATATCAGATCAGCAAGCGGTAAGATTTCTTTGGAGTCATTCCTCTGACTAACTTTCTTCCTTCCCGCTATTTTCCTTTCTAAATATTATTTTTAATATTTCTAGGTAAATGTTCAGCCCATTACCGATCCGTGCCCATACCATTTTGCTCCATGGTTACTATGCATAGCTCTGCTACTTGTAATAGCTGTTCAGGTTGGTTTTTTAGGAGCTCCTGAGGAAATAACTACTTCAAATACTGTAATCGTTGATGTTTATGAGTAATTATATGGTATACAAACCAGCACCTTCTAGAAAAATAGGTTTTTTATAACTTAATAAATGCAAAAATCCATCAAAAATCCAATCCTTTTCATTAATTGTTTTGATCCCTGGCTTAAAATGAAGAACAACCGTGAATCTTAAGAAAAAGAACATCCCACAACCTAGTTGAGTCTGATATGAGGTTCTTGAACATAAGAATCAGAATGAATTCGTTCAAGTGAGGCAATACCTGTGTCTGTAACCTCACTGTCTGAGCAAAAAGATTCAATTGAGCTGAAATGGCTTTCGCATGGGAAGAGAAGTGGAGAGAGTTGTCTTGAGGTGGAATAGTAGATAACTAGCCAGCTACTACAGTAGGCTTGAGTCTAGCTTTCGTTTTTCTTCTTATTTCCTGGACCAATTTTTATTATAGCCATTGCATAGTCTCGTTTAGGCAGGCTACATACTCAAACTGAGCATCAACGCTGCGGCTCATCAAAAAATCACTCAAATCGACGATACCATTTATCCACAGTCGGTCTTATCTCGTCCACTTGTGGATACAAACCTTCTCAGCAGATCCACCGTGCAAGAATAACTCGTCCATCTTTGTGACGAGTTTTCGCTACTAGAGTAGTACCATTTTCTTGTTTAATGTCACTTCCTGGACATTTACACCCATGTTCCAAAGTATTAAAGTCAAATGTTTCATATCATTCGTGAATTATTCCTATTTCTCAGTGCAGCCTTAACGTTCCCACCAAAGAGACCTTTGTCCAGGTTTTGCTATCGTTCTAAGTTTCTCATACAACATTTTACTATTACATCTGTATTTATTTATATAATTGAAGCTCAATTTTTGCATATGGTTATCACAAATCTCTCGTTCTACGGAATTTTGTTATTATTCACTGTATCATTTAATGATAAGCATGATCTTACAGTATGTTTTGCTACCGTATTCTCATTTCTGACAATTGTTTTCCTTGTGTCAGATCATGGGTACTGTTGGTGCTTCACAAGAGTCCGCATTACGGTAGCGATGAATTTAACCTAACTATATTGCCATTGACGGGTTGTATTATTTGGCTTTTCCGTGATCTCTTGCTTGTGTACAGTATAAGCTTCTAATAAATGTTGGCATTTGCAAAACTCCATGATCAATCAATAAATCGATAAGCTGCATAAAAACGAGAACAAACGGAGAAGAAATTCCCAATTATAAGTTACAATGCACGGGAATCCGGTCTAAGTAAGCTTTGCTGGATTTTGGTCTAAGCTTTGCTGGATTAATTACATCTTCCCAAGTAGGCGAATTATTTTCGTTCTTAAAGTTTTTTTTTGGTTTCAGCACTGCTTCGGAAGTTCCGTCTCATTCCTTCAACGGGGATGGAAATTAATTGGGCAAGTTTCCTGGACAAGCAGCTTTCATGGGCCAATGAAGAGAAAAACGAGGAAGGAGAAAAGAGGGTGAAAAATATGGCAATGCCGCTAATTTAGTGGAGACTACACTTGAGTGGCCAATTTTTGAAGATCTATAATGATGCCCATACAGTAACCATGATCGAGCAATTACGTACCTCGGCTTTTAGGCATATCCAAATTATCCCATAATCTCCCCACGGGCTGACAACATCAGCTTTTCATTCTGAGCTGTTTAAATCGAGAGAAGTTGAATTTTCTCTCGACTTCCTCCCTTGAAATGTATCAGGAGTGAAGGATTGAATCTGTCAGGAAAATCTATTTTTCCTGAAAAAAAAAACGACAACATACCCACTTACACAAAGGATGTTCACATCTACTCACCAGATTCAGCGATAGTCCAAAAAAAAAAAAGGTTTTTAACGTTCATAAAAGCAAAGATCCATCTATACAAACCACACAAGCTCATTAAAGGAAACTCGATGGTTATCAATATTCGTGAAACATTCACGAAAGGGCAAGAAATCTCGAGCTTCTCCCGTTCTGAGATTATTGTGAACCCACATGAAAAACTGTTGTTGGCTGTTTTTCTCAATGGATCCCTTGTTGTAGAAATCTAATCCCAGGTCCCTATTGGGTGCTACAAAGGAAAGGTGGTAGAAATCGTCATGCCTTTTTGAATAGCTAGTTGTGAAGAAATGACGACGCCGAAAAACGACAAATTTGGATTCAAAAAAGCTTTCAAAAAGGTTGTAATTTTTTTTTCTGCGGGGGCGTGACAACTCGTCAGATGACTAGGGTATATACCGTAACCTTAGTTATAGCGCGCCTTGGACACGAACTTGAGTACTTTTTCCGACTCGTACTCGATAGGATTATCTTGTATGACTGCATTTAGAACGGAGTATCACTCTGCCATTTGAAGCCTTCCTGTTAGCCAATCCTGGAACTTACAGGTACATGCTTCCTCAGAACTCCGACTCTCACTCCTACCAGACAGATATAATTATACGTTACTGCGGGAGACCAATTCTTATGAACTCATCATCTCCGTGTCTCTTCATTTGCCACTTGACAAAGGATCAAGAGAGAGATGAGACACTTTCTGGCAATTACTCTCTAGAACTCCTTACTTTCCTACTAATGAGTGGCTAGATTTGCGAATTGCAACAAAATAGGAAAGTGATGTAATGCGGAAGGGACGACCAAGGAGCAAACATCAGGGAGTAAGTTGAACAAGGATTATCCTAGGCGACCGACAGAGTTGCTTAATAACGTCTCACACACAGTCTACCGAAAGAGGGATCGGAAAGTTCATAGCTCGTTCTGCGTTAATCATTAATTGAGACGGAGTAGAGGAAGCCTTTCCGTAGGTGAAATACTACTTTATAGGCCTTTGATCCTCAATACCCACAGGCTGTCTAGACCACTGCTCCACATAGTATGAGATGGCTTGCTTTGCTCATTGAAGGTCCCACTCATATGAAAAAACTAAGAGCACTAGAGTAGAAACAAAATGCTGATTGAATTCATTCCCACTTCGACTTTATGACCCTTTTCTTTCACCTCCGCGGACTTCTAGGTTAGAAGCAAGGGAAGCAGATTACCAACATAGAAAACATTCAGAACACCCATTTATGTCGGTATGACTATATCGCACTTCAGAGCACGTCTTACGGGCAGTGTCTACAGCCAAAAATAAACAAAAAATTTTAAAATTTGACCCACATACCCTATATCCAACCCTCCGAGGAGTTAGGTTAGATCCGGGGTTTGTCGTGAGCTCGCATTTGCCTTCTTTTTACACTTTTTTTTCGGAAAATTTCCAACATGTACCACCGCAAATCTTTATTTGACCAAATACAGCAAAAATATATCATAGGTATTTTTAAACTCACAATTCAACCGTAAGTAATCACCTCGAAGTACTCCACAACAGCACCTACCAGTAAACATTGACTGTCTCTAGTCATTCTTACTAATATACATAGTTAGTAGTCAAAACTACGTTACAATTTCAAACCAGGATTTTTATGCTTACAATTTATACCATAGCCTTATCCAAATCTTTTATTATCGATGTTACGGGAGCGCTCAGTCGCATATCAGCGATATGATCAGCTCCGGTAGGTCCTATGTTGACGATAAGCACCGGTTTACCCATGAGTCCTGCCTCATAAACATAATTGCTTCCTGTATTTACTGTAAGAGATGAGCCCAGGACCAACACGCCTGTACATTGCTCGAGCTGCAAAAAAACAACATTAAGAATAACAAGTTTTTGAAAATCACGAAAATACTCGAAAAAGGGTCCCAAATCTACTGGGCATTGAACTTTCCAAAGCGCTCAAGTACCAGGACCTATTGCCGAAACACCGGTCAACTAAAAATAAACATAACCCTTATAGAGGCACGGATGAATAGCATAAGTGGTACTTGTCCTGTGGGGATGGTTCAAGTTGGCTTTGTGACCATCGCCTACATAAACCAGCAAAACACCCATATTCCCTCTAAATGATGTTCTTACTACAAGTGATTTTGTTAGCCGTTTTCATGGCCGAAACTACTTCATTCTTTCTCGGTTGTGGAATAGGTTTAGGTACGTTGAAATACTTATATCCTTATACAGTAATGCTTTACTACAGCAGAAAAAATCGAATAAGCCTGCAGGCTTTCAAGGCTCAAGAAATCACCATATAATTCATCACCAAACATCATTTTAGTAGATTCCTTTTTTCCTGCACACACGACCTTAATCAGTTCCTTCTCGGAATAAGCCCATTAGTGCCTAGCCAATTTCAGTATTAGCTAATTTACTACTTCACAATTACTAGTTGAATCTCGCGTCTCACACAAATCCTACACTGACCAATCGGCACCGAAGTAAAAGAGACAGGTTGACCGGAGCAGAATCTGATCAAGAAGATATTCTTCGGGTGACGATAGCGACATAGTCGACAGTGTAATACTTCTGTGTCTTTTTTACTTTTTCTTGATTACTTTTCTGAATAATATATGGAGTCTTACGAAAAACCATATAAGGGTTTTGGCCGTATGCCGTTTGCATGATATTTAGTAACACTTTTTCCTTTTTTTGACCTTTTACATAACCATTTGCCGAAGAAATTGGTATCGGAAACGAATAACAATGTATTGAAGGAATGGGATGCGGATTTGGTGGACTGGGTATGTTTGGCGGATATGGTGGCCTAGGAGGATATGGAGCATACGGAGGATATGGTGGATACGGCTTGGGTTATGGCGGATATGGAGGGTTCGGTGGATATGGTAAGTACAGTAGATTTGAAAAACTCTTTAACTATACTCTTTTGCTAAAAGTTGGAGGTTTTCGAGCGAGCAACTCAAAGCTTTGCTATGGGAACTGTCAAAATCAGTGTCTAATGAAGACAAACCCTTTCAAAACATATGGAAACCTCCCTATCAATTTTTTTTCAGGTCTGGGCGGATGTGGTGGAGGATGTGGATTCGGCAAGTAACAAACGATAGCATGGTGTTGATATTTCCACCAATGCCGTGATACAACGTGAAAATTTGCCTGTGTTCTTACCTCACTTAATGGAACATATCCATAAAGGCAATCTATAGAACTGTAGAATTCTTAGACGATGTAATAAGCTATTACATAAAATAGTTTTATGCAAAATACATAGCCATCACAAAGACTTACACCAGAAAACCGAACCCTCTTGTAATACTATTATACAATTTCCAGCATTCTCCAGTATAACTAGATGGAAATCCATGGTTGGGCTTGTCATAATGCGCCATGACCCCATCAATGATTAGGACATGACAAAGCAATCGCATGCGCTAGGGACCCGAAACTAGAAGTAATCTAACAGTACAGTTCAAAATTGGGGCAACGAGGAACTAAGTATAGAAAGATGATTATTGAGGAGCGCTCACCTCAAACTTTGTAATATGCCACTCAATCAGTAAGCCATGAAATGTCAGAAATGAAAAAACCATGGACATCGATTCGCCGAACGCATTCAGGTATACTTCAATTCAGAGAAACGTAGGCGAAAAAAAGGAAAAGGAATGAAATTGAAAAAGGAAAAGAAAAGAGAAAAGAAAAAACTGAGTTCGAATCAATAACTTTGTAATACGATCTATATTATGAACACTTTTATATTGATAGACGATTTCATTTAACCCCTCGTAAACTCTCTGAGCATAGCTTTCTTGAGCGTTATGAGGCTATCGATCTGAAGGGAACTATTAGAACCTTGTCCTTCGAAGGAGTTACTTCTCCGATTCAGTGACTAAAACGACCTTAGAAGTAAAAACTTTTTATGAGACCTATAACCACTGCCAATGGTAAATACAATTCCTCATAAAGCCCAACGCAATTCACCATATACATTTATTCGACTAGAGAGAATGGGAACAATGCTTACGTGTTTTATTTACACGACTCGTAAATCATTACTTTGTGATCCTTATTCTTCATACCAAACCTTCCCCACAACAAGGCTATCTAAACTAGCCATTACTAGCACAATACACTGTACGCACCTACAAATATGTCACAATCTTGGAATAACAGTCTTCCATAACAGTGTTTATCGTTAGTGTTCACAATTTCGTTACTACCTCTGATACAAGAGCGCTTAATCGCATTTCTGCGAATTCGTCAGCTCGGGTAGGACCTATATTCACGATAAACACCGGTTTCCCCATGAGACTTGCATGATAGGGAAACCGGAATCCAGACATCACGTAGAGTGATGAGCCCAGCACCAATACGCCTGTACATTCTTCGACCTGGAAGGTCGAAAAGCAATACAAACGTTATGGTGTAATAAGCGACCAATGATAATAAAACTCAAAAACACCACTGAACAAATAATAGAAAGTTTCAAAAAAGCCAACCTTCTCATAGCAGGTGTCCACATCCTGTCGACTGACATTATCTCCAAAGAAGACAACGTCCGTTTTCAGCATTCCACCACATTTCTGACACTCCGGCAGAACAAATGACTGAAAGTTATCCACTTTTTGACATAGAATGCTATCGTTCTAAACCTAATACACCGAAAACAATTCTTGGCTGTAAAACATAGATAGATCTGTTCCTATAAATCGAGCCGTACAACCTAAACCTAAATCTCTAGATATTTGGATGTTTTAATCAACTGGAGAGCACAAGAATGCAGCCCGGCAAAAGAAATCGCAAATTCACAGCGAGTAATCTAACACTTTGGAAGGAAACGAAGGGTTGAATATTTTGAAAAAAAACAAAAAAAGAAATGTAGAGCATAATCGCAACAAGAAATAGGCACCAACTTTTGAATGAATTAAGAAAACTAGCTTGTAACTTATAAGAGACTAGGGCATTCGTAGAAATATCAGTAGCACAGACCTGTTCGGCACCTGGGGTCAGTATCGAATCGCCGTCAGGAGCCAAATCTCCAGCGAAGTTCACCTTCATCCATTCAGCATTAAGCTCTTCCATTCGAGGCTGATGATCAGCTCTGAAAAAGGTTTCTTTGACTACTGCGCCGAAAGCGGTTGCCCCGACCTCTAATGATATAGGAGATCGAATACCTGTCCGTTATTTCGCCACATCCCAAACATTTCACCCGAAGGCTACAGCCATGCAACTCTGTGAGCATATGTGATCCAGCCCTCAACTACTACAATATTGACAAACAAATTCAGAAATACAAGCTCATCTGATCTTTGAAGAAATCATGAAAAATTGAGTGAAAATACGGTCATTTTATAGTCAACCTTCGATGCTGTGGCAAAAACGCAAGATTCAGCAATACTCACTTGGCATGAAGACCATCGACATTCTGTGTGATCAACCAAACGAACTTCTTCGATCGTTCCCATGATGCGATCGCTCGATGGGCTTCATTACATTGTGCACTTGAGAACTTTGGCCATGCCAAAAAGTTACGAGACCAATATCTGAGAAACAAAGCGATATTGACTTAGAAAGCCTGATGAAAGATAACATGAAAAAAAAATTACGAGATCAATATCGGAGAATGCACCAATCAAACAAAAACCTAAGAAATGATAATGACTAACCGTTTTCTGGCAGATTCCGAGGCAAGGAATTCCTGAATGGTAACGGGACGATAGTTGGTACGTTCAAAGAGACCGATCTTTTCCGATCGGTAGTCCGGGATGCCTTAACTATGAATTACTAATCATAGAGAAAAGGATGGCACGTGATCGTGACAAACACGCAGAGGGAAGGGATCGAGAATTGAAGAGGGGCAAGGCTTCATATCTATTGATTTTCCATTTTCCGCTGCTCTTTTTCTACAATAAATACCATCTAAAAGCTGTTGAAAAGCTCTATGTGTTTCCTACACTACAAGTTTTTGACTTTGTTCAGTCTCTCCCTCTTCAGAAGTTTAAGTGGGAAAAAGGCACGTTCATGACTGCGTGCTGCCATCAGGACAATAGACCATAGATCAACTCTTCCACATAAAATTTTGAATTTAAGGCGTACCCCATTCACTTTCCCTGAAGCCCATAAGGCTCCCCCTCCACCCACCCCTATACACTCAAGCCCTTAGCCTTAGAGACACACAGAGCAGTAGAGCTCTCCCTTCAACAAATCCACCCGGTTTCTTTCCTTCCTTCCCGGATTCTTCGAAAAGTTCTCTGATGCTGTCAAACGGAAAAGATACATTTTGAAAACGGTCGTATCCACAAGAAGTACTCCATTCTGCTCGGGAAACCCGTATTCAACACCTGTATATTTAACAGAACCGAACCGCAAACCCGGCAAATCCTAAAATTCAAAACAGAGGTTTTGATAGATAGGTATTTCATAGATACTGTAGGCGAAAGCCTAGTTTTCTGAATCAATCATAAGTAGAAAAATATTTTGGTACCTGATTCGGTTGATACTCCAGCGCCAGTAAGCACGAGCAGTTTATCTATAGCAGCTACTTGATCGATAAACTTCTTAATAAGATCTGGACTTGGTGGCTGAAACGATGGAACGAAGCGGGACAACCCTGCAGGCATGGTGGAGCGGCACGTCGAACTACATATGACGAAACAGCTGTAGCCACACGGCAAGACGTCAGATAGAGCGAATCTTCTGCAGAATGCGTACCATATGCCTAGAAGACGCCATCTTTATTTCAGTGAAGGGGCAGCTGGGGGAATGGTAATGTTCAACCAGGGGTACTTTGCTTCCAAGGGCCTTTTGATGGGTCGGAAGACTAACAAACTCGGAGGGGGGGCGTTGTAGGATCGTCTCCCAACCCAGATGAGCTTCTTTGACCGGTTTCTGGAGCTGGATGAGAAGCCTTTACAAAGTGACTGGTTTTGTTGAAGCTCGCATCTTTAAAATAAACACCACGTTTGTTATAAGGATTTATTAGAGTAGTATGTGAGCATACAGATTAAAAAGTTGTCAACCAGTTGCTATGAAGGCTTTGGAGAAAACCCTGTTCATAGCCGGAACCACGACCAGATCAAGCCAATGCTGAGAACTTTTCCAGTTTGCTATCCTTTCTTTTTATCTAGTTAGATACTATTCTTTCTTCCTGACTATCTCTCTTGGAAAAAAGCTCATGACTTTTCCCAATCAGTTTTCCCATAAGTATGTCGAATAGGCGAACTTCCCCAAAGACGTAGCCCTCTGACGGGGCAAAGAATCGATGTCTGTCCAGAGCAACTAAGCCATCCAACATTCTGGTGGGGCTATTAAGTAAAAGCCTCGATTGGGAGGATAAAAGCACTGCTTTGTAAATCGGCTGGCCACCGATCCATCGTATAGGCCACATACGCATTCAAAGCACACCTATGATTCTGAATGGAAGTCGAATGCAATGCGCAATCCAGGACCGGGTTGGGTAACGCTTGAGACTTTCATCCTTCAGCTCTCTAGGAACAATGGCCGACCTTCAGCATAGCTTCCATTCGAATTCCTCCGCACACAATAGCTTTATGTTTGAAAATACTGAAAAAAATGAGAAAATATGACATTTTGTTAAAAAACCTTCCAGTGCTTGTGCCGTATCGTTTAGTGCAGTTGTACTTTAGTAAACAGTCAAAGAGTAGAGACGCGTTTATTGTAAACACAAAAACATAAAAAAATGATTCTGGGCACCTTCAGGAATCCAAGGCAGAGAAAAAAAAGCAGAAAAGACATTCTGTTACCAGAAAAGATCTACTGTGTAGGAGGAATACAAGTGTTAAAATCAATCAATAAAATTAATCAATCAGGATAAAGTTAAAGCCACTAACCTTGTTCTCAATTTAAATTAGAGAAAATAAAGGAATTGTAGCTCGATAATGATAGAAGTTGAATTGCAATCCTTACAAGTATGGGTTTTGAGCAAAAAATAAAAAAAATTTATGAAGTACTGCCCATTTTGAATACGGTACAAAGCCAGCATGGATTGCAAGGACAGAAAAAAAATTACTGGAAAAATTAAGAAAATTCAGTAGCTGGCACATGGGGACACGTCTTGGGTAATATGGCCCATTCGTTGTGTAGAATTCAAGTACAAATCAGGGGTTCAGCGGAAAAAAGTCCAAAATCCGACGAAATAAATGAACCAGAGCGATGAGTAGGAAAGACTTTCATGTTTGGATGATTCCTTTGAGCTGTTTCATGGAACAGAATGGCAGTAATGTCAAGATCAGAAGGCATACGGTAACTAACTTTCGGGTTCCTGTGAGGGAAAACAGACTCGGGAGCAGGACCAGACTAAGATTTAGGCTTAGGCTGTCTACGGCAACAAAACTTTTCTGGTGAACACGGCCCATCCTCTTCGATTTCATAAAGTAAAGAGGGGTAGAACGAATTATGAAGGTACCGACTATATACCCAAAATGACCACATACAACTTATCATCCTTCTTATTCTAGACGGGGTGATATTTCTCATTAAAGAACTGAAATAGTACTGAAGGTAGGCCGTAGTGGTATGGAGAGGGATCACAGATTGCAGACTGAAAGCTTCTTTAGACCAAGTAGACGGGATGTCAAACACTAGGCTGGATTCCAGGCTTATATTCTAACCAGGATTAGATAGCGGCAAGGTAGAAGCGTTACTTAAGAATGCCAAAAATATACAAGCAAATTCAATATTGCCACTGAAAATGGGTTGTTGTCCGTTCAGGGACAAATAGCCCGGATACATTCGTTTCTACAAAGCTCTTCACAGTGCTCGTTAGGATTGTTGACACATTGCTTCTTGCACGATCTTGCGCATTCCACAGGGCAACTCGGTGTCGATGACTTGAATCTGAAAGTCAGATTTGTTACTAGAAGTGGCCCTTCTGTGAGAATGGGAAGCATGATCCCTTTTTAGACCATATTCCCATTCGTTTTTTTTCCAGCTTTCATATAAAAAAGTTAGATCTTTCGAAAGAACAGTCTGTAGACTACTTGTCGGCTATATAAGCGTAGCTTCGGAACGTACCTTAGCGTCGTAGACGTCGTTGTGTCTGGTTCCAAAACGATGTTCACCTTAAGAGGAAGTGTGGTCGTTTCCAGTGATGGTGATGGTGACATTTCAGTAACTTTCATAGGAGGTGGCGTCAACGATAGGGGCTCTATCATTGGCGTTACGACAGGTGGCGTCAGCTCTAAGGGCTTTGTCACCGGAGCAGGTAGGATAATCGAATTGTTATGGAAAAGTTCAGCAGAGTTTCGTTGAATCTGAAACCAACTCTTAAAACAGTCGGAGAGGTCCTCCAGATGGATTCTGAAAGTACCTGAGGAGAGGAGCATGCGCGGTCACATTGAGGAGCACAAGTGTCCATACAAGGGCTAGGAGAAGCCTGACTCTTACAAGCCAGTTGGCACACTGACTGGCATTCGGATGAGCATCTGGAAGATGTTTCAAATCACCTCAGTAATTTTGTGAAGGGATACCTGGAAAAAGGAACCTCTGCTGAGGATCCAATCGAACAGGATAGGTCGACACATCCTTAGCAGTCATTTGAGATGGTTCTGATGGGGTACACACCTATACGAGCAAATTCGGGTGAATCTCAAAACGCTGAAGAAGTCGAGTCAGTCTTACTTGGACGCATGTGGCATTGCAGAAAGCAGCACATCCTTCAGGTGGTGGGGGTGTTCGTTGGGTGCAACTCTGCAGACAACCCATGCTGCACTGTTGTAGGCATTCAGGCGAAATGGGCTGAGTTCTGGCAACTGGTGGCTCGTTGTCAGGAGCTAGCTGAAAATGTCGATGAGTAGAAGCTGTAAGAGATGGAATAATATGGAATGAAAATTCACTTTCTCAAACAAATGGTTTTCCTCGAAGGACCCACCTGAATATTGATTTTCAGAGGCACTTCAGTGGTCAGAAGTGTTGGCGGAGGTAACGTAGTTGTTGTTGCTGCTGTTGTTGCTGCTGGTGCTGTTGTTGTTGATATTGTTGTTGGATTTTGAGCAGTCACTGTCACTGCTGGCCCAGCTGGACAAAGTTCTGCACACACCGTATCACAGGTGTTGCGGCATTCGGAGGAGGAAATTGTGGGGTTGCACGATGACTGACAGGCTTGGCTACAGGTGGGTAAGCAACCAGACGTCACTTCGATTTTGATTTGTGCCTGAATACAAAGTGTTCATGAGCTCTGCGGTGCTCATGGCCGATATGGCACAGTGGGAAATTACCTGCGTAGGTTTCACCGTAGTCGATAATTGATTACAGACTTTCCCACATGACGTCTGACAGGATGACGAACACTGGGCAGTACTGAATCGCTGTGACAAACAAGCTGAACTGCACTGAAAACAGAGTTTTATTGGAAAACAATTAAATCTACTTGGAGACAATGCATACGATAGGCCATAGATGAACGCCTTCGGAAGCCCAGAAGCTCAGGGGGAGCGGCTGGAATGATGAAAAAAGTTGATTTTTGGAATCGGAACGGAAGGGTTTTAAGGTTCCGCGCAATCAGGCTCTAGATGTCTGACAGCTCTGCCCACCTGTGTCGGCTCAGCCTCCGACGAGGAGTAGCAGGCTTACATTGTTAGGAGCAACGACATGAATAAAATTGAAGTCGGAAGGGTTTAAAGTAATTTGCCATGCCGACAAATTATCCCTATACGTCGAAGGCGACTTTTAGGAAGCTTCTGAAAACTCGTTCGCCCTTAGCCTCGTTTCAGTCTTCTGGGCCTTCGAAGGGCACCTAAGATAACGTTTGCTACCTGACCACGCCCACGAGACAAGGACTCCATGAGACTTTGGAATCAATGGATCAATTCTGCTGCTACTTTCACCATATCAAATAGGCTTACAGCTCCTGATATCCAGAGTCTTTAAAGTGTAGGAAAACAACCTTATTGTTGCAATCATTCGTGCATCCGGGACCTCCTTGAGGGGTTATGACGACAGGTGGTAGTCGAGAGGTAGAAAGTGCTGTCCATGAGCTTGACGTTGGATGGTTCCTGTAATACAGAGAAAGGCGTACTTCAATACATAGCAATTTTTGAAATCCTCAGTCCTGATGAAGTGATCAGACAATGAATTAGGTAAATAACAACAATATTACCGGCAAGCAACGGAACAGGTTCTTGAGCAGGTCATCTGACATAAAAATGGCATCGAAGTCGATCGACACGCATTGACGCATGAACGTTGACACGGTAAGGTACATGCTGAAGACGTTGTTGAGCATGCACAGGGCCTGAATGGGTATAATTCAGGCGATGAACTGGTTGTGTTTACTGGCCTTCGTGTGTTTACTTAGAGATGACCAACGGTCAGAAAGGCACCTAAGGAACAGCTCAGTTCTAAGTTAGACCTATTTAACCAACCAAAGTGTATTGCATGAGCATATCTGGCTGTTCTGGGCTGGTGCGCATGAACACGCGTAAGGTTGCTGGAGTCCGTAACAGTTGCATTGACGTCGCACGCGAGATACTTCAGCTAGATAAACCTGAAAAAACCTTTTGATTGCTTAAGCAGCGATTCAGGGCGAAGCGCTTGATATTCTCTGCGCTTTCTGTTCAACCTGAGTGGTGAAGTGACCGGTGACGCTATACACTATGGCACAAAGTCCGGAGATCAGATACGGGATTGATACCTGCCTAGGTTAACCCAATCTTCTAATCTACAATTGGAAGGCTTGCTTGGCCAGTCAACTGTTATCAGACTTGTCTGAGAGTATAAAAGCACAGGCTTGAATATCCTTAGACCGCTGCAAGTAATTGTAATGGGCACGTACACATTCAAACAACTACCCTTTGGCACGCATACTCCATGCACTGGCGCATCACGCAGACGATATTTATTCAAGCTAGAAGGCTTTACCCTTCATCTCTCATAATTCAATCTATTACACTTTCACAAATTCATAAGCTTTTGTGAACTATGTCAAACCTAAAAGTTTCGATATGCTCTAATTTCAGGTCCTAGAAGGTGTTACCATAGTTTTTAAAAGCTATAACTCACTTGGCCAACAGTAGTAAGAAGTAAGAACACAAGGCTGATGCAGTTCATTGTTGTTGACGACAGGTGCGAAATGCTTCGAAACGGCTCAAAAAGGTGGATCGACGAGGAAGATGATGCGATGATAATCAAATATTTACTGAAAAACGCAGGAAGCTCTCGATAGTGTCCGGTTCTAATATTAGACAGACGGATTCGACGCTCTAATAAGACATTAATCAAAGACAAGAAGAGAAGTTGCCATTGCCCATGGAAATGAAAGCTGAGCAGTCCATGAGTATTAATGGGTACTGGATACGGTCTGAGTGAGTGGTACTTCAATTAATCGCTAAATTCCGTGTAAGACTTCCAATTTAAGTGTGTAATTTTTATAAGATCGGCTCACGCATTCTTTTGAGAAAAGTGGCATCTACATACGAGAACAGCAAATCCCGCTTTCAGGGAGGGGGGGGGGGGGTGAAACGAAAGAGTAAAAGAAGAAAAAGGATTCCAGAATGTAGCCTTTTCTTAAATCGTCTTCTACACGTTTTTTTATGAAGAGGAATAGCTGTTCGAAAGAATTAATGATGCTCTCTCAAAAAAAAAAGCCTCAGATTTACATTTTACCTGCGCCAGACGGGCAGTGAGTTCGACCACACCCATGTCACACAAATCGTGGAATGGTAGCGAGCCGACACCTTTTTTTCTCGGTAGATTTTAGATCAGTAGCCAACCGTGTTTCTTCCCTTTGCAACAACTTTGAAATTCTTAGTCGAAAAAATACAACTCTCCATTTCCACATTTGATGTGATTCGACCCCCTCATTTCCTTGAAACGATAATTTCTTTTTTTATTTCGAAAAAATGCGTTAATAACATGTTCATGATTGTTTACAAAGAAAACTGGAACAAAATAATCATTGAAATACTGCTTAGTTCTTGAAGCACTCGAATTGCTAGAATTTTTTTTGGTCCATGTTAAGCCAAGAGTAAATCAACGATAAAGTACCCTGCAGTGTCTAAAGTTTTCGCTACCTTCGAGCTTGCAGGTAGTTAGATGTAACACGCAGGCAAGTAAATAACTAGTTAATCGAATAGGAGAGAAGAGCGATGGGGAGAAAGATCGTTAATGAACCCTAACAAGTGAGGTAGCAGAATAGTCTCGAATGGCTAAAAATCGTGGCAGCTTTGAAGCGAGACAAATGGAAGCTGTAAAGTTTGCGATGCTCGAGAAGGTCACTGTTACAAATTCCTGAACAATTCTAGGGATTCTGGGATAAGCCGTGAATGTGGGAGCAGATACATTTCTCCATTCAATGAAGTAAATCATCGATCGTTCGATTAAATGCTCATGAGATTATTAGGTCGCCATAGGTACCCTTGTTCCCGATTGGACTTCTGGTTCAACCACTTTGGCTTCTTCGCGGCTCAAAGCTTCATTGATGGATCACAGGGCCAGATAGGTTCTGAGTTGTTTTTTTCGAAGGGTTTAGCTAGCAAAGACTTAGGCCCTTCTAAAGGGTGGAACCCATTTGGGAATTCACTGCTGAGGTATCAACAAAAGACTTGGAGAATATCAGATGGCAAGCAGGGTTAGGCACGAAGACTGACTAGAAGCAAGTGCACAGACTGAACCGACCAAGTGGGTCGGTCGTGAGACAGTGCGAGTACAAATCACTGTCGCTGCTGTTGAAGAGTACGAGTTTCTAGACCACTATTTACTCGAATGGATTAGCGGCTGCTCCCAAACACTCCCACGTACTGACTCATATCGTTTTTACCCAGTAGGTTTTGGAGGCGTGTGTACATCATTTGACAACCACTTGTTACACAAGCTAGAACAGCTCTATGACAACATTCTAAAAAATTACGGTGCGCCTACCACTTTGTATACTATCTGGCCTTACTCCTTTACCTACCTATACTATTCCCATGGGAAAAACCTACTAGATGATTTTCGTTTTTCCCTGATAACGAAATTCCTCAACGATCAGCCGTCTGTGAAATTCCAGCGATGTGATCAGACTCCTCTGAGCTTGAATTTTTCGACTGAGACTTTACTCCGAAGGAGATTAGGTTGCAAAAACTGCAGATTACTACTCACTAGAAAGTTTACTGAGATTTACTACTAGTTCAAGATCAAAAAAGATCTACCCGAACCGCCGGGAAAACAAAGCTGAGTGAATTCCGATTCTGCTTTTTCAAAATTTTTCGATTTGAATATCTCGTGAAATCAAGCAGTATGAGCAGCAGCACCTTCACGTCCTCTGTCCCTGCAGCCTGAGCTGCTAATGTTGGTCCTCGCCAAAGGGGAAGACCTATGAATTTGGCTGTTACTCAAATGAAAAATGAGAAAAACCCTCCCACTTGAGAGAGGACTCCCCTCTTCACGTATGTTGACGGTGCTGCTTCTCAAGAAATGCTTGATAAGAGTAAAAACCAATTAGGTTCAAGTCCACATGCAAGATGCTAGGGAAGCTCTGCTTCGGATGACCCTTAGGCTTCTTCGGGTACCTCAGGAGTCTAAACCTGAGAGCATCTCTTACACATTTGGTCCTGAACCCAAATGGCCAATTATATTCGATGTATCACGGTTTAATAAAAATGAAATACAGAAGTAATGCAAATGATAAAACAATTTAGTCTATTATGAAGAGATTGTGGAGGAAGGTGAGGAGGTTTGCTCTCAGGGTTCCCCCATGCTAGTTCCATAGAAAGAATACGACCCAAAGCACAGTCCGCGATAATTTGAGACACCTGGCTCAAAAAAAGTAATGAGAGTTATGGTACAGAACAGTGCAAAATGGCGGCGATAGAGCGAAAATCGGTGGAATTTTTAAAAAAAGCTCCAAAATATCAGCAAAAACGGTTGAGTTGAGCAAAAACGGTCAGCCATGTGCTCTTGCATAGAGCTGTCTACAGTAAGCCAAAAAGGAAAAAATCGTCCGTCACTATCGCCATGGGTCACAACAAGTCACGGCCACTTTTGGGGGTGCACGTCAACCGAGCCGATTGACGAACCCTTATTGTGCCCTGCCCAGGTCGTTTTACGGCCAGAGAGTGCCCTACCTGCTATCCTAGGAAGCTATAGATTCATCCCAGGAGGAACTTTCGGATCTCAAGCTGTTCTAATTGTTGTCGTGGAGGAAATGAAGTTACTTAAGCACCAATTTACAGCTACATTTCACAACACTAATAAAATATCTATTTAGTGGTACACGAATTCCTGGTTGCTTGGTAGCAGTGGAATCGGAATAGGCCTAAGATAGAACAACAGTCGGCCGACTAGCCATTTATGATGCACAGGGAGCATCGGAAACATCCTAACAACATACTCACAGAGACTGACACCGATAAAACGGAGCGTAACGGAGGAGGCAACACTGAAATGTTGCGTGTCCTAAGGACTCAACAAGCACAACCGAGTGGAGTTTAAAGGCGATCGGACATGTGAGCCCAAAACTGGATGCTCAAACGGGAGAGGCTGTCCTTGCTAGTTTTTTCGTGGTTAATCTGATTTGAGGTTAACCAACAGAACGTTCCTGGAAATGTTTTCTCACAGCACTATGGAGATTTCGAGTGGTCATCAGCAAAAGAACTCGAACAGATTATCCTGTGGGAAACCATGAAGTGATTCTAACAAGAGATAGCGTTGTAATTTTGAAGAACCTCGCTTTAATCTGGTTGTTCGCAAACAATGAAGAGACTTACTTCTAAAAACTCTCAAAAATCACCAGAAATTGTCAAGAAATCAAGTATGTTTATTCAGAAAATCTTAAGGAGCTTTCAGAGTCTCAAACTACTCTTCGAAATTCAGAAAAACTCCAAAAATCTCATAAGAATGGCCAGTCATTGCAAAACTCTTGAACAAGCTCAAGACCCGAACCAGTTACTTGTTTTCCGGATATCGTGAGCAACTACAAAAGCTCCCAGGCTCTCTCAGACAATCTAGTTCTTCTTATTAACAAGTATAACCAGAAATCCAAAAGTCACTTCTTGGTTTCACCCGAAAATGAATAAGCTCTGAGACGGACGATCGTTTTTTCAACAGAAATTAAATGGCTTTGTCGATTGCGATTGCTTTGAGAAAGTTCTGTCGCCATTCGAAAGTTTCGAAACAGATTTTGAAGTTGTTGGGGTTTCCAAGGGTACTTGACTGAAAAATGACTGTGGTCCCCTACGACTACTATGAAGGTCATCTATTTTGAAAAAAAAATTGAGGGATAAAAGAGGGTCTCCGCTTCCAGAGGCAGGTTCTTTTGGGAGGCTTGTTGTAAGACGCACTATCAAAGTTTCAAAATCACAGTTTTTCCTACTGCTATGAAGAAAAAATGGTTTGAGAGCTTGAGCTGGTTTGAGAAATGGTTTTTTTTCAAAGAAAGAGGCCAACGCCTGTGATGCTGAGATTGATCTGAGCTCCGTTTTACACTTGATTGGATCTCTTTGTATAAGATTTTCCATTGATTCGAGTGGTCCATCTCGAAATTTACCCATTCTATTTGCTATGATATCGTTGATTACGGTCAACCGTGCTTTGTTCGTGTGTGATGAAACGCCGCCCAGCTGAAAAGCGCTTTTGCAAACTGTGTGGACGGAGACATTGTCCCGGGGCTTTCACGGAGGTGCTACAAAACCAGCAGGATTGGGGTTTTTTTAACTACACTAAAAAAGTAGGCCTCTGTTGAGGCTATTTGTCTGAAAGTGCCTCGAAAAGCCGTGTTTCTTCAAGGGATCTTTCTTAACCTTCACCTCTCGATCATTGGGAGTAGGACAGTTGAACAAGGACAAGTAAGGCTTTGGCAAAGGTGGTCCATCAGCCATAGTGAATCTATCCACCTCATAAGGCTTCAGATTTCAAGGGACCGATCTGCTTGTGCATCGCCTTTCTGCTAAGTCAAGAAGATGGCCCTAGTTCCCAAGGCTTTTCCTGATGAAATCTGACTGACTGGAATCTGGAAGCACATAATTTCTTTGCCGGTCTAGTTGGATAGTGATAGTCAAGTTTAGAACGCAATTTAGGTAGAGAGATATATGAAAACCGCTCTTTGAACCCAGGCTTCTCAAGAAAGATATGACAGTGAGCTCTGTAGAATGTGATACGAATGATCAATAAAATATCAAAGAAAGAAGTGAAGATTTGCTTATAATCGAGGAAGAAGCCTCTCTTAAAATTGCAATTGATGCATCCCCTTCAGCTTTATTGGTTCTCGCTTCTTCGAGTGTTTCTTCTAGCCAGCATTGAAAAAAGGACGGACTATAATTGTTAGCAGGTGAAAGGACAGAGAACACCTGCAACTTATTAATTACACTCACACTTATGGGCTGTTTAACAGTGGCCGTACTAAAGGGTAAGTTTCGAATGGGAAACTACCAATCGGGAAGATAAATAGGTCCGTCTTCATGGAATTTTTGCTTTTTTTCCTAGGGTTCACGTAAAGATAGGATAGAGAGTCAACGTATTCCAGTCAGCCAAGTCTTCCATCTCTCGAGGTTGATTAGTTAGTGTCAGACTCGTCCTGGGGGATAAAAACACTGACTAGAACGGCGACTGGACCGCGAGTCATTGTATGGGAATCATGAACATTCAAAACGGCACAGCACTTCCGATTCGAAGTTGAATAGACAGAAGTGATTCACGTCAATGAATTCTTCCTCGCGTTGTCCCCAACATAGATCTAATATTGTTAGCTTGCTTGTCTATTTCTCGCAACGCTACTTATACCTACATAGACCTTCTTATGTCGTATTATTCGCTTTTTTTTGAGACTTATATTACCTACAATTCTTTAACCTCAGAACAGTGGGGTTAGACACGGATGTCTAACCTTCTGACAGTCGACGCAGACTAATCAAACTTAGAAGACACAGAAGATAAGCTCCTCAACAACAGGATTATCTTTTAGACCCGACACTCAATATTTCTTGCTATGTTTGGATAGCTCAGAACGATTCAGTTGGAGATTATCTATTGCTGACTAAATCTGCGATGCCTCCTACGAAAGCCTCTATAATTGCTAACTGCTGACATTTGTGCCGCACTCCCTAGAGGTTCACGATTGAAAAAGTTCCTAAAATTTCTCCCTAGGATGAACTTGTGACTCCCAAGGATAGCACAAGGGAAAAGTTGAAAAACGGCGGGAAAAGAACGTAACAAGCGCCTCAGAACTGGCTAAGCCGACGTACACACCCAGAGGCGAACGAGTTCTCACGGCGCTGTGAGGTGGTAAATGTTGCACCATTCGCATCGGGACTCACGCGTTGCTCGCAGGCAGCTTAATGTAGCCAGCTGTACGCAATGGCACACACACACACACACATTCAAGCAGCTTGTCCAAATAACCCTTCAATGCAACATTTGTCGTCACATTCCCATTCGAATCCTGAGTTTACTATTTTCTTCGGACTCCTACTAGTTCCGAATACGACAGTTTTGGCATTTTCTCCGCTACTATTCTGAACTATCACTTCCATTATTCGTTTCAAACTATTATATTCGAATACCCTAAAATTATGGTGAACTCGACCTTCAAATCAACAAGTATAGAAATGAGGTACTTTAGCTATTTTTTTTCCAAACTTGCAGCCAATCATACGCAAGGGTGGTCTGAGCTTTTGGTAATTACTGTGAATTATCCGGTGGAGATGAAAGCCCGAGAATGTTTTCCCAGACGATGATAGCGATAATAAACAGAGCGGGGAGGATCGACAATCCAATCTGAGCTTGAAGGAATGACCGAATACGACTTGATTTTTACCTTCATTTTGTAAATCCCTCCTTATATGTACCTCCCCTGAAGCTTTATTGATTCTCGCTTCTTTAAGTATTTCTTCTATCCAGCATTCAAAGGATGGCGAAAAAAGCGAAAACACAATTGTGAGCAGGTGAGTTAATAGAAAAACACCTGTAACTCATTAGTTACACTTATGGGTTGCTTTTAGTAAAAGTAACAGTAACTGTTGCTTACAGTAAAAGGGCAAATTTGAGTGGGAAACTACAACTTGGGAAGGCAGAACAAGTTTAACTTTACTGCTTACATGGAATTTTTGCTTTTGTTCCAAGGTTCGGGAAACGGCTATTACAAGCCTAATTGCTGACCTTTTCTTTCGATATTACCGGGCGTAGGTGGAAACGAGCCCCCGAAACGGAGGTGGAAACAAGCCTACCACTTCACCTTTATCCCCGCACTTTTAAGCAACTTGGAAATATGACTTCAGAATCCTCCATAATACCTAACTTTGTCATCCTAACAAACGAAAAGGCTTGTAGAGCCGAGAGGCCCTTCCATACGTATGGTGACAACAGTCTAGATCGGTTCCCACTCAGACCACCCAAAGCTAACCTCTTTAATCCCAGTCAATTGCCCTCGGACTTTTCTGGTATCCAGCCAGAGTCGTATGGTTCGGTTTGTTTGGTTCGTACATCGTCTGGCTTCGCTATTACTTATATCTATTCACGGTAATAGTTCGCAAATGTTTTTCTACTCTCTCGTACTGTCTCAATCACCCATTCCGTATCTTTGCAGAAGTTTTTTATCAGTTGTATACTTGAGGTGGATGGTAGGTAGCTCTCGAGTGTTTTTTTGCTGGTTCAAATGCGGACTGCTGCCTGGGTATCTACGCAGAGCACCCTAGCCCCCGTCCAAACGTATTAGAGAGCTAATGCGATTCGAAATGGAACTTAAAAGTCAGGTGCATGGGCGCTTTCTGAAGAAGGACTGAATAGAATCATTCACAATATCCTTTACAACTTTATTCTCTCATAAATTATAAACTTGATTCTGGTAGCGAAATAACTGAAGTCTGGGGCTAAATGGAGCAGCAAAGCAGAGTGATATGTGATTGTGAGCAATTCAATAAAGGCACATCCGATTTCGATCACTTAAAAGTAATATCACAAATTCAGGAATTCATATAAATCTAGTGATCACGATTTCTTGCTGCGAGCACTTCATTGAGGGTAACCCATCTCTTCCGTACTGAACTGACCGCTCCAATATGGACCACCAAATTGGTGTCAGTTTGACGTCCAACAAATTCCGATTCGTCCAAGATATGGTCCTTTGCATGACCCAAGAAAGCACGTTTTTTGGACTCCATCGACAGTTTCGAGACAATTTCAGGGATTTTCTGCGTTCGGAAAATCACAGCCGGTGTACAGCAGGATTCACTGGCGCTCATGTAGACCGTCTTTGATATACCATAGCGTAAATCGGCCAAGAACTGAATGGGAAGCTTGGGTTTCTCCGGCTGAAGCTGAGCTATCAGTTAGTGTTCATGCTTACCTGGGAGCCATATGAGCGAAGAAAGGTATAAACAGGAATGGAGGTAGCTAGTAACCACAACAAAAATACCCGTCGAAAAACAAAAATTTGATAAATAAAGCAAATAAATAGTGATAAAGCTATGGCCTAAATGTTAGTCAATTATAACACGATGTTTGAAAAAAGAAAAAAAAAATTCGAGAAAGTCTTAATACCATCGGAATGGACGGGATTTTCCGTAGTTGATTGGGATGATACAGTTTAACGTAATCGATGAACGGTCTGCGGTCCAGTTGTCTCATTAACGACGTCATCATGCTGGCGAACTCCGGAACGACAAGAGCGTCGTCTTCTAGTAACATCACGTACCTATCAAAAGTGAATCACTAGGGAACGAACCACGGCACTGAAGTTCAAGTAACATTTACTGAAACATATTATTATCAGTATTAAGGGATAATGTTTCTGGTGTTAATCAGTTCCGTCTGAGGGATGCGCCCCCGCACTCGACTTCCATTCGGAATCGTAGTGGCGTAATGAGTGCGTTTATGGCCTTTACAATGACTTGCGGCGGCCAGCCGATGTACAAGTCAGCGCTTTTGTCCTCCCACACATGTCTGGTACCAATTAACCGACCCCGGAGGGATGGAAGGTTTGGTTGGCCTAGGCGGGCATCGATACTGGATTCGAACCCCTGACTGTGCGTGTGATATATGTAGTGCGCCACTTGCCACTACACCACCTCTGCCGATTATCAGTATTATTACTTATTATTACATTAAAACAAGGCCTGTTCTGCGGATTGAATCTCAGAACGATATCTGCCTAGGCCAACCAAGCCTCTAATCCCCCTGAGTTAATTGGTTCCAAACTCGTCTCTGAGGGTAAACCCACTGAATTGCACATCGGATGGCCACCACAATTCGCAGTATAGGCCACAAGAGACCATTCAAAACAACAATAATTCTCAATGAAAGTCCAATGCGGAGCGCGTTCTAAAGGGATCGGAAAACAAAGAGGCTCAATCTCACCCTACCCTTACTATATAACTATTATTCTGTAACGTTACGGCTCAATGTGTATGGTGGAGAAGCTAGGCTCAAAATTATTCTCCTGATAAAGAGTACGACGGGACAGGCCAGTGAGCCTAGCCAACTCTGGGATTCGATATGCAGTAGCGCTCAAAAGTCTCCGGTGAAATGGTTCCTCAGCCGCACTTTTCAGTCGTAACTCCTCTCCCACTGGATCTAATCATGCGAAATTCCTATATGTGTAGCATGGGTGTATCGTGAATATTTACCGCTATCAACCTGCAATCTTATCATGTTCCAGATATACTAAAGAGCATAAACTCAAAATCAACTGAAAATACAGATGATGGTCCTCCTAGAACCTCTTTCCTTTTTGTCACGTCTAAAGCGGTAATGCTGAACACCATAGATGAGAAAAACGCACATGAGGTGGGAATAAGTGCAGACGTCAACAACTTTACTTTTAGCAAAATGTGCTACCGCAACAAACACCTTGCTCTATCTGTGGATGTTGTAGCCTTGCAGTCAAATAGTGTTGGATAGTGTGACATATGCTTTAGTTCAACATATCCAAATTTTGCGCGATTTGGTCTACTAAGACAAAAGTTATGAACAAAAAAGTGTCAGAGCATTTCACCGAAGACTTTTGAGAGCTACTGTATACTAAGAACGAATGAGCGACGATTAGAAGACGGCTATTACCTTGCTTTGGTCGTACGATTGAGGCACTTCCAGTAGTCAGACGCTTCTTTTGCTATAGTATCGTTCAAAGGTAATCGTCTCGAACTCACTCCTGAATGACGTATTTCCAAAACGAACAACCATTGAATGTTTTGAGGAAAAAATCAGCAGAAGAAAGCAGTAGGAGCAGTTTGGTTCTGTCGGTTTGTGCTTGTCTTGCAGAGTTAGATTGCAAGGCCGTCAGATATGAGGATTTCGGGAACATTTACATGACACTGCAGTGGACCTATGAAAACTTCGATGACTTGAGGAAAATAAACCCTCCTTCTAGATTTTCTACTCAATAATATGCTTATAATGATTGAGACGGGCGGAGGTGGTGTAATGGCAAGAGGCGCACTATATCAGGGGTTCGAATCCCGGATCAATGCCCGCCTAGGCCAACCAAGCCTTCCATCCCCCGGGGTCGGTGAATTGGTACCAGACTCGTCTGGGAGGATAAAAGCACTGACTTGTACATCGGCTGACCGACTTTATCCTTTGTCCTTTATTTATTGAAACGTCTTTCGTTCACCCGCCATCCCGGAATAGGATCAGAATTTCCACAAAAAGATTCAAGGCGAGAATGGGTGACTCACCACTGAGTATTCGTATCGGTATGTGCATTTGGAATTGCCGTAGCTCCTCGAATATCACCGGCTCTACGCTACATAGTTCGAGACTCGGTGGTAATCGTCTGTGAGATTCATAGGAATCAACCAAAAATGCGATAACCTGTAAAGGTTAATTGTCTTCAGTAAGTGGGAGCTAATGAGGTTAGGGAACTTCTTGGGCGATTGCTGAATTTTAATTTGGGCTTGTGATTGTGAAAAGTTTATAATATACTCAAATTATAAAATAGAAATCTCAAAATAAAATCAATAAGTCAGCAATAGGAAGAATTAGAGTTGAAATCAAAGCAGTTACCATACCTGAAGAAGGTACTCCTGACGCCGGTCAGAGGCGATGATGCGGATTTCCAATGGATTGAACTAAATGGACGATGTTATCAATCCTACCGGATAAATCTGATGTAAGGATGGGGTAATAGCTTTATAACTGGCTAAGCTTCATTTCCAAAGAATAAGGTGATTCCAGTGTCGAATGAAGAGTACTTGAGAAAAACAACTTGTTTAAAGGCTTATTTCACTCACATGATCAGATTCTTTGATAGCATGCCGATAAAGCTGTTCGGAGATATTCAATCGATACCTATTTAGAGCATTATCGTCATTGATGAGATGTTTGGGAAAAATACTTTTGCTCGCCAGAAATAGTCGGAATACTGCGGTAGAGAAGGTAGAGTGTAATGCGGCATAGAATTATACAGATAAGCGACCCAATCGCTTTTCCGATGATGTCGTTCCATCGCATTCATGAACTGCAAGTGAATTGTTTTTGTTTATTTGTTTATTTGCTCGACGATCATTCATCAAGAGAGAAACGGCCACGTAATTCAAAAGTACGACAATATTATAGCTTTTTGAAAGTCCTTTTGCTTTTTATTCGATTTTTTCTGATGAAATTAGCACAGAGACAAGGTCGAAGCGGTAGAAACCGCTCCCAGGTCTACTGTGCAACGCTCGTGTGCCCATGGGAAAGTTGCGGACATGATAGATTATGAGGAATTCAAAGAGACCATGAGTAACAACAGAGTAAAGACTCAAAGGAAGAAGACAAACTTGTGGACTTCAAAGATATTCGGTAGTCGCAACAAGAAACCAGTAATTAGGTACCAGTTCTACCAAAGTCGCATGAATCCTGTGATAACCCTCATGTTGCAATAACACTGGTCCAACGTTCACACTAATTAACTTCTCCATAGTAACGTTTCCTATTCCCATAGCTTAAGTGACTTGATTAGAAAATGGCTCGCCACAACTCGTTACTCTATAATCACAGAACAAGTAGAAGTTACTCAGAAACAAGTACAAGAAGAAGGTGTCGAGTCTGAGCGATTCCACTAATATTCATTGGAATGTCTCAAGTGAAGAGTGAACAATTAGATAGTCAAACAGACAAGGAAACAGACAGATAGACAGACATATAGACAGACAGACAGACAGACGGACGGACGGACAGACAGACAGACAGACAGACAGACAGACAGACAGACAGACAGACAGACAGACAGACAGACAGACAGACAGACAGACAGGCAGACAGGCAGGCAGACAGACAGACAGACAGACAGACAGACAGATAGACAGACAGACAGACAGGCAGACAGGCAGGCAGACAGACAGACAGACAGACAGACAGACAGACAGACAGACAGACAGAGTCGGACAAACAGAGACGGACAGCCCGAAAGTAGAGTTTCGAGGACTTTAAATCCCACTTGTTCGTCGTTTTCGGTGGTAGTTTTAGCTGCGGGGGCATGCGACCCACTAAAACAAAATGTTCAAAGAGTTATGTAATAGAAGCAGTACTAGTAATCGTATAGAAGAAAAATTTTGGGAAGGGCGTTCAGTTGCAGCTGTTCTTCAGTAATCGTTTTGCACTATGCCGTCTTGAATAACCACACAAACCTTTTTAGATGCAATCGAATTCTTCGGCGCCCGATTAAAAGAAGGGCTATTGTTTCATTGTCCGCAATTGTGTATGGTACACAACGCATGGCTTCGTTCAGCAAAGGGCCCCAGGTTTGGGAAAATTGGAGCGATACACTTCTTCGCCCTCCTTTCCACAATAAAATTACTAGGCTAATGAAGTGGTGATAAGAGGAAAGTATCGAGTATTCCCTTTTTTGAAAGTTTAACTCCTTGGTAACATCTATTTTAAGGAAAAACTGAATCACAGCTTAAACCAGGAAGAGTGTGAATCGCAAAGTTAGAAATTGAGTAAAGGAAAGGACACGAAAGGCAGACACTGGAGGAAACCGACTTCAAAATGGCGTTAATTGAGGTAAGAAGTACTAGAGTACTACAAATCGCAGAACGAATCCTTGGAAACGAGCTACGATCTTGAGCCGGACATGCCAAAGAATCCCGTAAAGCATAGATGTCGTCATAGCAACCCCTGAAGCACTCTTTATTACAATTTCATCCACTAAAAAATGGCTTTTTCCCAGATCGAGATCTCGCAAGTGCTTTGGATCCGCTTACATCTTGTAATTGGCTTCTAACAAAGCCACTGATGGTCAAAGCCGTCATGGCACGTTCCGTGTGGGAAGCCCAGGCTCCTTTTATAGCGGACCATTCCCGTTTGAAAAGCTGTCATAAAGTGATGAGATCCACTAACAGAGATGGGATTTTCTGGTTCACCTATTAGGTTGCCCGGGAAGTGCCTACTAACAATTCCACATTAGTCCAGATTTCTTACAGGATTTTCTAGATACTTCTATAGAAATACTTCGAAAGGGAGCTACCTTCTTTTATTCGCATGAAATCTAAAGAAATTTCATTATATCGCAACCGGTGACCCAGTTGGGACCCATGTTCGACCTCCTTAATTTTAGCTGTAAAGCCTTGGATCGACTCGTGCACAGATCTTCTGCTCAGAAAGGGTTCTAAGGCCAAAAGCTTGACATCCAGCAGCAACTAACCGGTTCAAGCTCGTGAAGAAGTACATGTTGAATATGGGTAGACAGCAGTTTTATGGTTGAATAAGCAAGGAAGAAGTAGCCGGATATGTTATGCTTATAGGAATGGGTGGTGTCCTTACCTTAGAGCCCCTTGGATCCTTTCTCATAATCCGAAAATCCTAGAAAGTACTCAGATAACCGCAAAATTTTCGGCAGGGTCTTTCCGCACAACATAATATCTCAACAATTTTATTCGCCCATCCGCTTACTTAGGAAGCCGACAGTCTGGATCAAAAAATACAGTAGAAGATACTATCATTGTAATCGTAATTTATAACGAATAGAAAGCAAGATTTTTCATAATTTCGTCGGAGAGAAGGCTTCATATGATTGCTTCCCGATGTGGGCAGTTATCAGAGCTGTCGCTGTGATCGATTTATTTGCTGACATAGTCTCATGACGAACTCATACATTCTTGCCCATAGATTCATTCAATCAACTTTTTGTATAGCAAACTTTACAGCATCTATTCTCTAATCGATATGGTACAGATGGCCCAATTCTGATGAGACTCCCGTAGATTGAGATGCATTCTGGGGAGAAAAGATTCTTCCAGTGTGATTGTATGGGGTTCAATGAATATTTAGTGGCCCAGGCGCAGCTTTGCTCAAAAATTTAGGTTTCACAAGTGATGGATCAAGCGTCCAGAGCGATAGGAACGGTTGGATGCTTGGCATCAGTCTAGCCAGCTAAGACATGCCATGCATCCGGCCGTACTCGGATTCGTTGAGGTGTCTGATGCATATTTGACTTTTATCTTCACAAGTGCTTGGGAAGGTTAACTGACGCCCATAGTTGGCGTTTTTATGATACTTTAGCAGGAAGCCATGAAACGATGATGACGACGCAAATGATTGTTTGCAGTGGATAGCTCCCCCACTGCAGCCCATCATTTATCTGCTGGGTCCAGAGCAAATCTGACAGCAAGGAGTTTTTTTGGGAAGCAGAGCATGTGACTCTTTCGCTCTCTGAACTTTGGCTATCAATTACCTCAAGAAGTAATAGAAATGGGGGAAAAAGGCTATTCCTCGAGAACCGTGTTAGTTAGACATCAAAATGAAAATGTGATATCTTGAAGAGCGGAGGAGAGAGAGAAAGAAAAGAAGGAATGAATCACGATTTCTCTCATCATTTCAATAACTTGTCCAAAAACTAGCCAGTAATCGACTGAAGCCACTGCTCTTTCAGCAATTACGTGGACCCCGCTGTTCTTCTAACGGAATCCTTATTAATGAAACCGACTATTGCGCTTCCGCTTCATAGAGGCTCAAAGTCCTGAGAGTAGAGTTAGGACATTGTTAATGAAATCACTCTAAATATACGATAAACGATTCGAGAATCAATCACGAGGCTAAATGAACTATTTACACAAAGATTCGAGCCTGTTGGATGATACAGTTACTCAAAACTCACTCGGATATGTGCAATTACAGATTTCAATCAATATGGTACACATCACATTATGTTACACAACTAGTTTGAAAAAATTGAAGTACGAGAAGTTTCACCTGATAGATCACTACGTGCTTTGGGACCTAGGAAGAAGAAAGGTTTTGTCAGCCCAGTTATGTACATACTAGCTGGAATCCTAAGCTTCTATGAGTTTATAAAGAACTCTATTCACAAGTTTTTGACAACCGTTTTTAAATTGCAAAAGCATTTCTATATGTTTTATATAATATTGTAGCCCCCTTATACGAAGGAGGTGACTCAGTGGCAAGTGGCGCACTAACGCAGCATCTCGTCCGGGGATCGAATCCGGGACAAATATCGTCCAGGCCAATCAAGCCTTCCATCCTTTCGGGGTCGGTTTATGGCCACATACTTGTCCGGTAGGGTTAAAGCCACTGACTTGTACATTGGCTGACCACCGCAAGCCATCATATAAACCATACACACATTCAATATGCCACTATGATTCAGGATGGAAGTCAATGGCAGGGCGCATTCCAATAACGAGGTCGATTGACAGAAGGGCTCTACTTTTAACATATTGATATAATAATAATTGAGTTATCAGATATGTATTGATGCTTGTAATACGACATACTCATAGCAAACGGTTCAGTTACTTCGACTTAAAAGTCCCTAGACTTAGCTTGACAAAGTAGATGTAGTAAGTGAAATTGTATCTGAAGAAAAAGCAGTATCCAAGTGAGTGTTCGGTGAAATCGATGGAAATTTCTCAGAGATTATTCTACCATGAAGCATTGCGAAGTAGAACCGGAATATTGCTCAGCGATTTCTCGTCGTAATGGTGTTTTCTCATGGAACATGTGGTATGAATAATAGCATAATTCCAGTTCAATGCTCAGACAACCGCTGTCTGCAATCATTTTTCATTGGGAACCTTATGTTTGCTACTTGAGACGGAACAAAGCAAGTCCTACTGCATGCACTCCGAAAGATTTTTCTTTTCTGTGACGGAAATGAGGAAATTCAATTGAAGTTTCCAGCTGAACTAACAAAAACGAAAGTGTTGGAGATAGTCGAACAAGGAAAAAACGTCGTCGACCCGCTTCTAGCAAGCCTAACGAGGGACTACAAGTACAAAGAATTTTCGGGGTAATAAAAGTAGAAAAGCGTGGAAGCTATTTTCGAAGGCACACATTCTCATCGATGGCAGGATGTCGGCAAAGTGGCTCGGAAATGAAAGTGCACGTCTTAAGAGGTCCACCAACGAAGATTAACCTAACGGAGTTGAAAACTCATTTAAAAGACAGACCACTGGCTCATTCGCTTTCTTCATAGTCATTTGCTGTTGCTTTTGACCCGAAAACCAAGGGAAGACCGAAGCTTCAAAAATGTAGAGTTCGAGGTTATTTTAAAGTGTTCGTATAAGTTCGCACCTGATAGTAGACCGTTTTCCCCTCCATCTTCCAGCTTATCTCCGCTCATCCCCCACACTTTCAGCGAGCTTTACATATTCAACTGGCATTCTCATTTTACCATATCTCATAATGTTTTATTCTCAAGTTTTGTTACCCACACATGTGATCAAGGGGCGGGGCAGTCTGGAAAAGGCGTCGCTGCCTTGCTGAAAAACCTAATGCCCTGATTCTGATATTTATGAATGAATCCGAAATCATAACAATATCATAACAAAGGATAAAGTATGGAGTTTTTGGCGCTAATCAATCCCGTCTGAGGGATGCGCCCCCGCACTCGACTTCCAATCAGAATCGTAGGGGCGTAATGAGTGCGTATGTGGCCTATGCAATGACTTGCGGTGGCCAGCCGATGTACAAGTCAGTGCTCTTATCCTCCCAGACGACTCTGGTACCAGTTCACCGACCCCGGAGGGATGGAAGGCTTGGTTGGCCTAGGCGGGCATCGATCCGGGATTCGACCCCCTGACCGTGCGTGTGATATAAGGCGCTAGTTGCCACTACACCACCTCCGCCCTACAGTATCATAATACTAATATAAAAATTTGAAATAGTTTTTGTTGGCGTTACCTCGAAATATCATTGACATTGCGAATGGTGGGCGTTGCAGAAAACGACACAAACGGCAGTTGATTATTAGAATTGTTAAGTTAAATTTAGGATCTGAGAGAGGCAAGTGCTCTTCAGAAGGGATTTGCCAGTCTCCTGAAGTTTTTATCAGCCTACTACATGGCAGACGGTTTTAGTTGAAGATTTTCCGTCGTTCCCATCTGTTTGAGATCCAGCAGCAACAGAGGACTATGGTAACAAGTACCACCAGCATGTGTTTTCGGTAATAAAAGAGATTTAATGACTCTCCCCAAGTTGATGGATGATAACAACTGAACAGCAGCAATAAAAAGCATAAAAGCGATAGTCGATAGGGTAACGTGGAGCTGTGTGGTGTTGGCGCAAAGGGGTGTGGTGCGTTAGGAACGAAATGGTCGCGTCGCGGTGAGAGGGGCGTCGCGCGCGAAGGAATGTAGCAGGATGCAGCAGTAAGTAAGAAATACAAGAACAAAAGTACTAATAGTAGAATTATGCATAAAATAATGATCTCATATCGATTGAGCTGTATGAAGAACGCCAGAGCCATAATAACAGCGAATGAGTGGTCCGCGACAGCCGCGTGCGGCAAATCGATTACCCAAGATCGTTCCTAAGGCCCGTCTCCCGGCGCAAAGTGCACATGCATGGCAAACATAAAATGATCGCAGTGCAAACAGAATCCAACCGGGGTGGGGGCGTTGACGATGGAAGCTCAACAAGTGATAGGTAAATTGATTCTTTTTTGTCTGACTCCATTTATAGCATGCAGTCGAATTTTCCCATTCAGAAATATTCATAGTTCAGGTTCCTCGACGGGCAGGGTGGTCAGCCATAACATGTTTTGAGGGTGGCTGTAAAAATTCATGGGTGGAGGTTTATCGGCTCCGTTTTGGGAGACGAATGGCCTACCAGATACAAAAATGGTTCACTTAACGAGGGGTCCCAATGAGAGTACGAGCAAAATGGAAGCTGAACCACTTTGAAGCAGATCTATTGATATATTCGATCTTTTTGAAATTCTTTCTGCTTGATGAAAGCTTAGAATCTCAAAATATTGACTTTTAAAGAACTGGTATCACTGTGATTCAGAAGGCAAGTCGATATAAGCATGCCCAGAACTGCCTGTTCAATTACTGATAAGCCGAATCGAAGCTGTCTGCTGAACCAACATGGAATATTTGGTTTCGGTAGCGATAGCGATTATACGGCCTTGTGTTCGGGTATAAAGGTGGGTTCGGTCCCACTGTGCACAACTCTTTCATCCACCTATACAACTTAACTGCCCTCCTAAGAAAGTGTAGTCGCGAAGTGGACGGCAGTTATCATGCACGGATAAGTTAGATAATAAGTTGTTGGATAGTCCTCTCCCGTTGCTTGGATTTAAAAAATGAACCCCCTGTGAGCCTTATACGTTGTATGGTAAGCTCCGCCCACACTCGACAGCCACGCCCCCAGTGTGGTGGGAGCGCGCGGACGCATCTGCTTGTTCTTACTATGTAACAACAACCACAACTTCACAGATAAAGAAGTGAATGAAGCTCCTGAGAAATACATAAAAAGGGTTCAAATATGCAAGTTTCAAGTTTTTTTTTTGAAAAATCCAGAGGATATTTAAGGACAGTCAGGGTAAATAACAAGAGGGCTCGATCAATATCAAAGTCTAGTACCAATAAAGGACAATAGAATAAGCTACGGAGCAATGGGTAAAGAAAAGTCATTTGCATGGATGGCGTCTAAATTACATTAACTGTTGTAGTCGTAGGAGTTCTACCTGGCTTCAGTCATAGCCAGAGATAAGATAGCTCTAGCAATCAACAAATGTTCTGGAACGGTGAGGACTGCTTGAAGCTTGTTAACTTAGAAATGAAAATAAACAAAGATTTCTTGAATAATCCTCTGAGCGCTCTCTAATGTATCTTTCTGTGGAATTGCTCTAATAGCTAATTGTGGGTCCTGTCAAAGAGTAAGCAGAGACCTACATCTTTCCCATGCCTACGGTTGTTTATTTGCTGTCAATTAGATGTTTGCTCAATCTGTACGTTTCTTCCCATGTATCTACCCTTGGATACCCTGTAATTCATAATCATACTTACCTTTTATGAGACACTAAGAAAAAAAAGAAAGTTATTGATCTATATAAATGGACCAAAAAGCCATTGGTATGAGACTGCCTGGACGAATGATCCATTAAAAAGCGGAAATTGGTCTCTCTGCTAGACACGAATGCAGTCGAAGTGCCATAAAAGCGAACAGCCAATGAAGCCGTCTGTGCAGCTGCAGTAAACGGTTACGAGTAGGAGGAAGAAGAAGAGAGGAGGAGAATAGAGGCAAAAAATGAGGAGGACATCTGCGACATGAAAAACTAGTCAGTTGGAATGCAATTAGGATCGGCTGTTTCACGTGGTGTTCCAAAAACTCGAATGTCTGGGGTGAAATCAAATTGAAACCGCCCACAGAATGCACAACGCTCTGTTAAGAGGATAAAAACGCGAAGTTGCGTCATTCGCCGCTGGCGTAAGCCATGCACGTGAGCTCCACGCCGAATTCTATTACACCTGAATAGGTAATTGAACTAAGCAATAACTTCAAGAGCCTGCTATGTGTTCATATTAGGCTGCATTCTTCAGGAGGATTGTGTTTCGTTAACTCTAAAAAGGATGGAAGGGGAGGGAGGCAGTTTTTGTTTTCTGTTGAAAATCCTTTCTTGTAAAATTGATCGAGTAGAATTCATGCTGGTTTGGACCCGACTATCGAAACCCTTTGGTGCCCCTCACAACCTCTCTCCCGAAAGCAGCTTTGCCCCCCACCCCCCACGTCTATCCCTGTACTAACTGGGTTTACAGTATTGACATAGGGGGAGCTTTTCTTCCTAGGTGAAACTAGTTTCTCGTAGTAAAGTTGGAAATAGGTAAAAAGAAAGATAATGGAATACGGATCTTGAGAGGTTTTTATTCAATCTAGCCTGCCAAGCTCCTTCCCCATGCCGTGAGGACCTAGCTGCAGTCGACAGGGGAATAAAATAGAAAATTCATGAGGCCACACTCCAAAAGGGTGCTTTGAAGGTGAAAAAGGTGTAAAAAATCGAGTACATGGATATTTGGAGTGCAGAAGAGAGCAATTTCACTAGAGAGCCATAGCTGCACTCCGATGGTTTTATAGAGTCATGCCAGTGAAATGAAGTAGTTACGAGACAGCGTTGGGAAGCAGGTGGGAAAACATCAGTCGATTTTTTGTTCCATGAGGGCAACCACAGGAACGAGCAACGGGTGAAGATGGCTAAGCATAAGATTATAATGGATTCCATATGTTACTCTGACTTAGCTGACGGATAATCTCATCGTTATACGATTACACTCAAGCTGAAAGTTGTTTTTAATGTCTTGGACGCCATCGCCGTCTTTATTGAGCTGGAGCTGTATAGTCTTATGCTCAATAAATACAAAGTGCAAACATATAAAGTGCGGGACTCGGTTCAACGACTTTTCGAAGTCGCCATGTGTTCAACTTCCAATCAATATCACCCTGGTAATTGATTACGTACTCAGCTCTTACAAAGAATCGCCGGCTGGTAGATAAACAAGTGTGCCTTATGTTCCTCCCGACTAAACCGGTATAGTAGACTAGCTAATCTCAAAGGAAGCGAGTATCCTGGTTCAGGCTCGACACTGCCGAGAATTTGATAGGAAAGTGCCGTAGGACTGGAATGGGTAGAAATCAGAGCTCCCGTGAGATGCTCTATTCCAGACTATAGAAGGGAGGCCTCCAGCATCATATAGGTCCTCAAGTTACCTTATGTTTCTGTGTTTATTAATTTAGCAAGACAACATGACAGGTCGAAAGCATGGACTGATGGGAAGCGGAATACATGAAAAAGAAGAATGGAAACGTTGTATTTGCTACTGGGCTGAATGCGAAAGCCGTTTTAGGAAAGATTCTGGAAGAACCAAGTATGCTCCATGGGCGACCCATTACGAGCAGCATGAGAAGCAAAAATTGAGGCTGACGCATATGCCCTGGGGCTTCGTCATTCTCGGGCCGCTCATTGCATTCCATTGATTTACAGTTAAAACAACAGTTCGCTATAAAAATTGTTCTGATAGTTTCCTATTGATTAAAAGTTATAGCTCTCGGGAAGACCGTGTGGGCGTCGTGGGGACGAAAAGCGGCTAAGGTAGGGACGAGGAGGAACTTAAAAACGGTTTACGATGCTCACTACAAAGGATTCAGGAGAAGGGCACAGAAGAGATTGATGTCGTTCGAAATGGCACACGTTCCCAGTAGAAGTAGTTAGCTGATCTCTGCAGTGACTGGAATCTCGTCCGAATACCCCTCTGTCGTCGTAATCTCGTCCAACCCTACCCTAGAAATGACCATCCATAAAACTGAAGCTAACGAAAATTTCTCAAAACGTTATGAAATAGGAACGCCACAAAATGTTCCTAACTGGTACTGGTACAGTTCCTTGGCGCAAAAAACAAAAATATGTGGATCAGGCCTGCCGGAAGTATAGGAACCTTAGATAATGCAGATATCGCAGAGGAGCGGCCGTGGAGTGGAGTTGGAGCTCAAGCTGACAATTCCGGAGCGAGCATGACATGCAAAAGATGACACCCGAAAAAAGCCAAATTTATTGCGGCGACGCCGAGACACATGTCGCTGTGCCTTTCAAACGGCGTTAAGCGTGCCCGCTGCAAAAAAAAAACGTCTTTCAAAAGCTACTCCCCCGTCAGACTCAATAACTTTGACGAGGGCGATGAGTAAAATTGTACTGAGCAGGCACTGGCTAGGATCGAATGAGCAGGAACGGCTGAAAAAGCTCCGAAGTGTAAGGGCACCAATATACGTGAGTACGATGGTGACTCGGACATTTTCTGTCAGAAAGATGTCTTTGCCCAGCTGAAGGAGAAATACCTATAGCCCCGCAAGCCATGGGAAAGGTGGAAGTATGAGTATGGGCATAGCTGAATTTATAGAAAGGATACGGTATGCAAAAAGGTATATATTAAGTTTGCCCACCTACAGCAAAAAGGAAATAAATAAATCAAATATGTGATGGAAAAGTTGGGGTGGATATTCGTCACATGTAACTTTCTTTCTCAGGCCTAGCTCATTTTTAAATTTTTAAAAAAAATTTTTCCGTGTTTTTATATTTTCTTCTCATCTAAAGATTTCCCCACATCTTACCTGGCAGAGGTAGATGCTCATAACCAACAAATAAATGAATAACAACTAAATTTCCATCGATCAATTAACCAGAAAACCACAGTATCCCTATGTTCCTCCGTCAGAGCTTGTGGGTCTCGCTTAAAGGTCCCCCGAACTCACTTATGGGAATGCTGACTGTCTACCGTATTCCTGTTCTGGGCAACCTTCATAGATCAATTTAGTTTGCGTTGAATTGTATTAATTATTTCGCACACAAGAAGATTGTATAATATTTTATCACAAGAGATCACAAGATATTCAATACTTCCACAACAGCCTTAGAATTTCAATTACGGCAACAAGTTTGTTAGGAAGAAGCGAATCAAACGCCAATAAGGTTTTAATCTTACCAAATTTGACGTTCAAAATCAGAGTAGTCACTTCGATCCAATATTTACGTGATACCGAACTAGAGTAAAAGGAAATACTACTCGATAAAGTGGATCCGACATAGGAACAGCGATTAGTTATTGATTGATAAATATTTGAACCAGATAACTGACAAAAAATGGTTACACAAAGCATCGAAATAGAGCTGTAGGTATATACAACGGTAAACACTCAAAAATAAGCGCAGAAACTTTCAAGCTGTCATTAAGTCTACTTAGTATGGCAGGCTCAGATTCAAAGTCTTTCGATAATCATGTCGTGGTCTTCATTGACACTAACCCTGCTTTTGTCCTTTGCCCATTCCATTTCTATATCTCCCACATCGCCCATCTCTTTCTCGATCATTGCTTTCTCCTCCATCAAACGCTTCAGAATACTGTCATGAGCATAGATACGGAATTCCTCCTTAAAAGCTTAAAATCTATTTAGGAACACTGAAAAAAAATCCCAAGATTATCGCGAAGTCTTCTTCACGTACGGCTTTCTGTGAACCTCGGCTGCTATATTGTGAGGTTATTTCCTTAGACTCCTCATCAGTGTGGGAAAAAATGTGGAACTGCCGAAACGACAGCCCATGAAAACTCTTATGCAAACCTATGAAGAATTCGAAAAGGAAGGGCTCATAACTTCACCCATCCAGAGTGCTCAAATAGCCTAGACGTCAAAATTGAAGGTTTTATCCTCGATCAGGACAATCAAGGAACCCTGAGAGTGGGTTTTCAGGAAAATTCAACAAGTACGTAGGTTCATGGCACTCTGTCGCCTAATTCTATCATCTAGAGATTACCCAGTCACGATATGGACAATAGGTAACCCCAGGAAATCAGCCAAAACTTAAAGCCTCCTGGATCTGAACAATTGAACAGACTTGACGTCTGCTACAAGATTATACAAACAACAGATGGCTAGTTACCGAAAATCAAAAGTTATCAGTCACCTTGGAAAAATGGAGAGTTCCTACGATGCGGCTGCTTTGGGACGTTTACCTTGAAAAGGCATAAATGCTCACCTGATCACTTTCATCGCCACTGCGCTCCTCCTTCTTTTCATCACCATCGTCCTCTTTCTTTCGATTCATAGTTTTCACTTTGATAATCGTGACATGGTTGTCCTTCTTTTCAACATCACCACCACTTTCGCCATTTTCACCGCCACCATTTTCATTGTTTTCACCGGTTCCGGTATCATTATCGTTTTCATCATTTTTCTCCATCGTTTCTTTTTCTACAGAACCACGATTACTGCGAATTCCAAGACGGGACGAGAACCGGCGTATGACGGCCAATGGACCTAAATAGATGTATATCACTATGAAATTCCTACTACTGAAAATCATTCATTATCGGTCAACTCCTACCAGATTCCTTTGGCGAATTAGGGTCTTTCATAACTCGAGTAGTGATCGCTCTACATATTAGTGAACGCCACAAATCATCAGGAGTTTCTGGGACTTCCGGCTTACCATTGATAAGTACCCGGCCTTCTGGCGTATAACTGAAACGCTCGAATTAGTAATATTTGTAATTTCACCAAGAATTTCATATTCGAACATCAAGTCCTTTATAATTTATTTTATAATATTTTTATATTCATTTTTATTATAGATGGTTGCGTTCAGAATTATTAAATAGGTTATCGTAGTAGTCTTAGTGATATTTGTAAGTATTTTCGTATTTATTTTTCTCTTCGCAACAGCTAACAGTTAACAAATATGTGCTATGAATACGGTGGATCAGAACATCGAAAGCTTTAAAATTTTTTCTAGATCTCTTTCGCAATGTGTGGGCGATCTTCTGCTGAAGAAGAAGGCTTTCCGCTGGTCTTCGCGTAAACTGCAGCAACGCGATCATCTGAGCACAGAAGACTCTGGCGATGGTAGTGGAGTTAGGGGACAGTAACTCCCATTGCACGGTCCCTTCGAATTCCACCAAACGCACTGCCTTTCTAGGTTGGAGTTCTGGTTTAGGGGTAGGAATTTCCACGCTACTCGCGTCCGAGTCACTGGTGCTTACTCGTGCGGTCTACATTGAGAATACGCTTCCCGTCGCAAGTGATTACCTATGCCAGGGTGAGTCGGAAAGGCATCACGTCGAGGCGTTCGGCCCACTCAGCATCACCAGGCGTTCCCAGACGATGCAAATGGGCAGCTACTGTGCAGTGGCTATCGAGCTTCAGTGCCAGCTCGCGGGCACTCGCCGAGAATCCTCTCTAAATCAGCCTTACCATTAGAAAACGGTCGTCTTTCATCTCAGCTGGTCTCCCAGATCGTGATTTTCCGGTCTAGTCAAAGAGACCGTTTTCGAGCTTGTGGAAGCAATTTCTTGCCGTACTGTAGGAGATAGTGAAGGGTGAGATCGCATTACATATCCTCCTTGTTGTACGATTTGGATTGACGTTTTCACTGAACTCACGAAACAGAAGCAGTCCAACTTGCTTTGAATCGAGGGCAGTTCTCTCAGTTATAGCCGTTGTGAAATGGTACGGCACATATGGTATGAAGAGCGCATGACCTGTACTTACATATTTTTCACGGCGACGGTTCAAAAGCAACCTCCGAAGAGAAGATTTCACAACATGGAAATAAAAATGCGCAAAGAGAAGCTACCGTTTTTCACTGGAGAAACAGCAGTCCGTTACACCATTACTCATTCCGAGATAAGAAATTCTAAAGTGTTCCCACACCTATTAAGGTTACAGTATAGTTGATGCTATCTACTTCTTTGGAATTACCGGGGCAGTAAATCATCGTCTTTTAATCCTTACATCTATAATTGATAGCTCACATGCCATGCTATCAATCCTCTCTAATCAAGGTTAAGATGGTCAGGGTAGGTTTCAAGCGGTAGGTTGGGAATGTTCTCCCCTCCTTCCCTAAATTTCAAGACGAATTCCTAAAAGTATCCGAGGCCGTTCATCGATGTGTAATTGAAATAATATAGGTATCTAAGAAATAGAATCAACTACTAAGGGAAAAGATCTGAAAGATTCGAATTATTCTTATAAAATAAACAAAAGGTAGTTTTAGGTATCCATATTATCCTGACGAGTTGGCTTCCTAAGAGCTGGTAGGTCAACCGTAGCGTTTCCCTTATAGCTTTCCCCTGGACAACCAGTAAAAGGCTCGCAGGCTCAATAAGATGTGGGATTCTGCTAGGTATGTGGTATCATTCAATCCATCAATCATTCAATAAATAATTTTCCTAACAATAACAGTCACGAGTTCACCTATCAAGGCCTCGAACCTTATTTGATGCTTTTTGTCTCACTCATTTAGCAAAATAAATGAAAAGCAGATTCCGGAAAGCTTTCTGCTCACGTTCTAGTATCCTTTGAAGGTTTACGCTGATATAGAGAACTTTGGCGATTGCTGGCGTAGAACTCGACCGACGAATCGGAACCGCAATTCATAATCCCGATCATTGTTTATCTGAAAATAATCGATTGTAAACATATTCGATGGCTAACGGGCTGAGACTTCGGTGGATGTGAGAGACTGGGAATTCAAGAAAGGATTCATGAGGAACTCAGTCAGAAATGTCTGTGAGATGACCTTTTTACAAAACATGGAGTGACTTCCCTATATGAAGGCCAGAAAAGCACAGTGTACCAAAGGAACCTTGCATGTCATAGGAATGAACAGAAACACCGCCGAAAAGATACAAAAATAAATTGGACTGCCCTGTAATAATCTGGAAAAAGTGATGGTGTTGGTGAAAATGCTGGTCGTACAGTTCAGAATCAGTGCATAAATAAAGACGAGGTCAAGCTTGATGTTAAGCACACATCTACTTCTTTCGGGAAACAATTGGTAGTCTAATGGGCCTAAGAAAACCTATCCTCCTGCCTGACAGAGCCATGTCTGTTCAAGGTCCATAGTTTATTGCGCGCCTCCCAAAGAACATCGCTAAGTCGCTGAAGAAGAGCGATATCGGCCAAACTCCTTGACAGTTCTAAACTGAATGACCTCCCAGGGCATGCGGTAGCAGCAAACTGCAAAATTAAGTCAGCAAGTAAAGACATTTATTTAGAAAACTCATAGGTGGCGAACATTCACGAGCTAGTTGTAATTCATTACTATTGAGAACCGGTTCAAGGAATGGGGGTGAGCAGCCTTACTGCGTATTCGACATTCACACACTGCTGTTAACATTTGGAACAAGTCCGGCCTTAACCGACTGAGGTCGTAAAACAGAAGGTTCGAGACGTCTGATTGCGAGCAGAATTCGATTACCGATTTGGTCTGTCAGTATACAATAGCGTCTCTTAAGTTTGCCATATCTCTACTCCCAAGTTACTGTAAGGTAAAATGAGGTGGTCAGCAAAGAAAGGAAAGGCTGGAAATGGAGAGAGAGAGCAAGTGGGACCGGGTAAGTAGGTTACATCTCCGCAGGTATTGGTTGACGTATCGGGCCGTAACGAGAAAGTAAAGGCATGACAAGCAGGAGGGAACTAGAGGAATTCCAAGCATTTCAAGTCTTGAAAGGGCTGACGGCCGTATCACAAAGAACTGCTAGGCAAGCGTTCATGCCCGGACAGTGCCAAGACAGAATCCTCTGATTATATGGAGTCCGTTATTACGGAATTGGTCAAACAGGGATAATTACAGTCGGAGAAAATGGGATGATTGAGTAACAGGGGGTTTGACGAACAATTAAAGAGTTCCCAAGACTTAGGTTCGTCATACATTTGGCTGCAAAAGGGAATCTTACAACACGGGGAAATGGTTGATAGGCGGAGTTGAATATGCCGGACACCATTGCGGTGGAATGAATGACGTCGCCGATCGTCGTCAACGTCGGAATCGTATCTGCAACCGTTTTTCCAACGAACAAAACCCATGGCCTCCGTGTCCTCGACAAGCTGCTAATGTGCCCCTGAAGAAGTCCGTGCAAGACAATTATGGAGAAATTGACCAATTGATGATGTCTTCATATCTATTCAGTCCTTTGTTTACGCCCAAAAATTGGTTGTGCCTACTTGGCTCGTGTCTGCAAATCAAGAGCGCAACTATTCAAAACAATCTTTTCAAAACAAATTCGATTTTGTTGTTTTGGCGGAAGTCACATTTTGATAAAAGAGCTGTCAAAATCACTCTGATTTGCCCAATGACTCATTACGGAAATAAGAATGGGAATAAAGTCGTGGGAGTTTGAAGATTCTCGTTCTGAGTCTCCCACATTCAACTTCCATCTAGAACTTCGGCGACGTAGGTAGCCTATACCTGCGACGTCCAACCGATTGGTCAGTGTTTTATCCTCCCAAACGATTCCGGTATCAATTAACAGACCCCGGATGAGAGGACGGTCTAGCTATCATAAGCGGATATCGATCCAGGATCCGATCCCCGGACCAAGCGTACGCGGTAGCGTGCCCTCTTGCGGCTTCAACACCTAGTCCTTTTATTGAAGTATCCCAACATAAAATGTGGTCTTTATGAAGGTAGTGAAGTCATGATTTGGGTTTAATCTGATGATGGAGTGGGCTGCAGCTTGGGATATACCACTCAATCTCGAGAAGACATTGGTGCTTCATCTTGGAAAAGCCGTGAGAGCTCCGTATGTCTTCCGAGACATTACATTGAAAACGTTAGATGAAGTGAGCGATCTTGGATTTTGCGTGAATACAAAACTGGATTTTGAGTGCCACATAACCACCATTGTTCGAAAAGCTTTCCGCGCTCTTTTTGCAATTTTTAGAAATATTAGGTCCAATGATCCAAAAACATTTTTGAGACTCTATAAAGCCTATGTCATACCCATACTGGAATATGGGTCGCAGATCTGGAGTCCGCATACGAGGAAGCTTCAAGCAAAAATTGAAAAAGTGCAGCAGACCTTCACGAGGGTGGTACTGTGTAGATGTGATAGGGATTCAACTTACTCTAGAATTATGCCAGATTACAAGGAGCGCTTACGTTACTTGAACCTCAAGACGCTTCTATACCGACGTGTTTTCAGTGACGTAGTCTTTTGTTTTAAAATGCTCCGTGGAGAACTGAAGCTGAAACCAAGTCAGTATTGGGTGTTTAGACCTTGTAGAGGGCGCATCTTCTCGCTCTCTCTACAATGTCCCAAACTCGCAAAGCTGCAGCGTGTGAAAATTCAAAACTCTCTCTTCTTCCGCGGGGCAAAGTGGATTCAAGCGTTGCCTCGTGAATTACAAATGGCTCCGAGTGTTAGCATTTTTAAAAGTGGACTGAGGAAAATGGACTTGCTAGGGCTTCTCGGAATTCGCGATTTCCAGTAATAGTTTGATTTTTCAGTTCTTTTTTTTCCAGTGCAGTTCTTCAATGTCGGAATAGGGCATCGTAGACTAAACCAGAGATGGCCGCTGTTTCTACCTCTCAGTTCTTATTTATTTTATTTTTGTTTTTTAATGGTGTTTTTGAGTTCTTATTTGGTTTCTCTGTTGTTTCTTTTCAAGTTGGATAACTTTCTTAGGCAGAACCATAGTGATAAAGCACTATACCGGACTGCATAGTTGGAAGCTCCCCATTTTTCGAATATACTTCAGTAGCGGGTCGAAAATCTCAATTGGCATTTACTCGGGTGAAGTACTGTGCATTGCCTGGTCCGTTCTCGTAATACTTTCCTAGCTTGGCGTTTCCACGTGGGTGGTCGGTATACCCGTGTCCCGAAGTTTCGTCAAGCACCTATGACCCCATACGTGGCGACTGGGCGTCATAGCCGACTGACGTGGGACTGTGTTGCGGTTCGTTTCACGGAAATGCATAGTCTTTGCTCTTCTTCTCCCCTTTCGTTAAGTTGACAGCTCGCCCTCCGCCTTTTCGCTACTGTCCGAAACCGTTGCGTGGAAGCTAAGTTAATAAATAAATAAATAACTAATACCCGCTGCTTCCGGCTAGGTGGTCTAGTAAACATTTGTTGTTACTTGTTTTTTTTTTAAGAGTTATGGAGAGTATGCTATATCATAATGCTGGTTGTCTACTTTCATCTGTGTTTGCTTCTACAGTTAGTACGTTACGTTGTCTAACCAGGTTATCTAACTAGTGGTGTTCTGTAATAAGCGCACCTACGAGTGCATAAATAAATAAATAAATTAATTAATTAATTAATCTAAAATTTCTTCCTCGTGAACCCTCGAAAATAAATACTTTTGCTCAAAGCATGTTTCACTCATACCCGGGTTATGGTATCAAAGGTCTTTTTTCTGAGGATCCCAGCTGTCCTAAACCAGGAAACTCCTGCCCACGTAGAGACTTTTTTATATGAGTGGGAATAATCTTGTCTGAAAAGCATGAAGTGAACATAATCTGGATGATAACTGTGTTCCGATTGAATAAACATGGTTTTAGCACACACCACGAAAAAAATCCGTTTTGAAAAAACATTTTCAACTCCTATTTGCAGTCAAACACAAAAAGGCACACACCACAGGAAACCCCTCCATAGCTGATTTGAAGCTTACTCACTCACAATCAATGGAAGAGACGGACATTTCTCCGTAATATGATATAACGAGGTAATTCGTGTTCTCCAAAGCCAAACTAATGATGTAAGAGGTAAAACCTGATCGCAAAGTCATGTAATCAGTCATGTAGGAGATCTTACAACACTATATGGTGTCATCATGAACCCTACTCATATAGACGGAACAGGTTACTCATTTGCTAACTCCTTGTTCTCTGGTACTATCTTACAGAGAGAGTTCGGGGTAAAAGAACATCAGGAAAATACTTTTATGGGAGAACACTAACTATGGTCTAAAGGGAGCAGAAAGGTCACGTATGCAAATGAAATGTAGGACTGCAGGAAACGTGCAGTACGTCATACATTGTTTTAAGGGTGTTCAATACCCTTGTGAGAAAAGGTCTTAACCTAGTCGAAAAGATGAGCAGCCAGTATTTGAAAACACAAGAATCACTGAAGGATTCTTACCAGTAATTACCAAAAAAACCTGAGGGATCTACAGGGCTAAGGGGCTGTTGACGATGTTGAACAGAAAGTGAAGCGCAAGAAGAATAGGAAAACGTCTGGCTTTTCCGAATCCTTGGTCCAAGGGTAGAGAGGTTCGGCACAACCTGAATGGAAGGTATTCTGGATCCCATCCAATAAATGGTTCCAGGGAACGATCCGAATAACCTTGTATGAGGAAAAACCATCTCCAATATTTCCTCGAAAAAGCTTTGACTTCTAGTTACGTTTTCAGGAGTAGCTAGAGAAGGAGAAAGCGACTGCATCGAATTGTAGCGTGAAGGTCAAGCGAACATTTCTGAAGTATGAACGAAATATTAAAAAACAGGGCTGAATTACCACTAACCACCACCACAGTCAACACAAATTTGATGCCCCTTGCCCACACATCAAGCGTTTTAAGGTCTTGAAAACACTTGAAGGGTTGGCATAGGTCGCATTTGTCGACCATAAAACGAACAGGATTTCGAAAATGTAAGGTACAGCCAGAAGACCAATTTTTCAATGAAGCGTGGCACTTGTATGAGATGGCTTTAGTTTGTGGCCTCGAACGAAAAGTTGAAACCTCACTCATAAATGTAAATGGTTCTGTTTACAATTTTACTCTTTGATTCGCTAGGATTTCGAATCGCGGGTAAAACATCGGCCCTAGAAGAGACTCGAACCCGTACTCACGCATTCCTGATGCCATGCTTTCCTTACAATTCTGAGACCCCGCCTAACCAACCTTCGAATAGATATTTCCATGGAGTTGTTATCTACTGCCCTAATCTTTCAACAAATTGCCAAGATGATCGAGTAGAGGATAGGGTTGGACCATCTGGTCCATGATGCTGAGTTTTCTACAGTTTCGTATTAAACACTGGTTTTTCATAAAAGCCGGGTTCCCACAAGTGTGGTGCTAATCTAAAAGGAGCCGAGGCAAACATTAGGCAGAGGAAGGTATAGCGAGGTCACAGTTACGTCCTAGTCCACTGGGATCGAGTAAACTATTCTTTCCAGGGGTCACGGGTTTTCATAAAGGGCAGCTGAGGGATGTATTTTCCGTGAAATCTCAGCAGATCCTTCTTCCAAAAACCGATGAAAATTTGGTCTCTTGCCAAAAAAGTCACAGGGTTCTTGAGTAAATACAGACGTCTGCACCTCACAGGCACGAAAATTCAGTCCGGCACTCGGCTCTTACAGTAATCCGGCACGTGTTAACACGTGAATTTTTACCCGTCACATATACGACGCGTCGAAAAAAGGCTTTGGGCAAGGACACGGGGGTGGGTGGTGGGGTTAAGCCAGGGGGTTACTGTAAGAGCCGAGTGCCGGACTGAATTTTCGTTTTAGTCTGCACCTCAACGGATTGCATTAACCAGTTCGCCAAATAGTTAGAGAAACCATGAGTCATAGCAGTAAAGGTCATTCGTTTGTTTTGATCAATGATTTATTAGAATCATAGGTTTCTTAAGGAAAATGTCGAACAATTCACTAAAACGATTCATGCGGAAGAATGGTGAGCGTATACGGCGGAAACAAGTTCACGCAAATGACTGACTGACACTGTCTGGCTGAAAAGATCTGCAAGAGAGAGAACTTGATTTTGCCGAAGTCTCAGTGTCATTCACGATATCTATTGATCGGTGATAACATCAATGTTGTCAATCATCGGTGAAAGTAGTAGTCAACAGTCGAAAGTTGGATAGGAATTCAGGAAAGGCGACGGCTGTAGGTATATAAAAAACACCTTTCCCCCTTCAAGTTCTCGTAAACTGCCTGGTTTAGAATTTCATCGATACTGAGATCATCCCAGGGAACCCCCTGTAAGAAACAAATGGGAATCGAGGTAGATTCAGAATTTTCAAATCGAACTTGAAATCATTTTCATGCTTGGAAGCGACCTGGACTGAAATGAAGTAAACCCGTTTCCCGTATCTAGGAGGCTTAAAGGAGGGACTCATGAGGTGAGTGGAATATTTCGTCGGATTGAGGGGTTTGCGTTGCCATGAACCACCTGGAACGAGTTTTTTTTTTGTCAATCGTCACATAGAAACAGAAAGACTATTTTTTGAAATGGATTTCATTCTGAAATCCTTTATGGAAAGCGTGAACAAAACCTTTCTGGCTTTGAGAAAATCTCATATGAAAGCATTTCACTGGTGAAAGAGTTATATTGATAGACAGTAGAAAGCTTCTCCTCAAGTTTTGCTAATCTCAGCCATGGGTGTTGATAATGACTGGATAGCGGGGGTATATTAACAACATGTTGTACCTTACTTCTAAAGCCACCTTATCTGCTCACAGTAAGAATTGGGTCTTGCTGGGATTCATTTCTTCAAAGGCAACCAGTGGAGCTGCGAAAGGTTGTAGTTTGCCAAGTTCTAAGGATGCTCGCTCCACATCTAAGCAGAAGTCAAAAATGTTTTTCACGACAGGCGGTCGGAGATTCTTTTATACTGATTGACCTTTGCCTAATTAAAATCTCAAGCTTTCTCTTGAAGACAAGTAAAGGATCGAGAATACTTCAATCTCTGTGAATATCTCAGAGCAATAATTCGTAAACTTTTCTACTCAGCTCAACCCAGCTTCATTAACATAAAAAACAAATGACTTTTGTAGCCATTAATAAGTGAAGCTGTCTCCGTTGAATACTGTATCACTTTACTGTCTTGATTTCTAATGAAGTGATTCAATTATGTAGTAGCCCCGACGCAGCATTGTTCGGAATAAATGAAGTCGCTGAATCGAAAAGTGGCAAAAACTATCGGGAATGATGTTCGGGAAAGAAGGCATTCCCCTTCCGGAGAAAAAGTTACATGATTCACCGCAGAGCCATCAAATCTTGGGTTTTCGAAGGACCAGCTAGCTCATGATAGTATCTTGTTGAGAGATCAGCCCTTTGTCAAACTGCTGCTGATGGGTTTGAGGGAGTCCTAGTTCTATTGGCCTACAAAGACTAATATCTGATGTTATTGAAACCATATTGACACCGGAGTGATCAAGTATGCAAATTAGCGTGACAGTACAGGCTGGTCTACAACCGCTGTAGACTGCTGAAAACTGATAGTGTTCCTCACTTCTTCAAAAAATTTTGGAGAATCCAGAACAATTGAGGTTTCCTACTTCATTTCGATCTTCTCTATAACTCATTGCATCTCCTTGATTCTATCGAGAGCGGCAAATAGTATTTTAATCCATCGAACTCCCTCTACATCCGATCACATTTTCCAATGCAGCTGATAGATCTGGTGAATACTCGACCCTTTTTTTAATCTTCCCTCCTGTCAGGCTGTCTACAAATCACCATACCGCTGCTGTTTTCTTCACTGAGCTCTAGCTATAACATGAATAGAATGATAACAGGCAGAGAAAAGAGGGAGAATGCAGTCCCTCTAGGCGACTACTCCTGCTTTTTCCATCTCACCTTCTCCTCGTCACACCAAATTTCTCCCGGAACAACTATCAAAAATACCCTCTTGTTTTCCCTATTGTGAACAAAGAAACAGAGGTAATTGATTTAAAATTTGAGATTGATGCCACCCAAGAAGAACTATTCCAATATCTCAAGTTCAGAGTGAGTTTGATGAATTACAATGCTAATTGTCGAATAATCGCTCTCTTGAAGGTATCAAGGAGATGAGTCTTAGAGAAGATTAAAATGAAATAGGAAACTTCAGTTTTTTCGGATTCTCCAAAACTTTTTGGAGAAGTGAGGAAAACTATCAGTTTCAGTAGTTCCCCGTCATATGGACATACACTGTACTTCGAGAGCTCATTGAAGCTCACCCTCTGATAATGTTAAGAGTTGCACGGGCCCTGTTTTACTTGACTTAGAAAACACTTGACGTGACTGCAAAATATTCGTAAGCATCGAAAGAACAGTCAATAATGGTCCTGATAAGATCGTGCAACGTGCATGGCTGAATTAAACGTGATTTGCTCGAATTTAATGACACCTGCTTACCCATATAAAGCTCGCGCAACTATGTATCTCAACATTTGCCAGCATCGCCTTTGAAGGATGCTTAATTTTAATCTGCTCGGTCTTCTTCGCCCTCCCTCCCAGCTGCTCGGTTTCGGTTGCTTTTTATCAGAATATTCCAGAAAAATTAATAAAATTCATCACTTTTCTCACCCTGTAGAACGCTCTAAGGAAAGTAGTTCTTGGCTCCAGACCTTGGCTTAGAATTTTCTGTAACTCAGCCTGCGCAATGAAAACTTTCTCAAACGGAACGTCTTTAGGAGCAACAAAGGGTGGGGACTAGCACTGTGCTAAGCTTATTTCGAGTCTTTTCTTCTCCTTTCTTCTATCGAGATAGGCTACGTTAGCTGTAAACTATGGCTTTCCTCTCTTTTCAAACCTTTGTCGAGCTCACCTTTCGGCCTCCCGTTCCATTTCCCGTCCAGACCAGCAGATCCGTGCTTCAATCGAACATCTAGCTTTTTCTTTCTCACATTTATCTATTTTTTACTTCTTACTTTTTCATATGTAATTACAGAAATGATCGTACTACATGCAATCCTTCTCGATTCTGGTCACGCAGTGTTCGACTTCTCGATAAGTGGTTGCTTGCTGGAGTTGTCTTGTAAGTTTGCTCCTGCTTTGAAAAGAAAAAGTGCTTCTACATGGTCCAGGTGCACTCTTTGGGTGCCCGAATACAGACTTGAGTTCTCTGAAAAACCTCTTTTCGGCAAGTTTGGATATGAAGGGGTGACTGGCAGCGTTTCATTCCGCTAACAGGGCCTCAAACAATTATGATATATTTCGTTTGGAAGTGAATTCAACCAAAGAAGTTTTTTTTGGGAAGCATGGATTGCTTGGAAGTCTTGATCGAATCTTTCGCGAAACCTTGGGCGGACTTACTCTGCTATGGCGGAAATGCTACATAAATTTTCATGCCGATCCAAAAGTTCGTCCCTGTCCCTAAATACCAGAAACTCTGGCCAGGTGAAAGGGAAAAAAAGCAAAAGGACGTCTGCACCTATTGAACAACATAGCGAGACCACACGTAGACAAAGGGTGGCAAACGCACCAGTGATGGATCCTCGGTAGTATAGTGGTGAGTATCCGCGTCTGTCACATGCGAGACACGGGTTCAATTCCCGGCCGGGGAGAAGTTTTGCTTTTTGTCGGGAGCTCGCTCTGTGTATTATGGCCCTGAATTAGAATGCCTTCTTCATATGTTTACTTATTTAGTGGACTTTTTATTTATTTTTTTCAAACAGCATGCGACAAATATCCGCTCGCTAGGAGTTTGGCGGACAAATAACACAAGTAAACAACCAAACAAACAAAGTGCGAAATCGAAAGGGACATTACATTCAGCCATAAAACCAGCCAAAAGCTTAATGGTGGGAAGTAGTGGGAGATAGACCGGAGCCAGAATAATCTCTCCAAGCAGAAGACAGTGCAGAGTACACGTCGAATCCGCCGGTGGAGGTTTAAAGAGAGTGGCAAAAAAGGTCAAAGTTCAAGGGTACTGATACTGGCGTAGAGTGGATAAACTCTGGTTTACAAGTAGGGTAAGCTCAAAATTACCAGTAAAGCTAATGATAGTCAGCACTACGTCACTATGCTCCCAAGGGGCATAAAGTTGAGTTTCTGAGGTACCACACAACTCTAACTTACCTCTCACTCCTCAAAGCCTCCTCAGGCCTCGCTCATCTCAATGCCAACCGATCACGCTCCAGACGGGAAGTATGTTTTTGTTCTTCACTTCCTGATTTTTCCATCTACATATGCCCTTGATTATTGAGCGATTGCCAGGTGTCAGTTTCGATCATGCACTCGTCGATTAAGCACTTTGCCTTTCAATTGCGAACCAGTAGGTAGTTCATTTCGCCGCTCAGATCAGACTGTTTTATCACCGTTGCGTTGGCGAAGCCAACCGATATCGTTAGGCGGTATCATATTTTAATGTCTGGTCGGTTCCGAGTTGTTCTTTATATCGCCTAGCTTTGATAAGAGCTCTTTCGCACTTCTCCGTTATTTCCTTTCACAGAATTTTCCCATGTCCTTCCCACCTCCGGTGAGTCTGCAGGTTTTTTTTTGTTGGACTTGTGACTTGAAACTTGAATTTCAGGACTTAAATCCGATAACCGTACTTTTAACTAGCATTTGAGTTGCCCGGACCCTACTCGAAAGAAACCTAATCTAACTCCCGTGGGAATTTCGCGTTCGTGGGAATTTCTATCTGTCGACAGTTCTTGAACTCGGTCATAAGCTTTTCTGTCGATGTCATTACAGTTGTCGGCAAACAATGCACTCACTGCACGTGCTTTAACATTCCCTTTGAAATCTGACCTCTGTACCTGGTCTGGCATACTGTTCGAAAATTAGTCTTGTCTTTTTTCTTTGGGAATCAAGATATGCGGTTCCAGACGAAGGGAATTTTTCCTGAAATAATGGAACAACTGTAAACAATAAAGCATAAAGGTCCAAGATTACCTAGGTAATGAAATTTGTGAGAGCCTAATATTTGACTCCTTTGCTAACTGCTCACTGTTTGGGGAATATATTTTAGGGCAGACTAGGTTTAATTGGAGGCCGCAGAACGATTTCCGAACGTCGTAGTGTCATGCGAGCCCAAATTTTTGTGACTCTATGGCTCTATGCTACAGCTGCATGTAACAGTAGATGACCATAAATCAAGAAACTCAATTTTTCTCAGCTACATCGCGATGACTTCAAGAAAAGGTATTAGCCGTATTACTAAGGTTTTAGCCTCGAGAATATGGTTTCTATCTTTTCTTTTTTTTGAGTTTTTTAAGGTTTTTTCTGCCTGCAGATTATATGTATTGGTGTCTAGCGTAAGAGGGCGTTGTTGAATTTCAAAATACTAGCGATGAAACACGAATCCCTTTCCGTTTGTTTTCGGGAACATTTTGTGGTACTTATTTTTAAATGTTCGAAATTTCTTTTTCGGTTGAATTACATAATCAGAAAATCTTTATGTCCAGATCAGAAAAATCGATTCTATTCCACGATTCGAGAGCACAATTAGTAATGGTAGGCTCAAATCATTGACTGAAGGTAACTGAAAAAATGACACTGACTCCGATGTTCGAAAACGGAATTGAAAGCAGTTAACATGGCCAGACTTTTTGATATATGAAGCTTCGTATTTTCTATGTAATGTAATCTAAAAGTGGGGAGTTTTACAAGGCCGCTATTAGTGCCGCTTATTTTTTTTAGTGATTCGACCTCAAAATTTGATTCTTCGGGCATCATACCGTTTTGCGAGGTAGTGAGGTAGTTTTTGCTAGTCATCAAGGATTGTACCCAACAGGTTTTACTGCTACCTCAGCAGCTGTTATGGTGTGAGCCTTCTTTAATTACCTCGTTCCGTAGACCATATGATGGTTCGGTTTTTTTTCGTCGTTTTTCCTTATCATGAACGAAGACTGAGAAATAAACAGCTTCAAAAGCTGGCTGATACCGATCTGACCACTTTGCGCCTTTAGTGTCTACTGAGCCTTATCCTGTAAAATGCGTAATTATGGCATTGTTTCCAGAGCACAGGTGATCTTTATCATATATTTAAACTCTGAATTTCCTAATTCTCTTTGAGGTGATTTCTTCGCAGTGGTAAAACCGTAAAGGAGCTGGTCTGGATAAGGGCTCAGTTCCAATGAGATTTTCTTGACAATGATCCTTTACTTACATTCTTACAATTATCTTGTATCTTCCGAGTGCCAGCTACCCCTCCTCCCCTTCTTAGCTGTTGATATTTTGGGTTAAGAATGTCGTTTAGTAATTGCAGGAGCACAGAAATTTATCAGCTGGGCATCAATGAACAAAAAATTCTTGTTGATTTCATGGGACAAAGTACCGTTCGGAGGACTTCAGATGATGGACTGCATTTCTTCGTTTCCTTCTCCTCAGGCCTAGGCAAAAGGTTACTCATAAGCTGAGATATGGAATTTACTTGCAAAACCTTGATTGATCATCTGATCTAGTTCCTCGAACCGAAGGACCTTACAGAAGAACTTTCGTCCTTTCATTTTCACGGTAAATTTGATGACGTTCTTCGAAAAAAAAACTGCTGCATCTTATGGACCTGCTCTATTGGGCTATCCCAACTTTCTATTTGCTGATGTAAAAATCAAGGATACGACCTTACAGTACTGATGTGATGATATCAGACCCAAAAAAACTCACCACACTAGTGCAACACTCTAGAAACAAACAGAAAACAGAGAGCTACCATTTTCAGAGCGGCATACTGGAAAAAAAATGCGACACTGTTTTTTGACAACACAAATTTATAAACAATAGTTAACTAACTATCATGACTGTTACTAATAATATCTCAAATTTTGCTTTTTCCCGAAGGAACAAACCCCGACATTGGTCTTCCGGTGGCATGACTGACGTCCGTTGTGATTCAATCAGTTACGCCGTTTGTCCACTGATGTACTATGATAGTCTGGGAAGCACATGACGTGATAGGTTCTTGATCGGTCTTTAGCAAACTACAACAGCTACGCCCATCCCTAAACAAGTGCAAAACAAAGAAATCTTTAGATCAAGTCGATATCACCACTTATGGATTCCATTCGCTTAGCTTTCGTTCTTGTATGGCTTTGTGTGACTGATTCGGAATTTGGGCTTGTGTTAAAACTCACAGAAATCATCACCAATTATCTTTACTTATTATGTATTATAGTTCGCCTAGCCTATGCAGCAACTTCGTCTCTGGACGTGTAAAGCCTGTGTCCGATGAGTTATCTGCGATTTCACCTACTTCTTTTCCGAATGTAAAGTAGGCCGAAGAAGTGATATGAAATGATCATAAAGGTTAAAATAAAGAATAAAGTCTTTGGCGTTAATCAATCCCATTTGTGGGATACGCCCCCGCACTCGACTTCCATTCAGAATCGTAGTGGCGCAAAGAGTGCGTACGTGGCCTATACAATGACTTGCGGTGGCCGGCCGATGTACAAGTCAGTGCTTTTTATCTTCCCAGGCGAGTCTGGTACCAATTCACCGACCCCGGAGGGATGGAGGGCTTGGTTGGCTTGAGCAGGCATCGATCCAGGATTCGAACCTCTGACCGTGCGTGTAGTGCGCCACTTGCCACTACACCACCTCCGCCCACGAAATGATCATAAGATAGGTAAGGTAAATAAAGATAATGATATTTTAGCTACCAAATTGAGTTGAATACAGTAGAGAGCTTTCGTTGAGCAACACGTATGCTATTTATGTGGAGCCACCGCCAGATCACTGATGCGCTTGGAGTACCAAGTCAGACTCATCGGATTCCACCGACCTATCTGTGACATCAGCACAGATTTTCAACAGTACGGAGTGATCTTTACGACCAGTCAAATTCCATAAGCTCAGGGGCCTTCTAGGAGACTAGGCCATTCTATATTTACTCGCATACGAACTGAGTGGGTGGAACCTAGAGTGCAACAGTACGCATGAAATAGGACCGCCTCTTTCGGTTTTTGAGAAAGTTCTTCAGGCTCCCAGGACAGTTTGTTGCTCTTCTAAGTGGAATCGCTCCCTCTCTCATTCATGAATTTATTTCATGAGAGTCTTGGCACCAAATTTCCATATCCAATTTTTTTTCAAACAACAAACTGTTGCCATTGAAAAATAGTTGCAAGACCAGCCTCTGCACGAATTAAACGGTCCTTCCTCCATAATGCGATCCCCAGTAGAAGTTTGTTGAAGCCCAGTAGTCGAATCCAGTAGCGTAAAGCCTGGCTACTGTGATTAATCCTTCTTATTACCATTTAGGTGGCGATAATCACTAACGTATTGATTGGTGCTGATAAGTTATCGCTATTGTTTGTTTCTTTTTTTTTACTATGCTATCAAAATTCTTTCATTCAGAATATGGTGCTGAACAAGAACAATCAACGCATAAAGACCGAGCGAAGACGTACTACCAGCGATGTCAATGATGGACTCGAATACAACAAGAAGGTTGACTTATAATTCGATCTTATTAAAACGAAGATATCTATGAGGGAATGTGACTTGAGCGCCTGCTGATCATGGTGGAATTTTTCTGCTATGCTTTGGTATTCGGAATTGATAGCATTTGATAGAAAATTCAGTAAACAGCCAAGATTTGAGGAAAAATTCCTTGGTCTAAACCTTTTGGATTCTCACAAACGTCCCTCATGCAAATGAACCAGTCTGATCACGAGTACATATTCCCACTTATTACTCGAAGTACTGGTAAATTGCAATTCAAGTCCCCTACCCAAATATGTTGATAAAAGTGGTAAGCTTCCCAATAGTTCGAATTAAGGAAGGAAGATAGGGAAGATTTGCATGTCATTATGGTTCACGGGAATCCTCAACTACAGGAACATGTATCCCTTGCCGATCGTCCAATTAAGTCAACTTTGTTATAATTACCATCCTGGAGAGATAAGGATAAAGGATAAAGTTTTTTGGCTTCAATCAATCCCGTCTGAGGGATGCGTCCCCACACTCGACTTCCATTCAGAATCGTAGTGGCGTAATGAGTGCGTATGTGGCCTATACAATGACTTGCGGTGGCCAGCCGATGTACAAGTCAGTGCTTTCAACCTCCCAGACAAGTCTGGTACCAATTTACCGACCCCGGAGGGATGGAAGGCTTGGGTGGCCTAGGCGGGCATCGATCCGGGATTCGAACCCCTGACCGTGCGTGTGATATAGTGCGCCACTTGCCACTACACCACCTCCGCCTGGAGAGATAAGTATGTAGTAAAGATCATGGGCACCCTAGGTCTCGTTATTTCATTTTTTGGAGTAGAAATGTGGAGTTGGACAAGGGGAAGAGGGGGTGTGGTGCATGAGGACCGAAATGGTCGCGTCGCGGTAAGAGGGGCGTCGCGCGCGAAGGAATGTAGCATGATGCAGCAGTAGGTAAGAAATACAGGAACAAATGTACCAATAGTAGAATTATGCATAAAATAATGATCGCATATCGATTGAGCTGTATGAAGAGCGCTAGAGCTGTAATAACGACGAATGAGTGGTCCGCGACAGCCGCGTGCGGCGAATCGATTACCCAGAATCGTTCCTAACGCCCGTCTCCCGGGGAAGAGGAGACCATGAATTTTTTGGAAGACAGACCTCAGAAATTTTCGAGAGAGAGGAAGTCTACCACACACAAACCACTTGAAAAATGTCATTGTCATTAGGTTTGGATAGTATGTTAGATGTGTGCTGTGTGAGGACCCCTTTATGGGATCCCCATACATTGCATATCCTAGATATTTTCCAACGGGCTTGGCAGTTATCACTATTGGGAATCATTTGATCAGTTCGTCTCGTCTATTGCCTTAAAGAGACTATTGCAATAGAATTCAAGTCATTGAGAAAAAAATGTAAGCTGTTTTTTTACTTCGAATTCCATTCACTCTTGATTCTCGAACTTTTTTGGGGAACAAGGAAACAATGTGTCGGCATGACGCGAGAGACGACATAAGGCATCGATAGAGTGATCAATAAAAAATGTATGCAGAGACCATAAATGCCAAGAAAGAAGGTTCCTTCTATTTTGAGAAATAATTGTATTATGCAGTAGTTTTCTTGGTATTATAGGACACATAGTAGCAGGCAATTGGGTGAGGTGCAGTAGGATCGAAATTGTCGCGTTGCGGCGGGATTGACGTCGCTCGCGAAGGAATTTAGCGGAATGCAGCAGCAAGCAAGAGATACAGGCACAAAGAACCATTAGTTGAATCGTGCCTGAAATAATAATCGCCCATCAATTGAGCTATATGAAAAACGCTAGAGCTGTAATGGCGAAGCAACTAAACCGCGACTGCTGCGCGCGACATATCGATTGCACAAAACCGATCCTACTGCCCGTGTCCCCAGGCGAATCAGCCTATCACAATCAGTCTGAACGGTCCCACCCAAGTGATGAATGGTTCAGATTCATGAACAACCACTGAATGTTGTGCCAGTGCCATTTCGGCATGCCTGAATGACATGCAGGTGACCCAGCTTTACATGGGCTAACCGAAGTGGCATCTCTTGACCTGTACCCATTATAGTGCCTTCCCCACCGCTCATAAACATGGTACAACTGGAGAAAGAATGAATCTTCAGACGTCTTTGGGTGTAGAGTATTTTTAATAGAAATGCAAATGCCCAGATGGCTCTTCCCACATGGGGTAGATGTGATTTCATTGCACTTCACGCTGAATGTGAGCTGATGTTCTTCTCTTTTTTTTACCACCTGCCTTACATCTAAGAAGACCACCTTCTTGCCCCAGTAATGAAAGAAAAAGCACGTGCCAATAATCGAATCTGTTGGAGGAACAAAGCGCTCACATATTTGTCTGTTCGATTACTTTCAGATAATCAAGACAGTCTGTGTCCAGGAAAATGCGACAGGCACTTAAGGGAACGTGCAATAAGGGAGGCCTCGAATGTTTTTTGTAGTTTCAAAAAGCGACTAGGGCTTATCAAAGCGTTCGTAATATGTGATATCAGGGGAATCCTTTCAAAAAGCACTCTGAAACAGGACAAACGACACTGTTCCATAGAATACGGGCTCGACATTCGTTTGCGGTCCGTTCAAATAGTTACCCTTCTTTGACACTTCGATTCTCACTTTTGAGATTTTCTACCATTGTTACCCTGCCGCTCTCTACTCATGAGGTAGTGGCATCGACAATGTGCTCTCCTACATAAGGGCGCGAAAAAATCGCAAGTGCAAAGGGCAGTTTTGTAAGCATGTGCTATGAATGAATCGTTCTGCCAAGATTCGCTTTGATGTATAATTATGTGTTCGTCGTGCGCGAAAAATTCGCACCCGGACCTAACAGCGTGTTAATCTATATTGTCAACTCATGAATGTGTCCCTAATAAGCTCCTGTATTTACAAACAAAACCTATTTTCAGGTACGAAAAATCAGTAAAGAGTTCTTGGAACAGGCGACTATGCAGAACTCAGACAAAAAGGCACCCGTTGATGATGTACATGAAAGTGAGCTCAGTCAATCTCTTTTTAAAAAAATTGTGATTGAAAAGTTCCCTTAAACAAGAAGCTTCTTCAAAAATTGTATTAAAAGTATTTTTCCCCACTGTGTTACTAACCAGTGTGGCATAGCTCCTTTGCTGGGGGGACGGAACATTCACCCAGAACTGGATGGACGCGGCAAATGAGGGGGCGAGATTCGTGGCGTTAATGACGACTTTGGCACGTATCATTGGGGCGCAAACTTGAAGTAGAGTACGTTAGAATGGTCAGATGATCGTACTAATCGACTCTACTTCAAATTTGGGCCCCATGATAGGCGCTGAAGCCGCTTAAATCGCCACGAATTTCGCCGCGCGATTTGCCGCGTCCATGCAGTTCTGGGTGAATGTACCCATACCCCCTTTGCTGGTCAGCCATTTTGAGAAAACTGTCACGTCAATGAATTTGATAGGGATTTTTATATTTCACGTTGAAATGTTGAACTTCTATCGCTTCCTATGATAATGTTGATAGGACCAATGTATCAAGATCTTCGTGCTCGTCAACCCCAAATGAGGAATACGCCCAAGTGTCCGACTTCCAAAGAAATTCGTTAATGCATTTGGCTTTAGCCCCTTTTGGAGCTAGAGAAGGCGCTAGAAAAAATTATTCCTCTCAGAGGGATCTGACTTAAAACAACCGATAGCTCAAGGTTAATATTCTTGACATTCAGTCTTGAAGGAGATAAGCTTTTATAACTCGATTTGGATGTAAGGTATACATCGTACTCAAAGCCATCTCGATCCCCTTCCTGTCCCTACTTCTCTTAGTCAATATACTTAGTGATTACATTCCTTCTGGAATCTTCTAACAGACTGGCAATATTTTTGGAAAGTTGATTCACCACGTGGTTGCAGTGTCAATACCTTTTTCTGTCTGTTATAGAATCCCTTTTGATAACTTATCAATAGACTCTTTATATGGCCAAAGAAATGGATATAAATTTCTTTCTCAGAAATAATAATCCTCTCAGGACCCACTCCTAGCAGAAATCAGAATCTTTCTGAGCCGTAATACGATTGCATTCTACACCTAGTCGTCATTGTTATTCATGAAGTTACTTTAGAGGAAATTCTTCCGAAGGATCCTGATTGCGATCCTGATCATCCCAAGAAGATCACTTTTGCCGAAATCTCCAGTGCTGCATTCAACGTCAAAGATGGCGTCATACGAACTCCCTGTGCTGTGAGTCACTTTATCGTTGTAACAGTTGAACTGGTAACTTATTAATGGATTCATTCAGAAATCACCAAATCTATCAAAAATGCTCGGTATGGAATTGTACTTCAAGAAAGAATATCTTCAAGTGACTGGTTCGTTCAAAGAACGTGGAGCTCGTAATGCTTTGATGCAGCTGAGCCCTGAGGAAAAGAAAGTCGGAGTCATAGCGGCTAGTGCTGGTAAAGTCGAGACTTTTTTGGAACATTTTTTCTCAACTTCAATAAAATTCTCATAGAAGGCAATGGGCAGATGATTTGCTCGAGTAAGAAGATATACACAGTTATTAGGTAGCGCTTCAGTGACAAAGGTCTCAGAGTGAAAGTAGAAGAGGTCATTGGAAAAAAAAAAACAAATGACAAGGAACTTATAGAAAGGGTAGACACTATCAGCAAACGATAACTGTAATTGACAGCAGATAGTATGAACATGATGACGGTTGACTGGCCCGTCCCCGAAAGGACGTTTCACGATAAAAAGGGTTTCTGAGTTCTCCCCCTTGGAATAGGCAGTGGCCCACAAGGGTAACACGAAGGACGCTGTCTAGTCCCAAAACTCAACAGCTAGGGCTCAGTGGGAACCACCTTACTAGGCCGCCTGGACTTCCCGCCCCTCGATCGATGTCGCGTCAGACGAGTGTCGAGCCGATACGGATTGCAATAGTCGTTCTAGGACCCACACACAATAAGCTAATCGCCGAGAGATGAGGTGGTGTTTTTCTCGCATTCTTTTATTCTCTGTTATTCTTTTTGTTGCTGCGATCCCTTATTCAAAATTTTTACTTCAAGAGACTAAAAAAAAGTAGACTGTTCTTGCTGCTACTAGGGTTTTTTGTTGATTTATGCATGTGAGCGAGTGAATTTTTGCTTACGGTAGTCAGCTATTCGCACCAGGGCCCACACGTACGCAGTGACACACATTGTATATTATAGCTATCCCAAAGGCCCCACTCTTCTTCATTTTTCTGGTCTCATTCTCGTCCAGCGCCCCTGTTTAACGGTTTTTCGAAGCATTTTTTCACTTTGGAAACACCTATTCACGCAGTCTCTTCGCCTTCATCGCACTATTTTCCATCTTGGTTTCCATTTTCGCCATAATCTGGACTACCCAGGATTATTGTGAATTGTTTTAAGTTCACAATTGCAGTGCATTTAAGTTTTGATTCCGTTTCCTCCTGTAGTACTGGTGCATGGACAAGAAGTCTGTCCCTGCAACTCTCCATGTTTGAAATCAATTGGAAAGCGAGAGCAATTCTGCGAGTTTCCGTTCATTTCACTATTTTTTGAACAGTGTATTACCATTGAGCTAGTTTATTTTCCATCCATATCCAAGCTGTCATCGAGAGAACGAACATGGGACCGAGTACTTAGCTATCTAGCCAAGAATCGCACAGCGCACTTAGCAGACCTGCATACATCCCTGTAGTGATATACTTAGCAAAAGAATGGTAGTACTTAATAAGTAAATTGGTACTATTCTATTCAGGAAATCACGCCCTGGCACTCTGTTACCATGGTCAGCAGCTGAACATCCCGGTGACAGTAGTAATGCCTGTATTCGCTCCACTAATGAAAATTGGAATGTGCCGTTCATTTGGAGCAACAATTATTCTGAAAGGAGATGACATTGGCATGGTAGGTCATTTGGTTCGGTTTTCTGGGCAACTTTTTGATATCATGGCAAAGCTTTTCAGGCAAAAGATCACGCCATGAGATTAGTGAAGGAAAAGAAGTACAAATATATCAACGGCTATGACCATCCAAATATCCTAGCCGGAGCAGGAACGATCGGCCTGGAGATTCTGGAACAGGTTTGAAAAAACGAAATTTTGCGAAAACTCCATCTGAAAATAATGCCCAGACAAAGCATAAAGGAGCTGTTAACTGATAATTGGCCCGAACGTGCTATTCCGTGGTTCTTTATGAAAATGCCCACCACAAAAGCAGCTTACCTACCTCGAACGAACGAAAGGTTACGGCTGCTTATAATCACCTTCAAGGAAAGCCTTTGAATGTGCCGGCATGGCGAAATTATTGCTCAAACATTGCTCTTTTCACTTCGACCCGTTCCTTCTCCCACCACTCCCCCACCCCCCCCCCTCCATCCTTCTTTCTGTTCTGGGGCCGTAAGGTATGCTCCCCCGAATAGGGGAGGGTCCCCTTTCCGGTAAGGTATGCTCTCGGGGAGAGCAGAGAGATAGATGTTCTCGGGGAGAGCACAGAGAAAGAGACCCGAATCGGGGCGTCCAAGCCCCGAACAGGAGAGCATACCTTACGGCCCCTGGATTGGAAAATGAGTATACCGTGATCAGCATATCAGGAAATTCGGAATAATTATAAAGATTCCAATCTTCAGGTCCCCGACGTGGATGCCATCCTCATACCGGTTGGTGGTGCTGGTCTCATTGCTGGTATTGCTGTCGCTGTGAAAAAACTGAAGCCTCAAGTTGAAATTATTGTAAGTTTTCAAGATTTTTCTAATCTTAGCCAGTTCTGAAGATGCCGTATGTTTTCGTAACCGAAATAACTCCCTAGCCATCGCTCCTGCGCAGCTGGCAGGGTACATTTCAGCAAAGACTTGTAGGGGACATTGTCGTGGATAGAATGGGAATCTGAATCTGCTTTTTCCCCTTTTCAATAAAAACGTCCCTACTGCATAACCAATATTCAACGCTTGTGTAGCTACGACGAGTGGTGGCGTATATGGCGCATCCAAACGGCATTCGTCGAACCAAAATCACCGATAAGTTTTTTGCAGGGTGTCGAGTCGGATACGTGCCCATCGTTCCAAGCGGCACTCAAAGCCGGAAAGCCAGTTAAAGTGAACATAAGAAGCACCCTGGCAGACGGTAATTCCCACTTATTCCTGGTTTCTCAGAAACTCTCAGAGTAAACAAGGAAGTGGTATGCAAGCCTTTTGAAGGTCTTGCTGTGCCATGTGTTGGCGTAAACGCTCTGTACACTGTGCAAGGCCTGTTCGATCGACATGTAGTGATATCAGAGGAGGAGACGGCTCTCAGTATCCTAAGGCTTGTCGAAATGGAAAAGGCAAGAAGTTGACATTAAACTTCATAACCTTCTACTTTTCCCTATGAGAATGATGAAATATATAAATGTATACAATGATTTTCCCGATTTAAGGCAGTCGTGGAAGGTGGTGGTGCTGTAGGACTAGCAGCTCTGATGACCGGCAAACTTCCAGGACTTGAAGGAAAAAAGTAGGGTATCGCTGTTTTCCTTCGGAAAAGCTATCTCACAATAAGTATGACGGCCTCGTGTAAGGGCTAGAATATCGTTTTTCGAGCTACAAGTTGAACCTCTTCCAATACGATATGAGCCTGAGAGTTGAGGGGTAAAGAGACGGCACATATTGGGCTTCTAGTATTCTCAGACTTAGCTCATCTCTGAACTTTGAAAATGTAAAAATCAAGTATCAGGCTCATCTCAGACGGAAGCGATTAGTGCATGGAAACTTTATTTTCAGCTATATCACCTCAAACGTAAATAAGTAAATAACATCGAATGAAGTGTAAGGAATTGCATCACTGTTGTTATAGTAGAAGGCAGTCTGGTGCTTTTCACTTCAGAGTCGTATCGTTACTCACTGGTGGAAATATCGACACAACAGTACTGGGCCGTACAATCGACAGAGGCTTAGCTGTAGACGGTCGTCTTATTCGACTGGAAGTGGTGGTATCGGATCGACCTGGAGGTAAACTTCAGCTTCACTTTTCGGTGTTTACTGGGAATTTCTCGAAGCGCTTTAAGGGAAAGACAGTTAAACACTAGGAATTGATCAGTTTTCCACTTGGCCGCGCCTTTCATATGCAGTAAATGACTTACTGTCCCATTGAAGTACGTATGCACTGTGTGTAGTTTATACAAGCTATGACTCCCGGATTAGGCACGGGCAAGCAATTTTTCATGGCCATGCTATTTTACATTGTCGGTTGTCCAGTCTAGAACACAGCCAATGTTCGATTCTCAGAGGCGGGGTTGGATTTGGTTTTCACACTTGTTCTGCTCGATGGCTGTAGAATCTGACCTTGCGCTACCCCTGAGCCTAACTGAACAAGGTGTTTCCTCCAAAATATCGGCATCCTTGAAGGAACTTTGATACGGTGTGTATCGAGTTGTTCAGGTATTGCCGAATTGGCCACTAGGATCGCCCATATGGGAGCAAGTATCAAGGACATTTTCCACGAACGTGCATGGATTTCAACTGATGTGTTTTCTGTGAAGGCAAGTTTTTATTTGAGTATTAAGTTAACCGGTTGAATGTTCCCCTAGATCGCATTCTTGGAGAATTCCCGAATGTTTCAGGTCAAAGTCGTCGTTGAAACCCGAGATCGGGAGCACGTTGCTGAACTGGAAAAGATGTTGCGATTAAAGTATTCTGACGTAGGTTTCCCCTCGCATGATCTATTTTTTTTAAACATTCACCCAAATAATAATAATTTTTCTTGAATAACGGCGTCTTTGTTACAAATTGTCAAGATTCCAAGTGGCTTCGTACTCGCTTTATTGAGCCAACTTCAACCATATGCAGTAACTGTAATAACATTTGAAAGTAGGTAAAAAGAAAGGAGGAAATAGGGAGCATCATCGCACGACAGATACTGGTACCTCTTCTTCTATGCACTCTAGCACCCGGATGCGCCTCGTTGCGCGCGTCCGTCGAAACTAGGTCACGCCGCAGCCGTCGCATGCGGCAGGTTAGCCGCGATACTTGACAGACGTCGCAGTTGACAGCGGGGCATACGGTTTGCGCTTGGTCCACGGCAGTCAGCCAATGAGAAGATAACATGAACAAATGCAAATCATTCGCTCCAGTCACACTTGGTGGTACTGTAATGTCATCTCGAGATTTCTGTGAAGTGCGCGAATGGGGTGAGGTGACCTACTTTCGATGGACGCGCACAACGGACGTTCGCCCTAGCACCCAGTGTCAGAGAAAAGTGGTTGCCTTTTCCTGAGCTACATTTTTACCGATTTCACTATATTTTTTCTGATCATTGTTTTATAAAAGAGAAAACATTCAGTCTATTTCAGGTCAGAATTTCGTAACATTCAAGTGACATGATACAACTGCGTTTATCGTCGATTCGCCAACTGTATTGGGAACTCATTCTTCGAAAAATAAATGATTTATGATTTCATATCATTGATAGCTGCAAGATACCTAATTGATTTATTGATCTAGCTCATCCGATCTGAATCATAGCCATTTGTTTATTTTACTAGATTGTATATTAGTGATGTAGATATACATTTGTATTTTTCGGAAAAATATGAAAAGAACTATTACGCTGAGTTTTACAACGCGAATCGTAAACGAAAAATCTGCCTCGGACGGGACTCGAACCTGCATTTGTGCTTTCCGAGCATCGTCCTCTGCATTATACTACATACAATTACTCCCCTTGGCCTCACCTTCACAACAGGTTTTTGCTCATGATGCAAAGTCAAATTTACTGGGATGGTATATTTTCCATTTATAGCTATGATATCTTTTCAGAATGCCATCTTCAAGAATGCTCTGGTCGATGCAGAAGAATGTAAAGTTCTTCGATTTTTGAAATATTCGCTCATGCAAGAAGTAGTTTGGCATTTCCGGTAGGTTTAGGGCCATAAATTTGTCACACCTGATAGGGGGGTTAATAGCTCCTACAGAAGAGATTCCTTCAACGACTGTGAATTCAAGCAGCCACGGTCACATTGAGTAAGTCACCCGTCAACTTCGATCCACTCCTAGCGATAGTACATAGAAGGTTTTGTGATGCAGTCTTGTAATTTGGTAGGTTCAGGACCTAGTCAGCTACAATTTTTTCAAAGTAAGTTGTAATAAATATTTATTATAGTCTCTGAAACACTAGGCACCGGTAAAATGTGTTTTCTGGCAAAAGAAAACGCCAGGAAACGTCACATCACGTAGGAAACATTTCCTTGCTGTCCCTGTTCTGTAATCCCGCATCGGTTTTGATTTTTCAAAATCAATTTATCTGAAAATAGAATTTAGTCGTAAATAAAATTCGAAGTTTGAGGGTTTTAACCTCAATAACATACCTTAACCAAGCGTCAGGAAACTTCTGTGACACTGTCATCGTCTACACTACATCGAAGGTTCTCAATATCGACACTGTCATAAGCTTTAAGTAGCCTCCTGAAAATCATACCTGTAAGTACTCCATTCAAATTACCACCCTGTAAGTTTAGGTAAAAGCAGTAAGGGTGGTAGTTGAACGCTGAAGCCTTCAGGAATAAGCAAATCAAGATTACTTTTGTTCGAGGGGCGAAAATGGAGCAGAGGGTGGAGTAGCTGTTAATGAATAGTCTCTTGATCATGCGGGTGTCCCGGGTGTCCCCGTCGACTTCTTCTTCCTGAACCCACCCAGTAGTAGGAGAGGGATGTGCGGGAGGAGCTTCCGCCCACTCACCGCATGCATACGACGAATGCTAACTAGATGTCTCGCATGATCCAAATATGAGTTGGTTGTCCTAGCCAGATGTCTCCCCATCTCGTTGTGGTGTAATGCTTGATCAATCGTCTACCATCCAATAGGTTAGGGTCACGGAACTGGCACTTGATTGCAGATGATCATCGCGAGTCATCAGGCAAGTCAATCAAGTATTCAAAGGTTTCTGGGGCTCCGTTTATGAGTGTCGCACGCCCACGCTTAGGGACCACGGGGAAATCGAGAGCTTGAATTTCAAACTTCACCCAGTACTGGAAGGTGTACGTTGCGAATCTATGAGATTTCCGGATCCTGGATCATTAGAAGTGATAAAAAGTTTAGAAAAAAGTAAAAGAAACGAAAAGAAAGTGGCTGTCCTTGATCACTTACCTTAACTCTAAATATCGAGCTATACCATTCTTCTCAGCGGTGACTTTAAGTTTCTCTAAGTCTCTGAAAAGTTGAAGTGATTATATTAACCCAGTGAGATTTCTCAGAATTAACTACCTTTCTGCGAACTACAAAAAGGGAAACCAGGCTGTATAATACCACCGAACCAATTTTTACCCATTTACATGGGGATCCCCTTGTACTGCTTGCTAGTACTGGTTTAACACAACTGATAGCTTAGTGACATAGCTTTTTCAGGTTACTCACGATCCCTCGCATAGCTGGTTACTCCATGTACCAGGCTGCTAGTAAACTACCGAAAGAGAACTGTCAATCAGTGAGGCAAAAAGGAAAGGCCCTGAAAAGCACTACCGCAGATACGAGCCCCTTCCCTAGCGCTGCTATCAGAAATCAAACTTGTCGAAGATTCACTTAACCTTCTTCTACCCAATCAAGCCAACCTTGTGAGCAGTGCCCTCGTAATTTGCGGATTGCCCCCATAGGTCCCCAATGGTTTTTGATTTCCAATATTAACCTTTTCTCCAAATCGACTTACCTTCTATACGATATAATACAGTAAGCTATCCAGGCGACTGAAGCGAATACATAAAAAATAAATATTAACCAAAACGTAGTGGCAACATCATGGAGTATTTCCTCGTTAGTCTGGAATTACCATTTTATAAATGTCATCTTGAATTCATACTTAAAAATTGGTTCCAAAAAATTAGACGTGCCTTGACGCCTTTACTGGGCAGCACCGTCTCCTAGCTCACACCCAAATAAAAGTATTTCGAATATTTTCGAGTAAATTGAATTTCATTGAAATTTTGCAATACCGAAAAAAGCCTCGAAATCATAACCAATAAGGCCCTGATCAGAAAGCGGCTACAAAAAATACAAAAAAAATAACTAAAATTTTATTCATGCCCTAAATGGCAAGAATAAAATATTTAAATAAACGATAACTCAGGCTGGTATCTTGAAAGATACCAATTTTCAGACCTAAATGCCTTTATTTTGAGGCATTTGAGGCTTTATATTTAAATATTTTATTCTTGCCATTTAGGGCATGAATAAAATTTTAGTTATTTTTTTTTGTATTTTTTGTAGCCGCTTGCTGATCAGGGCCTTATTGGTTATGATTTTGAGGCTTTTTTCGGTATTGCAAAATTTCAATGAAATTCAATTTATCGGGCGGAGGTGGTGTAGTGGCAAGTGGCGCACTATATCACACGCACGGTCAGGGGTTCGGATCCCGGATCGATGCCCGCCTAGGCCAACCAAGCCTTCCATCCCTCCGGGGTCGGTGAATTGGTACCAGACTCGTCTGGGAGGATAAAAGCACTGACTTGTACATCGGCTGGCCACCGCAAGTCATTGTATAGGCCACATACGCACTCATAACGCCACTACGATTCTGAATGGAAGTCGAGTGCGGGGGCGCATCCCTCAGACGGGATTGATTAACGCCAGAAACTTTAAACTTTAACTTTAAATGCCTTTATCACTTAAAATCGTAACCAACCTTTTCGTGAGTCGTAGTCGTAGGATCTGTTGTGCTTTCCGTGGAGGTTGTGGGTACGTCCATCAAGGTGATTTTCTGAAAAATCCAAGTGCTCATCGAATAATTCCTTATCAGTTACTTTTGACCACGCGAAAATGAATCTTACGACTTGAAATATATTAGTAATAGTTCGAATAAGTCAAGTTAGTACTGCGAAGTTATTGAGCCAATAATAACGTGCCAGAGGGAAAATGGGGTCAGATAGAAGAAATGAATAAAGAAAACGAAGAAAATTTGTAAATGTATTGCAGAAGAAAAGTAAATCTAATTATAAATAACAGGAAAATAAGCAACAACTAATATTGAGGTCTGGAAATCATTAACTGAAGCTCTTTTTCAACCCACCTCCCTCACTTCACACTGATAATTGCTTTCGAAATTGTTTGAGATAAAGCTGTAACATTACACTCAATAAGTAGGCCCTTTAAGTAGGCCTATCATATAAGACCGGTATTTCCAATAAATAAACAATAAATACAGGCCTCCGATTGGACCTACATATCAAATATGTAGAGCTAGCGATTTTCATTACAAATGTAAATAAGCGAATAAATAGATGAATATAAGCCTTCGAATAAACCCAGAGGTGGATATTGGCATTGACATGGTGGGCATAAAGTACAGAGTGATAACAGGTGATAACAGCACCCAAATGATCAATGATTCGTTGGAGATAGTAATCAAAGGCTGTCGCTTTCATTGCTTGAATTTTTTTGATTATTCTTGCAAATACTTTTTATTTTACTCTAGCTTAAAAATTATTTAAAATTTTTAAAATAATTTTCTGTAAAACTAAAAATATTAATACTTTAACTTATATCTAAAATAATATTATTTTTTCTCGTCTTTCTTACTTTCCTACTCTTTTCGGATGAGAACTCAGAATTTGTCCATCATCAAAAATCCCAGGAAATTAAGAAAAAACAGAAAAATAAGCTATTTTCATCGTCAGAGGGAAAGATAATGGATAGCTCACTGTTTATACAGACTTATCAACATTCTGCCTGCAACAGAGAATGTACCAGAGAACCATTCGTTTGGGTTTTTTAGGCTAAACACACATGCAGTAATTGCAGAGTTCACTGTGACATTGGTGATAAAATAGTGATAAATGAGGAAGTTATGAGTGGGAAAACTTCTCAGAAAAAAAGGGAATGAGGAATTCACTCCATCTTGCCATAGGAAAGAAGGAAGCAGTCAATTTTCGAATGTTTCACGATCAGTTTCCGAGTTTTTTATTGAAATTAATGGCTGGTTGGCTCAAAGTGTAGGTTATATCATATGAAATGGCAAGGGCATATGGAGGCATTCTCTGTAATTGACCCTTCGGAATGCCCCTTGCTTTGGATGTCTCGCATAGTTAAGCAGCTCTATAATGGCTGAGTGGGCCCAGTGGTCAACTGTGGCTCACTTAGGCAGACCAATACAGTAGAACTATGTCAAGCCCTATAGAACGGTTGGCCTGGACGGTCTAGATGGAAATTGAATCCCTAGTGATTCAGTAAGAATGCATGGTCCTCGCCACACCTCCAAGTCTACCCAAGTTTTGGTGAATCCTGATAAATTCTACCTATTACTTGCAGTCTCGGCAGGATTTTCAGAATAAACTGAAGATTTAAGAATATTCGTTAACATTGGAACAAAAGAGGCCATCTGGGCATCAAGCTATCCGACCAAGGTTTGTCAATGTACATATTTTGAGGGTAATGTCTCAATATCCTAAAGGAACCCAAGTTTTCACGGACCGGAAACTTCCGAGTCGAATTTTTTCGATAAGTTGCTCATGCAGAAAAAATTGCACTCTAAGAAAATATTGACAAATAGTTGAGCGATTTTTTGAAACTGCGGCTTCAGGCTGGACCTGAACCTCTCGGCACCATCAGGACGAGTGTGTTTGCCGTTACACCCCAAGCAGAATGCAGGGAATGACAAGAACCTCTCATGGAGGGTGATAAGCGAGATAAACAGTGAACGTGCGGACGATTGGGGGCCGCCTTCGCGAAAGCCTCTTGTCATATCTTGAAGCCTTTGTAGTGACCGCCTGGCTCTCGGGGTTTCAAGAACTTCTCACGAACTACAGCTGAAAGCTTTAAGAGGCATATAGTGCAACCCCACTTGACAGTATTTGAACTGGGACGGGTGCTAGTATCCTTTCGAACCAGTTGAAATCATTTAATCTGCTCCGAAGGGAAGAAATGTTGCTTAGTCCGGGTGAATAATTGTAAGGAGGTTCGTTCTCCTGTTCATAAGCGCATTGGTAGCGCCCCTTAGAACTACTTCAGTTCCTTCTCATCCCTCCACCTAGGGGATCCAGCCGAAAAAAGGTGTGGTAGGGAGAGGCAGTCCCTGATAGTTGAGGTAACATCACAAGAGAGATGTCAGTGCGGTGTTCGCCCATAGAAAGCAGAGGAATGAGCTGAATCAGCATCATAACTTTTTTGATTGTCGGCCCAGTACCGCACAGAAATCAATGGATATCTCACAATTTGTTTTTACCAAAAACGTGCAAAACAACTCGCATTGCTTGGAAAAAGTCGATACGTCCAAACAGTCATCACAAAGGTCATGATAGGAATAGCAAGTGAGGATCATCGCTTCTACCTCTCCCATCTGTGTGAGAATCTAGGCGGCAAAGGCATTTGTCGGCCAAAATCATGGAGATTGTGGCTATAGAACGAGAATCAACCTTTGATAGTAGCAGTGGTAGCAGCAAACTGACTCTGCTAACATAAGACCGTTTTTCATGGAGATTACCTATACCCCGAAGTGATGGATATCGGTCTTTTCCCATAATAATTAAAGGGATTTCCTAAAGTCATTGAAAAAGGTGCGTTCGAAGAATAATCATTCCATTCTAAGATATTTAAGAGGTATAGGGAAAGGGTGGGGCCTTCATACTTAGCCCTCATTTCAGTTCTAGCAATAAATAATGACCTGAAGTAGTCATTTGATGGCAAACATGAATCGCAAGAACTAGGGAAATATTCAGTGACATCAAAAGATTTAGAGACAGATAATTGTCAATGATAGCCGTAATAAAGGAAGAATTAGAGAAGAAAAACGATCAGAAAATGGGGCACGAAGTATTACTGAATTCAACTCTTTTTAAAGTCTTTCCAAATCGGCAAAATATGGAGATTCATGGCGCATCCCAAAGGGACTAATTAAATGGGGTCCATGAATCCTTCGTCCCAATGGCTATTGACTTTTCAGATCAGAATCATTCCTGGACTCGACGCGTAGTTGAACTTGAATGAAAGAATTGGGTCTAACCACTTCTCACTTAGTTATTTTGAAATGATACAGAACTGAAGGCAAGGGAGTACTGAGGCACCAAGATGTTTGTTTGCGATCAGGGAGTTATCCTCAGAGAATAGCGTTGCTCTGATTTTGCACTTTTTTCCGAATTCGTCGTATTTTGTCCTCTTCATCTGAAGCTTATCGTATAAGGGCTGCCACGAAGGGATATATCACGAAGACGAAAACAGGGGTCTGGAAGAAGGCGATGGGAAGTTCATTAGTGCATTTTTCGTGAAATCAAAGAGTTCCCATCAACTTAGGAGGATGAATCTGGGTGGCTTTTAGCCGGATTAGACTCGACCAAGGAATGCTTTCTATTAATTCGTCACAGAACCAGATTTTAATATAGAAGTTGAGTCAGTTTTCTGAAAAGAGGTCATTTGCTTAAGTATTCATGCAAAAGTCAAAACAAAAATCAAATACATACACTGTAATGGAGATACAAGTAGCGAAAAAAATTTCAGAGAAAGAAAAAAGGATTGAACAATCCTGTTCATGAGAGCCACGTTTTTGTGGCTGTTTTCGAAAACTTTATGCACGATGGATCGCGAAAATCAGGAGATACTAATCAGTAATTGCACACTCATACGAGTCTGGTAGCAATTAATCCTATGGTAAGTTTGATTCAGTTCCCGAGGATCTGTTTTTGAAAGTGAATATGAAAAGAAAAAAAAACTGTAGGAAATTCCTAGGAAGAATTTGACGATATAGTTCAATTCGTTCGGCATTGAGACACATCCAGGCAAGCTCTTATGCAATATTTAGTAGAAAAGTCGAAGGTGAAAAGGTAAGTGGGACACTATGATACCAGGATCCGGGATTGATATCCGCCGAAGACAACGAAGCCATACGTCTTTGGTTAATTGGTACGAGACTCGTACCAATTAACCAAAGACTGGGAGGAAGAAGTATTGACTTGTACATCGAGCCCACGTATGCAATCACTACGTCACTACGATTCTGAATGAAATTCCAATTCAGGGCGCATTCCAAGAAAGGTTCACTCATCAAAAGACTTTACCTTTTTCTTTAATTTTGAAGGCGAAGATTTTATAAGGAGAAAAGTCTTTGGGCCTTTTTGTGAAGGGTTTGTAAGAGATCGAGGCGTATCCCTCAGACGTGAATACTTAACGATAAATAACTTCAAGGCCTCATTAAGTAGACAAATGTAAACCTCAGAGAGGCCAAGAGAAAATTTTCAATTGACCCAGATTGAGCTTTATTTAGACCAAATGATTTTGAAATAATCTGTAAACATGGGAAAAAGACATAGGCAATGTACATTGGGTCGAATGGCAGTGGGAAACCCACCTTTCACTAAGACTTCATCTGATAAGTAAATAAAACAGTGTAAAAGGCTCATAAAATAAGTCACAAAGTAAGGAGCATATGGGCACTGGAGCACTTTCAGTCGGGATTCTGCCTAGTTTTCAGTAAATAAATATAAAGGGATCAGCCTCAAAGCCACTTCAATCGAATCGGTAGACATTGGGTAATTTTAACCAAGACTTTACTCACCGAGTAACTATAAATATTCAAAAAGTAAGTGGATAAAAACGAAGGGCGTTCTAAATCGTGTCGATTGACGCCGGAACACTTGAGCACGGAGATGGGTATCTAAGTGGAACATCGACGTGGGTAGGGATGACAACGGGGGGAGGAAATGATGCTCGGGCCAGGGCATGGTTTATGTTCATGCACTAGCGCCCCTCCAACACACTCGCCCCCCTAAAACAAACATTGGTGTTCGATTGCCGACGGCAAACAGTAGCAAAGTCGTCGAATTTCCAGGTGCAGCGTCTTTTTTTCGTTGATCGCCAAAAACTCTCCCAAAACGGGGCCACTGGAGCCGGACTGCGAACTGGTTCGTACTGAGGTTATGAGTCATGAACCCGTCCCTGGTAGGACACCTGCCCATCACTATGGTATAGTTAAGCTCATACAAAAACGGAATGTTGACTACTTTGTTTTTTGCCAGTTATATACTGGTTTGAAGGGATTCGAAACCTTAACAAAGGCAACGGCCAGAAAATTACAGAGTAATCCAGCTGGATTAGTACCTTTGAGACGTGCCATTTATATTCCTTAGCCGAGTCGATTCCAACGAACGAGTTCCCATATCTTTTCCAATCCCAATCCCATCTCTACTTTTCCATTTGAGGGGGAGAATAACTTTTCTCAACTGGGACCAAGGTCCAAGACTGATAGGGCACTGTTAATCTGAATTATTACTGATCAAATTATAAATACTTATTATTATTTTATCGGTGAACTTTCTCAGTTTAGTTTAGGGAATGACGATAGCGGCTAGCAATAGACCAGATTGGTTTCTGTAAGGAAGAGGGATTTAGGCTATGTAGAAGAGGAAAAAGAGGAGAAAGGAGGGAATATGTTCTCTGGAAGCGAACTGTCTCGTGGTCCATCACCCTTCTCTACTTTCAACCTATGAAAACGATAGTAGAGCAACCCGTACTTAGGTACTACTGAGATTTTGGAAATAACTTGGCTCTATGGCGGCTCCTGGGAAGCAAGCGATTGACGCCGATGTTCAAGACCCAAGATTTCTCTCAGGAATGTTCTCAAAAGAGAAAGTATCAGTCTTTTGACCTCTTGTGGACTTCCTATGGAACACGTCAGGGAGTACCTACTGGTTATAGGCCCTGAGAGAATTCTTCATATTCAGTCTTTCGCAGCACCACCTCGAAGAGAGCGAAATGGCCAACACAGGGAGAGGTTCCACGTAATTCCTGCACAATTTACGAATTACCTCAGCTCCGTTCATTCCCCTACACTAGACCCACCAATTATTTGATTCTCATCAATTTTTAGTCGGACTTTAAGACAATGTTTTCAATCACTGCCGTTAACATCCCATGCACTGGGCTGTTGCGAATACTAATATATAACCAGTTAGTGTGCGGAAAGATCTGTGTAACTACGGGCCCCCGTTTGGTTGGCTGCACTAACGACTTCTTCTCGGATATCGCTGCGACCTTCTCAATTTGCAGAACTTTTTCCCTATTCAAGGTCATGTCTGGAAATCACCTCGCTTAACGTGAGGTCTCAGTTGTTTTTGTACCAAGCTATGATAAACGAAAGTATGGGAATCAACAATAAACATTTTACAAGCTTCGGAACGTCATGTCAGACCAGGCCCTGATCAAGTCGACGGAGTAGTAATTGATTTTTATGATGAGCTGAGTTTGGCTTGTTATTTTTCTACCAGTTTTGGTAAAGGGAAGAGAGGGGGAAGACCCAAGAATTTTTGACATCGCTCTTACCTTTTTGCTACTGTAAAATGGAGTTATAATTGGTACTCGGGGAACTTTATACAAAAACTCCAATCAAAATTCTAGAAGGGCTTTCAGGCCCAGAACTGTCCAGTAATTCATTCCCCAATTTTCACATCACAATCATAATCCAGCAGACGTCGATTGTCCCATTAGAATAAACGGCTGCGGATAAAACGGAAAACCAATTCTGTAACCTGATGCCGTAAAATCATTAACGAAGCGTGAAGCGAGGTGTTTGATGAAAACCCTCAGCTGTTGATGTTCTAATCGGCTGGCCTACCACTGACAGCATCAGGTGAAGAGGAAAGTTTTTGGGCAGTGAATAATCACGTTTGAGGGATGCGCCCCGCATTCGACTTGACCAGAAAGATAAACTTGTCAAGAAAAAAATTAATTGACCAGAAAGAAAAAAATGGCTTGGCAGCCTTGGGCAGGTATCAATCCAGGATCCCGAAATTCGATCACCGGGATTTGCGTGTGTGATAGTGCGCCACTTGCCACTACACAATCTCTATCTTATAGCTAGCTAGCTGTGTAGAAAATCGGAAGTTCAAATGAATATTTTATCAGGAAATAAATGACTGCAGATGTTCAATTTCCTTGCATAGAATAGGGAGAAGAATTCAGAAACGGTCAATCGGCAGCAGTGAATCACAGCACGCGACAACATTCGACAACAGGCGACATCAAGCGGCAACGAGCGACAAAAAGCGACACTAAGAAAAAGCGTAGCGTTGATTGTAATACGATGCCCAACATTTGCATGTAACGACAAAGTGACGTCGAGAAAAAGGAGCCGGAATAGAAGAAAAGGGCAAACGTGATTAGGAGAACAACAAACTGTGGAACAAAGGAATAAAAAGGAGTTTTCGTCAGTATATGATTTGCTAGTGTAACCTCTCACAAGGGGATAGCAAACTCTGACGTAATGTTCACAAAAATTGGAAGGGTCGACTTCCCGGAGACTTGTTCCTTCTAGGCCATCTTTATCTTCAGGTTAACGATCTCTCAGAGTAGGCTTTTTCTGTGACTGTCTGCAGCTTTCGTAGCGGTTGGATTTACTCACGCACCCATCGAATTTACTGCCAAACTCAGTAGCAAAACAGGGTACTATGTACTAGATTCATGGCATCCAGTCGGGCTGCCGTAAGAGATAACAAATCAATAATTTCGATCGATAATCGTTGTTCCTTGATAATTGAGTTTCAATGCCGTTTTTATTCTATCGAGAACTGTTAGCCCCAACCGAATCACTCGGCCATCTGGAACCCACCATGTTACTTGAAGAAGATAACTGCAGAACCCTTCCTACGACACCGCCCAGTCTCAGAAGCCCCTAAGAAAGAGAAAGGCAAGAGAAACAAGAGCCAGGTTAAGCACTAAGGCTCCTCCGTTCATGGGAGGGGGGGGGGGGAAGGGGTAGATGACGTAGCTAGCTTTTCTTTACCTTCCAGTTGTATAAATAACACGCTTGCCTAGCCTAGCTAATTTTGGCCTTCCCTTTCTTCTTTTCCACTTCCTGAATGATCTAGTTCCCATACTACAAGTGAGACGCCAGACGTAAAGTAATTACTAGTAGTTCCTTTCGTACTAGTCATAAACGGATATGTAAAAAGTTCTGCTGCTATGTCCAGGAAATTGCTCATAATAATGCCGGCCAACGTTGTTCCACCTACGAATAAAAGGTTGTATGATTGAGACAAAGCAAAAAAAGAGATTCCGGTGGTTGTAAGCTCAAAGATGTCCTCAAAACGGATGTGGATCGATAAAGAATTCAATTAGAGACCCTATAGAATCCAGAAAATGTTCGCATATTTCTGCGAGATATTGAATTAGGCGATAAAAAAACCACCATCGGAATATGCCCTTTCGAACGAATACTGCTGCCCAAGCCAGTCATAAGGAAAACAAGTTTAAACAAAGGAAAATGAAGTTTTAGTGGTGTAAATGAGTCGGTTACAGCTGTGTGAATGAACATAATGCGATTTTCCTTCAGAGAAATTTATTTTTATCTTATTTTTTTCTTCAGAGCAGTTTTAAGGGAATCGCGCCAAAATATAGGATGTTATTTACGGAATAGTTTGTTTATGGCCCTGAAAGGTGCATTATAAAATGTCGATTAGTTCAGGTTCATATCAAACAAAAAGAAACAATTTTCTTCGAGAATTATAATTTTTTATACTTATCAAAAGCTACCTTTAAAATTCACACAAGGAAAAGCGGAGCCGCGTGATTTGTCTATGAGGTAAGCCATGCCATCGCCACCACTCAAAAAAAGACAGAACCCAGGGGTGTCCGACCTATTAAGATGACCTATGTATTCATAAAACTGTGCCACTCACCATTCGCTGATTCAAATGATGGGACATCCATGGAGATTGATGGAGTGCTTCAGAAGGATGAAGAAATGTTTCTCATGATTTTCGAGAGATTGGATGGATTTCCCTTCAAGCAGCTTCGAGAGTTCGCTATCGCTGGGATGGAATATGGAAATCTAACCGACAAGTAAATAGTAGCGATCAAAATTAGGGGCAGAATAGTCTAGGAAAAATGGTATCAGTGACGATACGCGGAAGTGACTGCTCTGGCAGAAGCTGGGAAGCCTCCTTTTTCAGTGAAATAGAAAGTTCGCTTTTGTTTGTTTCTCGTTCGAAAGTTTAGGTTTTTGTTTTTTTCTTAACTTCTTAAATAATTCACTACTTTAAGTGTACCGAAACAGCCTCATCGGACATTACATATTCTCAAAAGTATGCAAGTACTACTTTCATGTTTTACACAACGTTTAGAAAAGAAAATTTTAGTAGGCGACACGCACACAAAGGATAGTCATGCCCTAGAACTCTCTCTGCTTCTGAATACCTTATTGGTTTTTTGGAGGCAGCACATTGCCTGCGGGGAAAGACGTCTACCGTTTCCCAGAACACTTATTCTCATTCATCGGAAATGTTTATTAAGCTATGATCGTCTAGCACAGACGTAATCATCTTTCATATACTGGCATAACCATCTATTGCTCACCAATGGTTATGCCAGTATGCCGTTGTTGTCACCGCCGAAAAGGTTCTATAAACATATCTTCGATATGGAAAAACTAATTTAGATCTTTCTACTTATTTCTTTTGGCCGGATGATTTGCTCATACTCTGGATGGCTGGGGCTATTTCTACTCCTTCACACCAAATTATTTCTTCTCAACAACAGAATCACTATATATGTAGGTTAAAAATATGACCCTCACATTGGTACTTGAAAACGGCCACAAGAGGCAGAAGAATAAGTAATTCAAAGCTGAGCAACCTGTTTCATGGGATGCGCCATGTGTTACAATTCCACTCTAATCTCGCGATGGGGATTTATTAGGACTAAAGCTCTCGGCAGAGGTATGGAGACGTGTCGAGCTCCCTTTAGCTGATCAACAGGGTGGAGATCGAAAAAGATGAGATGATTGGAGTCAAGTAGTAAGTTGCGTTGGTTTTATTCTCCCACACGGGTCCAATACTAACCCTGTACCCCGGAATCAAGACTTGGTTGAGATACGACGGCGACGATCTAAGGTTTGATACCTGGAACCTGCTTCTGACAGGGTCACTTTTTAGGGCAGCGCTTTTACATCTGAGGTGGTGATAGCTAGTCGAATTCCTGGAGGCAATAAGCGAAGGATTCCAAAATAAGTTCAGAAAACCCCAAAAAGGTTCACTTCTTTTTTTCTTGGATTTTTTGGGTCTTTTTGATTCCATGGCACGCTACTGAGCAGGCCAGGTGTCAGGGAAGGTTGAAAGGCTTGGTTTCCTCGCTCAGTGAAACCCAATGCATAGGCAACTGCCCCGAGAAGTAAAAGACATCTGGAATATTCGGCATGTTCAAAGGAATATGAGATTGTCAACAAGTGCTGGTGCTCAATATCATAATAGTGTAGGCGGCCAAAGAAACGAGCAGAAAACGAGGAAAGTGAATGATTTGCCATCTCAGGTTCTGTTGTGACTCAGAAACTGGATCGCATAGAGGATGAAAGTGCAACGACGACGAGACGCTCTGCCTCATTTGATGCAGACGTCAAATCACGGGAACTTTCCATGCCTGACTGCTCCCATGAAACTTGCACAGGATTCATGGAATTCAGCCGAAAGGAAAGGAAGAAAACAAAAGGACTCGTCTGGCTCCAATCAAATATCCCATTAGCTAACCATTGCTGCAAAAAATTGAGCCTTCAGGCGATTTCGCATCCTAAAGGGCTCTTAAAAGCGACAGCAATTTCGGCAAAAAAAGTTCTATCTTCTTATTCATGACGAATGACATCTTGAGCTTCTTGCCGTTCCCTGACGTAATTCTACTGTATGCGGATTCGATATGATCAAATGACACGACCTGTAGGCAAGTTTTCCTCCTCCAGAATCTGGTCATATCGAACCGGCCTGTTGTTACCGCTTTGATGCCGGAAAAAAAGTACAGGCAGTCTTCAAGGTGATTCCCCTCGGTTCAGAAGTTGCTTGGGCAGATCGTTCCGCTGAGGTTTCGGCTTTGACCCGTTGTTCAGAGCGTCTTCTCCTCAGCCTCTTCAGCGTCCTTATGCCTGCCATCTTTGGAATTTTGTCCCTTGTAATGGGGTTCCTGTATATGAATCAGATACATGAGACAGGACCTAGTTAGGCATGCTTTGAATGGCGATCAGAATCTGACCTGAGCTGTAGTCCCCAACTTTCACAGCCACGGACAATACCCAAGCAAACGTCTCGTGACATTCCATTTGGGACCATTTTAACTTTGGCGGATCAGTTACATGGCCTATGTAGCTTTAAAACCCTTAATGTCACATTCAGCGTCAGGCAATGCCGCCGCCACCCATTACGAAGAACGCCGACTGGGGAAAAATGACGGCATCATTATAGGTCAGCTTTTGTCAATTAGGATGCATTTCGGCCATTCGAGAGGGCTGTATTCAGAAGTTATTAAGGCAAAAAAACTGAGAAAACGATAACATCAATAGGCGAATAAAATGAACTTAGTTCCAGCAAAGTTTAGCTTTTATGATAATTTAGAGGGTGTGTGTTTTCACCAGCTTATTCACCAAGCGGTATTGAAAAGAAGGGACGGGAGGAGAAAAAGTACACCTTGCATGCCGAGCAGTTCCGTTCCGGATGCGCCACACATTCGACGTTGGGCGATAATATTTACAACCTTCCCGAGCCTTATTAGGCTTGCACAGTCGTAGATGCGGAGCGCAGGTTTTTTAGAGTAATATCAACTAAGTGACCACGTCAAGTTGGAGAATTGTCTACCCTGACCTTAATTCACTCGAAAACTTCATTCCAGGTCAATGTGTAGATAAATGTAATTAAAATGGTAAGTAACAAAAATCAGAGGATCAAGGCAAAAAGCCCGTGCATCGAAAAAATTCTAGCCATTTTTCGTTGAAACCTCTAGTTTTGTGACTGTTTGCTTTGCAGAAGGGACTCCCTCCCAGATCCATCCGATTCCGGATGTTTTTCTGCAGACTTCCCTTGCTTTTCTATGGCTAACGAAGTTCTACTGTGTTGCAATGAAATAGCAAGCAAATCCCAAGTCAGGCTAAATTTAGAAAATATTTTTCTTGTGATCTCGCTTTCTTGCTCCTCGGGTTTCAGCTGGAAGAAACAGATTTGACTTCACAACTTTGAAAGGATTATACAGCATTCATGAATTTGTGGGGAAATTACCCCCTCCCCCCCCCCCCTGTCATTCCAAAGGTACAGTTGTACAGTGGCAAACTCCTTACTTGCACATGAATGGTTCTGGAACCATCCATCCAGGCCAACTTTCACGTTCAGAATTGACTAGATGGTGTCAGACTAGTCAGGGAGGATGAAAGTAACTGGCTTGTATATCGGCTGCTTACCGCAATTTATTCTTTAGTACACATAAGCATTCGAATAATTTTGGATGGAATTCGAATGCGGAGCACATCTTTCGAGAGGGATCGGTCGATGACACAAGGCTCTGCCAGTTCGAGAAGTGACAGAAACGTCTCAAAATTCGGACAGAACGCTTGTTATTAGGTTGAGTCATAAGTCCTCGGACAAAATGATAGCGATGACTTCTAGAGATCATAACTCGGGAAAGAGGAGACGAAAAGGAAAGCGCGTGGCATTGTTAGATAGAGTATGAAAAGCTCTTCAAAATACATGCTAACAATCACACCTAACTGTTCCCTTTCCTGCAACCGTGCCCCATGATTTCAAGCTGTCGCAAATCCACCTCCGCAACACCATCCTATTTCTTTTTTTAACTGGCCAAGAACCGACGGAGATCGATAGACGTACTAAGGAAGTTTACAAGAGGGTCGCTCCTGCTAGATGCACGATTCACGAGTGGCACACGAAGTTCACGTCGGACGACTTTTCCATCGAAAATGAGGACCGTTCGGGACGCTTAATGGAGTTGGATTTGAAGGTGCTGCGCAGCCAGGTGGAAGCCGATCCGTATCAAACTACTCGTAAACTTGCAGTCACCCTTGGGGAGTCAGTCCACAATTATTCGTGGATTGAAGTCAATCGGCAAGGTGCGTAAGCTCGGTCGATGGGTGCCTCATGCTTTGAAGCGGTATGACATGGATTTTCGCGCCGACATCGCACTTTCTCTCCTCACGCTCAACCGCAGGAGATGGTCAGGTGCACTCGCTAGTATGTATTTGGAAGAGCTTTTCATACTCTATCTAACGATGCCTCGCTCGTCCATTTTCGTCACAAATTTCTCGAGTTATGATCTCTAGAAGTCATCAATTTGAAATTGTCCGAGGACTTATGACTCAACCTAATAATTGCTTCAAAAAGGGAGATTGAGAAGGAACGGAGAAACCTTACTCCGAACAAAGAATTGTGCATCTCACTACTGAGGAATACTCACAAGTATGCTCAGAAATCGATAAAAGCCTTGTAATGGCCAAAGGGAAAAAAGTCGCTGCACTTTCTGCACGACATATCTGCACCAAAAGGGAATACGAATCACAGCGTACCACTCATTATTGCAGTCCTTGCAGGGCTGCACTACAATCAGTGTCATGCGTGCATAGGTCCTCCAGAATACGAGAAAATTACACATTTGTTCCACCCATTTATAAAAAATGAGTAGCCGTGCTAAAGAGCGAATCACATGATAGAATGGTGAGTAAAATGTTTGAAAGGTGAGCAGATTTTACAATCGGCCGTAAAACGAATTGGCCCATTCGCTAGAAACACGAGGAATGCATGAAACATGCAGTGCAACGAATGAATTCGAAAAACATCACGGGTTTGAGTTCCGCTGCTGAATCTTACTAGATTACCGGAAAAAACTAAGGTTATGGCCTCGATTTTCTGGTCAGGAGGCCCAAACGGAAACCACTGGAAAGAAAGGGAATGGGAGAGGATCAAGAGCAAGGGAGAGATGGGTGGGGAAGGACGCAGGTCTAAAACTAATACTAGAATCCAGTGTAATATTTATTTATTTATTTATTTATTTATTTATTTATTATGCACAAAGGTGCGCCACTAGGAAAGCCTAACAGAGAAACAATACTCAGAAACACAGAAAAGCCGTCAAAACTGAAGCCATGCAATTGCTGCAATAGTTGCAAGAGCTTCCACTGTAGCGAAAAGGGAAACTACAGTAGAAAATCTGCATTTCACTTTGATTCTACCTCTCTTATCTTCCCTTGCAGAAGCATACAGCGGCCTACCTCCTTCCTTTCTCACGCCCTTTCTCAGCACCTCGCCTTCTTTTTCTCTTCCCTCCTTTTCCGAGGAATCCCCATCACAATGTTTTGATCCTCATGTCCTTATGCGCAGATACTGCTGTAGGCAGCAGACGTATGGCCTTTTAAAGCTGACCTAATGGAGTGCTAGGGTTGGAAGAATAATGGTGGCTGGCATGCAAGCCCTTGAACTGAGAGCTTATGGCAAATTACTATGTCCTTCACCATCCGTTCACTAGTAACTTTGTTGAGCGGTTTGGAACTAAAAGCTAAATTTCGACTGAAGCACGTCAACAGAGAGCTCTTTGGGGTAGAGACGTCGTAAAATTGGTTGAATCACATACTGGTACATAGTTCCTGCATGTGGCGAAAATATTGACCATTCAGGGTCCTCTTTTGGGAGGCTTCCTAGCAGTACAACCGTATTTCTGCGCTTACGACTTCTAACATTACATTGCCACTTCCTATTTTTATCGATAGTATCGCTCTAAAACCGATTACGAAGCTAATATGGTCAGATAGCTAAAGTCCAAAGGGTATGGTAAAAATTTAAAGGGAGAGTTATTTCGTTCCATACATTTCGTTTCCTATTACCTCGCTCCAAAACGCTCGCTCGACTAGCCGTTCCCTTCATCCTTACCATTTCAAACACAGAGTATACCTCTATGGAAGTATTATGCTATTAGGTTCTTCTTGTTTCGCGCCATGCTTGTAAATTTGCAGTCGCCCCCGCCTATGGCCATCGAATTATAGGGTATCGGAGCCTTCAAAGAGTGATCGTATAAAAAAAAGGCGAAAGGAATAAATAGATGAGTAATCGATCTTTAAAAAGCCACTGTCGATGAGACTTATATACAAAGTTACAGGTAACTAAATATGTGCTGCACATCTATAAATGGTACGAAATTGCAGAAGTTCCGGAGCCAATACCGTAATACCGCCTTGCACGGGTAGCTGAAGACGCAAGTAAATTACTCTCACAAGAAAAAAAGATGTTCCCAGAACGTGATAATAAAGTTGTCTGAGGGCGCCTCCGTGCACAATGATGGCTTGCCAAAAACTTCAAGTTCGACCCGACCCACCGGTAACGCCCTGCCTTTTGCGTCATTCAGTCAACGAGAGAAAAACAGACGAGACTCAATACTCGCGCAATTGAATTGAATGGAGAAATCGATTGAACGATTGAAAAAACGCTACGATAACGTTTCAAGAAGAGCAGCGTTATCGATTGGGAAAGAACTTGAATTTATGACCTGAGAATGGATCGGGCTTAACTTCTTCTCTACGATTGAAAGGGTCCTATCATTGGTTTATGATAATAGTTTCATTGCAGTTTCTCATTCTTACTGTAGATACTGTACAGAAAATATATTGTTATATTTACTTAATTGATCACACACATATGTCTATCTTATCTACTACTGTACACTGGTTTCGATTTTTACATTTTTTTCTTTGCTTTGAGTTCAATTTATATAGAGTGAACAGAGGTGCTTTAACGAGTAATTCGAATTTTTATTTCATTTTGTCCATTTCATTTATTAGAAAGATTTTTATAAGTATATATGTAATGTCATATGTAATTGTAATAATTTTTATTACTTCTAGCAATTTTATTTATCTAATTCTATCTAAGCTATTTGCGTATACAATCAGCTGAAGAAACAAAACCATTGTGCTGATTGTTTAGAATTTTAGAAAGAAATATTTGAAACTCCATAAATAAATAACGAAATCAGCAGTGAAAAAGCCAGGAAGGTAAACTCGAACCCAGATGTTACCGTACACTGCAACGGATTCTGTAAAAAATTAAAAATTTTAGAAAAATGAAATTCCAAGAAAAATCGAAGTTGGGCAATTTTAACTGGCGTTGTTGTGTGATTTTAGTGACGAGAAAGAAGTGAAATCATTCGAATTGAATGGGAAAGACCACGCCCACATTGCGACACTCAACGACGACTTTTCTGGACAGATGAAATTATCACAACACAACGAAAACTGCTCTGGCGCATCTTTGGCCGACCGTCGTCAATGTAATCGTCGTCGTTGTCGATCGTGGTCGACGTCTAACTGATCAAAACCGGTTGCCGTACAAACAACGGGGATGAGCCGAAAATGGCAGAAGTACGCAACATTCTTCAGGCTCGATTTTAATCTAGCTAGATTTCTACTCACTGCTGGTTAGATGGATGGATGGATTCAGCTTCAAATAAAAAGCCAAGTTGACAGTTCTCCAGATGGTTCTACCGTCAGTGAGGGTGTCTGTGATAAATAAGTAAAGTGGTCATAGTGGATGAGTGAAACTGGTTCAAAAGCTCGTATACACCTTCTTGTCACTTATAGTCTTTGTCTGAGTAGCCAGATTCCTATGGGATCGTTCCTATGGGAATGTTAGAAATCTGACAAAGAACTCCAGTTCATATTCCGTGGGATCCGTGCGCATTTCGTTTTTCGAGATTCTTGGACAGCAACAAATTTCATGTTCACTGTACAGGAAATTAGTCGCCCTAAGAATGGCCATATTTATTTACTCTGTATTTCGTTACTAATATTATATGCATTAATCACTTGGCTCTTGAAAGTAAGCATATGACCGAACATTTTTCATTTTTTTGAGTAACAGCTTAAAGGCACAGTTCACGATTATTATGAGGCACCCTCTTTAAGTCGAAATGCGGAAGTATTGCCTGAAAATAAATCAACAAGGTTCTCTTTAGGTAGTGGGAATAGAGGCTGTACGAGATCACCGTGAGGGGAAGGGCTTGTAAAAGGTGTTCGGGCGAGTTTCACTCGCTCCATCTGCGCAAAAGGCTTATCATTATAGATAGGGCCGAAGTTGTCCACAATTGCCTTACCTTGTCGTCATGACAAGTCGTTTGAACTTCCTGTATGGGAGTTCCTTGAAAAGTGCAGTCTCTAAAACGCTGTTAAAACTAGTGCGCTATGGGTGGGGCGTTCGTACAGTTAATCGTTTGCCCTTTATTGTGCCCTACACAGGACGTTTTTCGGCCTCATGACGGCAAGCATGGTACAGAGCTCGAATTCATACTATGGGGAAATCTCAGAAATCATTTTTGTCGTGAATTTTGCATTCAATGAGCCTAGGCGTCATAGTCCCAGATAAAAATACTCCGCAAGAGCTTTGAAACCTATAAGAAGATTACAGGTACCGAAGGGCACCTGTAATCTTCTTATAGGGTTCAAAGCTCTTGCGGAGTATTTTTATCTGTGTATTTGTGAAACTGTGCCAATCCACTTCAAATGGTCACTTTCGGTGAGAGCTCTGGAAATATTCAAGTGTGTTTGAGTGTTTATACGGGTCATTGAGCTGTTTTTGCGGGTTTCAGTAACTGCTGGATCAAGAGCACTTCTTTCCAATAGCGTTTGGTCACGAATATGAAATTATCCACAAATAGTAGACAACGGATGACTACAACAAAAAGTACGAACAGGCAACAAGAGCGGGGGGGGCGAGCGATTCACGCGCCAATATAATGAGGTCATCGCGCACGCAGCACCGTTTCAGTACCTTCCTGTTGAGGTGGACCAAATAAATTTGCAGTAGTTCACGCCTTCACCATGAATAGAGCAAATCTCTTTACTATGGCAAAAAAAGCCCCTTCGAGACTGAGAATTCACCTCATAGGTCAACAATTTGCTAGTCAAACGTTCAAAATAAGAATAACTTTAATTTTTTCGATCCTAGTAAACGCAATCCATCTGTAAACGTGCATAGTTGGTCATTTCTTTACTTATTCTACTTATAAGTTCTTATAACTTCCGTTATGATGGTAAGAATGATGTTTTAGCGTGTTTTGTCCGATGACCTCATTATATCGGCGCGTGAATCGCACCACACCCCAAGAGCGGCCTTACACGCCAACAATTAGTACAGACCTCACCGTTGGACTAGTCATTCCCTTCTTTGATAATTTACAGCTAACTCATTCCTATGATGCAGTAAATTATCGATTATGAACACATAATTTCATTATAACTACAGTGCTAATCATATAAAAGGGCGTATATGGTAAGGGAGGCACTATAACCAACATGGTCGGAGGATCGAACGGATCGAACCCCTTTTCGATACTCGCACAAGTTAAACTAGGCTTCCAGCCCTCCGGGGTCAGTAGTTGTTACCAGATTTGCCTAGGAGGATAAATCGCAGAGGGAGTTCTCATCTCACTTCTGGGATAAGGATTATGGTTGATTTGAGATTTCCCATCACTTGCGGTGACAGAGAGGGAATAGGAGAAAGGCAGAACATCCTCAAGTATGCACCGATTAATAGCTCCCGGTTTTTCTTGTTCAAATGGAACCTGGAGGAATCGTGGCCATAGCAAAAACTCAGTGACCAAGCTAATGGCCTAAATTCTTACCGAGACCCTAACTATGGAATCGCTACTCTACTCACCTCTTCAGAATAGGTTTTCAGAGAGTAACCTCTTCTCATTTGACACTAATCACTATCAGATTCAGTAATTAGGCTCACAATAAAGCCTTTCCTATGGTTTGTTAGTTTTTCAATGAATATTTCTACATTTCTGCTTCTACATCAATATACTGCGATGATGGACGAGAAGGAAACGGAACCGGATACTCGACAGCAGCAGGATCAAGGTAGAAGAATGATAGCCCTCCGATTTCTCAAGGGTAAAGATTTGATATGCCAGATCATGGGGATCAGATGAAGTAATTTTCAAATATCTTCCGAGAAATAGCAAGGATTTGAGTTCTGATACTAGGAAATCGCCATTATGCCTTTCACTGCGCCACATATGTATTTAACCAGTATCCGAATTGTTTCTCAAAAATTACTGGTTTCTGAAGAAAAGCTTATCTTCCCCTTAACATTCGTCACAATCAAAGCATTTCGTTCATCTCACTTTGGGATTGCAAGTTTTTTTTTCTTCAACAGCCTTAAAGGTTGTTTACTTCTGCGGTCCGGGATGGGTGGAAAGAAAGGGACCAGCAGATTTTATCTGAAACTCGCTGCTGAGCACATCTTTGTTCATCTTTAGCATGAAGCACTCGTGTGTTGAGGATTCCTGATCACGTTTTACAAAAATATGATTACTAGTAATTACTACACACCTGAGCATTTACTTTGAATAGTATATTGGTTTCGATTAGTGAACGGAACAGTGAGCGAGACTCAAGTCAGTGAATAAATTGTCTGGAGTAGATTTCGAAATTTCCGGTTCATAATTCAAGAATGGGGAGCGAGTAGGAGGTACTTGAGTTCCACTTGGATTAGAAAGAGTTAGCGCAGGAAAGCCAATGTTCAAATAAGTACCGTTCTTCAAACAGACGTGCATGAATCAAGAAATCTAATGTGCAGAAGACTTTGAGAGGAGAAAGTCGAAGGGACAATTATACAGAACGTTGGACCCACAGTACAGTCACGGAAACCAGTCGATAATTTGAAAAAATGGTAAAGTAACAGGAAAGTTGAGGTTGTTTTTTAATTTGGAAAAATGTGCTCACCGGTAAGATATCCGACAAGAAATTCAGAAGGCCCTGATGACAGATTGCTTGGAGCTGGTATGATGATTTCAAAAGGAGTCACCCAAATGATTCTCTTACACGATGTGATGGCCATTTGAATACGATGGGGTTTCCGCCTCATAAAAATGATTTGTCGTAGGCAGAACTTTGGCCTGGGACAGGACTCGAAGATTCACTTGCGGACAGTGCGCAGAAAGCACATGCACGGGTTTGAGTACCGGCCGGGGCAGAAATTCTTCATCCTTATGGGACCATCGCGTCCGCCACGGCAAAACAATGGCAAATAGCAGAAACATCGGTTTTTCCACTCTCTCTCATTATGTTTCAGTTCTTATTTCGATTGTTACCTGTAGAAAATATGTATAACAAAGTGAAAGTACTAGGGCGAAGCTGCGTGAAGCTCAAGCGAGAATCTTAAATAGCTGTTACGAAGTAGCACAGAGTTGATGCCACTGCATAGCACCATATGAGTAGGAGGCATGGATATCCGGAAAGAGTTGAAAAGTCTTTGACAAAATACGTCAAATGACGCTTGAAAAAAGAGAAGAATATGGCTAATAAGTTGCCCACGTATTAGAAATTGTAAACAACTTGTTTGTATTGAGCTAATTATGCCGAGAAGCCTTTTTTTAGAAACGCGACAAGAATCAAAGTCAATTCATGAGTTAACAAATACACAAATAACTTTTCGTCACGACACCTCCGCAAACATTTTCTTTCGTTTAATAACAACAGTAAAACTGAAATAGATCATGGGCGGAGCTTGAATCCTTTTCCTCTATCAGTAATTTTATGCAAATTTCCACGAATCTAAATTCGAACTACGCCAAATGTAGGAAGTTCAATAGTAGTGAATGAAATATCAATTTTCAGATTTAAAACTGCGAATAGTAGCAAAAAAAAAACAAACAAAATCATAAAAATCATGTGCCATCAATTCGTCAATAATAATCGCAGCATTGCATATCGTTGCAATTGTCGATTGTTGATACGTGTGGCGCAGTGGCGTGAAGTGTTGTTGACGGCACGTGACGACATAGTTCGCTGTACGAGCCCGCCCAAAGTCCATCATATTGACGTCATCAACAATAACAGCAACTTCTGAAAACTGAGTGAAGTCGTGAAACCCTCAAAGTACTCCGTGATATCCGATGCTTTTTCTTCACCGGGCATTATGGGAAATCGAGGAATAAAAAAAAAGGTAAAAAAGTCGAGATATTCAAAAAAAATTAATTTTTTTCCGATATGCATATAAAACGGTGACAATTATATGAATCAGAATGAAATGATGCAAAAATAAAGATTCACAACAAAAAAATGAAAATATGAAAAAAAACAATAAAGAATCACGAAATTGTTATTGAAATTGCATCCGTTAATATTATAGAATCACAAATTTGGATATCTTAGGTTCTGAGTTTTGAGTTAGGAATGCTGTAAAAAAATTCAGAAGAATCACAAAATGATCAGAACTGAGTCAGAACTGAGTGAAACCGGAAAAAAAACTCAAAAATGATATCAGTGAGAAAGCGAAAAGCGAGAGAGGAAGGCTTCTTCAATGAATTTTTGATTTTCTGAAAATCCCACAAGTTTGCAAGAAAATAAAACTTCAGTATCTCTTCTTAATGGCTGTGTTAATGTTAGGCCACGAAGTCGATCTCCGATCGGCGAGAGTGACTTGAGATCGCATCATCCTTGAAGACTATGCGAATTAAAAAGTTTAGTGGTTCATGAAATGCGCGTTAATGCCCCACATCACGTCATGCCTCAACGTTTCACTTCCTCCGCCGCCTACTCGCCCCAGCACCTGTTCAAGTTGTTTGCTACGGAGTTATGACTGCGGCATTCCGAAAGATTTTTTTTTCGTCATGACATCTTTGAGGACAGGATTCAAAAACAGTAAGCAACTTGTGAACAAGGTTGAGAATTTTGAATATGTTATTCGGAAAGCAAAGGTAAAGGGGCAATCCTGAACTTCTGGCTAAATATACGGAGCATGATTGTTGTACAGCTTCTTTAGTGGGTGGCTCCCAGTGAATCTATCCAAGTCTGTACTTCTTAGAACACTTCGAACCATAAACAAACAAAATTCAAAAAATTGGCAGGGTTTTGGAGGTATCTACCTTAAAGGCTGACTCCTCCTCCTTCTAAAAAGCTTCCAGGTTGGTTCTGGACACCTTTTACCCTTACCTTTAGGTATCTTTACCTACCTTTTTACCTTTGTGCAACTAATACGCTTCATAACTAGCCTACCATTGTAGCAATAACAAAAAATTCAGTAACTAATCAAGATACTAAACAGTTTATTCACAGTGATCAGCCCAAGACCCTGAGTACATCACGCTTTATACTCCTTATGAATACGCACATGTTCAATTGCTTCATGGCCAATTAAGACGTGAAGCTGTGCTCTGGGATCTTCAAACAGTTGTACTGCTTACATCATAGTTGCCTCTAAGAAATATTGTTTACTACGAGAAAATCACAAACATCAATCAACAACAACATGGAAATCAAATTGAACTGGGACTTCCGCAAATATTCATGCTGATATAGCGTATCTGGCAATTATAGGAGGCCATCTGAAGACAATTACAAAATTATTTCATTGGAATGGCGGAGAACAAAACTAAGCTCTTCTAAGCATGGTGTTCCAGTGAAGTAAGCAGGGTTAAATGTTTACCGGCCCGACCTCCCCTTCCTTATCATCAGCTGCTTATCAGAAACATGACTCAGTCATGCAGCCAAAACAGGCCACAGTCAGTCTTCTACTATTTATTACAGCAACAGGTAATGCTATTTCTCTTAAATTAAAGGGCCACCTCCATGAGTTTGTTCCAGGCTTCAGCATCATTCTCCCACCTGCAAACGACAGTCTTTTGGAGACTGTGAAGGAAGTTTTCTCGGATTTTGGCAAATGGGATGTGAAGCGAGACCAGTATTTACGATACACCAGAAGTCAGTTTTTCGATTGAAAAAGACTCGATTAAGGCTTATTTTTGAAACTCTAAGAGAGCGTTTGGTAAGGCAACCTCCTTTCTGGTATTTTGCGCAATTCAGTATAATCCAGTTCACCCAAAAATCCAGCCAACAGTGTAAACTCCCACGGAAATATTTCCACTTTCCTGTGTGTTTTCTTCTTTCGCTCCTAACTACAGACATTCAGCTCAGGTCTACATCCTAAAAATTTGAAATCTCCCTCCAACATCACTGTGAACTGTGATGCTCGTCCTCTTTTGAAATCATGATGACATTCCAACGAGGCTCTCATGGTCTCTTTCGTACCCAAGCGATGTTTACGTGATAGGCAGAAGGAATTGTGAAACAATTGTGACTCTTCTAAGAGACCGCTATTGAGGAGTGGCCGGAAGGACACCCATGTAGAGGACACGGGTACATAGTGTTGGGAAATCACCCACAATCGGTTCAATGGTGATGAACCATAGAATTGAGAGGAGATGGTGTAGCGGCAAGGGGCGCACTACCACCCCCGCAAGATTTGTGAATTGGGTTCAGGATCAATGCTTGCCAGGCTAACCGAACCTTCCATCACGAAGGTTAATTGGCATTCAACTCGTCTGGGAGGTAAGAGCACAGTCTTGGATAACAACTTGCCGTTGCAAGTCATTGTATAGGTTAAATAAAACTGAATGGGAGTCGAATGTGACGGCGCATTTCAAAAATAAGGTCCGGTAAATGCCAAGCATTTTATCCTTCACCCTTTCATCAACTTGAGTATACCTTATGCTTGAAATTTTGGGATCCGATGACACTATAGGAATTAGTACTATGTTTGTGGTTAGAAGTGTGTCAAGAGTATCCCATATGTGGTAAGTTTCACACGAGGGATTTACATCAAAGGATCTTATTCGACCATCTGGGACAGAATGGGTATTTATGCAATAGCTGTTATGAATTCTTTGCTGAACATGGTTTTGACAAAAAGAACCGATTTCGGCTTCGTATTCGTGTAAACAATTCACTGAATTTTCGATAAGGCTGAAGAGAACCGATAGAACGTCCCAGCCCAGGCGATCTCACCTCACGGGATATCATTCCGAGAAGGAACCAGAAAGAACTTTTTCCAGATTATCCTTTCGGATGGTCATCGTTCAATTGTAAGGTTCCTACTCAGGTTCCTGAACCACCAACAGATGCTCAACACCTATCGCCTTGGGATTTTGGTGTCATTGGAGCGATTGGAGACTCACTCACGGTAAGAACTAGATAGCACTATTACTAAAGCTATCGATATGTAAATAATACACATTGATTCCGAGTAGAAAAGAAACAGGATAGTACTCCCATGGGGATGAGCTATGAGGGGTAGCCACTACTATACATACGGTCAAAGGCTGAATTCCCATTCAATATTTACCCCGACCAACCCTATCAACTATCCCTTCGGGTCTTCAATATCCCATGATTGATAGTTGACTAAGTGTAAAAACAACTAATTTAATCTCCTTCATTTACAACTGACTGAAAAGTTCTGTTACGCATTCAAACGTCCCTACGATTTTGACCAGATGCCGAATGCGTGCATTATTCTTCAATAAGAACGACCAAAACCGAAAATTTGCCTGTTTATTTTTCTTACTATGTTCATCTGAGTACCTACTAGATTCTGCTATTTTGTAACCTCCAAAGGAAAACAGTAGTAACTCCAGTAGTATGGTTACAGGCTGGGCGAGCTGCTGGTGCTGAGTTGATCGATGATCTTGGATCTGATTATCGAGGATTATCATTTGTCACCGGTGGACAACACAACCTCAGTACTCAAGCAACGCTATTCAGTACGACATTACTAGCACTTGTTGAATCATTTTATAGGAAATTTTTTTCAAATCGATGGAAGATTGGTTAATTCCGAGCTCTTAATCACGATCTTCCGACCCTATTGAGAACTGCAGCGAGCAGCTCAGGCGCCCGAGACCGTTGCCTTCATGAGAATCGGTCATCTCTGATTAAAAGACGTAAAGGGTTACCGAAGCCGTTACTCAAAATTATTTCAAGGGGGAAGGGTAGGTTTGATAGATAATGTCAAAAAGTGGCGATAAGTTTTTTTCTGGTAAGGGCAAATGGCTTAAAGGAAGGGAAACGCTTAGGGACCAGACTGACGGAACAGAATCTCAGATAGGGGAAGATATTACATTCTTCGACGATTATACTTCGTACACTAAATACTGTATTGGCTTTTATTGAATAGTAACAGGTTATATTAATATCCGGCAAATGAATTATTCATCGTAAAGTTAAGCTTTTGATTCGATTCTGTAAGTAAGCAAACATTTTCCAGACATATTCCGCTACTTTTCGCCTCATCTCAAGAGTTCCAGTAAAGGGACATCAGAAAGCGACGACCCACTCGTTGCCGGATTCAATTTGGCCGTTTCGGGAAGTTTCGCCAGCGATTTACCGATCCAGGTTCGTTCACCTGTAATGAGTTATCGTGAGACTTCGAGAAGGTCATATAATCGATATTGTTTCCAACTTTTTCATCAGCAAACGATTATTCCAAGTTGGTGTCCTCAATCGCTAGTAAAACTTTTGAAAACAAGCTGAAAATTGGTGAAACAATTCCCATTACAGGCAAAAGAACTGGTCAACAGGATTAAATCCCATCCCGATGTTGATTTTGACAACGAATGGAAGTTTATAAACGTATTCATCGGGTCAAATGACCTGTGTAAAGTCTGCACTAACAAGGTCAATCTCGGAGTAGTCAATAATCTTTTCAAAGTCACAAGTACAAGTTCTTACATTAATCCTTTCAGACGGAATTCGGTGCAGAACAGTTTTCGGAAAATCTTCTCACGACCATACGGTATTTGAGAAACAATCTTCCTTTGACATTTGTTAACCTTGTTCCGCCATTTCATGTGGAAATACTTCGCCAAACTCAATCCGGCAATCCATTCTGTGTCATGGTTCAAAAGTACGCATTCTGTAGTATTGTATTTTATTTACTTATTTATTTACTTAATATTTTGCCTTGTATTTTTCGTACTTCCGGTGTCAATGTAGTTCCGCAGTAGAATGCCAAGAGGAAATCTTGTTATGACATCCAAAGGCCTCCCGTGAATGCAAGGCTGCAACCCTTTGATATTTTTGGTAATCTTTGATTCGTAAGCATGCTGAATCGGGCTGATAAAGGGCTGTCGTGAAGCTCAAGCGCCAAGCATGGGTCCAAAGACCTAATCATTCGCCGAATTCCCTTTGAGACAGTCAGAGTCACTTATGACCGGTAGGAAAGATCTCGCTGGGTAGAAGAGTGAGCCGTGACTTTAAATTTACTTAGCTCAGCAAGCCTTTGCGTAGGTGAGCCATGTAGACCCTCAGCTGTTGGCGTAATTTTGAGTTGATTTTGAAATATGACGTGCAAGGGGACAAAATGGTCAACTTTGTAAACTGCTTCATTTACTTACCCTGCCGCACCTAACTCACAACGTTAATAGAGTGGGATACGGTGAGATATCAGTGAATTCTTAGTGATACCAGGATTATAAAAGTAAAACACCGAGTTGAGTCCTCGCTTCCGTCAATACCCTGTAAGTATTTTTCTGTTGCGTCGCCCTTAGTCATTTCTTGAGAATGTCGAGTTGTAATCCAAAGAAAGGTGATATCCAAAGTGATCCACTTGTGAACAACTCCTGTCTGTTTTTGATCCTTCATACCAATTCTTTTTCAGCATATCTTGCCCATGCATATTTGGTTCGCCGAGTGAAGATTTCGACGATATCAAGCTTGCTTTTGACAAAACCCTCGAAGTATTCAACAGTTCGGAATTTCAAACGGACACATTCGCCGTGGTCGTCTCATCAGGAATAAATGTGGATCAACTAGCTACACTGGGAGTGAGCATTAAAAAATAAATTTTTGTCAAAGTATGGTACGATCGCGTGTGCTTACCGTGCGCAGACGCGGCACTATTTGTTGAAAAATCAATATGCTGCAGGTCGCATCGCAACCGCTCGCGAGTGCTTGGTTTCAGGGAACTGACGTCTGGAATTTTATCGCCTTTGAGATTTTTCAGGATTCGATTAATCTCGCTTTTGTGGCTCTCGATTGTTTCCATTTCTCGCAAATGGCTCATGATATAGTGGCAAAAATTCTATGGAACGATCTTTTCACGCCGGTAAACAATCGGACGCCAGTGGAATGGGACACGTTTAAGCCACAGTCATGGGTTTGTCCTCCCGAGGTGAGTGCTCATGCCTATTGCTTTCGCTTCGAATTTCTTGGCCTCAAAAGCCTGCCATGCGGTCAGGTTCTTCAGAGAACCTTTAACAGTCACTTAATATTTGTTGGTGGAGATGGTGTAACTCCATGAGGCACATTATCTCATAGCAGTTGGGTGGGTCGAATTCCAGGGTCAACCAAGCCTTCTGTGCGGGTAGTTCATTAAGAGCGGTCGCTCCCACATAGTAGGTGCGGTCGCTCCCGCTAGTAAGGCACACAATAATGGTAATAAATACTTTATGAGACAGTTACCTTACGTCTTGCCCGTGACGCTGTTATAGGAAGGAGTGGGGACCCACTTATCTCGGGTCCGCTTGACCCCGCACCATTAAAAGGGGTGGGTTCAGTTAGGGAGTCGGGTCAGATGGTGAGAAGACCATATAGTTATAGGGGATCGTCGTCTCCCCGTTATAGGGGAAACGACGATGCCTTCCATCGGGGTTGGTTGATTGGTATCAGGCTTGTATAGGGGGAAAAACAGTGACTTGTTCATTGGCTAGCCACAGCAGTTAATTGTGTAGGCCTTCCCAATCAGACCACCACTAGAATTTTGAGTGGAAGTCGAATGAGGGAGCGCTAATCCCAAAACAGAGAATATTACATCAAAGAAATTTGTAGTTTTTCTATCTTCCAATCGAAATACCCAGGACGTGGAATCTCACTCGAATAAATTATAATTACAAGCAATTGCATTTAGGACTGTCCATATTTGAAAACTCCAGCGAATTCGGAGAATTCTTCATGTCCACACATAAAAAAGCAAAAGCACAAGCAGAACCTGACCATAGTAACCCCGATGAAAAAAATTAATGTCAAGGTCGATGGAACTGTGAGTTTTCATTTGCCTTCTTTTTTCTTCCTCTAACCAACTTTAAAGATAATGTCCCTTGCCCAATTTTCATTGCAGATACCTATACCCTCATTAGACGAACTTGAGAGGCGAGCCTTCATGGAGGAGCACGGCCTCATGTTTTTCATTGTCGTTCTTGGTAAGAATAATCCTTTCCGTTTTCCTTCCAGCTGGAATTTCTTAGGATTTTACAGTGAATAATCATATCTAGTACTGTAATAGCAATAATGATGACTACCGTATGAAAACATATATGTACAAATAGTAAAATAACGTACATAGGAGCTCGCTAGATCTGTGTTCTGCCCTATAGCACTGTCTTTCCGTGTACCGTCGGCACGAGCACTGACATACCATCAGAAGAATAGTTCGCGGAGAGCGGTTAGTGTAATAGATGGATGGGACATGGCTGGGAGCATAAAAAGGTAAGATAAGGTAAAGGGTGGGTGGACAGCACAAGGGAAGTCAAAAATGCAAACCTAGATCTTATCATACTGCTATAATCGCAGGAAACTTGCCTGAGTGAAACTTGTATGATACCAGATAAGATACATTTGAAGTGGGAGGAGCGTTCTAGTGAAGGGCGGTCCTTCTCATAGAAGTCCATAGCTCATTGCTAAGATGAAATTAGACATGACAAGCCCAGGGTTTAGAAAAGATGAAAACACAAACACAAGTTACTGTAAAAAGAGAAATATTACTTGATTTTAAACCTTGCAGTCGTTATTGCTTAAGAAGAAGAAGGAGAAACCATCGGAAATTTTTGAAATTTGAAGTGATATTCGATGTTCAGCTATGCTGGTGCTACTTGTGGCGGCATGTGTGACAATGATCCGATGCTGTAGGAAGACACCAAGGCGGTACTATCCGGACGAATACACCCGCCTCTTGGATCCGAAGTACAGACAGCAGCAGCAACTCTTCTAATCGTCGTGGATCAAAGCTGATCAAAGTTTGGCCATGTTGGCCTTATGTAGTTATTTATACGGTGCTGTTGTAGATGTTTTTAAACTAGAAATTGAAGTTCACAATACTATTTTTTCATATTCAGACGACACAATAAAAATTTACTCTTGAATGGCTAGTTACTCCAGTTAATGCACGTCTCGTGTCACCCATGTGCCCTTCCTGACTATTCTTCATTAGGTGGCTACTGTAATACTGGAAGGAAAACACAAAAAGCAAAAGTTAAGAGAAGTTTGATTAGAATAAGTATGACCCGCTGTGAAAATTTTGCAAATCAGTTGCAGATTTTCCCGAACCCCTAAGAGGGGGACTTCGTGTGGGCGCCTATGATACAATCTCGTTCGATAAGAATCAACAAGTCATTGGTTATTAATGCCTATTCTAGTTATGTTCTAGTTACTAGTTGCGATAGACGTTTTCAACCATTTGAGTCGTCATTTTTTCCAGCACGTTAGAGGGTGAAGCGTCGACTGCTCGGGTTCCAGGGTAATTCCTTTGGATCTCTCGAAGTCTTCACTTTGCTTAGTCTCCTCAGCGTTGTCAGTTCTACCGGGATGAAAAAAATAAGTGACTTTTGCAATGATCTGCAAGGCTCGGCTAGGCTGGGCGAGTATCGATCCGGAATCCGATTCCCGAGGCTATGCGTCTGTTATAATGCGACACTCGCCTCTACGTAACCTACAGCCCCGTCATGAAGACCCTACAGATGGAATGGAGAAGTTGTCAAATGATTTTTCTTCCCATTAGTGGTCACTCGCAGTCAATTGATATGCGATGTAAGAAGGAGGCCGATCCAGATTCAGGAAAAGTCTCTACTCGTTAGGATACAACGAAAACTTTTTTCTATCTTTTTTTTTACTCTTCTTTTTGCCAACGGAAGCTGTTCCTCAAAATTCGATGGTCAGAAATAGGTTGCTTGAACACTTGCTGATCTATCGGTCAAACGAATTTCTCGATCCATCTTTATCGATTCGTGCGCTATGAATCTTCGTAACACATTTAATTTACTTATCGTGATGTAGATTTCGCTTTATGGGAATGTTTTTCGACACCCTCCCCCTCTCCTTCCCATCCCTGCTAGGTAGCTTGTAGTAGGTGCCATATGCCATATGCAGGTAGTGCAGAGTACAAAACACTTTAAGGATTTGTTGGTAAAAAGTTCGGTAAAGGGAGTTATCTGCTTGAACCTATTTCTCTTGGTTGAGGAGGTAACAGTTCTAAACAAATGAAAGGTGTTATGATGTGAGGTTGCTTCGATTGTCGTTGCTGTTCTAGTTCACTGTACCTGTTTGAGAGCACCGCTATGCCCATCGAAATAAAATAAAACATGTGTTCCGCTGAAACAAATTGCCGTTAATTGTTCAGGGCCTCAACAGTAATAGGCTCTCCCTAATGTTCTTCTATGGATGCCCCTTCTTAAATGATTTACCAATTTTTCGATGGAAATATAATTTGAATACAATACATTTCTTCCAGACAATGTTCCCTAATTCTCCGATATTTCGCATGGTCAAAACCTTGCTATTTGCCTTTTTATTATCATGTCTGGTTCTTCTGGTATTCTCACCGGGTGAGTTTTAACTGTTTGATAGACGAGTTCAGAGCTTTTGCACCAATTCCAGAGCTAAGTCTCGCAAGATCGACTGTGTCAAAACACTCGTAATACCTGGACTAATAGAAATAGGTGCTAGAGACTGAGCGCTTCTTTATTTCTTGTCAGATAGTAGTCATCGAAGCTAGGAAAAGTTCAGCCCACCATCCGATGGCATCACCTCCTAGCTCACCTGCATGATCGCAGTAGACCGAGCTCGGAGTTTCAGTACTTGAAAGTTTTGGGAGAATCAAGATTTTACATATGTTTAATAGCTTGGAGCTTTTTCCCTTTTTTCCTACTTCTCCATCAGCCCATGCCCACTATCACTACTTTTGATAGCAGAAATTTCTACGGTTATTTCTTTCTGACAGTTCACACAATCGATTGTCACTGGAATTTCTCTCAGAAGAAGATAACAGAAGATTAAGTTTATTGAATCAGAAATATAGTAGCTGCCGAATTTCTTCCTTTCAGATAAGAAAACCTCGGAAACAATATTAGAAGTTGCCACAAGCATCAAAAATAATGTTTCTATATTCGATACATGTCCATTGACTGTCTACGATCATCTGGATCCTCAACTACGCCAGTTCCACAATCCGCGCTATAATCCAATGGCTGTAAGTCAAATTGTTTTTCCTAGCTATAGTTTTTGGGAAAATTCAGAAGAGAACTAGTAGTAAAGTCTCAGGACGATATCGGAATCCATTTAGGAAAGGAAGCTGTTTAGCTATAATAAAGTATTGTCGAAAAAAATGAAAATAAAAAAACATGATAATCGTATTTTACGTTGTACGAGCAGTTTAAATCAGCTAAACACACAGGGAAGCTGAAGATGTAGCCAATTGTGGGCGGCTCACAAAAAGGATCCGTGGCATAAGAATAAGTTGCCAAATGAGTTTTTTCAGGGTTGCACGCCGTACGTACCTCTCACAGTACTTGAAAATGGAAAGTTAAGGACCACTGAGAAGGCCGAAGGATATGAATGCTCAGCAAGTTACTGATTTATCGATCCTTTATCAGTTTTATGTAGGCTTCGATAACGGCTACTCCAAATGCGTTTTTGACTCGCTGACATCCAAAACCGCTCAAGCAACTTCCTCCCTGTGTTACTCGTAGAAACCTGATAGAAGTCCTGGATTCGGCACTTCACCTAGGGGGCAGGATGTACGTCGAAGGCCGAAGGCCAAATGCCGAGGAAAACTGTGTGGGTTTAATTACCAACCCTGTTTCATTAAATGTAAGGTGTCACAGTCGCTCGTGTAACCAACTTATAGAGCCTCAAATTGAAACAAAACTGGCTTGTGCTGAGCTTCTTGCTCATGAGATACGTTAGATAGACATTCGGTTCCCGTTCAGAACCATAAGAGCTCTTAGGTATGCTATCTGTCCGGACAATCACTTATCTGGACCGAATAAAGAACCACAGGTACGGAACATGATGGACTATCCAAATATGTGGGCCATCCCATTCCAAGTGAACTGCTACCAAGCTCCCTTTTTTATAATACTTTTTACTTCTTAAAAGCCTGTAAATAACTCATTCTTCGTGTTCCCTCAGTTGTGGGGCAGCTTACTTATTTGTAAGTGATTACAGGTGCATATACAATGATCATGATACTAAGTACATGGCCGATCCATGGGTTATCCTTCCATCAAATGAAACCTTCAAGTGTGACATTGTCGAGTCCCAGTGCAGTAATGGCAACTTCTTCTACGGCAATGAATCATACCTCCATATGCAGATTTATGAAGATGAGTGGGTGATTCCCTTCTCTCCTGGGGAAAATCAGTTCTCCATGGGTTTGATTACAAACATAAGGCATTATTCTACGCTAACTGGCTATTTCAGGGTGCCCAAGACAGCAGTAGATGACAGGCCCCACGTCTACATTGTAATTCTTGATGCGGTGTCATCGTTTATGGCAAAAAGGCGAGTGACTTATTTTCAAACACCTCAGTGCTCTCTTAGCTATTTTTACTTTTTCTTGGTAACACACTAATCCTTGTCCAATCCCGACCAATTCACCCACCGAGGTTAAGGTCTTGGCCAAGAGTGATTGCTTTCCACGTTTCATGGAGTAATGTCACGTCAAAAAAGTTTTTCTTGCAACGCCATCTGCGTAATAGATGGAAGGAACTCCTTTTCTCTGCTCATTGTCATTTTACCAGGCGACAAACAAAGTAGACAGTATATTAGCTTCAGAGATTAGCGACTCATGACGAAAAGGATGAATGGTACCGAAAAACAGGAATTGGATCTACGTCGTCAGTCATATCAACGTGTTACTCCAATTCCTCTAAACTAGCTTTAGGCCAATGAGTTTTCTCAGACCGTTTTTTTTATTTCCTTGAATTGTAGTTTGATTGCGGGTCAATTAACCAGATTCGGGGATGAGATTATTGAATTTGATTGCTGATTAGTTACTGTACCCATCGTCATGGCAAATAGATACTTTACGGATCATGGGAAAGGTGTGGTCCATATATTTTATGCCCTTAATTCTCTACTACTGAAGTACCAATTATGTTTTTAGAAGCAATGAGTCGAATTTATCTTGAGTACTAGCTTGACTACTTCTTGACGACGCTTTCAGATCTCTACCTCATTCTCTTGCTTACTTAAAAATGGAACATGGTGCTGTTCAAATGGAATTTTTAAACAAGCTAGGATATAACAGTCGACCGAACGCTATCGCATTGTTCTTCGGTTGGTACTCATATCGAAAATATATTTCAATTGATTGAATTGACCGATCAATAAATAAAGAATGACTAATCAATAACAAGTCCTATGTTTATGGTAATTGTCAATACGCCATCCAAAAATCTCACATGGGTGGCTAGCTGTAAGCGAAATTTCGGTCTTGGACAGGACTTGAACCCGTACTGGTGCTTTCCAACAAAAAAAAAACAACTTCCCAAGCGTCAAGCTCTTCATCCCTTACACTGCCATTTAGAAGGCGAGGGCAGACGGGGCCACGATAATGTGAGGAATGAAGAGCAGGGTGCTCGGGAAGCACAGGCACGAGTTTGAGTTCCGAACGAGGTCGAGGTTTTGCCTACGAGTCGTCACCATTTCGAATCATTTCATTGCTATATTAGGATACAAACAAAAATATTTGATTGTTTATAACATTCTTCTTGAAATAATTTATTCAGGCAGAACTGAGGAAGGCGGTAGTCGTGATCTCGTGGGGCAACCGCCCCTTTATTTTGATTGGGATAGTACAAAAATGTGTAAAGAATATCTAGATGATTTACCATACGAGTTGGAAGAATATCGGAAGCTTGGCTACAAAGTAAGTAGAGTTTTGTTGTATCTTGAAATGTTGCTAGATGGAAATTGTTGCTCACAGAATCAAAAAGCAGAAAATCTTATAGTCGTTCTCCCCCCTTCCAACCTATTTAATTACCTATTTATTTATTCGTTTAATTCCATAGGGCTCGCCCTCGTACAATGTACATTGAATTGAACTGTCAGTTGTTAGCAGTGTAGCGTTTAGACCATGGTGGCACAAGATTGGTCCGCCGGCTTTGCTTATTATCCCGATTGTTTGGGTTTCAACAGATCTGAAGCTGACCATATGTGGAGGTAAGAATGTTCGGTAGTAATTTTTTTTTATCCTAGCTATAACGTAGTGAAACTGAGTTTATAGATATACATTTGAACTCAAAGATACGCCTACGCCGACCTCGCCTCATTTGCCACCATTTTTATCACTAATTACCGCTTTCTATCGCAGTTTATCATCCCCTTTCAACTCTTTTTACTCTCCTGTTCATCAATATCTCCACCCTCAATCGTTCGATACTGTTTTGTCCCCTCCATGTCAGTGAGAGAATGAACCAGTTCTCTTACGCTTTCTTTTTACTTTTCTAATAAGATCTGTAAGTATTAGATTGGCCCATGAGTCTTTGTACATTTTCGTTTTCATGTTATGAAATCCTTGGAGTTGTTTTGAAGCATTCAATTCGGCACATGTGTAAGGGCATGTCAATGCCCTCTTTGCACCATATTTGCCGTAGCATTTCGCAACGGTTATGGCTGCAAGAATCGCTCTCGATTCAATGCGACTCAGACTTCCTTTGCTTTATAAGTTCAGGGAAAAAGGTTAATCCAAATTAAGCCACAATGAAAATATGTGATGCGATAGGCCCCTGCATTGCCTCTCACAGCACAACATGGAATTAAACCACAGTTCATAAATGGTCATTTTGACTGGACCGAAAAAGACGATCTGGGAGATAGCTGAGCTCAATGACGACTATCTCCTGAAGCTGTTTGTAGAGGATTCCAGGTGTGGTACTCGCGAGCTCATAGCCATCACGACACAGCAGCTGCTCGTTCGGAAAGACATGGAGATTCTGAGATATGATTTGTGAGCCGGGTTGTCACCACCTCCAAATGAGGAGAGATTCATTCCTCAATTATGTAGTTGACTTTTTAGCTCACCTTCGCATGGCTTGAAGACTTAATCACTGGCGACGAGAAGTGCCTCTCTACTTAAACCACACGAGGAAGCGCCAGTGGCTCGGGTGCGCAGAGCATGGAATCCCGGCTTCCAAACCAGAATTCCTACCTCAGAAAACAAAGCTAAGCATTTGATGCCATTCGAAAGGATCGTTCACTGGGACTTTCTACCAGCAAACTCCGCTGTCAACACTGAAGCACACTTGAAGCCTAGAAGAAACTTCAAAGCTTGGGATGGCATGTTCTGTTTCACCCACGGTATTCGCCAGACCTGGCTCCAACGGATGATCACCAGCTCCTGTCGCTGTCAAACCATCTGAAAAATAAGAAGTTCGATTATGTGAATCAACTGTGAATCGACATTGGCGAGTTCTTCTCCTCGAAACCTCAGGAATTCTATGCAAGCAAGATCCACAAGTTGCCTGATTTTCGGCAATACTTTTTCGATAATGACGGTGCATATATATGTTAATTGTTAATTGTCGTGAAGGAAAAAAAAATAAAATTGAAAAAAAAATTGCAAAATATTCAAAGACTTATGTGACAACCTAATATCATCATTCATCGTTTCTTATCATTTTAAATTATTCATACCGTAAATCACCAATTCTTCGATAACGTTCCTGTTGCATCATTGATATAACAAATCCGAGCTCTAGGAACCATTTGATAGAACGACAGCGGTTTAGAACCTGTATTCTAGCTACGGAGAGTTTTTGCTATGGAGAGGTGGAATAGTGGCAAGTGGCGCACTGACACATATGCATGGCTCCAGGCTCAGGTCTCGGATCGGCATCCGACGAAGCCAACCAAGAATTCGATCCCTCCGGGGTCGGTTCCACCGAACACGTGGCGCATCCCCCGGAGGGGATTGATCGATACAATTAGATTTCACCCTTTATGCCTTCTTTTACTATATTTTTACTTCTTGATAGTTTTGATACTTTCCCTCAAACTGAAGATTGCTGTGAATTTCCACTTGAATACGGTCAGACAAATTCACATATGAGGGCACAGTAACAAGCTATTTTTATCGGTTCAGCTGTTTCATGCGAAATGATAAGCTTTACTATAATCTTTTTCGAAAAAGTTTTTATAGCTAATATATCCTATAAATATATCCTATAATAGAAATATAACCCAAATACACTATACAATAATAATATTCGACGGGAAATCCTTTTCTCAATGACGGAGCTTCTAAGAATTATACGTTAGGCTTCGTATTTTACTGTAAAATTCATCAAAGTTTTTATAGGGCTTTTGAATTACGTATGGGAGAGTCTAGAACGCTTCGAAGGAGTCACATCTGGCATTGTAGTGAGCTACACTTGGAAATGATGGCATATATGGAGAAATTCATGCAATCATATCCAGGTAACCAGTTCCAACTAATGTCCTTTTTAGCGGTAAATTTTTTTGAAAAAAAAACCTAATTTTCATAATTTCCCAGAAAATCAATTACTGAAAGTTTCCACGCCATACCTGGTCTTTACTTTGTTTCTGAACGAGTATTTCGTGACAAACTCTTTCTGAGCTTCACGTTTATAGAATTTCGTCATCCTTGTTTTGATTTGATGCTTTGTTAACTGCTGTTATTCCGTCGCAGTACTTGATGCGGAAGCTTCTCAAACTCGGCGAGTTAAGGACAAACTTTTCAGCCCTAAAAAACTTGCACCCGGATAGCACAAGTACGGGTTCGAGGCCGAAGCTATGTCCATAATTTACCAACCTTGTGAGACTTCAGCCATCCTATTTGGATGGGATGGTTTTGAATACTGAAGGGTTTTTCTGCTTAAACATTGCTACTTGGTTCTCAATCTCTGCTTCTTTTCAGGAGTTCCAAAAATATGTCATGTGTGGCCCGTCAACTTGGCTCACGATTCGATGAAAAATCTCTATCATGCTGATGAACAGTTTTTGAACTTTTTCAAGAGGAACAGCAAACACTTAGACGATTCCTTTCTGTTTTTCATGGGCGACCATGGACCGAAAAGTGAAGGAGTACGTGCCCATTCATGTTTTTTTGCTCTGCTCTCGTGACTCATTATTATGGCCCGTTCCCGTTCTCGCTACAAGGGGTTGGATATTGGTGAGAGTTAATGACAGGGCAGGTTGAGCTGGCTATCTCTAACCTTACTGTAAGCCTGATGTAAGACTGACGGATACGGTGCATCATATCATTTTCATTCTCGGTAGCTATTTTGCAAATAATTGAAAAACTTGAGGAGAGCCTCGTGTCATCGCTGGTCCGCTTACCACGTGCGGTTATTTCTAGCTAGTGGTCTCGTCATATAGTATGACGCTCAAGAACAAGTCCCGTCACTTTATCCGGTCAATGAAAGTTTATATGCCCTATGAGGGGTAGTTAAAGGGGTGTATTAGAATTGCAACAAATGGAATTCCCTGACTGAGTGAGGAAAGGTAAAGGGAAAGTTGCAGACTGTAAAAAAATCAGGTAAAAAGCGACATAGAAGAAAGAATTATCAGGAGAAGGAAAAGGGATGGAAACATGATTCTTTCTTTTACCTAGTTTTATCATGAACTTTTACTCAGAAATATCACGTGTTGCACATACCCCCGAGCTTCTTCAGTGCATTTAGATTAGCTTTTACATGGGTTAAACAGCTAATTCGTATGAAGCAAGGTCAGAGTTGGGTTCTTATGAACCGAAATTCACTAGTGAGAAGACCATTTGAATTATTCCTCCATTTTACAGATTGAAAAGGTACCCTTGGGAGAATACGAGCAAAAGAATCCGTTTTTAATGGTTTCGGTTCCAAAGCGCTACCGTAATACGCCAATTTATGATCAACTCAAGTTAAAATCAACTCAGCTAATGACACACTACGATCTCCATGCCACGTTTTTGGATATACTCAAGGTAGGTCCTACACCGAAACTCTGTGAGAGCTCCAACCTCCCTTTAACTTCTATATTCAAGCTACAACCATCCAGTAACTTCTCGGACACATCGTATCGCGACATGGGAACGATGAGTAAAGGTTCCTCATTGCTTCGAGAATGGCGTGGGCCAAGGAACTGTCGAACACTCCCAATTCCATCACACTATTGCATCTGCCAATACAATAAAACGACCATCGAGTAAGCTCTTTCACCTTTTTACTCATTATTATTTTATTCATTTACAAGTTTGCTTACTTTTATATCAAATCTTACTTGATAAATTCCACTGGAGGGTACTACCTTTGTAAAATTTCAGTAACGAAGCTACTCTAGCGAAAGCTGGCCAATTTGTCGCAGAGCAAGTGAATCAGATACTGCGAAAAGCTGGAATACTCGGGTTATGCCGAGTGCAGTCCTACTACTCGGTCAGTGCATTTTTATTGGAAGATTTCAGCTTCCACTTACAGTATACTTTCCCTTTCCATCTCTAATCTCCCTGGAACTTGCTGTATATGAGAAATACCCCGAATGAGATTATATTGTAAATGTGTAATACCTATAATGGTTTTCTGTACCACCATACCACTCGAGTCCTGAGCACATCTCCATGTTAGGGAGCCCAAAGAACTGTAAAGACTCAAGACGAATCTTTCTAAGAAACCCGCTCGCAGGACATTCCGACTACGAGACCGGCCGTTCAAGTATGAGGGGTAAGATACTGCCGAGAAACCCGTAGCAGATTTTTTAACCAAGGAAACGACCTCTAGCGGTTGGCTGTAAGTCAGCGCATTGGACTTCCGACTTCTTAGATTACACAGTCCAGAAAGAGCCGCATTTTTTGTCAAGTTAGGCTTGAGTAAACGGAATAGACATTGAAAAGCAAGAATCAACTATAAAAACGCAACGCTTGATTACTCATTTGAATAGCAAAAATAGAGAATTCCAGACTCACAGCGCAACAAAAACGAATGATGGCGACATCTCACTCTACCAGGTTGCTGTTTATCTCACGCCATCCAAAGGGCTTTTCTCGGTAACCTTCTGGAACTTAATTTGCATACATCGATTTTGAGGCTCAGTTTTTGTTCTGTTATCGACTTAACAGCTTATTCTATTAGAACAGTAACAGTTAACCAAACACTTACAAATTTCACCGAAATTAAGACTCTTTGAGCTTGAAGTTCTACCATACGGAAGTAATGCATTTCAACTAGGAGAGGGATGTATGCATTTAACGCTCAACTGAAATTCGTAAGTCCCCATCTCAGAAGTGCTCAGTCTCTGATCGTCAGCATGAGACGCAATATCACACGCTTAGTCCGTGACCGGCATGTGGATCACTTCATAAAAGATCGAGCCGTCCAAGCTGTTCATCCCTCCGAGGACGGTCACTAACTAGCAGTCTCGTCTGAAAGGATAAAAGTACGGACTCAAGCACCGGCTGGCTGGAGCAAGTCGTAGGCCTAAAAGCTATTATGTTTTCGAGAGGAAGTCGATTGTAGGGCGCAATCAGAATCGATGGTGGCCAGAAGACTTTCCTTACTCAAGATTCCGAAACATGAAGGGCATGAAGTGAATTCGACAAGGTTACGAATGGAATATCTAGCAAATGACCTCCACAGCTCGGGAGACCACCCACTTCCCAAGGGAGATCACCAATTGTTGCTCGATAATTCATGCTACAAACTCTCGTTTCTACTCATCAGGCATCGGCGCCTGTGCCTTTGTTTGCCTTTCTGTCTCTATATCTTCTAACTTTCATCCGACCATACTTAAATTACTCAAGATCGTGCACATTGATCTAGAATGACTATACGCTTCAGAATTCTTGTAGTTGGCAGTGTTTGTCAAACTATCGAATGATGTTCCTTGACATCAACGAACATTCCCACACACTCCTTGCCGTTCCTACTGCTTCAATCTTTATTGATTTATTTGTCATCTCCTTAGGCTCAGTGACTTTCAAATTCTGTAATCATGGGGACGAAGTCTTCAGAGAGCTCTAGAAGTCTGAGAGAAAAAAACTTTCATATTATTTGAATAGCGTTCAGCTACAAGAACGTTTTCGGCACTATTTACCCTTTACTGCCCCACTTTGTCGAGAAGGGGCTGGATTTCCATCGAATTTTTATCACGAATATGAAACCGACTAGAAAGATGAAAGTTGCCTAGAGGAGTAGTTTGAACCGTAGAACACGAATATCGCATCCACTCGTCATAAAGATGCCTAGCGCTCGCGCCACAGGTGCCGGCGCCGAATGGAGCTGGGTCACCAATCTTGCTGAAAACTTGTCCCTAAGTATGAAGTACAAAGTTTTCATGACGAATGGATGTGATATTCGTAATCTACGACTCGAATCACCCCTCTAGGCAAGTTTCTAGTCGGTTTCATCTTCTTGAAAAAAATTCGATAGAAATCCAGCTCATTCTCGACAGAGCGGGTCAGTAAAGGGTGAATCGCGTCACGTTTCCCTCTGTTATCTAACCTGAAGTCCTTGGCATTGCACGGCGAAGCTGTGTGAAGCATTATCCGACATGCCCATGTTTCAAAAAAACCGGAAGTGAAACTTACTTTTTTCGTTGATCGTTCCCTGTTTTTTGGTGTGCGCCCTGCATTCGGCTGCATCCAGAGTTTTGGTTGCGTTCTGGAGGCATATTCGGACCATACGATGACCTTCGTGGTTCAGCCGACTTTCAAGACAATTCTTCTATCCTTGCAGCTTCAGCGTGGCATCAACGGCGACCTTGAAGGTTTGAAAAGGCTTCCTTATTTGGGCGGCTATTGAACCATGCGTTTGGTGGTGCGCTACTTATTACTACTCCACCTTCCATTATTCATTCGTGTACTGCAAAATCTTTGAAACTCTGAACTTTTAGCTGCCACGCTATACTTTTTTCTCATTATCGGTCCTATAATGAAGAGGGGCTTAAGATTCCAATTTCGCAACTTACAAGGCACTTCATACAAGTGGCAGCTGCACAAGAACAAAGCTTATGACTCAAACGTGAGTGAATGACTCTGGTTTTCACTCAGGCTCACCTTCGACCGACCGAAACAGGATTCCTACTTTACTCGGGCATCACTCGAATGGATCGATACGAAAAGCAAGGAGATTGTGTACCAAATAGTCCCTTGAAATCTTTATGCCATTGTGATAATGTTGCCTAGGTAGATTTGCTCAAAGCCAGACCAAACCTCAGCTGCAGCAGGTCGTGTATATTGTGCCAAGTTTCGTGCCAAATTGTTATACTGTTTCCGTGTTGGTGATGTATTTGATATAAATTAATAAATTTAATTTGTAAAGTTTGTTTTAGTTTTACTGTTTACTGTATAGTTACGGTAATTCTCGTCAACTTCAAATCACATTCCGTGTTAGCAGATGTGAACGGTGAAGTTCAGTAACAGGAGGGTGAGTGCTAGGTGGTTCTTCAAAGACGCAATGCCCCATAGCTTTTATGTATTTTATTAGATTACAGGGCGAGAGTGATGACGCTCAGTAGTATAATACATGGATGGCAAAGAAAAGCTGGAGTTTCGCAAAATCCAGGATGTAGAGTGAAAGCAAAATAGAAGCGTGGGCCAGGCCATGTCGAAGAAAGGAGTACTTGGACAGAATTCGAGTCGCAACAGAGCAAGGTATCCTAGCTATTCAGATGTACCAGGTGACTGTATGCCCGACGAACGTGCTCCATTCTGAAAGGCGTATACTTTTCAGTGCCATCAAGAACGTCCTATTTTGAAAGTCTTGACCGGTAGAGAGCACCGGTACCCTTTTCAAAGCCTGTTTGAAAACATTCATCTAATCTCAGAAGGCATGACTTCCAGAAAGAAATTTCCGAAGTATTTTTATCGTCAGCTTTGCTCCCATGAAAAAGAAAGAATTGGTTCATGATCGGCTTCTATTTCGAGCAATCTATGAATCAGGGATAGAGGACACAAAAGGGGTACAGACACAATTTTGCGTAGCTGTGTTGTAGCTGAAGTTTTATTTATCTAACGGACATGTTGTAAACATGTGAAATGAGGAAAATAACACAACTATGAAAAAAAGGAAGCAAAACAAAAAGTAGATCTTATAATGAACTCAACTAAGTGAAATCAACCTGTCGATGGACTTTTTGAAAGTACAACAACTTCGAGGGACGAGATTACGACGTAAAAGCGAATTGAAGCTAGATCTAACTCTGTTACTGAAAAACTGCGCTTTAATTTGAGTTCTTGCCGGCATGGTTGAAATCTTAGCGGAGGAGCCTCGCGTGTTGGAAGACACGATTGTAAAGAACTTCGAAATATCCACGGTGGTTATGCCATTTAGAATTTTATATGTCATAAGAATATCAAATTTCTTTCTTCTCCATTCGAGAGACTTTAGACCGAGTATCTTATTACGCTCACTTCCACTAGGTATTTCATTATAATTTAAATGATGATTCGCATCATAAGTTTACGAGTGAAGCTGTTTTGAACTCCTTCCAAAGCATAAACATCTTTTTTCTTATAGGGTGTGAAGACAGTAGATCCACATTCCAAAATGGGACGGACGTAAACCTTGAAAGCTCTTAGCAGAGTTTTCGAATCATTAGTGCGAAGCACCTTGAAAACATTGAAACTCCGACGGAGGGCTTTTGAAACTAATACTTTATAATGATTAGAAAAGTTAAGAGTTCTATCATAATGAAATCCCAGGTCACGGACTTCTGATACCACTTTAAGTGTCGAGCCGCCCAAACGATATGAAGGATTTCGGGCATGTTTGCCCAGGCACAGCATCTGTGTTTTCTCAATGGAAAGTGGAATATGATTCATTTCAGACCACTCAGCTACTTTATCAATTGCTTTTTGGAGATTTATGTCAGGCCCGACTCCGGAGACCTCCTTATAGATTTTTATGTCATCTGCATAAAGGTTGCAAACAACGTCAAGATCCTTAAGAAACCAAGGAAAGTCTGAAGTAAATATGTTAAACAAAACCGGTGAAAGTACCCCACCTTGGGGCACTCCTGATTTTACAGTACGAACTGATGAGAAAGAGCCCTTCACTAAAACTTGAAATGTTCTATTATGCAGAAACTCTTTTATCCAATTCCTCACCAGAGGATGGAAACCAAGATGTTCCAGCTTTTGTATCAATACCTCATGGGAAACCTTATCAAATGCTTTTTGGAAGTCAAAATAAATCACATCCACGCTTTTCCCCCGATCCAAAGAGGTTGTCCAGTCACTGAGACAATCCAGTAATGAAGTCTCAATAGATCTACCTTTACAAAAACCATGAAGGGACTTCGGAATTATGCCAAACTTATCAAGATGAGAAACCATGTATTTCCTGAGAATTTTTTTCAAAAACTCTGGCAAAAATAGAGGTCAATCTTATAGGCCTATAGTCTCCAGGATCAGACAGTGGTTCTTTTTTGGGCAGCGGAATGACAATGGCATGTTTCCATCTGCGAGGTACTTCACTGTTCATGAAACTAAGATTAAATAGGAACTCAAGAGGGCCAGTGATTTCATGAATGCATTGTTTGATAACTAAGTATGGTAGTCCATCAGGGTTATTCGAGGCTGATGAAGCCCACTCAAGCAGAATCATCGCAATATCCTCTTTATAAAACCAAGGAGCAGGGTCAGTGCAATCAACACTAGGATACAACAGAGGTTTCAATACAGGGCAAGATGAAGCAAAGGCCTTTTCAAAAGTATCGGCTAACATCTCAGCTTTGTTTTCATCGGTTACTGCCCTTATTGAATCCTTGCATAAAGTAGCAATGCATGGCTTATCTGAAAGCCTCGAATTCAAGATAGAATAAAAGCCTCTTATCCCACCCTTGGACAACATTTTGGCTTCAACATAAGCGTAGTATTTACTCAGTTTCTTAGTGTACTTCTTATCTGACAGTTTATATCTTTCCCATTCTGAGGGCTGTTGCGTATTCACGGCTGAATTCCAAAGCTGTTCCCTTCTATTCCACACTGATACAAGATAAGGGGGTAACTTGGACATTGATGGAGAGAGCCTTTTAAAAGGTATGAATAGATCCATCGCATGGTGTATGATCGCGAGGAACATTTCATATTTAGCATCCACTCCATTCGCACCTCTAAAGTTTTCCGTCTCATAGTGAAGCCAGTCACGCAGTGGTCTAGCGCAGACATTCCAGACATCTATTCACTGGTCACCCGTCTCCGTCCTTCTCCTAGAAGACCAGTTTGACAAAATTGGGATGGGTTTCTGCACCAAAATGGCGTGCCACGTTCGCTCTCGGAATTTAGGAGTCCGGCTTGAATTTCTATTGGATGGTTATGGTAATGGTCGCGAAACCACTGCCGCCTGCGTGCAACCGTGAGAATTCGGACACGAAGTCACTGCTCACTGAGAAACTCACTACATAGAACAGCTACAGCTTTTGAAAGCGGTGGCCTGGAACCGAGTCTCCCCACGGCTAAGGCATGTGGGATGTGGTGCAGCAGGAACGAAATTGTCGCGTCGCGGAGAGAGGCGCTGCGCGCGAAGGTATGTAGCAGAATGCAGCAGCAAGTAAGATATTTAGGAACGGAAGAGCGAACAGTAGAATCGTGCCATAAGTAGTAATCGCATAGCGATTGAGCTGTATGAAGAACTCTAGAACTATCATAACGGGCAATTGGTCTCCGGCAGCCGCGTGCGGCGGATCGATTACACAAAACAGATCCTACTGCCCGTCTCCCAGGCATATACGGTGCCTGTTCTCACTAGTCTATGCCTGTAACTGACTGCTGCTTCCCTTTCCGTCGTGCTGCTTTCCAAAAATGACAAGTCATTTACCTGTCGATTGGGAAATTGACGAGTTCAACTTGTTTGACGTTTTAGCTCACCTGCTTTGACATGTTATCATTGATGACTATTGATGAATTCATCATTTAATACGGTTACTTTCTTTAGGATTCATCTTCAAGTAGGGCGACTTCCCAATTCTGGATTCCTATACGCCGCTAGGCAAAGAGCGGCAACCGCCACAGTTGCCCTCCCTCTTTGCAACGAAGGTGAGCCCTGAGTTGATTCAATTGTGTGAATTGACCTTTTTGTCAATATTATCTTGTGCTTTCGAAATGTGTGTTGCTCAGCTTGTGTGTGCTGATTCACCTGTTTTTAAATGTTAGGTAGTTGTCTCATCGCCTCAGGAGGCGGCCAGTTGTATCGCTATATGGTGTTAACTCGTTGCGCGTGCCATTGCGGACGACTTGTGGGACGGAACTTACGTGCGTCCGAGGATGCGCGGGGCAAATTGCGCGGCGACGTGCGTGGCGGTTCGAACAGCCCTGACGCCTTCCATTTGGGCCCAGATTCGAAGTAGAGTAAATTAGTATGGTCAGCTGATCCTACTGATCTACTCTACTTCAAGTTTGTGCCCCAATAAAACGCCAGGGTTGTTTGAATGGCCACGCACTTCACCGCGCAGTTTGCCGCGCGCATCCTCGGACGCACGTATGTACCCATACCCGGACGAGTTACACGGTTATTGTATAGGCCTCCTTCCTATCTCATTGCTCTGAGTTCTGCTTTATTCTGTTATCTTTCTTATTTGTCAGAATAATCGCAGAAACTGTGGGATCACGATAATACTCCGTGCATGGCTAGTACTCTCACAGTGCGGCAAACCACTAGGGTACCATCCATTACTACACTCAGGATATTGCTCTGTACGGATGAAGTATGAAATCGTATCGTAAATAGTAACTATTACGATACGATACGATTAATAGCTCTATCTAAGAACAGTCTATCTCTCCAATCTTCGGAAAGCCTGTCACCGAAAAAAAAGAGATCTTGTGAGAGGAAGACTGGGGACTAAACTCTCTACACTCTCTCTTGACGGCTCAAATACTTCTGTTTATAAATACCCAAGTTCAACCATCAATAAATCTTGGCATGGCTTTGTAGTAATGTCCAAGACCAATTAAAAGCCATGTCAAAATTACTTCTGTTCACTTCTTTATTTGACTACTTATTTGTTCATGGAATTATGCATTTTGCAAGGTGCCGATTTTCAGGCTATGGGAACTGCAAAGCGGAAAATTCATGCCAATAAAATCTTCGTTGCTGTGCTGCTAATCTCTTTCTTTATTGCCCTAGTATACATATACTGTAGGTTTATTCACATTGGTTCTTGTCATGACTTTTTTTTGAATATTTCTTTTTATTGAGTTCACGGTTCAGCTTAGCAGGGATTGAAGGCTGTCAGTTGAGAAAAGAGAGAGAGTCTAGTGTAAGCCTCTCTGACTGCCGTCTTCTACCAGTGTAGTTTTCCTAGTAACTGCTGTTTTGTAAAACCCCTTAGGAAGGGGAAGGAAGCGAAAGATTTGGTGAGCTACAGCTTTCTAAGGGAGCCTTCTGAAAGCTGCCTGAACAGTGGGGACTTCCATTGAGACCATCAGATCAATTAGCATTTGTTTTTCGTCAGAATGCAGAGTAGAGAACGAAATTGTAAAAGAGTGGGAGTGAGGCTCATCCTCTGTAGGCAAGACATGCTCATGAGACTTGGTGCTAACTGAAAAAATCCTGATTTGCCTGAATTGAAGCCATTCAGCCCCGCCCACCTTACCAGTACCCTCCTCCCTCCCATTCACCCAGCCACTGGGTTTCAAAGAGGCTCTGCAAATGGTTATCGAAAAAGGGGATCCCTTCCTGAAGTGCCATAACCGCCAAGAAAATCAACAGATGTTTGGATCCCGAAGTGATGGGTCAGATTTCCATGGTTGTAGCGCGCTTTCACAGGGCTATTACAGTAATCATTACCGTCATCCAATATTTGCAACATCCGTACGGGCGACTGTGGAAATTGGGCGCAAATCCCACACCCTATTTTATGAACACCTTTTCATGTTATTCATGATGGTCACTATGTAAAGATATAACACCCTTTTGTACTACGAATGAACTATCAATGAATTATGGATTTGTTCAGGTTCAGGTCTAGAGGAAATTCTTACATTTGGAGCAGAAGTTTTTTTGAACAGTAGTGCCAATATTTCAATATTCGACAAATGTCCACTAATAATATACGATCATCTAGATCCTCAAATACTTAAATTTCACCATCCGAACGTCAATACTAAAGCCGTAAGTTTCCATTATATATTCGCGAGTTTTAATCAACATTTAATGTTCATAACTGACAAAGCCTAAAAATGTTTAGTTATGGTGCCGTGGCGAAGTGACTGCACCTCGTGCAATCACTTTATGAATCAGGGTCAAACTGTTACAGTGTGACTATTGGTCCTAACACTCTTGCTGTTTGTTTTTGTCCATTCTTTTTGAATCTATAACCTCTCGTTTTGTTATGGAATGAGGGACGGGAGGGAGAGAGGGGTAAGTCTGAAATCATTGGCGCACGTCAATCCCGTCTGGCTGTCTCGCACTTGAGCGTACTATTCGTCTCGCCCTGTGTATAGTGCACTAATAACAAGGCCAGCATAACACTCTGCGTGTCTGCTCCGGCCAAATTGAAATTGGAGCCCTTATTGTGCTCTGCAGCCCCCAATACGGCAGCGTCGGGTAAAACCGCTCGAGGAGGCTGCTAAAGTCTTAGGGCCAGAACAGGCTGCCCAAGAGGAAGCGGACTAAGATGACGATCTGTACTATCAACGCATGGACGCTTGCATCGGAAACGTGTATAGAAGATCTGATGATGCAAGCTAGGAGGATCAAACGGTGTCATGATTGACCGAGATGAGAAGGGATCGCCCGCTACCCGCTGTATTTGATAATGGAGAAGAAGTGTTCCTTGGAACATGCGACAGTAGAGGTGTCGGCGGCGTAGGTGTCCTCGACTCACGCACTTCGTCATGTTGTTCATGATCATCGATTCGTACAAAAGCCCAACAATCCGAATCGGAAGTTCGCGATTAACAAGAATGGCTCAACCCTTTAACAGCTCTAACAATCTTCGTTGCCTACGCACCAACATCAGGATACGAAGGAGAGGAGTTGGAATCGTTTCCACAGTTCCAGAAGCTCCCACATTTGCAATGGACATGGGAGTCACCTATTGGACAGTTCTATAATGAAATAGACCACATCCTAATCAATCGAGATTTTACCTGACTGATGGCCGCTGTTTCGAAGTTCTGCACCGAAGTTTCGGGATCGAGCCATCGTCTCTTCCGCGCTAGATTCTGCTTCTCAGCGTGGAGAGAGCTGTGAATTTGAGGAAACGAAACCCTAAGAGCTCCATCAAATGGGATCACCTCGTTTCCCTTGTGAGTGAATGTGAAGATTCCGTTATCGATAACATCGATGAAAAGTACAACCGGCTCGCCGAACATCTTCACGATAGTGCTAGGAAAGCAGAGAGTCTACACGTAGCCAAGAAACGACTCTCCTAGAAGACTTTTGAGCTAATACTCCAGCGTGGAATCTCGCGAGCTGCAGGCAATCGTCAACAAACGACCGAACTTGGGAAGTTATGCGGTGAAGCGATAAAGGAGGGTCTGAAAGAGAGAAGAGCAGCAGCGACGGGAATGGACGGAACCGTCAAGGCTGGAAGGAGCATCCGCAAAGCCCGACGAAGTTTCGCCGATTACAGGGCCATCACGGATTTCCTCAATTGTCCTAAAGAAACAGTTACTGCTTCTCGAAGGGCAATGGAGAAGGTCATCTACGATCTTTACTTGGATTTCTTCGACAGAAACGTCTACCTGCCTACTCAACATCTTGGTCTTAGTTCGACATGCCGTCACGTCGATGAAGGATTGTACAGCGTCCCTTATCGTCAGAAATCTGTTTGGGCTCTTCACGCGGTACCTGTCGGAGTGCAAAGTGCCCACGTCGTGGAAAACTAGGAAACTATGTTGCTGTACAAGAAGGGAGACCCCAACGATGTTGGGAATTACCGCAAAATCCGCCTGCTGTCTGTGATGTACAAGCTTTTCATACGCGTCATCCTAAACAGGATTGGCAGAATATTGGATGAAGGACAGCCATGCAAGCAAGCAGTGTTTCGGAGAGGGTTCAGTACAGTCGACTATATCTACAATCTTACAAGGCTCGTTGAAGTATCACGAGAGTTTAAGATACCGTCTGTCTTACGTCCATCGATTTGTAGAAAGCCTTCGACACCGTTGAGACAGAAGCGGTAATCGAAGCCCTGGGCAGCCAGGATGCTTCGTGGGCTCTACAACAACTTCACGACCTCGCCATTCCATAAAAGAGTCACCATCAACTGAAGAGAGGAGTCTGACAGAACGATGCCAATTTGCTCGAAATTTTTAGTGCCGCTCTCTAGAATATCATACGTCCTATGGAGTGAGAGGACATGGGAGTGGAAGTTGACGCTACTCATAACATCTCCGCTGTGCAGACGACATCGTGCTTATAACACCGAACATCGAGAAGGCGTAACGAATGCTGGCCGAGTTTGACAGTGCTTGTGCAAAGATCGGCTTACACTGAACCAACAAAGACGATGATCATGATAAACGGATCGGTTCCTGATGCTCCATTCGCGCTGAGCGGAACGACTATCTCTCAATGCTCAAAATACGTGTATCTAGGTCGAGATCAACATGATGAATGACCTAGTTCTGAAGCTGAGCATTAGGAAACGCATCTCGTGAGGAGCTTTCGAGAATATCGAGGGTGAAGAAAATCAAAAGCATCCGGCTCTGCGCTCACCTTTTCAACACTGCTGTCCTTCCTGCTTTGACGTACACCTCGGAGGCTTAAGCTCTGCGATAGCGGGATGAACATGCTCTTAACGTTATTCACCGCGCTTTGGAAAGACGATGCTCGGAATTCCCCTATTCACCTGGGTCCGGAGTTTTGAGCTCCTTCATCGAACGAAGATGAGGGATGCATTGATTACGCCAAGAAATCGAAGATCACGTGGGTCGGACACGTTGTGTGATATAGTGATGATCCTCCGACCAGGGCGGTAACGTACTGGATCCCTTGAGACGTAAGGCGAACACTAGGACGGCAGCCGACGAGGTGATCAGACTTCTTCACGAAAGCTTCAATGAAAGGAATGCTGGGACTCGTGTCCCTGAAGCGAGAACAATTCACTGACCCACTCGTGACAGGGACAAATGGAGACGTTACTGCCTCCCGCTCGAGGGAATAGACGATCAGTAGTGTGACGGCAGGTGATAAAGGCGATTACGCTCTGATCTTGGCCGTTTTCTGGCCCGAAGGTGACCTTTGTACTATGCTTGAGGCCATGGATCCGAAACTCTAAGACCACTTTCACCGAAAATTGTGCTTCTGAGCACTATTTCTTGTACATCTCAATCGCTTGACACTGGTCTTCTTATGTCCTATCGAGAGTTTGTTTGTTGCAATTGATGTTCGTTATTGAGAAAGAGCAGAGCTTACTTTTTCAGAATTGTAAAGAATATAAGCCTCTAACAATCCTTGTGAACGGAACTTTACAAATTGCGAAGTCGGCGGAGAGATTCAATTGCACTGCAAGTTACTGTTTTGTGCACTCGTTACTACTTAATTAACTTTTCATATGGATGAAACATTTTGATAGTGCCGAAGTATAGGATCACGACCAATGCATAATGAAAATTCTCTGCCGATCATTCCCCGATGCGCCAAGCATTAGACCTAAACTTGTGCAGAGATAATTGTTTCACCCCCTCATCCTCGGCCCTTTGTGCTTGATGACATCTTTTGTCGTAATCATGCAACGACCCCTTTGAAGTGGGCCTCGAGTAGATAGCTTAGTTCTCCTTCTGGGACATCGAATCTTTTTTCTTTCGATTCTCCAGTCCGTAAGCAAGCTTACTCTTCAATTATGTTTCCTGCGCGGTAAATCCTCGAAAATGACTTTTGTTTTCTAAAATACATTTGTATATAACTGCTGTCAAGACGAAGCGCTCCAATTGTAAGGAACTGTTACATTGAAATCTGGCTTCTTTAATGAATCGCAATGCGTTGCGCGCCACATTGGGATGGGGGAGGGGGTGGCCCTCGCTTTCATTTTCGGAATTTTTGTGTAAATAAAAAACTTGTGCAATCCAGTAAATTGTGATGAATTCACATTAAACGTAGGTGATTTCAGGTGTTTGTTCAACGATCGTGATAGATATTACATAGCTACCCCTTGGATTCAACTCCCATCGAATGAAACATTCGAATGTGACATAATCGAGTCACGTTGCCTGCCTGATGGAGGTTTCTTCAAGAATGAACATTCATTCATTCACATGCAGATTTATGAAAACGAGTGAGCAACCTTTCTGTCCTCACAGATAACGATCAGAGTATAAACTTCGGTGTACACGGAGTATCTGCCAAAATTCTATATATTAGGTTGTTCGGAAAGGAATGCGCGTTGAATTCGCCCATTTATTTCTCTGCTACTTTGCAAACTTTTTTGAAACATTCCGTCTATTCGAAAGATATTTTTATTGCGCATCTTTTGATATATTTTTGTTTTTGTCTTTTTTTTTGAAAAAAAAGTTCAGGAAATGCTTGACCAAACACTCCTTTTGCAAGTTTGCATCAGGTACGACTTCAAGCAAGGCAAATCGACTGCTGTATCTCATCGTGCCATATCTGAGTACTCGGCAAAGAAGCCCTGTCAGGAAACCAGTGTCGACGAGGGTTCTAGCGTTCCAAGAACAGTAATGAAAGCTCGGAGGACGAAGAACGTGGAAGTCGGCTTCAAGTCGTAGATAACCAAGTGTCGAAGTCCGTTACTGAATTGGATCCACACCAAACCAACAGAGAACTGGCTACACATTTTGGCTGCTCGAACTCTACCATTCATGAGAATCTGCTGGTAATTGGCAAGACGAACAGGATCTTGTCTAGTTTCGTTTTTATAATTGAAAATTTTTAGACTCAAACGCGCATTTCTTTCCGAACAACCGAATAACTCCAGTTACTCGCTCGTATGCATGCAACATATTCGGAGATTTCATAATGTCGCAGTCCGTTGACCAGACTGTGGTTTGTTGTCGACCCTTTCATTTTATTCTCTGAAGAGTAGGAACGATGCGAGCCTGAAACCCTCAAAGGGGGGAAGGGTGGTGCAGTTGATTCGAAAAGGTCGAAACAGCAACGGTGTGCACGAAGAAATGTAGAAGAATGAAGCGAAGCAGCGCAGCGACTAAAGAAGTCGGTCGCACGTCAATAGAACTGTATGGAGAAGCTAGAACTACAATACAGAGGCAACTTTGTAGTACGCAACAGCCGCGGACGCCCAATCGATTACCCAAAACTAATTCTTTTCTAAAGAGAGCTCCAAGGCTCATTGCTCGACAACAGTTTCGATAGGCTTCATCAGCATAGTGGCGGGATGGGAACTCAAAAGAACTGCGTATCAAAACGGGTAGGAACTTCGGTCATTGTGTGGTTCAATCGGCAAGGAACTGAGATTCGGATATGTTATGCGCACACAAGTGGGTAGTGTCGTTGTATGAGAGAACTTTCAGATTATTCCACAGAATTTCAAACTGTGAGTGTCGTTGTATGAGAGAATTTTTAGATTATTCCAGAGAATTTCAAACTGTGACGGGACATTCTTCCCGAACGACCCATAGATGTCGGGTAGTAGCTCTGTTATGAAGCTGTTTCAGCTCGCTAATTAGTTCAGTGGATAGTAGACCGCATGTCTATATTTTGATTCTCGATTCGGTATCATCAGCCATGGCAAAACGGTAAGTAACCTTTCGGTTATCGTCACTCAACAACGTCCTCTCTTAGTTTCCCATGTTTTCAAAGGCAAAATCCATAAGAATCAAAAGTTCACCTTCTATACCCGTGAACAGCATCCTGAATTATATTGGTTCACCTAGGTTTCCGTTCAAAGTTCTATTGGGAGCTGGAAGACTTACTGGTCAAATAAAGCTTCCGCTGAAAAGAAAGATCTGAATTTTGGTGGGAGACTACTGTAACTGCCGCTAAACCAGTACCGCTTCTCGTAGAAGTTCGGGTTGAATCAACGCCACCCTCGCTAATCTCAGACAGTAGCGTGGAAAGTACGTTGGGTCTATTTGAGGGTAGAGCTGCTCCAGAACCGTCATTGACACACCACTTTTCATACCTTCGTGATCATTAAGATTAATAGACCAACCACAAAATCAATTTCAGTGCTTTGCCAGAAACACTTGCTTATTTGAAAACTGAACTTCAAGCTGTTCAAATGGAGTTTTACGATAAAGTGGCCCATAACAGCAAACCAAACGCCTTCCCATTGTTTTTCGGTTGGTTCTGGTTTATTCGCATCCAGGGAGGAAGTAATGTTAAAACGTGTCGTGATAAGTGCTCTAATAGTCAACTTTTCAGGTAAGTCAATAGAAGGTGGAAGTCGCGCATTTTTTGGGCTACCTCCTCTTATACCAGACTGGAATGAAACAGAAATATGCATTGAATATCTGGATAAGTATTCATATGAATTGGAAGAGTATCGGCAAAGCGGTTATAAGGTCAGAAGGGCTCACTTTTATACAGGAAGTTTGTGTGTGTCCCTGTGCCTATTGGGAGCGGACAAGGTCCCTAACTATGTAGTTGTCTCGCAGCGCCGCATGCCGTAACTCCAGTCACACTGTTTTCCAGAACAGCTCTTTCTAGGCTCGATGCACTGCAAATGAGGTGCAATGGCCCATCCTTCAATGGCTAGCTGCACCATTGAGTTGTGATTTTGTAGGCTGTCAGTTGTACCCTCCAAGCCATTAAACCATCGATACAGTAGCGCTCAAAAGTCTTTGGTGAAATTCTTTGACGCTTTTTCGTTCATAACTTTTTTCTTGGTGGACCAAATCGCGCGAAATTTGGATATGTTCGACTAGAGCATATTCCACCCTACCCAACACTATTCGACTGCGAAGCTGCAATATTCACAGATAGAGCAAGGTGTTTGTTGCGGTAGCGGATTTTGCTAAAAGTAAAGTTGTTGACGTCTGCACCTACTCGCACCTTATGTGCGTTTTTCTCATTTATTGTGTTCGGCATTACCGCTCGTACATTTTAGACATGACAAAAAGGAAGTAGATTTTAGAAGGACCATCATCTGTACCTTCAGTCGGTTTTGGGTTCGTGCTCTTTGGAATATCTGGATCATGATCAGATTGCAGGTTAATAGTGGTAAATATTTCCCATGCATCCATGCGCCAAATATAGAAATTTCGCAAGATTAGATCCAGTAGGAAAGGAGTTACGACTGAAAAGTACGGTTGAAGAACCATTTCACCGAAGACTTTTGAGCGCTACTGTATGTGCAGTGCATCGAGTTGAAATACCTTCAAACGTTAAAATGCTGTATTTAGACCATGGTAGCTCAAGATTGGGATGTTGGTTTTGTTTTTTATAAGAACTGCACGGGATTCAAAAGGCCTGAAGCAGATCACATGTGGAGGTAAGTGCAGCTAGCTTAAATCGGTCATTTTTGAGCTGATTTAGAATCCTAAAGACGTTTGTATGCCTGTAGAACTAGTTGCGTTGGCCATGCTTCCATTCTCCCAGGCGAGGCTGGTACAAATTAATCGAGCACGGAGGGATGACGGGCTCCATCAGTAGAGGTGAATGTCGAACCGGCATTTGATCCTGGAGAATGCGTGTGTGTTAGTGTCCCAACCCGCCACTACATTGCTTCCGGAAAACGATATATTGGCTTCAATTAAGTCATTTTATACCTTTATCTTTCCCTGAGACATTATGAGGGATTTGCTCTCTATCTTGGAGGATAAGCCTGGAAATGAGTCTCGCAATGCCTTCCCACCCCCACCAAACCTTCAGCTTGATACCTCTCAAATACTTCCGTTCTAAGTACTTGTCCTCATTACAAGGGACTGGAAAACGAGCTCTACTCACAGAAATGTCCTAATATGCCCTTCCATAGGCCTAGCGGTCGACGGCCTTGTTGGCAGTACCATTAACAGGCTGTACCATTCACAATGGAGCAACGATGTTGGAAATTCGATCGGTTGATCGTCAGAGCTGATTTAACGATTTATTAATTCTCAATGTTCTAGTATTCTACATAATCCTCACGTTCATTTTTTCATATACTACGAATAAAAAAAGCTGATCCCGTTTCCACTCATGAGAACCGTGGAGTACGTTTTTTTGTATTTTTCTCTTTCCGTTACCAGTACACTAAGCACCTGCACACAACTGAAATCCCATCCGAATACCCCTTCCATACCACTCCGTCACGGTAATCTCGTGCAACTTCCCATTTTACCTCCATAGTTCTAATGGTAAGAAATCTTGTATCTCGCAGATTCTGCGATTTAATCTTTGACTCTTTTCGGTCCCGGCAGAGCAAATGAAGTTGTCTGTCGTGTAGAAATGACGTGGATAGAGGAGAAAATAGCGATCTTTTTGTATTTTTAGTTTTGTAATATTCTTTTGAGCTCTAAAAAGTACGAGCTCTGGGGAGCTAGAGGATTTCCAGACTTTCCTTAATCGACAATCAGCTTTACTATCTCAACTTTTCTTCTCACAAGCCCCTTTCCATAGTTTTTCTATAAGCACATTCACTGCTTCAATTTTTCCGAAAATATTGTACACAATTACTGTATTCTAGTTCGATATGAAGTCACTTAATGGGATTATTGCAGGCCATTTGATATCCGGATGGAAGAAACCTACACTCTGAGAAGACTTTACTCTAAGTATTGTGGTGAACATCATCTATTTATGTTGGAGTATATGGAGAAATTCATGCGTTCCTACCCAGGTAGGAAAGGTCTGATCGTCATGTTTTGGTCGGTTTCTACTTTCACCATTCGCCTCAAGTCGCTCTAATCCAAAAGCCTACCAACCTGTCATTATGAGCGCTAAAAATCTTTGTCTTAGGCTCGTTCAATGAAGCTTTTCACTCAGCGAAACTAACTCGTAACTTTCCCCTCAGAGGTTCACTTTGAGTTGCGGCGTCATGAAAAGTCAACTGAGGCTGTCGGCATCCAAAATCGGCATTTGTAGCTCAATCTAATCGGTATTGTATGCCTTTTTACTAATAATTTTAGGAGTCCCAAAAATATGCCATGTCTGGCCCGTGTATTTGGCTCACGATACAATGAGAACTATCTATCATACTGACAGTCAGTTTTTGGACTTCTTTAAACGAAACACTGGACCCCTGGACGATGCTTTCTTATTTTTCTTTGCGGACCATGGACCTCGAGACAGAGCAGTGAGTTTTAGGTCATTTTTCGGAATGTGTGCCATTAGGTCAGATCGCACATATTCAGCGCAGCACATTTTCGCGGCAGAATCAGCTGCTGTCAAGTGTGTTATTGGCCACATTCGCAGCGACACGGCGTCTTTTGCCGCGCGCGACTATTTCGCTTTCTGTCCTGAGGATGCATACACCAATTTTTACGATGATGCCCGACTAACTGCACGCATAAGGCCTTTGTCCTACGTCCTACAGATGGTGAACTGTAAGATAGAAATCCGGTGGTGCACTCTCTGAATCCATCGCTGGTGAACTGACCAGCCGCAGCGCCCTGAGATTCGCCGACTCATCATTGAGAACTATCTCTGGCCGCAAATTTGCAGTGCTGTCAAAATCAAACTCGTTACATTGTAGAGTAGAAGACAACAGTTAGACCTGGTTTTATTCTTTTTGCACAGATGGATATAGTGCCACTGGGCAGATACGAGAAGAGCAATCCTTTCTTGATCGTTTCGATTCCGAAGCGCTACCGCAATACTTCAATTCACGAACAACTGATGAAGAAGTCGAGAGAACTAGTGACTCCATTCGACTTACACGCCACATTCATGGATATCCTAAAGGTTCGTTCCGCTTTGGTACTCCTGTGGAATCTGATTTGTTTCCTGGGCGGACCGGCCGAACATGTCCTCCATTCCTTTGAGATAGGCTTGTTAGTACCAGATTCGTCTGGGGTAGGTCCTGAAAGGAAGCTGAATGCGAGGCGGCTTCTATCTATGTAGAGCGGCAGTCCCGAAATTCCTGATGCTCAAGGCAGAATGAGTTCGAGCTGCAAATGTTGGGAAATCAGGTTTCTCCATGTCCTTCGCTGAGCACTTAGAATCGCAGCGCTGAGCAGATCTGTACGTTTCCTGCCCACGAAGGAGCCCTTCACATATTCTCCACGGCTTACTTACTATGAGCAAGAGAAGAGCGTGAAAATTTTTAATTCAGCTCTTGGAATGATGAAAATCATAGCTTTCGGAAGGTCCCAGTGTCGATAGACACACTCAGCCATGCACGGGAGGCTATGTTACCTTGACTTGTGAAGATATGTTGTAGGCCCTCCCGGCACTTCTATTCCCGACCCCATTCGATCTTCACTTGGCCTGTGTACAGGGAATGTATGCATGTATGGACGTTCAAGTCTTAACCAAACTGTGGGACGTTTAGCTGCAACCATCCAGTAACTTCACAGACACGTCGTATAAAAAAATGGAACCTTTGAGCAAAGGCTCTTCATTGCTTCGAGAATGGCGTGGACCAAGAAACTGCCGGACACTTCCAATTCCAGCAGAGTATTGTCTTTGTCAGTACAACAAAACTAAAATAGAGTGAGTATCATAGATAGTTGCAAATTTACAAAGAACTCCTTCATGGAGGAAAGTTGTAAGTGAGAGGTTTCAGAGATAAAGTCGAACAGGAAAGAGCTGGTCGTTTTCTCGCAGAGCAACTGAATGTTTTGCTAAAAAATGAAGGGATTGATAAAAAGTGTCAAAATCAGACGTATCATTCGGTCAGTTACTTTTCGAGTTGATTTTTTTTTCGAACTTTTAATTCTAGGACATACTACATTTCTTCTTGGCGAACACCTATGATTTTCTCAAAGGCAGAGTTTGCGTTTCCTAGATTTCCCCTCAGAATTACCCAGTGGCCCTTAAGGGTAACAGATAGGATGCTCTCGGGCTCAAAAACTCAAGAGGTAGGGCATACGAGGAGCCCCACTATCGGATCGGTCGGATGCCATGCCCATCGACCGACGATGTGTCAGGCGAGTGTCGAGGCGATACAGCTTGCGATATTCGCGCTAGGACGCACACGTTCAGCACGTAAACAGCTGATCGTCGAACGATGAGGCGATGTTTTCCTCCTATTTCACTATTTTCTGTTATTCTTTCTGCTGCTGCGGCCCTTTAGACCGCAGCAGCAGAAGGAATAACAAAAATATCTAATCTCTGCCTCGAAAGGTTGAAAAAGGGGACCATGTTCGCCGTTAATAGTATTGTGTCAATTTATGCTTGTGAGTGAATGATTTTAAAGGACATTTTTGCTTGCTGTAGTCGGCTATTTGCACCAGGGCCCGATAACGCACTGTATAATTCGTCCATACCCCCTTCTATAATACTTCATTTTTCTGGTCTCGTTATCGTCCAGCCCTTCTTTTAGCTATTTTTTCGAGGTCTTTCACCACTTCGGGAACACCTGTTTGTGCGCGTTCTTCGCCTTCATCGCATTATTTTCCGCCTCCTCTTTCGTTTTTGGCCATGAACTGGATAAACCAAAATCATGGCGAATTGTACCTTTAATTACTTGTGTTTCTCTCTCGGAATTTCGAATTGAAAAGGGCCATTCTCACTGTGTGGGAGTGAAGTCTTTCCATGTGGCAGGCCCATATCCAGTAAGCTTCTTTTGTGATGTTCAGGTGGCTACTTAAGCAAGATGGATGCACGTTCATCTGTATCATATACATAGTGAACCAATCTGCGGCAGACTTTCGGCTTAGACCTCTGCGCTACCTCTTTCCCTCCCTAGCCTTAACTGTACTTCGAAATTAGATAGCTACATCTAGAAATAGGACATGGCTATTGTCACCATTCCAGTGACAGTGGGCATAATAAGTTCAAAGGAGGATATCACCGCACTTGATAGTTTACCAACAGGTCTCTCCTCGTTCGAGGCAGTTGTCAACTGAGGAGGAGTCATCGACCAACGAGAAGTTGTAAGTTCTCGCTGCTCCTTCCCTCCTCTCCGCTCTCTTCCTACACCCAATGTGCTTGCAGCTGCGCATAGAGGGGTGCTTGTGCAAGAGGAGCACTGCATCCCATGTGGGGAACCTGAGTAGCATTCCATATGATTTCATCGGAGGCATCATTCGGGACATGAGAATTGGAGCGGATTCGTAAGGGAAGCCTAAGCATGTGTGGTTTTTTTTTTCATTAAGTAGCTTCGAATGTAATTGTTTTACACACCTTTTTTTCATCTACATATTACAATCATTGCACATGAAATCTTAGCAGACTTACATTTCAGACTTACAGTGCTACGGAAACTAGGGACGGAGATGTCTCACTATATGAGATCGTTGTTCGTTTCACCCCGGCTGATGGATACTTCATGGTAACTCAATAAATTTTGAGTTTTGTAGGGGTCAGGATAATCGGGATCAGCTCTTCATCCTCTGCTTCTGCTGAATCGAAATTCGTCTCTTATTGTAGGCAGAGTTTACGGTGATTCTGGGGTATCTACTTCAGGAAAAATCGTGGAAGCTATGGTGCAGAATAGTGCCAAATCGGTGAAGAGAGTGTGGAAATATGCGTTTTCAAAAAAAGATGTGATTTCAAATAAGTAATGAGAAAGGAGGAGGCTGTACGAGATTTTGTGTCTATAACAGTCTGGGTTCCCAATCTTTTGTTGTGGATGGTGCAGCCGTAGCAGCCCGTCATAACACGGCCAATTTCGAATTTGTACTTCAGCTAAGAAATCTCACAAGATGATGAGTTAAAGACAAAATGTTGGCCCCGGACAGGGAACGGGCCCTATTTCTGCTTTCCAGGCGTAGGTACGGAATTACTGCCGAAGCCGTTAAGAAGGCAAGGGCGAACAGGTTCCGTAGTGAAAGTGACGAAGATTACGGTACACGGAAAGTAGAAGTACGGTCTCGAGTCCCGTCCCAAGGAACAAGTTGGCCGAACTTCCCTAAATTCCGGAGAAGCGAGTTTGCTATCTGACTTTTCTGAAAGGATAAAAGCACTACCTTTAAATTTTCCCAGCAAGTCATTGTTTATTCCGAATAAGCATTTAGAAGCCGCTAAGATTTTGAATCATAGTGGAGTGGGTGGGTGCCAAGAATGGAAAGGATTGATGCTGAAATCTACTCACCTGATAATTTTTTACTAGATTTCAGGAGTTCGAATTTCGTGCACACGATTTATTTCTCATTCAGGCTCATCTTCGACAAACCGATTCAGGATTCGTCCTATATTCAGGAATTACTCGGATAAATGAAGATGAATATCATTCTAAATGTCTGAGAAATCATCCTTTAAGCCCTTTGTGTTATTGCTATCCAGAGACTCGAAAGACTTGACCATAGTATGGAATTTTTATGACAATGGAATTCTTACGTCATCAAAATTACGTTGTAAAAAACCTCTTACATAGATTAAATTTCATTGTTAACCTTTGGAAAGCTGTAAATAAAGCTGTCATTTGAGGTTTTCAATACTTCCATACCGGTTTTCTTCCCATTGCTACCAACCTGGAGGTTATGCGAAGCGGTAAAGGGTCATCTAATGAGTAAAATTGGTGACAGTGATGGGAAAAACGAGGAAAATCGCTCAAACTCGGTTCTTCTCGAGCCGTTCTCGAGAATCATTGATTTGAGGCCTTTGAATTTTTTGAGGATCCACTTTCCTTTGCTCTATGGATTATCAGGGTAAGCTTTTTCAGTTACGTGTTGATATTCATGTGTATGTCCTGATTTTCCGGAACCCTCAAGATAACTGCTTAGAGGAAGTTCTTCTACCCAACTGTCGTTACGATTGGTAAAAGTACAACCGTTCTCAGAACTCTCCATGTGACTGCCCTTTGAGTGTTGTTCGATATTGAAGTCATGCTGAGGGTTTACCTACCAGATGATAAACCTCACCACAAACATCAGCTTACCCACCAACTGTTTTCCAGTAACATAGAGAAGGAAATTCCCCGTGCATGATTACATACAGTCGACGACAGTTTGAAAATTTGAATCATCCTTTAATCATAGAAGAAAATGAAAGGTCAGTCAAAATAAGACCAAAATTCAAGATGTTGGCGTGACAAGAGAACGACTCAAAAACTGGAATCCCTCTGCATTTGAACAGAGGGTTTCACTCCAGAATTTGCTTTAATTGCGATTTTTCCAGCCTTGATCATTTTTTGATCAATCGTTCATTGTTGATCCATGCTATGACCAGCTCTACTTGTTCTGCCATTTTCAATGTTTAGTAGCTTTTTTAATGTGCTCCCTCTTCGAGTACTGTTTATCCTTTATTCTATGTACTTTGTCGGAGAGTTTCTGAGAAGAATCAAAACCTAATAAAGTTTGGGAGATTCAAAACATACTTCACAACTTTCGTTACTTGATAATTCCCGTTTTAAAACGAGTCCGTAGGCGTGCTGTAGAACTGTAGATTTGCAGCTTTCCGTGGAGTTTGAAGGTGTGTCTGTCGAAATTTGTAGGTACGAGGTAATAAAACAAATGATAACAAGTCAAGAGGTCAAACTGGTAGACGTAGGGTTACCTCTGGGACACGTGGTTTTGCCGCCGAAATGGGCGAACACCCCTGAGTTGGGGTTCACTTCAAAGCAAAATAAGGCACGGAGAAATCAATAAATACTCACTTGCTGATTTCCCTTGTTTACCGGTCGATACATGTTTATTGTCGATTTAACACTTTTCCTTTGGGTTTCAATTCTTGAAAGGATAAGGAAGTGCATAGCCAACAGGACAAAACATGATCGAGCTCATTTCTACGTGTTCCTTATGGCACCCAATGTCAGCTACACGCAGATCAAACGCGACAGAGTTTGCTGGTCGTTTCTTTAACCTTCATTACCGACTTTCTTATATTTCTGGAATTCGGTTTTGTTTTTATTCTGTCATGTACTTTTTGTTTTAATTATTTGTAATCATAACTACACCCGTTTTGACAGAAGAGTTTTTTTACTTTTTCTTTTTTACTTCTTCTTATTCCATACAACAAGTTCTCGCCGTCGCGAAATTCGTAGGTCATTCCTGTAGTTCACCCTAAGAACTGTCAGATTACTAACCGTCAATCGGAGAAGTTAGCTTCCATTTTCTCAATCGCATCGAACCTCTCATTGTCTGCCTATATTTTTGTTTATTTATGTTTATTTGTTTGTTTGTTTTCTGTCTGTCTGTCTCTCTGTCTGTATGTTGTCTTTCCGTCTGGCTGTCTGTTTGTTTGTCTGTCTGTCTGTCTGTCTGTCCGTCTGCCCGTTTGTCTGTCTGCCTGCCCCTCTGTCTGTCTGTCTATCTATCTATCTGTCTGTCTGTCTGTCTGTCTGTCTGTCTGTCTGTCTGTCTGTCTGTCTGTCTGTCTGTCTGTCTGTCTGTCTGTCTGTCTGTCTGTCTTTGTCTATCTCTCGTTCTTTCTATCTTCCCTTCTTTCCTTTATCTTTCCGTCTCCCCCTCTTCCCTATCTCTATCCTTCTTTCCCTATTTTTCCTTTTATTTTTTAGTTTGTTTTCTTGATTGCTCGCTTATTTGTTTGTTTGTTTCCTTCTTTCTTTTTCACCACCTGCAAACCGGTCATCAATGAATGCGATCAGAGTCACTGTCTTTCAATTATTCTGAAAAAATTTCTTGAAGGTGATATGAAAACTTGTTCACTGCTTATCGGTTCATTTAGTTGATTATTAATTTTTCCTCTCCGGCAACAATCGAAACGGAAAACTTTTGCAGTTCTCCTTAAATCATCTCTTATGACTACCGCAACAATTGCCACAACTTATTTCAGGTGAGACCTCCCAAATGCCATGTTTATTAGAACAATGAAAACACCAAAAGTTTTCATTCTCCTGTCTATCAGCACACTATCACTATTGTGCTATTTTTTGTATTCAACTGATCAGCTTAGTCAAGCGTGGCAGTTAGTTAGCCAGTCAGGTACGTAGGAATTTTGTGCAAATATATTTTTTCTGCTTGGTACTGCTATAATTAGTTAGATTTTAGAGCCAGCGGATTTAGTGATACAGTAATCATGATAAGGTCTCATCTGAACCAAACAAGCTTTGCAAACCTGGTACACTTTTGTCCAATCCAACAGATCGTCTTGCTCATTCATTTCTTTTCTCCGCTCCGTATTTGAGGCATTCTCTCTGATGGTTTGGTGTCTCTTTTATTTCGTGGCGAAGGGCTACTGTACCACCGAATACTCTGGTCACAAAAACTGCTTCAAGTTGCTTTTTACTACCCAGTTCAGCGATTCAACGAACGACGACCGAATTACGGTCACATTTAGGGTTTTATCAGAAGAACCAATCCGATGGCACCGATATTGAGGATATTCAACTGAGTTTCAATGCGACCACCAGTACTATATTTGATACTTGTCCCTTGATACTGTATAATCATCTGGATCCGCAATTACTTCAGTTTTATCATCCAGACTATAATCCTATGGCTGTGAGTGTAATTTTTTCTCACTGGATTTGCACATTGCCAAGTCAAATGAGCCCATGTTTCGATTTTTTGGCTTCTCCCGAAAATACCATTCAATCGTACCTTGTCGAATAGCGTTCACTCAGAAGCCGTCATTTCCTCCCGACGTTACAACCAACAGCATCAAATCGTTTTGTGAGATGGTTCTGTTAGTACCGCTTTCATTTTCCCCAAATTACAGCTTTTCCTCACTTCTTAGGAATAACATCGAATTGCCACCTTACATTTTAGCTAGAGCATGAGAGCTCTTAGAAACCACCTATTGACCCACTCTTGCCTACTGCCTATCTTGTAACTGAGACCAAATTAATAGTACGTACACAGAGTGAGAAACCATCAAACAGCTGAATGAAAAACCAAATGAAGGATCCACTGCGAAATTTTACTAGGGTCCCTATCATTCGGCTGTTTGATGGCTTCTCCTTCCCGTACTTTGTAGGCTAAGGGTAACGAAAAGGGTGACTAAATTGTCCAGGGTCTTTTCAAGAAGTCTGAAAGATCCTGCACAACAAAAAAAAAAGTGGTCTTGAGGGCTACAAGCACACCAGAACACAATTTCTTGAAATACCCCACTTCTGTGGATACATGGGCCTGTCTTCATTTCAGAAGTGCCGTCCCTATAAGCCTTTAACAACACTCCATAAAGGTCGTGTCTATCCTACGAATGAAGCAAAGGACTATAGTTGCCAGGCAAGGTAAGCTTGAGATTTTTAGCGGTGCGCTATCACACAAACATGGTCACAGGTTCAAATCCCGAATCGACAGCGACTTGGGCTACAACCAAGCTTTTAGTCCCTCCGGAGTTGGTTAACTGGTACCACTTGTCTGGGAGGATAAAAATATTGATTTGTACATCGGCCACCTCAAGCCATCGGTTAGACCTTTACACTCATTCTATACGCCACTACGATTCTGATTGTCGAGTGCTGGGGCCCTCAGATGGGATTGATCAATGCCCAAAAGTTTTTTTCTTTGTCCTTTGTAGCCATTGGATGGGAAGGAAACGGGTCGCTCCTGGTTGAAAGCCTTATGTCTCGAGGACTGTTCCATCATCTCTGTAGGGTGTGCTGGAGAGAAGTTTGATGAGCCAGAAATGGCATCCAGTTATGGCATGGGGCACACTGCTTATAAACACAGGCGATGATTTGAAGTTTAGTACCGCTTTTCCACCACACAACCTTCCGTGTGCTATCTTGGGGACATCAAGTTCATCAGAAAGAAGAACCTGGAACTTTTATTATGAACTGTGTCCTTGGGCAAAAGAAATTGAGCTACCAACACAGCTCGGATATTCTGCACCATGGCGTTCCAGGTTTCTTTCATAATTCTCCAGCAGTGATGGGTCTTATCTCCTCATCTACTGATTGTGACTTTCCTTTCAAGACTCCTTGAGCATCGCAGGCGAACTCTATTCTCCAAGTAGGGGCTGGCTTACATTGGAGAAGCACCATGTACATATATTCCGCTCGAAAGAGATCTTTATTGAAAATACAACTAGGAACTCATAGCAGTCGCCTTAGGTGCCTTTATAATGATCACGACACAAAGTACACAGCGGATCCATGGGTGGATATTGCTATCGAAAACATCTTCAAGTGTGATATCGTCGAAACTGAATGCGCACTTGGAGAAAATCTCAAAGAGGCCTATATTCACATGCAAATCTACGAGAGTAACAGGTATGGTCGTTGATGTAAGCAGTGAAGCTCTTTAGCAATAATTTAATAGTCTTCTCGCAGTACAACGCAATCCAAGCCCTCTGTAAAGGATCGACCACATCTTTTTCTAATAATTCTCGATTCAGTGTCATCATTCATGGCTAAACGGTATGTTTCTTCTTATAGTTATAAACTCTGATTACTACAGAGTTCTGTTTGCTTTTGTGTAGCCAGAAGAATTTTCCAAACCAAGTACCACAGAATATAGCGGAACTTGCACTCAGTTCAGCACTCTTAAGATGACTTCGACTTGAATTCGCAACATCGGTATTTAGGCAAAGTTGTGGGCGAGTTGTGGACAGAACACGGGACTCTGATGGGACCCAACCGTGTTTGTGCTTCTGGTCACTCAGAGGTAAAGAGCACGGTGCTCGGAAAGCCGAAGGACGTGCTCGAGTTCCGTCGGAAGCCAATGTTTTGCCCACAACTTAACAATCTTGCGAGACTTTCGCAACGCGTACTGCGCCGAAATAACAGCAGTTTACCGAGCATTCAGTCACAACAAATAGTATCACCTGTATCACCTGTACTCCCGTTGATCGTCGATTTCCTCGAGCGGGCGCCAGTAACGTCTCCATTCGTCCCTGTCGCGAGCCAGAGTAGTCCAGTGAATCGCACTCGCTCGAGGGACACGGGGCAAGACATTCCTTTCGTTCAGAGCTTTCGTGAAGAAGTCTGACCATCTCGTTGGCGGCCGCCCTGGTGTTCGCTTGACGTCCCGAGTGATCCAGTCCGTAACCGCCCTGGTCCAACGGTCATCATTATATCGAATAACGTGTCCGGCCCACCTGATCTTCGATCTCTTGGCGTAATCAACGGCATCCCTGATCTTCATTCGTTGACGGAGCTCGGAACTCCGGTTTACCTTCTGCATTTGCGTGTATAGGGAAATTCCGAGCATCGTCCTTTCCACAGCGCGTTGGATGACGCTAACTGCATGCTCATCCTGCTTTCGTAGAGTCCAAGTCTTTGAGGAGTATGTCAAAGCAGGAAGGACCGCAGTGTCGAAAAGGTGAGCGCGAAGCCGGATGTTCTTCGTTTTCTTCACTACTCCCTCGATGTTCTTGAATGCTCCCCACGCCGCGCGTTTCCGTCTGCTCAGCTCCGGAGCTAGGTCGTTCATCATGTTGACTTCTCGACCTAGATACACATAGCTGGAGCATTGAGAGATGTTTGTTCCGTTCAGCATGAAAGGAGCATCAGGTACCAATCCGTTTCGCGTGAACATCGTCTTCGTTAAGTTCAGTCTCAAGCCGATCTTTCCACAAGCGTTGTCAAATTCGGCCAGCATTTGTTCCGCCTGCTCGATGTTGGGTATTATAAGCACGATGTCATCTGCAAAGCGGAGATGATGTAAGTAGCGGCCATCGACCTTCACTCCCATGCTTTCCCATTCCATATGACGCTTGACGTTCTCGAGAGCGGCACTGAAAAGTTTGGGTGAGATGGTATCGCCCTGTCGAACCCCTTTCTTCACGTTGATGATGACTTCTTTATAGAATGACGAGATCCTGGTCATGAAGTTGTTGTAGAGCTCACGAAGCATCCTTATACAGTAGCGCTCAAAAGTATTCGGCCAACTTTAACTTGCCGTAACTTTTTTCCCAGTGGAGCAAATCGCTTGAAATTTTGATATGTTTAGCTGAAGCATGTTTTACACTGTCCAACACTACTTGACTGCAAAACAGCCATATCCACATACTAATGGTGAGGCGTTTGTAGACTGTGCTGAAAGCAACTTTGTGACGTCTGCAGTTATTCCGACCTTATGTACGTTTTTCTTCTCTTCTAGGTTCGACATTGGTGTTCGTACACCTAAGACAGGGCAAAAAGGAAAGGACTCCTAGAAGGACCATCATTCGTATGTCCAGTTGATTTTTTGTTCAAGCCCTTTTGGATATCTGGAACATGATCAGATTGCAGGTCAATAGTGGTAAATATTCACAGTACACCCATGCTACACATATTGAAATTTCGCGTGATTAGATACAGTAGGAAAGAAGTTATGACTGAAAATTATAATTGAAGAAGCATGTAGCCGAATACTTTTGAGCGCTACTGTATACTGAGTAGGGACACCCTGGTTGCCCAGGGCTTCAATTAACGCTTCTGTCTCGACGTATCAAAGACTTTCTTTAAATCGATGAACGTAAGACATAACGGCATTTTGTATTCTCGCGATACTTCAATGAGTCTTGTAACGGTGTGGATGTGATCGATTGTACTGAACTCTCTCCGGAACACTGCTTGCTCGCATGGCTGCCCTTCATCTAATATTCTGCCAATCCGTCAAGGATGACTCGTGTGAAGAGTTTATAGATAACAGACAGCAGACAAATTGGGCGATATTTGCTAATGTCGTCTGGATCTCCCTTCTTATACAGCAACACGGTCTTGCTAGTTTTCCACGAAGTGGGCACTTTGCATTGCGACAGGTACCGCGTGAAAAGCCGGGCCAGCATTTTGACATTGACTGGCGAAAGGCTCTTCAGATGTTCTGATTGATCCTGTCGGGACCGGGTGCTGTACCATTCCTCATCGACGTGATGGCATGTCGAATTTCGGAAGGGAGAACTGAAGGGACGACGTATCCTTCTTGCCTAAGACGGCAGGTAGGCAGTAGACGTGGCTGTCGAGGAGATCAGGGTAGAAGTCGTAGATGACCTTCTCCATTGCCCCTCGAGGTGCAGTAACTGTTCCGTCAGGACTACGACGGGAAGTCATCTTAGTCTTGCAATTGGCGAAATTCCGTCGGGCTTTGCGAATGCTCTTTCCTGCCTCGGCGGCTTCGTCCATAACTGCTGCTCTTCTCTCTTTCAGATCTTCCTTTATCGCTTCTCTGCATAGCTTCGCAATTTCGGACGTTTGTTGGTGATTGCCTGTAGCTCGCGCGATACCACGGTGGCGTATCAGCTCGAGAGTCTTCGAAGAGAGACGTTTCTTGACATCTTTGAGACTCTCAGCTCTCCTGGCGCAATCGTGAAGATGTTCGACGAGCCGGTCGTGTTCTCCATCGATGTTGTCGCTGACGGGATCTTCCCACAAACTCGCCAATGAAGCGAAGTGATCCCAATTGACCACAGTCTTGGGGCCTCGTTTCCTGAACTTCGCAGCTCTCTCTCCACGCACTGAAAAGCGGAATCTAGCGCGGGACAACAGCGACGTCAGTCAGGCAAAACTTCCGATTGACGATGATGTGATCTACTATTTCATTATGGAACTGCGGACTAGGCGACTCCCATGTCCATCGGAAATGAGAGGGCTTTTGGAACTGCGAGTTACCATGGATAGTGTGGGTCGACAAGAAAAACTCGGATAGCCTTTCACCCTGCTCTTTCCATTCCGTGAGTCCCGATGTGGAGCTCTTCTGTCGTTTTCCTGGGGCCAATCTTGGCGTTAAAATCACCGACGATGACCTTGAAGAAAGTGTGGTCTTCTCTGTAGAGCCTCTCCAGATCCATATAGAATGCCTCCAGCTCTTCTTCATCGTAGCTCGATGTTGGTGCGTAAACAACGAAGACTGTCAGAGCTGGGGTTGTGCCACATCTTCTCGCAAACGTCCGATTCGGGTTGTCAAGCTTTCGTACGAATCGATGTTCATGGCCAAGTGCGTGTTGACGAGGACACCTACACCGCCGACGCCTCTGCTGTCGCAAGTTCCAAGGAATAGTTCTTCTCCAGTTTCAAATACAGCGTGCAGCGGGCGGTGCCTTCTCGTTTCGGTCAGTCCGATGACGTCGTACTTGATTTCCCTAGCTTGCATTATCAGGTCTTCTATACACGCTTCCGATGCAAGCGTCCATGCGTTGAAAGTACAGATCGCCATCTTAGTCCTTCTCCTTTTGGGCGGCCTGTTTTGGCCCTGAGATTTTAGCAGCCTCTCCCGAGCGGTCCTACCCAACGCTGCCGTATTGGGGGCTCCCTCAGGTTCAGGGGAATGAGGCCCATTTCTGTTACTGTTTTTGGCATGAATCCACGTGTAACTTGCCAGGCCCTAGCACGTGGGGGGCCTACTCTTAGCCGTGTGGACATGCGGACGTGCCGTTGATTTATATACATATATATTTTTTTATAAATATAATTGAATGGATAATGAAAGCTCCAAGCAAAGTTACCATCGAATAGTAGAAAAATGCTGGCGAGAGCTTTCGGACCATACAAGCCGACATCTGATGTTAAAGACGAAAGCATGTGGCAAGGCAACAGGTTGCCTCCCTTTTGGTAGGAAGATGTTTCCTCGAGCAAGTCCTTGTCCTTAGTCCAGAACGCACTGATTTAGACGTAATGTACCGGGGCTTGCCGTGTGCAACTTAATGCGTGAAGAACGAATTCAACCGCGACCTCGGGCGGACGGATAAGGGGGACTCAAGCAAGGGGGCCGCCATCCCTCCAGTTCATCGACAACTACCTAACCACAGCTCCGAACGCGAAGCGGCAAGCCGGTCAATATAAAGCCTCGCATAACTGGAAATTACCGGAACTTTGCATTGGAGAACTTGATGAAACTGTAAAAAAATTATAAAAACCCGGTTTTTTAAATTTAAACAAGAGTGGTAAAGCGGACACGCCCACACGCCGCAGTTCACACACCCACCGCGTTGAGGTGATAGGCCAGCGGGTTCACTCACAACAAATAGTACATCAATTCAATAAGTAATAAAACCTCACAGCGTTACTGAAAACTGTGATGTACTAGTCAATCGTATCGACTAACAGCCTCATTGCGATGTTCGAGAGAATGCTCAGAGGATAGGAGATCCAGTCATGGAACAGAATTCATACGGGTATCTGCAGTTTCAGAGAGCTGGTAAGCTAAGGAAACGCGCTGCCACAACTAGTGGAAATGCAAAATAGCAGTGAGGCAAGTTCGGCACCTCTTCGAGTCCCTAAGTTTTGCGTCACGAATTTTCTAGGGCAGAGTGTGCAGGGCTTGCGTCTAGACATGATTGTGCAGAGTTAGGAGTAAGAAATAGGCGCAACAGGAAAGACCATGCTTATGGCACCGCTCCAGTTACGGGAGGACATGTACAGGACTGATTCAGCCCTAGGGTCCGAAGCTCTGGGTAAGCAAATGAGAGAACCCTCGAAAAATGGCGACGTAGCGTCATCTGTAACACTTCCCTGCAGTTGAGGCCAAGGTGGGAGACGACTAGCAGAGAGGTAAGTCCATTGTGCTGGAAAAAAGGGAAAAAGCAAGCTATGCTACTGTTCATTATTGTGACCGAGGTATTGGTAGAGATTTCAGCTCACTACCCCGCACGATAGATTACCTGAAGAGCGATTTTGATGCTGTTCATATGGAATTTCTCAACAAGGTTGGAGATAACAGCAAAGCAAATGGTTTCCCATTGTTTTTCGGTTAGTCCATTTACCGTTCTGATGTAAGTAATCGCTACTATCAAAAAAAAAAACCTCAATAATGTTCCAGGCAAATCTATTGAAGGTGGTCAAAGGAAACTGGTGGGTCTGCCGCCGCTTATTCCTGACTGGGATGACACGAAGAAATGTTACGAATATTTGGATTCTCATCCCTATTACCTCGAAGAATATAGGAGAAGTGGTTACAAAGTATGTTCGATCATTATTCTGATTTTTCTTCTTTTCTGATAGGGGGTAGGAACCGCGTTGTAATGAAGCTAAAGAGAACGGCGGCTTGAGCGTGCAATCTCTTTCAATTTGGAGGACCGCCAAGATCAAGTTGCAGACTAATGAGAGCAAATTGTTTCCATTCCTCAGGTGGCAACGGGGTTATTGTGTACAGAGCATGCGGAAGGTAACTGCTTGAAGCCAGTTCAAAAGCACAGTTCACGATAAATTGGTTTCTGAGAATGTCTGGTAGGATGAATTCGTGACCCCCAAGAGTGGAACATGGAACGTTGCCGGGCTTAAGAATAGACTAGGCAGAGTGTAATAAGGGTTCCAAAACGGTTTAGTCGACGCGCTTACTGTGAGTGCCTGTGTTATTTTTACTGCGCTATTTACAGGCAAGAGGAATAGTACGCTTATTTGAGGGACACCCAAAAGAAAGCAGACGGCGACCTCGCACAAACCCCTTTTGATACCTTCTTGATGCTTATATTTTTCGATATCTGCCGATTTTCGTGTTTTCTCCGCCATCCCTGCACTATTCGGCACCACCGCTTCCATCGTTTCACTCAAAGGTAAAGTTCACGATATTCTTGGGTAATCCAGATTATGATGAAAAATGGACGACAAGATCGAAATTAGTGCGATGAAGGTGGAGAAACTGCGTGAATCGGTGGTTCCAAAGTGAAAAAGGCTTCGAAAAACCGGCGTTAAACAGGGCGCTGGACGAGAAAGAAACCAGAAAATGAAGAAGCGTGGGGCGTCCAGACGAGCTAAACAGTGTGTTTCACTGCGCACGTGTGGATCCTGGTGTAAGCGAAAATTCATTTATTAATAAGCACAAGTAAACAAAAAAAACCCTAGTAACAGCAAAAGTTGTTTACCTTTTTCAGCCTCAAGGAGTACGAAATTGAATCAGGGATCGCGGCAGCAAAAAAAATAACAGAGGAAAAAAAGAATGGGAGTAAAACGTCGCCTCATCACTCGGTTATCAGCTGATTGTGCGTGGGTCCTAGAACGAATAGTTGCAATCTGTATTGCCTCGACACTCGTCTGACTGTCTGTCGTGACGTCGATCGAGAGGCGGGAAGGCCACTGACGTTCCCGCCCATTGAATTATCGTGAACTGTGCCTTTAGAATAGATGCCTCAGAATTACCGCGAACTGTGTCTTTTAAAAGGCGACATGGCTATCACTCACTGATCGCGTTTAGGATTCCACTCTTTGTTCGATTTCCACTCTCAATCGTAGCAGACCGTGAATGATCTGCGCCACCTTGAAAAGTGACGTTGGGATAATCCAAAGCTAGAGATGTTGGCGGAGATTCCGTCAAATGAAAAGCGCAGCCGGCTCAGCTTTCATAAGAAGCAATACAAGTGCTAGGCGTCAGGTTATAAGGAATAAGGCGTGATTGTCCATCCTAGGGCGTGTTCCAGAGCCCATCATCGTAGTCCAAACGTGCTTTGGTGAAGTTGCTGTAGTGAACTTTCCCGAGTCATACCAATTTAACTCTGCTAATAGCTTACCTCTTAACATACCTACTACATTGAGGGAAGCCAGAAAACGTTCAACTTTTTGCTAACGTAAGCATCGCCGTTTTCTTTTAGACGATGGTAGCGGTGGACTACGATGTTGGTGTCGTTTACTACCCTAGATGCAGAGGATTCAACAGGAGCGAAGCTGATCATATGTGGAGGCAATTACTTTTCATTCCAAATGCTGTGCTTGCGTAGACGATCTATCGAGTGGAGTTCACCTGGAGAGTTTTTCAGAGCATTCAATTTACGAATGATAGAGTCGGAACATTTATGGAGAGCATTCAATAAGCACTGCAGTGAGCGGCATTTAGAAATGTTCGAGTTCATGGAGAAATTTATGAACGCTTACAAAGGTTCGTCTCATTCACAGTCCCACTTGATTCACTTACCAATAGTGACCTGATACATACAGAGTGATGTTGAAAGTTAGAGCACCCCTTCAGAGTAGTGAAAATTCCAGCTTCAAAAATTCGTCGTTCGCAGCACTTCATTACTATTGAAACAGCGTTTCCAATAGCATATACTCACAAGTTGTCCAATTGTTTTCTATGACTTCACATAAGATTGCTAATTATAGTAGCTAAGATAGGGTATATATCGCAACAAGCTTTGCGCACGCTTCCTCATACATTGGTCTTCCACCTATATCCGAGTATTCTAGGGTAAATATTCTTTTTTTTTCAGGTATTCCAAAAGCATCTCACATATGGTTGTGTACTTTAGCTCATAACTGGCCACAAAATCTCTATCACGCTGATGTCCACTTTTTGGATTTCTTCAAACGGAATAAAAAACATTTCGACAACGCGTTTCTGTTTTTCATGGGTGATCATGGTCCGCGACAAGGAGGAGTAAGTTTGTAAACTGCAATCCTCGTATTCTGCAAATCGCGGAGTTCCAAATACCGTAAGGTAGCGCCGGCTAATCTCAAGCCTTCCGCGACTTTTCCGCTGTGAATTTAGTAGTCTCGATGTCAAAATAGATCTTCTACTCTGACTGAGCCTACTCTCAAATGCTTGCGCGTTGGGAAGTCCCAGGAATAGCGTTTTTCACTGCCACTTCACTACTACTCTCACTGCTTATATAGGCCGAGATCAAGCCACTAATAAGTTTCAATAAGAACAAGGTCAAAGCTCGCGATAAACAGGGTCATTGACATCATTGTATCAAGCACTGACTGCTGTGCCGGTCGTCTTGCAAACGTTATCGTATAGTTGAGTACAGCGGGGTGCGACTGCTTAGAGCGCAGTGCCTAGAGCGACTTTCCATGACAAGTAGAGCAGCAGCACTTGAAGCGTTCAATAACGAAATCCAGCCATTGTCCAGTCTTATCGTGTCTTCACAATCGCTCCTTTTTTCATTATTTCTTCAATCCGACATTAATTAGTAATGCGGTTGGCCTTTGTGTTTTGTGGTGAGCGCTACTCTATGTAATACTATGGTGTCGGAATGTTTTGAGGAAACTGTTGGTTTTTTCAATACAAAATAACTACAACAATAAAGTTAAATCAATGATCGAGATTGCGGGCCTTCTTAGCCACAGTGCCTCCCTATCAACGCGACATGGCACTGATGCCACTCTTTCAAAAAAAATGAAGCGGGGCGCATGCAGGCATGTATGCTTCTAAAGGTATGGCAGTAATATGGGTTGAGGCCAAGTGAATACGCGGGGAGTGAAGTGGTCAGGTTATACCGAGCTTTTCCAGCTCACCCATAGGCTTCGAGTGGGTTAATCGAGCATTATTCATCACAATTAAAGACCTCCTTGTAATCAGTGTGAAATGGGGTTCGGAACACCATCCTTCTTTGTTCTCAACAGGATACTCCTGCGTTTACCGCGGTTCACTCTAGTAGGCTGTTATAGTAAAATACCCGGGTGAGCTGAGAGAGAATGAACTCGTATCCTTCTGGGCGTGAAGGTCTCACTTAGTAGCGAGCTGTGGCAATACGTCCACTGGTGAGGCATTGCGATTTCCTGCGGGAACTTAATAGCGAGCTGTGGCAACACGTCCACTGGTAGGCATTGCGATTTCTTGCGTGGATTTTCATATGACATCATCTTTTTATCCTAAACAATAGTGAAGTCGATCGATTTCGTTGTCGCTTACAGCCGAGGAGCTTCCGACGAATACTGTTCGCACTTGACGCTCCTGCTGTGTCAAGGACGTGCGTTATTCGCATAGTCCTGCCTTGGAAGTGACTTAGCCTAGGACGACGGGGGTGATGGAATGGGGAGTAGAAATCGTCTCTTCCATTTGTTGCCACCTTGAGGAGAATTGCTCCGACGGGAGGCCGGAACGGTGTCGGTATTTAAAGACAAAGTACATTCGCACGAACATTGTCAGAGCAAATCTCTTCCCAGAGGAAACGATGGAACCATTTACGGTAGATGACAAGGGAGAGTGCACTACTGTCCATCAGTCACCACATCTTATTCCAAGCCTGAGTGATGTAGCGATCAGTTTCGTAACGGTGGCTCCGGTAGTCGTATCGATTGCACATACCTCGGTCTAGAATTACTTACTTACAAAGGCCACGCCAAATACCGACCAGCTATAATACTGATACTTCAGCAATGTCCTTTCCCTGCTATCGAATCTATAGGCCTTCATTGGGCGTTCGAGAGCAAAATGCTTCCACAGTTGAAAGGCAAAATTCTCGCAAAACCTCCCTGTTATCCTATTAGTAGCCGTAGAAGAAGTAGCATGTTTTGGGCAATCTTTGAACTTATGTTTTTTTATACAAATTTGGTCAACAGCGAGTTGTTGGTACCGATGGCGATTGCCGGTGGGAATCTTGAGAATGAAGTCGCACCTACTTTAAAAACTAGTTTGATTTTGAGTGCTCGACTACGTGTTCATGTGACGTGGCAGACCAAGTGTAGGCGCATTACGTGTTTTACATTCAACCCTGGTCAATCCAAGTTTTCTTGTATAGTGTGGGAATTCCTTTTTAGCATGTCAGAGTTTTTCAGATTCCCGAAGTAAAGCTTGGACGGTATGAGAATTTAAATCCGTTCCTCATGGTCAGCATACCGAAATCCTATCGCAACACTGCAATTCATGAACAGTTACGAAATAAATCAAGAGAACTCATGACGAATTTCGACCTTCATGCCACTCTCATGGATATTTTAGAGGTTTCTTTTACTCATATTATTTATCTGTTAATCAAGGAGTACATTCGAAGCGGCAGAGATTCCATAAGAATGCTCTGGATCTTTGTGTCTATAGCAGGTAGTAATGTACAAAGTTAAGGTTCAAATGAAGTCGAATTTCTCGGAAACATCATATCGTGAACCACAAGATAGCGGCTCATCGCTCCTCAGAGAGTGGCGAGGTCCAAGAAATTGTCGCACACTACCTATTCCATCCCAGTATTGTATTTGTCAGTATAATTGGACCGACCAAGTGTCAGTTTGCATTTCAGTTGTTATTCACCCCGTAACATCCATTCTTTCACTCACTGTGTCATACCATTGTTCTCCTATACACGAGATTGGCAAACCTACTCTAGTATGACATCGAAAAAGTGTGGAATTTGCACATTGCACAAGAGTGGGCGGTGTCATGGGCAAAACCACCTAATTAGGCTCCATACAACTCAGACGCCGGAAAAAAATAAGCAGAGGTGAGGGTTGGGTTAGCTAGTGGAATGTAGTGAAATCACCGGCGGTGGGTAGAACGTTCTTGCAAAAGGCGATACTTTCTATATAACTTCCGATTCAACGAAAGCGGGGAGGCCACAAGAAAAGGAGTCAGCAAGGCTCCATGCGTGCTGGACATGCATAAATTTACGAGGCTCCGCCTCCTACTATGGGTGGGGCGTGTGCTAAAATAGGAGCTACTTCAAAAAAAATTATAATTTTGCTCGAAAATGTTCTAGAAGTGTGAAAAAATATGGGTTGAAGAAGGGATGTTGTAGAATCCTCAAAGTGGGCAGGACTAGAAAACATTCATGCTCCGTTCAAAAACGTTCTAGAATGCGGGAAAGAAGTGGTTAGGATAATATTAGGTTGGCAAATGAGTACTGCGACAAAAAATTCGAAGCGTTGAAAATTTGTGTCAACAGTGAGAACACGGTAGCAGGGGTAATAAACCTTTAGGACGTTCCCCAAGCAATCAACACATGAGCAAATAAGTGCACGCGTGTGGGCTTTCGCAGCATTACAGTCAGTGAATGGACAACACCCGATTCGTATCATCACCTTCTACCAGGCACTCCAAAGGAAAAATGCGAGTGTAGTGGCTCGAAATATCATCAATCTATTCGATGCTAGCACTGCTCACCAATCAACGGTCAACAATCGGTTGGATCGTTTCACTGCAGGAGATACTAGCCTTCGGGGTAACGCAAGCATAGTCCCTTAATTTAATGGAGGTTGAAGGAATCCATCCACTATGAGTTGCTAAACGTGGAGCAACTATGATCCCCTTTATTTGGCCAACCAGTTTAGAGAAGGACGATCAAACCGTAAATCAGGTCCCTGCAGAGGGACAACGCACGTCGAAAATTCGCTTCAAACCCTCGTCAAAAGTTCACCGATCTCGCTTGGTTCCAGGTTACTCATCAGTCGTGCTCCCGGAGTGTTCCCCCTTTTGATTACCATGTGCTCCGCCTTTTTTAGCATCCCGTTGAAAAGAAATTCGTAACTAAATGTGACCTAATACGGCAGTCGCTTACTTCTTTGAGTCACAGCTCCCTCACTCCAAAAGAGATGGCATTAGTGATTAGCTCAAAGGGTAAAAGAAGGTTTTTGACTTCTTAGATTAATATTTTTTTCGAAAATTGATTGACATGAAAAGAATTAGAAATGATTTCAAAAAAGTCTTCATTTTGTCGCAGAATTTATTTGTCAACCTAATAGAAGATGTGTGGTCGAATCCGTGGAGTTTGCGACGTTTGATTTTGGGAAGGGATAAAAGCTGAATTTATAACTCTGTCCGAAAACGTTCTAGAAGGTGCAGAAAAGTGGACAATTTGGTCAACATATGGCCAAATCCCTGACTTGGGTGAAGTTTGCGCGTAGCTGAGTGGGGCTGAAATCAAAAATCCATAACTCTGTTTGTTCGTTCTAGAATGCCGAGAAAATGGTCATGAGCATCTAAAAGAAGGGCAGTCAAATTTTTATAGTTGGAGGGGCCTCTTTTGGGATGGAAGGGGCTATGATCATCGTAAAATATATCAGCGGAGTACCTTCAAAGCGGTACCAGTTTTTACATCTGATGCGATTTACCTTATTCTGATATACCAAAGAACCCACTGATTGAATCCATCGTAGATGAGCGTTTATGGACACATAATGCACGCGTTAGCGTGATTAGCCCAACTTATACAGGGTGGGCCATGATTATGATTGCACAGACATCACATCCCCGAGAACGAACAGAAGCTAATAGAGCAAACCATTTCAGAAAACTATTCACCATTAATCTCTCTCAAAGTAGTACATTGAGACTGAGATCTATTGATTTCTGCTTTCACCCAATCCCAAAAATGGTGATGAACGGCATTGACGGTGGCACGCAGCTAAGGTCGTCGAGTTGATGCCGGCTTTTTGCAAAGCATTTTTGAGATTACTTCTATTCTTGTTTGGGCTGGCGGATGCTTTCATCTCAGAGGCTGACCACACTGAGACATCCATGGTATTTAGGTCAGGGCATCAGAGTTGTCATTGATCGAAGGTTGTGAGAGGGAACCCTTGTCACAGAATTTCTAGATAATTTCTGACTGCGGTCGGGAGTTTCATCTTGACAATATTCTGTTTGAATCGCCAAAGTGTCCCATTGCGCACGACGAGGTCGAACAGGTTTCCAAATTAACTTTTACCCCCTAATTTATAAAAATAATCGGTGTTTTTGCCTCGGCGTTGGTGCTCGCAGAAGTAATCGCAGAAAGTCAGTGGGCCTAGCGCTGTATCACTTTCATTTCTTTCAGCTTCATATGAAGCGTTCTCATTCAGCACCTTTCTATCCTTGAATATATTTTCGTCGGTGAACAGGAACTTCCTACGACAATTTCTTCGGATGCGGCTGGGCAGCTTCTAAGAGACAACTTTCTCCCTTTAGCCTGCTCAGTGGGGAAGTCACTTTCTGATCGTATAGAGGCCTTGTTGTGCAGATGGTGCGTCATGGTTCGCGCAGAAAATTCGTGAGATATCCATTCATTTAGCCATTCTAGACTCAGGCTGAACTTCGCTGCTACGCAGACTTTCGCCCCGCTTCCTTAAAACTCCCCCTAAATATAAGCGCAGGTCTCTCAGGTTACAACGACTATGTGCAATTGTTCCCAACTCTCGGAAGCGTCTTATGGTTGACTGCACCACCTCCCTTGTTACGCTGAGTCGTCTGTAGATGCCCCGCGCAAAAAGTGCTTTGAAATGCAAAGGGACGACTGATTCGCCGGGTAGTGATGCTTACACTGATTCCGAAATCTGTCATAAGCTTAGTACCATTATGAAGGCAATAACGTAGGCTACCTTGTGAAATGGAAGAAAGCGAACGAATTGTCATGATCTCAGAAAGAAAACTGCTATGAGCGTCAGCGCGCACTTTAATCATAGTTTAGCCCACCCTGTAAACTATCACACGACCTGAAGCATTCAAGCTCGCAAACTTGGTACTAACCAGCTAACAGACCATTGACAAAAAGGCATTCGACCACTTACTCTAGAGCTACGAGCTTCGAGCATCTGAGTCATGTCAACCGACTGCGATCTGTTTATCAGTCTTGCAAATCAAGATCGTCGTCTACGGCGACCATCCCCTGTCACTATTTCGTCGGCTTGCGTCTGAGGCGGCTCCCTAACTTTGCGCTCGTCCCTAAATGGTGCAGGGTCGAGCGGGACCCCCAGAAAGCGTGGCCTGCAATTGCTTTGCCTAGCAATGTCAAGGGCAAGACGTAGGCTACGTAACGTGGTAAAGACTTGTTAATACTATTATCTAGTGTTTTCATTGGGGTAACGTCCGCACATAGATTCTAGTTGTTGGATTCATTGCTCTGTTATTACCGGATTCATAAGTACTCACTGAACCATACTCAGTCAATGAAATGTCGAATCTGATTTCTTTGCAGAATGTTGGAAACTTCAAGTGTAATTGAACTTTTTCAGCGATGTGTCCGTCCAGAAGGAACTGGGAATTTTTCTTGCAAATGAGTTGAAGCGTCATTTGGTTCAAGAAGGACTGGGAACGCTTTGTCTTCCCCAGACCTACCGCTCGGTCAGGTTCCTTCTATATAATTGTGGAAAGTATTTGCTGAAAATTTCGCAATAACCCAGGTTTCTCCCGAGATTTTCTAGGAGCTTTTATGAAGTTTGCATGAAAATAACTGTTCATGCGTGCACGCATGAAAGATACTGTTATTATTCATACCAGTCGGGCCGCTCGGCTAACGCCGGGCTTTCCTATTCTTATGGTGTCGCCCGGTTTCGCCGGGCGCTCCCTCTTCCTAAAGGAAATTTTCTATGCGTAAATAACACTTCGGATTCTCCTGTTTCCTTGAAAGCTCCACACCCTCAGCCTTAGCTTCAAATTGGGAGCGATTTTTTCCTGTATTATAATTGATTATATACTGATTGGGAGTCTCGAATCATTGCTCTTCATCTCAAACTTGTGTCACATTGGTGGCTTGACCGAGACAACCAATGTCTTGAATGATTCCCAGAAATGCATAATAATGCCTACCACGGAAGTCGTTATCGATAAAATATTTTCCCCACGGATTTTTCATTGATTGGGAATCCCAAATCAATAGCGGTCAGATGAGTTTAGTCACAAATGATATGTCACAAAACAAAAAGGAATCGTGGTACTCCATTGTGTCACAAACCTTAATGCGTAACGGTCGTAGCTTAATAGCGAGAAATGAACAATATTCTCATTTTGTCATGAGAGATGTCTTTGATCGGTCGCTATTACTACATTTACCCGTCTTATTGAATGAAACATTCGAAAGAGTTAGTGTTTGATCATAAATACCCTTTTGCTCCGTAAGGCCCCTTATCAGTTCTTATCAGTTGTTATCAATTCCTGTCACAGAGTACCTACGGCCACGTCACATCCTATTGCCGTCTTTGGAAAGGTCTCACTGTTGACACGTAGGGGATTGCCACGCTCGCTCGCTTGTTATTATCTGTCCTTATCACTAATTACTTCGGCTTCTTTACATCCTGCACTATCTACTAGAATGCTCAGTTGTTAGCGTGAAAGACGTTGTAGAGTCTCCCGCCTCCTATCAGTTTCTATCAGTCTCTAACAGTCTTCCGAAGTGCCAAAACTCCGCCGTTGACAGGAAGTAACGGTTCTTGTGGCTCTCGCCTTTCAAGGCTCTTAATCCTTTCCTTATTATCACCGCTTATCACCTACCATCAGTGTTCCTATCCTCCTCCCTGTACTCCTACCAAATTTCAAGAGCATTCGCAAAGCCCGACGAAATTTCGCCAATTACAAGACTAAGATGACTTCCCTTCGTCGTCCTGACGGAACAGTTACTGCATCCTGAAGGGCAGTGGAGAAAGTCATCTACGACTTCTACTCTGATCTCTTCGACAGCCACGTCTTCATGCCTACCTGCCATCTTAGGCAAGACGGATACGTCGTCCCTTCAGTTCTCCCTTCCGAAATTCGACATGCCATCACGTCGATGAGGAATGGTACAGCACCCGGTCCCGACAGGATCAAAGCAGAACATCTGAAAAGCCTTCCGCCAGTCATTGTCAAAACCCTGGCCCGGCTTTTCATGCGGTAACTGTTGCAATGCAAAGTGCCCACTTCGGAAAACTAGCAAGACCGTATTGCTGTATAAGGAGGGAGATCCAGACGACATTGGCAATTATCGCCCAATTTGCCTGCTGCCTGTAATCTATAAACTCTTCACACGAGTCATCCTTAACAGGATTGGCAGAATATTAGATGAAGGGCAGCCATGCGAGCAAGCAGGGTTCCGGAGAAGGTTCAGTACAATCGATCACGTCCACACCGTTACAAGACTCATTGAAGTATCGCGAGATTACAAAATGCCGTTATGTCTTACGTTCATCGATTTAAGGAAAGCCTTTGATACGTCGAGACAGAAGCGTTGATTGAAGCCCTGGGCAACCAGGGTGTCCCTACTCAATATGTAAGGATGCTTCGTGAGCTCTACAACAACTTCACGACCAGGATCTCGTCATTCTATAAAGAAGTCATCATCAACGTGAAGAGAGGGGTTCGACAGGGCGATACCATCTCGCCCAAACTTTTCAGTGCCGCTCTCGAGAACTTCATGCGTCATCTGGAATGGGAAGGCATGGGAGTGACGGTAGACGGCCACTGCTTACATCATCTTCGCTTTGCAGATGACATCGTGCTTATAACACCCAACATCGAGCAGGCGGAACAAATGCTTACCGAATTTGACAACGCTTGTGGAAAGATCGGCTTGAGACTGAACTTAACGAAGACGATGTTCATGCGAAACGGATTGGTACCTGATGCTCCTTTCATGCTGAACGGAACGAATATCTCTCAATGCTCCAGCTATGTGTATCTAGGTCGAGAAGTCAACATGATGAACGACCTAGCTCCGGAGCTGAGCAGACGGAAACGCGCGGCGTGGGGAGCAATTAAGAATATCGAGGGAGTAGTGAAGAAAACGAAGAACATCCGGCTCCGCGCTCACCTTTTCGACACTGCGGTCCTTCCTGCTTTAACATACGCCTCGGAGACTTGGACTCTACGAAAGCAGGATGAGCATGCAGTTAGCGTCATTCAACGCGCTGTGGAAAGGACGATGCTCGGAATTTCCCTATACACGCAAGTGCAGAAGGGAATCCGGAGTTCCGAGCTGCGTCGACGAACGAAGATCAGGGATGCCGTTGATTACGCCAAGAGATCGAAGATCAGGTGGGCCGGACACGTTAGGCGATATAATGATGACCGTTGGACCAGGGCGGTTACGGACTGGATCGCTCGGGACGTCAAGCGAACACCAGGACGCCCGCCAACGAGATGGTCAGACTTCTTCACGAAAGCTCTGAACGAAGGGAATGTCTTGCCCCGTGTCCCTCGAGCGAGTGCGATTCACTGGACTACTCTGGCTCGCGGCAGGGACGAATGGAGACGTTACTGGCGCCCGCTCGAGGAAATCGACGATCAACGGGAGTACAGGTGATACAGGTGATACGCATTGCCCCCTGTGGGCGGAGTTCGATCTTGCTACTTGCCATAGGTGTTTCCATGCTGCTCCCTGTACTCCTACCAAATTTGAGCTTTCTAGGTCCACGGGAACAGGAGTTATGAGTTTTCGGTCAAACACCCAAACCGACACACATACGAACACACACACACAAACACACCGACACACCAACAGACACTTAGCGAATTATATTAAGTAGGATAATAATGGAAGTGTCTACCAATATCTAACACGTGCTCCTTTACAAGTTCGTATTCGGCCACTCCGCCGAAGTCCGGTCAATTAATTGCGCTGTCTGGAAATCTCCTGACACGTTATGCTCATACAGGTGATCAATGGTTCTCTTGTAATTCTATGAAAGCAGTCAGAAAATTCCGGGAGATACTAGGACTATTTTGAGATTTTCGGCATTTACTTTCCGCACCATCTATACGTTTTCCTTATTTTATTTATTTCTTCTTTTGATTTATTCGGCTGGCACGTGATTTCTGGACCACTTTACTTTCAATGGTGTAAAACCTTACTCGGTGAAGCACCGCTCGAGTCTCGCCGTTTTCCTGACGAGCTGTCATCGACATTCGCAATTCGCGAATGTCCTCTTCCTCATGCGCTTCCTTTCTTTCTTTCTCATGGCTAAACACGTATATAGTGATGTTCTCCAATAAGCTGTCTGAACCCGTGTTCTTGAAGGTGACATCCTAAAATTATTCGAATTTAAAGCTATTCTGAAAATAATTAGAGTAATGGCGAAAACACACTCAAGCAAAGAACAGGTGAATCAGTGATTTAGTCGGTTCAAAATTGACGTTTGTCTCATGAAAAAGATCTACACTTAATTGCAATTCCACTGTACCCAGCCCAACCATTCGGCCAAGAAGTTGTAATGATTGGAACACCGAGATCATTTTCTCGTGGTAGCCCTTTACTCTCGAAAGGACTTCAATCTAGCTGAGTAACTCCTCGTCCACCTTTGAACCTTCATCTTGCACCAACGGATTACCAAACCTCTCTAGGCCACTTTTCAGAAAAAATAACATCAACAGAGATGAGCCTGAGATTGACATTTGGTTTTTTGATAAAAAAGATTGTGCGCTACGAGGGAAGTATCGAACAAGTACCCAAGCGCTGGCACAGTGTTGAAAATGATAATGGCGCATATTGCATCCAATAAATAAGTTCATGCAATAACAAAGAAGTAAAAACGAAAAAATTCCAAAGTGGCCCGGGAGTTATGTATAATACCAACTTATGTGAGAGACGAAACTATTGGAGTTCAAGACTGTCATGAAACCAAGTTTCTGTTTAAGATATCGAGTATAACTATGTTGGTGGACGGCGATATTACAGCATACGACGTTGCCATCTATCTCAAGCCATCTGGCGCTCTCATTTCGGTAAATTACTTTTATGCTACATATACAAAATTTTCTTATTGCCGATCTTTTACAAAAACATTTTCTTGAACACATTCGAAAATTGGTTGGAGAAGCAGAACTAGTGGGTATGTATCAGTGAGTTAGAATCCGCCGACGCGGAATTCTTCTGCGCGTCGTCTATAGTGCAGGCTGGCTGCATCGCGGCGAAATAGTGGAATTTAAAATTTTTCTTGTTCCGTTTTTGATTTATTAACTTCCTTACTAACGAATTAGGAAAATTTGTGCTTTTTTTGGAACAAGCAGGATAATTCAGTTTCTGGGCTTCATGGGACTTTTTGAGTTCTTGGAACATTGAAATTTGACTTACGAATTCAGGCACTAGTTGGCGATCATGCAGATGTCCTGACCTTATATAGTGGATTCTCACGGCTGAACACTTTTGGGTATCAGGGTGACTGCCTTCCAGTCAATTCTCCATGGAAGCCGTTTTGTCATTGTAAGACGTTGAAAAATGATGATGATACATCTAATACAACGTTAAATTACCGAGCACTTTAATGAATGACGAGCCAGTTCACAATGATTTTGAGGTATCGAATTCAAGTGGAAAATGGGATCTATAGTAAGGAACTGTACAAAGGAGATAACGAAAACGCGAAAAGGGGCTGAGTCTGAATATATAACTCTTCAAAAAGAACTAAATAGGGGGGCTGTAAGAGACTGTGACGACAAGCTGCACGAGAGACGTATTAGGACGAGATACCAGCTGCCGCAGTAGCATCAAGATTCGGCTACAGAAGTCAAAACTGGCAAAAACTTCCTTTCCTTTGTCGTATTGATAGCACTGACGGCATAGTTGTTAGCAAAAAAGGATGCGTCACCGTCCGTAAGCGTCTGGGTGTCTCTTACATAAAACTACTATTCGTCGTCGTCCTAACGCTTCAATGTGAATCGTGCAGCCCTAACAAGCCCGTCATAACACGGACATTTTTGAGTGATCGCGTCGACCAAGACGATTTTAAAGCCATTGCTGTCGTCTCATTTACTATTTATAGGGGCCACAGGCTCATTCTAAAAAGAAACTTCAAAACTGTTTTCATTGTGAACTGTGCTTTTAAGTTTGAAGTATGTAGTGCTCAAGAGTTGAACACTTACAAATAAGCATATTGTTATAATACTTTATCACATAGCCAATCTATATGTTCTTTATTTACTATGATGATGATCATTCAGTGCAGGATGTTTGTAAATAAACCGCTTAGTGCGAATCCACGGCTTGAAGCAGTGAATTGCGAAAAATGGACAACAAACGTTTTATACATCAATCGATAATTTTATGTGAGAACCAAGCGATGAATATCATGATGAAGGAGTAGTTTGAGCAGTCCCTCCTCCTGTTGGTGCTGCTGCTTGTGATTTCACTCGATCCCCATGCTTATTCAGTGTTCCAGCACGGAGAAGTTCAATTTCATCCTTTATTGCACCTGGCATTGATGGTGGTGGAGCAGTTACCTGGAGATATGCTTCTAAGGAGTTCTACCAAGTTACTACAACTTATTAATCACCTTTACCTCATGAGGCTTTGGTGCAGGCGAGATTGCTCGTATTTTTTGGCTCCGTTTTTACATCTTATCCAAATTGTACATGATTTTTATGGACTTTTCCTTTGCCTTCTGAATTACCTCAAGAGTAAAAGTAGTTGGGAAGTAAAGCAAACGGCCACTGGTTTGCCACTGCCTGCTTCACCGATGTACATACATACATGATATACTGCCTCCTCTACCTTCTACCTTCGATATCTGAAGTTCTCTGACTACATCGTCATTGCCCAGTTTGAACTGCTTCCGAACTGTTTGTGCAATAAGCAATAGTTCCGATCGATATCAATCGAAATAGATAAGCCAGCGTTATTGTCTCATTGCCTCTCATTACTAGGCTGAACGCTCTCCTGCTAAGGAGAGGTTCGTTATGATCACTAGGCTAAGAGTTCTCACAGACGCTTATGTAGGCGGAAATCACTACAAAGACCTGGTCCAATTCTTTCCACCTTTCCTTTTTTGCTCCGAGCTGAATCGATACGAGCTCCGACTATTGAAAGGAGGCGTAACACGGAGTATACAGAATGGCAAACAGCCCAGACAGACAGACAGACAGACAGACAGACAGACACACAGACAGACAGACAGAAAGACAGGCAGCAGACACAGAATGATAGACAGGGAGACAACAGACAGACAGATAAAGAGTCAGTCGTTCAAGCAAAGGGGAAAAGGCAGACTGACTGACTGACTGGGTGACTGACTGAATGACTCAGTAGCTGAAGGACAGAGATTCAAACAGACGGACAGGCAAACCTATTTGGGAAGCAGAGAAACAGAAAGAAAGACCAGCGGTTTGGACTCGTGTTTAAAAAAAGAAACAAGTGATCAGGCAGACAAAGTTTGGGACAGATAGACCAGTTAAGTGGCTAGGACGCACACGTTCAGCACGTAATCAGCTGATCGTCGAACGATGAGGCGATGTTTTCTTCTTATTTCACTATTTTCTGTTATTCTTTCTGCTGCTGCGGCCTTTAACAAGAATGTCCCATCTCTTCCTCAAAATGTTGAAAAAGGGGCTATATTTGCCGTTAACAGTGTTTTTGTTAATTTATGCTTGTGAATGAATGATTTTGAAACACGTTTTTGCTTACTGTAGTCGGCTATTTGAACCAGGACCTACATGTACGCAATAACACACACTGTATAATTCGTCCAAACAGCCCTTCTACTTCATTTTTTCTGCTGTCATTATCGTCCGGCCCTTTTTCTAGCTATTTCTTCGGGATCTTTTATCAATCGGCAACACTTGTTTGCGCGCGTTCTTCGCCTTCATCGCACTATTTTCCGCCTCCTCCTCCGTTTTTGTCATAAGCTGGATAACACGAAATCATGACGAACTGTCCTTTAATTGTGTTTCTCCCTCGAAATTTCTTTATTGGAAAGGGCCATTCGCACTGTGTGAGAGTGAAGCCCTTTCATGTGGCAGGCCCATATCCGATAAGCTTCTTTTGTGATGTTCAGGTGGCTCCGTAAGCGTCTCGATGCACGTCTTATTTGGATCATGTACATAGTGAACCAATCTGCGGCAGACTTTCGGCTTAGACCTCTGCGCTACCTCTTCCCCTCCCTCCTTCTGAATCTTAACTTAACTACTTCAAAATTCGATAGTTACTCCAAGAAATAGGGCATAGGCGTCGTTCACATTTCAGTGACAGTAGGCACAATAAGTTCGAAGGAGGATAACACCACTCCTGATAGTTTACAAACAAACCTCTCCCTGTTCAAGGCAGTTTTGAATCGAGGAGGAGTCATCGAGGAGCCAACGGGAAGCCGCAAGTATCCATCGTGCTGCTCCTTCCCCCTCTTCGCTCTTTTCGTACACCCATTGTGTTCGAAGCTGCGCATAGGAAAGTGCCTGTGCAGGAGGAGCACTGACCCCACTTGGGAAACCTGAGTAGAATTCCACATGATTTCACCGGCACATCATTCGGGACATAAGAAATGGAGCGAATCCGTGAAGGAAGCCTGAGCAAGCGTGTTTTTTTCAGTAAACAGCTTAGAATGTAATTGTTTTACACGCCACTTTATCCATCTACATATTACCGACACTGCCCATGGAATCTCAGTTGACTTTCATTTCAGACATACAGTGCTATGGAAACAAGGGACGTAGATGTTTCACTATATGAGACCGTTGTTCGTTTCACCCCGGCTGATGGATATTTCATGGTAGCTCAATGAATTCTAAGTTTTACAGGGGTCAGGATAGCCAGGATTAGCTCTTCACCCTCCGCTTCTGCTGCATCAAAATAAGTCTCTTGTTGTAGGCACAGTTCACGGTTAGCCTGAGGTATCTAGTTCAAGTGAAATCGTGGGAGCTTTAGTGCAGAACAGTGCAAAATCGGCGAAGGGAGTGTAGAAATAGGCGTTTTCAAAAAAAGATGTGACTTCAAATAAGTAATGAGAAAAGGAGGTTGTACGAGATTTTGTGTCTGCAACAGTCTGGGTCCCTCTCATATAAGCGTATTATTTGTCGGATAGTGCAGCTGTAACCGCCTGTCATAGCTCGGCCTACTTCGGATTTGTGCTTCTGCTAAGCCCTTGTAACGCGCTGCCGAAGTCCTTTTTTGACCCGTGATGACTAGTGTACTGGTTTTGGGGCACAGGTTTATTTAGGAGGGGATCACAGAAGCTACTTTCATCGTTAACTGCGCTTTCATCTTACTTATAGGAATGGTGAACATTGGCCTATCCCATTGGTGTGCCCTAATCCATTCCTGCATCTTTTTATGTATTCGATTTATGCATAAAAGCTTCAATAGTCGAAGGGCAGGAGTGGGACAAAGTTTTATGGTGCACTCTCGCAGAACTACGCAGTATGGTCCGGAGATGGATAGAACTTTGAATTGGTGTCAGCATCGTGATAAAGATGATGTGGTAACAGAACCTCACAAGAATGATGAGTTATAGACAAAGTGTTGGCCCCGGACGGGTCACGGACCCTACTTGTGCTTTCCAGGCGTAGGTACGAATTCGCTGCAGGAAGCGATTAAGAAGGCGAGCGCAAACAGGGCCTCGGTGGTTTAATGATGAAGATCACGGTGCGTGTTAAGTAGAAGTGCTGGCTCCAATCCCGTCCAAAGCCGAGATTTCGCTTATTAGTCGCCAACTTTCTGCGGCGGATTGTGATGAGTAAACAAAACATCAATCGAATTTTGAAGTAGCTCGTTTGCTATCTGACTTTTCTGAGAAGATAAAAGCCTTAACCTCAAAGGCACCGTTCGCGATGATTCAATGGGCGGGTGTGTCGATGACGTGTCCACCTCTCATTCGATGTCACGTCAGATAGTCAGACGTGGCGTCGAATGAGAGGTGGACACGTAATCGACACACCCGCCCATTGAATCATCGCGAACGGTGCCTTTAAATTGATCCAGCAAGTCATTGTTTATGCCAAATAAGCATTCAGAAGCTGCAAAGATTTTGAATCATAGTCGAGTGGGTGGGCGCCGAGAATGGAAAGGATTGATGCTAAAATCTGTTCACCTGGTAATTTTTACTAGATTTCAGGAGTCGGAAGCTTGTGTACCCGATTTAACCCTCATTTAGGCCCATCTTCGACAAACCGATTCAGGATTTGTCCTATATTCAGGAATTACTCGGATAAATGAAGATGAATATCATTCTAAGTGTCTGAAAAATCATCCTTCAAGTCCTTTGTGTTATTGCTCGGAAGACTTGATTATTGGATGGGATTTTTATGATAGTGAAATCCTTACCTCATTAAAATTACGTTGTACCAACCTCTTACATAGATTAAGTTTCATTGTTAACCTTTGGAAAGCTGTAAATAAAGTTGTTATTTGAGGTTCTCAATACTTCCGTACTGGTTCTCTTCCCATTTTTACCACAAACCTAGAGGTCATGCGAAGCGGTATAGGGTCGCCTGATGAGTAAAATTGACGACAAAGGAAGGGAAGAACGAGGAAAATCGCTCAAATTGGGTTCTTCTCGAGCCGTTCTCGAGAAACGTGGATTTGAGGCGTATGAATTTCTCGATTCCCACTTTCCTTTGCTCTGTGGATTATCAGGGTAAGCTTTTTTAGGAACGTTTGAAATTCATGTGTATGTACTGATTTTCCGAAAGCCTCAAGATAACTGCTCAGAGGACGTTTTTCTAGCCAACTGTCGTTGGCAAAGTAAAATGATTCTTAGACCTCGCCATGTTGATTTCCCTTTAACTGTTGTTCGATATCGAAGTTCCGCTGACGTTTACCTACCAGCTGTTGAACCTTGCCACAAACATTAGCTTACCCACCCACTGTTTTGCAGAAACATAGAGAAGGGAATTTTCCGTACATGATTACATACAGTCGATGACAGTTTGAAAATTTAAATCATCCTTTAATCATAGAAGAAAATGAAAAGGTCAGTCAAAACAAGACCAAAATTCAAGATGTGGGCGTGACAAGAGAACGACTCAAAAATTGAAATTCTCCTGCAATCAAGCAGAAGTTTCCACTGCGAAATTTGTTGTGTTTGTGATTTTCCCAGCCCATTTTGCCCTACAAGAACGAGATTACTACAAATAGGGTTTTCTTGGTCGATCAGAATTCTTTGACCAATCGGTCATTGTTGATCCATGCCACTACCAGTTCCACTTCTGCTGCCATTTTTATTAGATATTTGCTTTTTTTATTTTTAATATGCCCTTTAAACACTGGCTCACCCTTTATTCTGTGTACTTTGTTGGAGCATTTCTTAAAAAAAACCAAAACCTAATAAAGATTGGGAGATACAAAACATACCTCATCACTTTCGTTTTTTGAAAATTCCCGTTTTAAAACGAGCCCATAGGCCTGCTGTAGGTCTATAAATTTGTAGCTTTTCGTGGAGTCTGAAGGTGTATCTGTCGATATTTGGAGGTCCGACCTAATAAAACAAATGAAAAAAAGTCATGAGGTCAAACTGTTGGACGTAGGGTTACCTCTAGGATATGTGGATTTGCCCAGAGGGGCAAACACCGTACGAGTTGGGGTTCATTATAGAGCAAACTGAAGGAGACAATCAATCAATATCTACGCAATTACCGATCATTCTTGTGTACCGGTCGATACATGTTTCTTGTCGATTTAACCATTTTCCTTTGATTTTCAATTCTCTGAAGGAAAAGGAAGTGAGTAGCGAACAGGACAAAACATGACCGAGCTCATTTCTACGTGTTCCTTATGGCACCCAATGTCAGCTACATGCAGATCAGACGCGACAGGTCGTACCTTCTACCTCCATGACCGACTTTCTTATATATCTGGAATTCGGTTTTGATTTTATTCTGCCATGTACTTTTTGCTTTAATTATTTGTATTCATAACTACACCCGTTCTGGCAGAAGAGTTTTTTTTACTTTCTCTTTTTTACTTCTTCTTATTCCATACAACCAGTTCTCGCCGTCGCGAAATTCGTTGGCTGCTCCTGTAGTTTACCCTAGGAACTGTCAGATTACTAACGGTCAATGGGAGAAGTTAGCTTCCATTTCCTCAATCGCATCGAACCCCTCATTGTCTGTCTATCTTTTTATCAGTTAGTCAGTTAGTTAGTTTGTTTGTTTGTTTGTATATTTTCTGCCTGTCTCTCTGTCTGTCTGCCTTGTGTCGTGTTACCTCTGTCTGTCCTTTTATCTGTCTGTCTTTCTTTCTTTCTTTCCTTCTTTCTTTCTTTCTTTCTTTCTTTCTTTCTTTCTTTCTTTCTTTCTTTCTTTCTTTCTTTCTTTCTTTCTTTCTTTCTTACTTACTTACTTACTTTCTTTCTTTCTTTCTTTCTTTCTTTCTTTCTTTCTTTCTTTCTTTCTTTCTTTCTTTTTTTCTTGCTTTCTTTCTTTCTTTCTTTCTTTCTTTCTTCTTTCTTTCTTTCTTTCTTTCTTTCTTTCTTTCTTTCTTTCTTTCTTTCTTTCTTCTCTCTTTCTTTCTTTCTTTCTTTCTCTCTTTCCTTCCTCCTTTTTTTCTTTTTTCTCTTTCTTTCCTTCTGTCTCCTTCTATCCCTCTTTTTTTCATTGTTTTCGTTTGTTGACTTTATTGCTCGCTTATCTGTTTGTTTGTTCGTTTCTTTTTTTTACCACCTTCAAAACGGTCATCAATGAACGCAGTTCGAGTCAGGGCCCTTCATTTGTTCTGAAAATTCTTTTTGGTTTTCTGGAAGGTAATACGCAAAAGCTCCCCGGTTTATTTGGTTGATTATTAGTTTTTGCTCTCCTTAGGCTACAGTCGAAACGGAAAACTTTCGCAGTTCTCCTTAAATCATCTCTTATGACTACCGTAACATCTGTCACAACTTATTTCAGGTGACACCTCCTGAATGCCAGGTTTATTGGAGCAATGAAAACACCAAAAGTTTTCTCTTTCCTGACTATCAGCACACTATCCTTATTGTGCTATTTTTTATATTCAACTGATCAGCTTAGTCAAGCATGGCAGTTAGTTAGCCAGACAGGTTGAGCAAATACATCTTTTTTTTCTGCTTGGTACTGCTATGTATAACAAGTTAGATTTTAGGCGAGCTGATTTAGTGATACAGTAATCATGATAAAGTCTCATCTAGACCAAACAAGCTTTGCAAACCTGTTACACTTTTGTCCATCAAACAAATCGTCTTGCTTATTAGCTTTTTTCGTGCTACGTATATGAGACAGGGTCTCTCTGACGGCCTGATGTATCTCTTATCTCGTAGTGCAGGGTTACTGTACCACCGAATACTCTGGTCACAAAAACTGCTTCAAGTTGTTTTTTACTACCTAGTTCAGCGATTCAACGAACGACGAATAAATCACGATCACATTTAGGGCTTCATCAGAAGAACCAATCCGATGGCACCGATATTCAGAATATTCAACTAAGTTTCAAAGCGACCACCAGTACTATATTTGATACTTGTCCCTTGATACTGTATAATCATCTGGATCCGCAATTACTTCAGTTTCATCTTCCAGATTTTAATCCTATGGCTGTGAGTGTGTTTTTTCTCACTAGATTTGCACATTGCCAAGTCAAATGAGCTAATGTTTCGATTTTTTGGCTTCTCCCGAAAATACCATTTTATCGTACCTTGTCGAATAGCATTCATTCAGAAGCCGTCATTTCCTTCCGACATTGCAACCAACAGCCTCAAATCGTTTTGTGAAATGGTTCTGTCAGTACCGCTTTCATTTTCCCCAAAATTCAGCTTTTCCTCATTTCTTAGGGATAACATCGAATTGCCACCTCACATTTTAGCTGAAGCACGAAAGCTCTTAGAAATTACCTATTGTCCCACTCTTGCCAACTGCCTATCTTGTCCCATTTGTAACTGAGACCAAATTAATAGTATGTAGAGTGAGAAACCATCGAACAGCTGAATGAAAAACCAAATGAAGGACCCACTGCGAAATTTTAGGAGGGTCCCTATGATTCGGCTGTTTGGTGGCTTCTCCTTTTCATACTGTGTAGGTAAAGGTTAACAAAAAGGGTGACTAAATTGTCCAGGGTCTTTCAGAAAGTCTGAAAGACCCTGCACAGCTTAAAAAAATGGTCTTGAGGGCTACAAGCGCACCAGAACTCAATTTCTGGAATTACCCCACTTCTGTGAATACATGAGGCTGTCTTCATTTCAGAAGTGCCGTCCCTATAAGCCTTTCACAACACTCCATAGAGGTCGTGTCTATCATACGAATGAAGCAAAGAACTATAGTTGTCAGGCAAGGTAAGCTTGAGATTTTTAGCAGTATTCAGCAAAACAACAATCTCAGTAAAGAGTAAAAAGGCCAAACTAGTTTTCCCCAAGCCAATCAGCGCTCAAGAGTTTTATTAAATAAATTTTCAGAGGGTGAGAAAGCTTTACTATAAAAATGGACGGCTGAGAGCTACATTGTTAGTTAAGATAAATGGCTACATACATTAGTCAAACGATTTCAGGGAAGAAAGACTCTAAAGGCTTCAGCATGAGGTAAACATGGATGCGAAACGGAATCACCTCGCCCTGACCTAGTATATTCCGTAGTCACGTAGTCATTTGGCATGGGCGGAGGTGGCATGGGGCAAGCGGTGTGCTATCACACACGTATGGTCACAGGTCCAAATCCTGGATCGACAGTGGCTTGGGCCACAACCGAGCCTTTAGTTACTTTGGGGTCGGTTGGTCGGCACCACTTATCTGGGAGGGCAGAAAGGCTGAATTGAACATCAGCTGGCCCTCCTCAAGTCATTGGTTAGACCACCCACTCATTCAATTCGCCACTGCGATTCTGAATGAGAGTCGAGCGCGGAGCGCATCCCTCAGATGAGATTGATCAACACCCAAAGATTTTTTTCCTTTGTCCTTTGTAGTCACTGGGTAGAATAAGTCAGGTCGCTCCTGGTTGTAAGTCCTATGTCTCGAGGACTGTTCCATCATCTCTGCAGGGTGTGCAGGAGAGAAGTAGGGTGAGCCAGAAATCGCATTCAGTTATGGCATGAGGCACATTGCTTATAAACACAGGCGATGATTTGATGTTTAACACCGCTTTTCCACCACACAAACTTCGGTGTGCTATCTTGGGGACAACAAGTTCATCAGAAAGAGGAACCCGAAATTCTTATCATGAACTGTGTCCTTGCGCAAAAGAAGTTGAGTTACCAACACACCGCGGATCTTCTGCACTATGGCGTTCTAGGTTTCTTTCACAATTCTCCAGCAGTGATGGCTCTTATATCCTCATCTACTGATTGTGACTTTCCTTTCAAGACTCCTTGAGCATCGCAGGTGAACTCTATTCTCCAAGTAGGGGCTGGCGAACATTGGAGAAGCACCATGTACATATATTCCGCTCGAAAGATTCCGCTTTATTGAAAATACAACTAGGAACTTATAGCAGTCGCCTTAGGTGCCTTTATAATGATCACGACACAAACTACACAGCTGATCCATGGGTGGATATTGCTATCGAAAATATCTTCAAGTGTGATATCGTCGAAACTGAATGCGCTCTTGGAGAAAATCTCAAAGAGGCCTATATTCACATGCAAATCTACGAGAGTAACAGGTATCGTCGTTATTGTAAGCAGTAAAGCTTTGGAGCAATAATTTAATAGTCTTTTTAGTACAACGCAATCCAAGCCCTCTGTAAAGGATCGACCACATCTTTTTCTAATAATTCTCGATTCAGTGTCATCATTCATGGCGAAGCGGTGTGTTTCTTTTTATAGTTATAGACTCTAATGACTACAGAGTTCTGTTTGCTTTTGAGTAGCCAGAAGAATTTTCCAAACAAAGTACCATGGAATATAGTGAAATCCGTACTCAGCTCAGCGCTCCTGAGATGACTTAGACTTGAATTCGCATCGGTATTCGGGCAGAAAACAGCACTGAAAAATATGAAATCACAAGGTTGGCTCAGGTGTAAAGAGCGCGGAGCCCGGAAAGCCAAAGGACGTGCTCGAGTCCCGTCCGAAGCCAAAGTCTTGCCCACAACTTGCCAGTCTTATGAGACTCTCGCAACGCGTACTGCGGCGAAATACCAGCAGTTTTCAGAACATTAAGTCAAAAGAAATAGTAAATCAATCCAATAAGCAAGAACCTTACAGCCTTACTGATATGTATGTATGTATGTATGTATGCATGTATGTATGTATGTATGTATGTATGTATGTATGTATGTATGTATGTATGTATGCATGTATGTATGTATGTATGTATGTATGTATGTATGTATGTATGTATGTATGTATGTATGTATGTATGTATGTATGTATGTATGTATGTATGTATGTATGTATGTATGTATGTATGTATGTATGTATGTATGTATGTATGTATGTATGTATGTATGTATGTATGTATGTATGTATGTATGTATGTATGTATGTATGTATGTATGTATGTATGTATGTATGTATGTATGTATGTATGTATGTATGTATGTATGTATGTATGTATGTATGTATGTATGTATGTATGTATGTATGTATGTATGTATGTATGTATGTATGTATGTATGTAATGTATGTATGTATGTATGTATGTATGTATGTATGTATGTATGTATGTATGTATGTATGTTTGTTTGTTTGTTTGTTTGTTTGTTTGTTTGTTTGTTTGTTTGTATGTTCAACGTGAAATTCCGTATACTTGAAAAACAACTTTAGAGGTCGGGGCAAGTTTGGGATGGGTGAAGCCCAAGACAAGATCAACGGAGCACATGTGAGTTCTGCGGAGCTCCGCCCACAGGGGGCGGGGCAGGTGCTCGAATGGGCGGTGCGAATAGCCAAACGTCTTATTTTGGCTTCGAGAAAGGTCCAGACACCGGGAAAAAATGTTCAAAGGTGAGGATTGGGTCAACAAAACAGAAGGAGGAGAACCACGTGCTGTGGGTGAAGCTTTCTTAAAATGGGCGGTACTTTCCCAATGTATTCATAACTCGTTTCAATTGAGGCGTAGAAGCCAGGAAGAAAAATAAAAGGAGGGAAGAGGGTCTTATGAGTGCTGGGCGGGCATAAGCTCAGCGAAGCCCCGCCCACGGTGGGCGGAGCGTGCGTTGAGACGAAAGACACTCTTCAGAAATGAGTGCAACTTTGCTCGGAAGCGTTCTAAAAAGCGGCAAAAAAGTATTAAGGTGTTAAAGAACAAATATGGTCAAATCTCAGAAGTTGGCGAGGCTGGCTCTAAAGTGGGCGGAGTTGGCACTAAAGTGTGCGGGGCTTGGATCAAAAATTAGAAACATTTTGGGATGCGGGAGAAGAGTGTTAAGATGTAGTAGAATGAATGTGGTCAAATCCCAGATGTGGGCGGAGTTGGCCTAGAGTGGGCGGGGCTTACATCAAAATTATTAAGTTTCTTCAAATGTGTTATAGAACGCCGAAAAAAGGTGTCTGGAGGTACTAAAAGTAATGTGGTCCGAAGTCTGAAGGGGGTGGGGTTTGTAAAGATGGGGGGGGGGAGGCTGAAGTCAGAAATTTGTATATTTGTCCTTCACACTAACTCTGATCACAAAGGTGTACAACTAGGGTATATCACTAAAAACTCCTAGAAGTAGGCTAAAATTTTTTTGAAAAGTTAGTATCCATGGTTCGACACAGTAGTCCCTTCTACGCAAGAACAAGTGCACTACATTAACTCACCCTCATAAAATAAATTTCACAGTAACGCCGGCCAACAGGTGCATACCCTGTAGAAACGTGTAAATCCCTACAAGTACTCAAAGGGGCTTCCCTTTCAGAGTTAGTGTTCATGGCCACACACGGCCCAAATTACACAGAGTTCCTTCGACTACATGGACTGCAATGGTATTTGATTTGGATACATCGGAGTACTCTTCATGGCAACACTCAACACCATTTCACATCCCAAAAACAATGATGACCGCTACAGAAGTGTTAGGGAAGAAGCTCAGATAACAAAGTTCTATAATGAAAATCAGAGACTCATGTGCTCCGTCTTCATGGCTAGAGCCCCTAGCGCGCGCAATAGCGTGCGTAGCTGCCTGGTTGACAGAGATTTCAGCTCACTACCGCGCACGATAGATTATCTGAAGAGAGAATTTGAAGCTGTTTATATGGAATTTCTCAATAAGGTTGGATATAACAGCAAAACAAATGGTTTCCCATTGTTTTTTGGTTAGTCCATTTACCGTTCTGATGTAAGTAATCGCTACTATCGAAAAAAAGTCAATTATGTTCCAGGCAAATCTATTGAAGGTGGTCTAAGGAAATTGGTGGGGCTGCCACCGCTTATTCCTGACTGGGATCACACGAAGGAATGTTACGAATATTTGGATTCTCATCCCTATTACCTTGAAGAATATAGGAAAAGCGGCTACAAAGTATGTTCGATCATTATCCTCATTGTTCTTCTTTTCTGGTAGGGGTATCTAAAGAGACCGCGATGCAATGAAAATAAAGAGCGGCGGCTTGAGCGTGCAATCCCTTCCAAGTTGGAGGACCTCCAGGATCAATTGCAGACTAATGGCACAAGTAATTTTTATTCCTCATGTGGCAACGGAATTTTTGTCTACAGAGCATGCGGAAGCAACACAAATGCTAGACGTCAGGTTATTAAGAATAAGGCGTGATTGCTCATCCTAGGGTGTGTTCCAGGGCCCATCATCGTAGTCCCCATGTGTTTTGGTGAGGTTGCTGTGGTGAGGTTTCCCGACTCATACCAGTTTAACTCTGCTAATAACTTACCTCTTAACATACTTACTACATTGAGAGGAGCCAAAACACGTTCAACTTTTTGCTAACGTAAACATCGCCGTTTTCTTTCAGACGATGGTAGCTGTAGACTACGAAGTTGGTGTTGTTTACTACCCTAGATGCAAAGGATTCGACAGGAGCGAAGCTGATCATATGTGGAGGCAATTACTTTTCATTCCAAATGCTGCGTTTGCGTGGGTGTGCAAACGAATTTTCGATAGCACCTGATCAAGCTCGCCTCGCACCTAGGCGCGACGTGACCTTAATTAGGTGGGAAGACCACGCTATAATCAGCTACCCGCACTCGCTACTAATCGAGTTAAAACTTCTCAACTAATGAGTAATGATAATGACAGTTCAAAAAATGGAGTTTTTCTTTAAAAAATGAGTCATTTGAGAGGGAAAATTCCAACATCAATTTCAATGGTTTTGAGAGTTTTATTTACACGCACAATGAATAACCTTTTTTTCCAATATCAATATGAACGATTCGAGAGTTTCATTTACACGCATAATAAATGAATTCACTATATTTTGTGAATAAACTTAGTGTGATATGGGAGAATTCGTGTTGAGTTTAAGGTTGTGTTATGGGATTCAGTTGCATTGTAGAAGGCTGTGTGGGTGCAGGAAACGTGTAGGGCGAAGGTCTTATTGTTGGTTCCAGCTGCATTGTAGGAGGCTGTGTAGACGCAGAACATCCGGAAAAATTAATTTGTAGTGCTGGGGCTTCCGAGCAAAAGTGAAAAGCTCTAACAGTGAAGGGACCACATGGAACGGGCACTCCTAAGTAGTTTGGAGCGGGAGCACACCCTGTAAGTTCATCGAAACAGTACAGTATGTCTGCGGAATCCATAGTAATGTCTTATATAGTAAGCAGTGGTAGTTAAAGTACTCACCCAACTAGTTAAATAGTTCTCGATGACCTCTCCTCAAGGTGTTGAATTCAGCCTGAAAACTTGCTAAATGCCGTAAAAACTGTGAAATGACCTGAATGGTGAGCCGTAGGGCGTTCAATGGTTTTTCAATGAAGATAAGTCCCAAAAATATCTATATATAATATTTTTTCAAGCTCCTGGAAAATGAGTAAAACACTTTAGTCCACCTCTTTTTTCGGTTTCGCTTATTTGCGATATCGAACAACCTTTACAGAAGCGATGTGGTTCTCTAGAAATGTTGAGTTTGGGACTTATCTTCATTGAAAAACCATTGAACGCCCTACGGCTCACCATTCAGGTCATTTCACAGTTTTTACGGCATTTAGCAAGTTTTCAGGCTGAATTCAACACCTTGAGGAGAGGTCATCGAGAACTATTTAACTAGTTGGGTGAGTACTTTAACTACCACTGCTTACTATATAAGACATTACTATGGATTCCGCAGACATACTGTACTGTTTCGATGAACTTACAGGGTGTGCTCCTGCTCCAAACTACTTAGGAGTGCCCGTTCCATGTGGTCCCTTCACTGTTCGAGCTTTTCACTTTTGCTCGGAAGCCCCAGCACTACAAATTAATTTTTCCGGATGTTCTGCGTCTACACAGCCTCCTACAATGCAGCTGGAACCAACAATAAGACCTTCGCCCTACACGTTTCCTGCACCCACACAGCCTTCTACAATGCAACTGAATCCCATAACACAACCTTAATCTCAACACGAATTCTCCCATATCACACTAAGTTTATTCACAAAATATAGTGAATTCATTTATTATGCGTGTAAATGAAACTCTCGAATCGTTCATATTGATATTGGAACTTTTTCTTTGAAAAAACAACATTTTTTTGAAATAGAATCTCTATTTTTTCAAACTGTCATTATCCCCCTTAGTTGACAGGTGTTAACTCGATTAGTAGCGAGTGTGGGCAGCGTAGTTACCGCGGAGTTTTCGCACCTATTTAAGGTCACTTCGCGCCTAGGTTCGAGGCGAGCTTGATTAGGTGCGATCGAAAATTTATTCCCGTACCCCGTTTGCGTAGACGATCGAGTGGAGTTCACCTCGAGAGTTTTCAGAGCATTCGATTTACGAGTGAAAGAGTCGGATCATTTATGGAGAGCATTCAATAACCACTGCAGTGAGCGGCATTTAGAAATGTTCGAGTTTATGGAGAAATTTATGAACGCTTACAAAGGTTCGTCTCATTCACAGTCCCACTTAATTCACTTACCAATAGTGACCTGATACATACAGAGTGATGTTGAAAGTTAGAGCACCCCTTCAGAGTAGTGAAAACTCCAGCTTCAAAAATTCGTCGTTCGCAGCACTTCGATACTATTGAAACAGCGTTTCCAATAGCTTATACTCACAAGTTGTCCAACTGTTTTCTATGACTTCACATAAGATTGCTAATTATAGTAGCTAAGATAGGGTATATATCGCAACAAGCTTTGCGCACGCTTCCTCATACATTGGTCTTCCATCTATATCCAAGTACTTTAGGGTAAATATTCTTTTTTTTTCAGGTATTCCAAAAGCATCTCACATGTGGTTGGCTAATTTAGCTCATGACTGGCTAGTAGGTCTCTATCACGCTGATGTCCAGTTTTTGGATTTCTTTAAACGGAATAAAAAACATTTCGACAATGCGTTTCTGTTTTTCATGGGTGATCATGGTCCGCGAAAAGGAGGGGTAAGTTTGTGAACTGCAATCCCCGTAGTCTGCAATTCGCGGAGTTCCAAATACAGTAAGGTTCCGCTGGCTACTCTTAAGCCTTCAGCGACTTTTTCGTCGTTAATTTAGTAGTCTCGATGACAAGATTGGTCTTCTGCTTTAACTGAGCCTAACTCTTAAATGTTTGTGTGTTGGTAGGTCGCAGGAATTGCTTTTTCTGTCACTTCACTTTACTGCTACTTTCACTGCTTATATAGGCCTAGATCAAGCCAGTTATTGGTTTTTATTACGAACAAAGTCAAAGCTCTTAGTGGACAAAGTCATTAACATCATTGTATCATGTGCTAGATGTGGAGCCAAATTGCTTCTCCCCAGAGCAATACTTAGCTGTAGGTCTCGGTTTTTTATTAATCGCGCCCACACAAATTACCTCAATGAAGTTGAGCTGAAAGAAAAGCGTCCATGTTGGCTGCGAGGCCATTAAGAAGTACAGGGTGTCCCAAAATTATTTTCGCCCAAATCCAGAAATTTTCAAGGTAGAATTAATCTATCGAATTAACACTACCTGCTATTAATTAGTTGCATAAGAAGGTTTCCTTGCAATATGCATGGTTATTGACGTGGAGCTCAGAATATCTTTCAGATGGGAGAGGCTCATTCAATGCCACTTGCAATCATTGACACGCGAGAGGTAGAAGGGCGCTATGAAATTCCTTGGGATTTTCGTAATAACCGTATAGGAGGTTATTAAACGACACAGAAAGAAAGTATGAATTAGAGGCCTACCAGGAAATGTAGAAAGGTAGAATGTTCCTGAAGATAGGACTATTAAAATGGTCCGTCTGCCAATCGGTCTGGATTCTGGGTGACCCATCAAAAGGAAGTCAACGGGCACGGCCTACAGGAGTTATCGCGATGAAGAATGTCTTGCAGAAACTTCACTACCGTTCCTATCGTGTGCAGAAATTTCGCTTCAATTCCGATCTCAACAGACAGTGCAGGAGGATGCAGAAAGTCGCAGACTCACTCGAGTGATGACACGCAACCCTTCTTCGTTTTTTCTGGTCAAACAATTTTTCACGATAAAACCATCGCTCAACAGCGAAAAGGTTCGCGTTTGGGAAAGAAACATTTAGCGTGTAATATCTCACAGAATGGTTGCTATAAGAACAGTGAAACGTTGTTTTTCGAGGAAATAACTGCAAGGGAAGCCGCTCGTGGTTTCTTCGGTGAAGGTGCGAAAATTGACCAGGACCAGTACTCAAACAGTGTACTGATGGGTGTAATGAAGCGCTGATCCGACCACGTTTTCTTAAACATCTCGTTGTCCCTCCAGCAGGACGCTACCCCAGCTCACAGAGTGGTGCCGACGACAGCTGCCCGACTTCATTGGTGAAGAGGGATGGTCAACATATTTTCCAGAACTTGACTCACTTGACCCCACGAATGGTCCCTGGTTAGAAGAGGACCTGTTGAGTTTTAAGTCCCAGTTTGGAGTCCTAGAATGCAAAGCCTAAGGAGTGGCCAGGAAAAAATTTAGGAGGATACCTGCGTGCCACAGGCGATCAAGTCGAGATCAAACTTTAACTTCTATCCGCGCTCATAGGGGGGGGGGGGGTATTTTTAAAGGCGACTGCAGCATGTTGTTGCACATAGTGTTAGCTAACGTGCATAGAGATTCCACTGTCTCTCGCAGCCGAGAAGTTTGAAATATATTGTTACGAATCGGCGCCAATAATTTTGGGACACCCTGTATATGCCAGGCTAACGCCAGGCTCTCCTCCTTCTTGTGTCACCCGAGAAATGTTGAACGGAAGAATTTTTCCCTTCTTTAAAGCTTATAGATATAAGTTTCTCTTTTCGTTTTAGGTGGGTTTGAGTTTTTTCGCTGTTCAGCTGAGTGAGAGTATGAAACTGAAACAGAGCTCGAAATACTTCTTTGACACAACAGAAATCAAAAGCTTGACGCTCTCACTGAGCCAAGGATGTGCGCTATTTGCGTAGTCTTGCTTTGGAATTGACTTTTGCTTAGGACGACGTGGATGATGGAATGGGAGTAGAGATCGTCCCTTCCATATGACGCCACATTGAGGAGTATTGCTCTGGCGGGAGGCCATAACAGTGCCGGTATATGAAAACAGTGGACATTCGCTTTAAGGAACATCGTCAAAGCAAATCTCTTCCCAAAGAAAGCGATGGCGTCATTTACGGAAGGTGACAAGGGAGGGTGCACTGCTGTCTTCCAGTCACCACATCTCATTCCAAGCCTGAGTGATGGAGCGCAGTTTCGCAACAGTGAAGCATATGGCTTCATTAGTCGTATCGATTGCACATCCTTCGGTCTAGAATTACTTACTTAGACCGACCACGCCAAGTACCGACAAGCTATAGTACTGATTCATCAGCAACGTCGTTTTCCTGCTATTGAGTCTACGTATTCATTGGTGCATTCGAGAGCAAAACGTTCTCAAGTTGAAAAGCAAAATTTCCGCAAATCATTCTGGACATCCTAATAGTAGTCGTAGAAGAATGAGAAGAGGGATTACGGTAAAATATTTTAGGCAATGATCGAATTTCCGTTTTTCATACAAATTGGTTAACAGCCAGACATTGATGCCGATGGCGGTTTGCCACTAACGGTGGGAGTCCGAGAATGGAGTCGCACCTACTCTAAAACTAATTTGATTTTGAGTGTTCAACTATGTGTTCATGCCAACGTATCAGACCAAGTGTAACGCTTTTCGTGTTTTACATTCAGCTTGGTCAATCCCCAGTTTTCCTGTATGTGTGGAAGTTCTTTTTTTAGCATGTTAGAGTTTTTCAGATTCTCGAAGTGAAGCTTGGTCGGTATGAGAATTTAAATCCGTTCCTCATGGTCAGCATACCGAAATCCTATCGTAACACTGCAATTCATAAACAGTTACGAAACAAATCGAGAGAACTCATGACGAATTTTGACCTTCATGCCACTTTCATGGATATTTTGGAGGTTCCTATTATTCATATTATTCATCTGTTAAAATGCTTTGGATCTTTGTGTCTATAGCAGATAGCAATGTATAAAGTTAAGGTTCAAATGAAGTCGAATTTTTCGGACACATCATATCGTGAACCGCAAGATAGCGGCTCATCGCTCTTCAGAGAGTGGCGAGGTCCAAGAAATTGTCGCACACTACCTATTCCATCCCAGTATTGTATTTGTCAGTATAATTGGACCGACCAAGTGTCAGTTTGCATTTCATTTTTTATTTGCCCCGTAACATCCATTCTTTCATTCACTGTGTCATACTATTGTTCTTCTATACGCGAGATGCTTAACCTGCTCTAGTACATATGTCATCGAAAAATTGTCGTATTTGGATTCAAATTTGCATGCTCTAGTGCATCCAGAGCAACAAATCACATTGCACAGGGGCACAACATGCACAAGTCTGGTGTCATGGGCAAAACGTCCTGATTAGGCTCCATACAACCCACATGCCGGGAAAAATAAGCAAAGGTGAGGGTTGGGTCAGCTAGTGGAATGAGGGAAACTCGCCGGCGGTGGGTAGAACGTTCTCGCAAAAGGCGATGCTTCTTATATAATTGTGATCCGATTCAAAGAAATTGTGGAGGCCAGAAGAAAAAGCAAGAGGAGTCAGCAAGGCTCCATGCGTGCTGGAAATGCATAAATCTACGAAACTCCCCTTCCTACGAGGCGAAGCGTGTGCTAAAATAGAAGCTAATTCAGGAAAAATAATTTTGAAGGAATGTTCAGGAACTTGGGAAAAATGTGGTCAATAGTTGAAGAAGGGATGATGTCTAATCCTCAAAGCGGGCAGGGCTAGAAAATATTCATGCTTTGTTCAAAAACGTTCTAGAATGCGGGAAAGAAGTGGTTGGGACAGTAGAAAATGTGTGGAGTGGGCGACGTTTGTACTCAGATGGGAATGGATGAAATCGAAATTTATAACCTGTCCAAAACGTTCTAGAAGGTGCAGGAGAGTGGTCAATATGGTCAATATGTGGTCAAATCCCTGACTTGTGTGGAGTTTGCGCAGAGCTGAGTGGGCTGAAATTGAAAATACATAACTCTGTTTGAAAACGTTCTAGAATGCCAAGAAAATGGTTATGAGCATCTAAAAGGAGGGCAGTCAAATTTTTATAGTTGGAGGGTTATCTTTTGAGATGGACGGGGCTATGATCATTGTGAATTATATCAGCAGAGTGCCTTCAAAGCGGTATCAGCGTTAACATCTAGTGCGATTTATCTTATCTGATATACCAAACATCCCACTGAATGAATCCATCGTAGATGAGCGTTTATGGACACATAATGCACACGTTAACGATAGCCCAAATTATATAGGGTGAGCCAAAATTATGATTGCACAGACATCGCATCCCGAAAACGAATAGAAGCTAATAGAGCAAACCTGTCTCAGAGAACTATTTATCATTAATCTTTCATCACATTAGTACATTGAAGCTGGGATCTTTTGATTTCTGCTCTCACCAACCTCAGAGACTGTGTTAAACGGCATTGACGGTTGCACACAGCTAAGGTGGCCGAGTGGATGCCGGCTTTTTGCAAGATTTTCGAGATTATTCTAATCTTGTTTGGGCTGGCGAGTGCTTTCATTTCAGAGGCTGACCACACTGAGACATCCATGGGATTTAGGTCAGGGCATCAGAGAGGTCATTGATCGAAGGTTATGAAGACAGGGAACTACTTTCACGGAGTTTCTAAACAATTTCTGATCTGCGATCGGGAGCTTCATCTTGTCAATATTCTGGTTTGGATCGCCAAATTGTCCCATTGCGCACGACAGGAATGGACAAATTTCCAAATAAACTTTTACTCCTTAAATTATAAAAATAATCGGTGTTTTTGTCTTGGCAATGGTGCTCGCAAAAGCCGTCGCAGGAAGTCAGCGGGCCTAGCTCTGTATCACTTCCATTTCTTTCAGCTTTACATAAAGCGTGTCGCCCTGCTCACTCAGCACCTTTCTACCCTTGAATATCTTTTCGTCGGTGAACAGGAACTTCCTACGACAATGTTTTCGGATGCGGCAGGGCAGCTTTTGTAAGCAAAGTTTCTCCCTTTAGCCTGCTCAGTGGGGAAGTTCTGATCGTATAAAAGCCTTGTTGTGCAGATGGTGCGTCATGATTTGCGCAGAAATTTCGTATGATATCCATTCATTTAGCCATTCTTTACTCAGACAAAACTTCGGTGCTACGCAGACTTTCGCTCTGCTTCCCAAACACTCCTCCTAAATTAACCACAGGCCTCCCAGCTCACCACGCCTATCTGTAATTTTTCCCAACTGTTGAAAGCGTCCTATGGTTGACTGCACCACCTCCCTTGTTACGCTGAGTTGTCTGTAGATACACCGCGCTAAAAGTGCTTTGAAATGCTAAGGGACGATTGATTCGCCGGGTAGTGATGCTTACACTGATTCCGAAATCTGTCATAAGTTTAGTACCATTATGAAGGCAATAACGTAGGCTACCTTGTGAAATGGAAGAAAGCGAACGAATTGTTATGATCTCAGAAAGAACTGCTATGAGCGTCAGCGCGCACTTTTTAATCATAATTTTGGCCCACCCTGTAAACTATCACCGGACCTGAAGCATTCATGCTCGCAAACTTGGGACTAAACAGCTTACATACCATTGACAGAAAGGCTTTCGACCACTCACTCTAGAGCTACTAGCTTCGAGCATTTGAGTCATGTCAGCCTAATGCGATCTGTTGATCAGTCTTGAAAATCGAGATCGTCGTCTACGGCGACCATCCCTATCCTTGTTTCGTAGGCCTTCGTTTGAGGCGACTCCCTAATTTTCCCCACGTTCCGAAATGGTGCAGGGTCGAGCGGGATTCCCAAAAAGCGTGGCCTGCAGTTGCTTTGCCTAGCAAAGTCAAGGGCAAGACGTAGGTTTTGTATTGTGGTGAAAACTTGTTAATACTATAATCTTGTGTTTTGTTTGCGGTAACATCCGCACATAGATTCTAGTTGTTGAATCTTTGCTCCGTTATTACCGGATTCACAAATCCTTACTGAACCACCCTCAGCAAATGAAATGTTGAATTTAATTTCTTTGCAGAATGTTGGAAACTTCAACTGTAATCGAATTTTTTTCAGCGATGTAACGGTCCAGAAGGAATTGGGAATCTTCCTTGCAAATGAGTTGGAGCGTCATTTGGTTCAAGAAGGATTGGGAACGCTTTGTCATCCCCAGGCTTACCGCTCGGTCAAGTTCCTTCTATATAATTGTGCAAAGCATTTGCTGAAAATTTCGCAATCACTCAGATTTTTCCCGAGATTTTCTAGAAGCTTTTATGAAATTTCCATGAAAATAACTGTTCATGCGTGCACGCATGAAAGATACTGCTCATATTCGTATAGCCAAGGGAAGTGTCTACTTATATCTAACACGTGCTCTTTTACAAGTTCGTATTCGGCCATTCCACCGCAGTTCGGTCGATTAATTGCGCTGTATGGAAATCTCCCGACACGTTATGCTCATACAGGTGATCAATGGCTCTTGTAATTCTATAAAAACCCTCAGAAATCTCCGGGAAATATAAGGGCTATTGTGAGATTTTCGACAGGTGCTTTCCGTACCATCTATACGTTTTCCTTTTTTTCTTTCTTCATTTGATTTATTCGGCTGGCACGTGATTTCTGGACCACTTTACGTACAGTGCTGTGGAACCTTATTCGGAGAAGCACCGTTCGAGTCTCGCCGTTTTCCTGACGAGCTGTCGTAGACTTTCGCAATTCGCGAATGCCATCTTCCTCATGCGCTTCCTCCTGATCATGTTCATAATGTATGTTCTCGGATAAGCTACCTGAACCCGTTTTCTTGAAGATCATGTCCTAAAATTACTCGAACCTGAAGCTATTCCGAAAATGGCTTAGAGTAATGGCGGAAGCACACTCAAGCAATGTGGATTGGTGATTCAGTCGACGTTTTTCTAATGAAAAAGATCTACACTAAATTGCAATTCTACTGTTTACGTTGTTAGAATTCTTCTGCCGTACGAGGTTTTTAGGTGGAACATTTATTAACTTAACGGCCTAACGTTTCGACGTAATCGTCGTCTTCAGAGGCCTAAACGCAATTCGAGATGTTTTGCAATATCCGATAGCGTTTGACTCTATAACAAAAAACGACAGAAATTTATCGGACACTCACCAGGCACCACCGCCAAAGCGGAAAGAATCCGCTGTCGCAACAGGTGACTGTCAGTAGCGAATGAGACTTATTGATGTCTCTCTTATACTGATAAGGGAGACCGTATTACGATGCTACTGACCATGAGTCATAGCTCGCAGAGCGGTAGGTATGGCAAGAGGTCACTAGTTATTGATGGACACTCATCCCTGTTGTTCATCTTGGTAAACAAACTTGGTATAATACTGACAGTCGCATGTGGCGGCAGCGGATTCTTTCCGCTTTGACGGTGGAGCCTGGTGAGTTTTCGATAAATTTCTGTCCTTTTTTTTGTTATAGAGTCAAGCGCTATCCGATATTGCAAACATCTTGAATTGCGTTTAGGCCTTAGAAGACGACGATTACGTCGAAACGTTAGGCCGTTAAGTTAATAAATGCTCCACCTAAAAACCTCGTACGGCAGTAAAATTCTAACAACGTAAACAACGATGCCGAGGTTGAAACAAGGGAGAAGTCGGAGATTATTGCAATTCCACTGTTCCCAGCTCAACCATCCGGCCGAGAAGTTAAAATCATATGAACACCGAGATTATTTTCCTGTGGTAGCCCTCTACTCTCAAAAAAACTTTAACTTGGCTGAGTAACTCCTCATCCACCTTCTAATACTGATCTTGCACCAACAAATTACCAAAACTCTCTGGGCCACTTTCCAGAAAAAAATAACATCAATAGAGATGAGCGTGAAATTGACATTTAATTTTTTTTGATAAAATACATTGTGCTCTACGAGAGAGGTATCGAACAAGTACCCAAGCGGTGGCACTGTGTTGATAATAATAAAGACGCATATTGCATTGAATAAATATGTTCAAGCAATAACAAAAAAGTAAGAACGAAAGCTTTCCAAAGTGGCCCAGATATTATGTATCAACTTGTGTAAAGGACGAAGCTAATGGAATTCAAGGCTGTGATGAAACCAAAGTTTCTGTTTAAGATATCGAGTATAACTATGTTGGTGGACGGCGATATTACAGCATACGACGTTGCCATCTATCTCAAGCCATCTGGCGCTCACATTTCGGTAAATTACTTACATGCTACATACACAAAATTGTCTTATTGCCGACTTTTTGAAAAAACATTTTTTCAAAAATCCTCAAAAGTTCGAAAAGCAGAACTGGTGGGTATGTATCAGTGAGTTAGAATTCGCCGTCGCGGAAGTCTTCTGCGCGCCGTCTATAGTGCAGGCTGACTGCATCGCGGCGAAATAGTGGAATTTGTAATTTTTCCTGTTCCGTTTTTTGATTTATTAACTTTCTTACTAACCAATTAGGAAAATTTGTGCTTTTTTTGGAACAAGCAGGATAATTCAGTTTCTGGGCTTCTGGGACTTTTTGAGTTCCTGGAACATTGAAATTTGACTTACGAATTCAGGCACTAGTTGGCGATCATGCAGATGTACTGACCTTATATAGTGGATTCTCACGGCTGAACACTTTTGGGAATCAGGGTGACTGCCTTCCAATCAAATCTCCATGGAGGCCGTTTTGTCATTGTAAGACGTTGAAAAATGATGATGATACATCTAATACAACGTTAAGTTACCGAGCACTTTAATGAATGACGAGCCAGCTCACAATGATTTTGAGGTATCGAATTCAAGTGGAAAATGGGCTCTATAGTGAAGAACTGTACAAAGGAGATAACGAAAACGCGAAAAGGGGCTGAGTCTGAATATATAACTCTTCAAAAAGAACTAAATAGGGGGGGCTGTAAGAGACTGACGACAAGCTGAACGAGAGACGTATTAGGACGAGATATCAGCTGCCGCAGTAGCATCAAGATTCGGCTACAGAAGTCAAAACTGGCAAAAACTTCCTTTCATTTGTCGTATTAATAGCACTGACGGCATAGTTAATAGCAAAAAAGGATGCGTCACCGTCTGTAAACGTCTGGATGTCTTTTACATAAAACTACTATTCGTCGTCGTCCTAACGCTTCAATGTGAATCGTGCAGCACTAACAAGCCCGTCATAACACGGCCATTTTTGAGTGTTCGCGTCGACCAAGACGATTTTAAAGCCATTGCAGCCGTCTCTAGGCCGTCACATTTACTATTTATATGGGCCACAGGCTCGTCCTATTAGGTTGGTGCAAAAGGAATGCAGGTTTTCTGTTCCACTAGTTTTAACACAAATTTTTTTAAAGAAAACTAAGCCTTTTTCATGGGGTATTATATATTGTTGGAAAGCTTATTCTTTGCACTTTCTAAATATGTATGTGAAATTTCATTCAAGTCGCTTAATTTTAAAAAAATGTGGTTTTCATTTTCAGATCTCTAATCGCAATTTTCGTCAAATTTACTTCTATGAGTTCAAACTGGGTGGGACTGCCGCTCAGACCGCTCGAAATATCATCGAAGTATGGGGCCAGGGAAGTGTCAACGAATGCACAGTACAACGTTGGTTCCAAAAGTTCCGTGCCGGCAACACCAGCCTCGAAGACGAACCACATGGCAGCCGTCCACCAACACTAGGATGATGTCGTGGAGCTTCTTTTTGGTCCAACCACTGGGCAGATCGTCTCCTGTCACCTCAATGTCCATCACACTACAATTGTTTGCCATTTGAAGCAAACTGGGGAGACTAAGAAGCTTGACAAATGGGTTCCGCATGAATTGACCGAAAGTGAGAAAAATCGTCATTTTGAGATATCGTCGGCTCATCTTTTGCGCAATGTCAGCGATCCATTTCTTGAACGGATTGTGACTTGCGATGAGAAATGGATACTTTATGACAACAGGAGACGATCTGCCCAGTGGTTGGACCAAAAAGAAGCTCCACGACATCATCCTAGTGTTGGTGGACGGCTGCCATGTGGTTCGTCTTCGAGGCTGGTGTTGCCGGCACGGAACTTTTGGAACCAACGTTGTACTGTGCATTCGTTGACACTTCCCTGGCCCCATACTTCGATGATATTTCGAGCGGTTTGAGCGGCAGTCCCACCCAGTTTGAACTCATAGAAGTAAATTTGACGAAAATCGCGACTAGACATCTGAAAATAAAAACCACATTTTTTTCTAAATTAAGCGACTTGAATGTAATTTCACATACATATTCAGAAAGTGCAAAGAATAAGCTTTCCAACAATTTATAATACCCCATGAAAAAGGCTTAGTTTTCTTTAAAAAAATTTGTGTTAAAACTAGTGGAACATTAAACCTGCATTCCTTTTGCACCAACCTAATAGAAAGATATCTCAAAACTGTTTTCATTGTGAACTGTGCTTTTAAGTTTGAAGTATGTAGTGCTCAAGAGTTGAACACTTACAAATGTGCATATTACTATGGTATTTTATCACATGACCAATTTATATGTTCTTTGTTTACCATTATGGCGATCGTTTAGTGCAGGTTTGTAAATAAACCGGTTAGTGCGAATCCACGGCTTGAAGCAGTGAATTGTGAAAACGGATAACAAACGTTTTATGCATCAATCGATAATCAGTCGATAATTTTATGTGAGAACCAGTGATGGATATCATGATAAAAGAGTAGTTTGAGCAGTCCCTCCTCCTGTTGGTGCTGCTGCTTGTGATTTCACTCGATCCCCATGCTTATTCAGTTTTCCAGCACGGAGAAGTTTAATTTCATCCTTTATTGCACCTGGCATTGATGGTGGTGGAGCAGTTACCTTAAGATGTGCTTTTGAGAAGTTTTCTCAGACAACACTACACATTATTCACCCTTACCTCATGAGGCTTCGTTGCAGGCGAGATTGCTCGTATTTTTGGCTCCGTTTTTACATCTTATCCAAATTGTACATGGTTTTTATGAACTTTCCCTTTGCCTTCTGAAATACCTCAAGAGTAGGAGTAGTTGGGAAGCAAAGCAAATGACCACTGGTTTCCCACTGCCTGCTTCACCGAGGTACATACATACATATTAGCTGGATAAGATATATTGCCTCCTCTACCTTCTACCTTCGATATCTGAAGTTCTCTGACTACATCGTCATTGCCCAGTTTGAACTGCTTCCGAACTGTTCGTGAATAACCAATAGTTCCGATCGATATCAATCGAAATAGATAAGCCAGCGTTATTGCCTCATTGCCTCTCATTACTAGGCTGAACGCTCTCCTGCTAAGGAGAGGTGCGTTATGATCACTAGGCTAAGAGTTCTCACAGACGCTTTTGTAGGCAGAAATCACTACAAAGACCTGGTCCAATTCTTTCCACCTTTCCGTTTTTGCTCCGAGCTGAATCGATACGAGCTGCGACTATTGAAAGGAGGCGTAACACGGAGTATACAGAAAGGCAAACAGCCCAGACAGACAGACAGACAGAAAGACAGACAAACAGACAGACAGACAGACAGACAGCAGACAAAGAAAGATAGACAGGGAGACAACAGACAGAAGGATAAAGAGTCAGTCGTTCAAGCAAAGGGGAAAAGGCAGACTGACTGAATGACTCAGTAGCTGAAGGACAGAGATTCAAACAAACGGACAGGCAAACCTATTTAGTAAGCAGAGAGACAGAAAGAAAGACCAGCGGTTTGGACTCAGTGACCAGAGTGAGCACCTATGCGGCTGAATGTTTAAAAAAGAAACAAGTGATCAGACAGACAAAGAATGGGACAGATAGACCAGTTAAGAGGATGCACACGTTCAGCACGTAATCAGCTGATCGTCGAACGATTAGGCAATGTTTTCTTCCTATTTCACAATTTTCTGTTATTCTTTCTGCTGCTGCGGCCTTTAACAAAAATGCCCATCTCTTCCTCGAAATGTTGAAAAAGGGGCTATGTTTGCCGTTAACAGTGTTTTTGTTAATTTATGCTTGTGAATGAGTGATTTTAAAGGACGTTTTTGCTTACAGTAGTCGGCTATTTGCACCAGGACCCCTTGTATGCAATAACACACACTGTATAATTCGTTCAAACAGCCCTTCTACTTCATTTTTTCTGCTGTCATTATCGTCCGGCCCTTTTTCTAGCTATTTCTTCGGGATCTTTTATCAATCGGCAACACTTTTTGCGCGCGTTCTTCGCCTTCATCGCACTATTTTCCGCCTCCTCCTCCGTTTTTGTCATAAGCTGGATAACACGAAGTCATGACGAACTGTACCTTTAATTGTGTTTCTCCCTCGAAATTTCTTTATTGAAAAGGGCCATTCTCTCTGTGTGAGAGTGAAGTCCTTCCATGTGGCAGGCCCATATCCAGTAAGCTTCTTTTGTGATGTTCAGGTGGCTCTGTAAGCGAGATGGATGCACGTCTTGTTTGGATCATGTACATAGTGAACCAATCTGCGGCAGACTTTCGGCTTAGACCTCTGCGCTACCTCTTCCCCTCCCTTCTTCTGAATCTCAACTTAACTACTTTAAAATTCGATAGTTACTTCAAGAAATAGGGCATAGACGTCGTTCACATTTCAGTGACAGTAGGCACAATAAGTTCGAAGGAGGATAACACCACTCCTGATAGTTTACAAACAAACCTCTCCTTGTTCAAGGCAGTTTTGAATAGAGGAGGAGTCATCGAGGAGCCAACGGGAAGTTGCAAGTATCCATCGTGCTGCTCCTTCCTCCTCTTCGCTCTTTTCGTACACCCATTGTGCTCGAAGCTTCGCATAGAAAAGTGCCTGTGCAAGAGGAGCACTGCACCCCACGTGCTTCTCTTCACCCTCTGCTTTTGCTAAATCGAAATCTGTCTCTTGTTCTAGGCACAGTTCACGGTGATTCTGAGGTATCTAGTTCAAGTGAAATCGTGAAAGCTATGGTGCAGAACAGTGCAAAATCGGTGAAGGGAGTGTAGAAATAGCCGTTGTCAAAAAAAGATGTGACTACAAATACATAATGAGAAAGGAGGCTGTACGAGATTTTGTGTCTGTAACAGTCTGGGTCCCTCTCATATAAGCGTATTATTTGTCTTCGTCCCAGTCTTTCATTGCGGATAGTGCAGCCGTAACCGCCCGTCATAACTCGGCCTATTTTGGATTTGTACTTCGGCTAAGCCCTTGTAACGCGCTGCCGAAGTCGTTTTTCGACCGGATGATGTCTAATGTACTGGTTTTGGAGCACAGGTTTATTTAGGAGGGGATCACAGAAGCTACTTTCATCGTTAACTGCGCTTTCATCTTACTTATAGGAATGGTGAAGATTGGCCTATCCCGTTGGTGTGCCCTAATCCATTCCTGCATCTTTTTATGTATTCGATATGTTCTTTCACTGGCTTGAATGGTAGCTGCATAAAAGCTTCAATAGTCCAAGAAAGGAGTGGGGCAAAGTGGGTCCGGGAACTTCTCCCCTAACACGGCGTCGCACACGCCGCACCCGCCGCCTATCATAGGATTGCGATGGAAGATTGGAGCGTGCAATTTGTAAGGTGGGGAGTCCTTTAATTATTTGAATTGGCTGGCCGCTCTTTTCAATTCCAATGCGGTCTTGATCGTCGTTTATATAGGAGGAGTCATTTTGATTAATCAAGTCTAATAAACATGAAAACTAAAAAGAAAAGGAGAAAAAACGATAAAATCAATGAAAAAGCAAGCCAGTCAAGGAAAAATATCGCGTCCTATCGATTGGCGGGAGGCGGGGCGAGTACGGTAATTGCAGTGACATTCGCCGCATGCCGCAAGGGAGAATGCCGCGATAGGGGAGAAGTTCCGTTACCCGGGCAAAGTTGGATGGTGCAGTCTCAAGAATTACGCGGTGTGGTCCGGAAATGGATAGAACTCTGAATTTGTTGAACATCATGATAAGAATGATATGAAGTAATAAGAGAATCTCCCAAGATTGATGAGTTATAGACAAAATATTGGCCCCGGACGGGAAACAGACCCTACTGTGCTTTCCAGGTTTAGGTACGGATTCGCTGCCTCGAAGCAATTAAAAGGCGAGGGTAAACAGGGCCTCGGTAGTCTAATGATGAAGATCACGGTACATGGGAAGTAGAAGTGAGGGCACGAGTCCCGTCCAAAGCCGAAGTTTTGCTCATTAGTCGCCAACTTTCTTTGGCGGAATAAGATAAGTAAACAAGACATTCAACAACAAGTTGACAGAACTTCCCTGAATTGTTAGCACGTTAGCACGTTTGCTATCTGACTTTTCTGAAAGGATGGAAGTACTGACTCGTGAATTGGTCCAGCAAGTCATTCTGCATGCCAAATAAGCATTCAGAAGCCGCTAAGATTTTGAAACGTAATCGGGAGAGTGGGCCGAAAATGGGAAGGATCGGTGCTAAAATCTGCTCACCTGATAATTTTTTTCTAGATCTTAGGAACTGTAATTTCATGTACACGATTTTTTCTCATTCAGGCTCATCTTCGACAAACCGATTCAGGGTTCGTCCTATATTCAGGAATCCGTTCTCGAGAAACATGGATTTGAGGCGTATGAATTTCTCGATTCCCACTTTCCTTTGCTCTGTGGATTATTAGGGTGAGCTTTTTAGTAACGTTTTGAAATTCATGTGTATGTACTGATTTCCCAAAAGCCTCAAGGTAACTGTCAGAGGACGTTTTTCTACCCGATCTTTCGTTACGATTCACCGCTTTCAGACCTCGCCATGTTGACTGCCCTTTGAGTGTTGTTCGATATTGAAGTCCTGTTGAGGGTTTACCTACCAGACGATGAACCTTACCACAAGCATCAGCTTACCCACTCACTCTTTTCCAGTAGCATAGAAAAGGGAATTTCCCGTGCATGATTACATAGAGTTGACGACAGTTTGAAAATATGAATCATCCTTTAATCACAGAAGAAACGAAAAGGTCAGTCGAAACAAGACCAAAGTTCAAGATGTGGGCGTGACAAGAGAACGACTCGAAAATTGGAATTTTCCTGCAATTAGGCAGAAATTTTCACTCTAAAATTCGTTGTATTTAGGATTTTCCCAGCCCATTTTGCCCTACAAGAACGAGATTACTACAAATAGGGTTTTCTTGGTCGATCAGAATTCTTTGACCAATCGGTCATTGTTGATCCATGCCACTACCAGTTCCACTTCTGCTGCCATTTTTATTAGATATTTGCTTTTTTTTATTTTTAATATGCCCTTTAGACACTGGTTTACCCTTTATTCTGTGTACTTTGTCGGAGAATTTTTGAAAATGACCAAAACCTAATAAAGATTGGGAGATACAAAACATACCTCATCACTTTCGTTTTTTGAAAATTCCCGTTTTAAAACGAGCCCATAGGCCTGCTGTAGGTCTATAAATTTGTAGGTTTTCGTGGAGTCTGAAGGTGTATCTGTCGATATTTGGAGGTCCGACCTAATAAAACAAATGAAAAAAAGTCATGAGGTCAAACTGTTGGACGTAGGGTTACCTCTAGGACATGTGGATTTGCCCAGAGGGGCAAACACCGTACGAGTTGGGGTTCATTATAGAGCAAACTGAAGGAGACAATCAATCAATATCTACGCAATTACCGATCATTCTTGTGTACCGGTCGATACATGTTTATTGTCGATTTAACGTTTTTCCTTTGATTTTCAATTCTCTGAAGGAAAAGGAAGTGAGTAGCGAACAGGACAAAACATGACCGAGCTCATTTCTACGTGTTCCTTATGGCACCCAATGTTAGCTACACGCAGTTCAGACGCGACAGGTCGTACCTTCTACCTCCATTGCCGACTTTCTTACTTTTCTAAAATTCGGCTCTCATTTTATACTGTCATGCACTTTTTGCTTGAATTACTTGTTTTCATAACCATACCCGTTTTGACAGAAGAGTTTTTTTTACTTTTTCTTTTTAACTTCTTCTTATTCCATACGTCCAGTTCTCGCCGTCGCGGAATTCGGTGGTCATTCCTGTAGTTTACCCTAGAAACTGTCAGATTACTAAACTCAATGGGAGAAGTTAGCTTCCATTTCCTCAATCGCATGAAATCCCTCATTGTCCGTCTATCTTTTTGTTTATTTAGTTATTTATTTATTTATTTGTTTGTTTTCTGTCTGTCTGTCTGTCTGTCTGTCTGTTTGTGTGTCTGTGTGTCTGTCTGTTTGTCCGTCTATTCGACTATCCATCCACCTCTCTTTCTTTCTTCCATTCTTCCTTTTTTCCTTTCTTTCCTTTCGCTTTCCTTTTTTCCTCTTTTTTTCGTGTGCTGGTTTGTTTACTTGATTGTTTTTCACCATCTTCATAACGGTCATAAATGAATGCAATTAGAGTCAGGGCCCCTCATTTATTTTGAAAATCCTTGTCGGCTTCTTGGAGGTAGTACGAAATTTCGATCACAAATTCTCGGTTTATTTAGTTGATTATTGATTTTTCCTCTCCTTAGGCAACAATCGAAACGTAGAACTCTTGTAGTTCTCCTGGAATCATCTCTTATGACTACCGCAACAATTGTCACAACTTATTTCAGGTGAGACCTCCTGAATGCCAGGTCTATTGGAGCAATGAAAACACCAAAAGTTTTCATTCTCCTGACTATCAGCACACTATCCTTATTGTGCTATTTTTTATATTCAACTGATCAGTTTAGTCAAGCATGGCAGTTAGTTAGCCTTTCAGGTACGAAAGAATTATGTGTAAATATATCTTTTTTTTCTGCTTGGTACAGCTATAACTACTTAGATTTTAGAGCTAGCGGATTTAGTGGTACAGTAATCATGATAAAGTCTCATCTATACCAAACAAGTTTTGCAAACCTGTTTCACTTTTGTCCATCAAACGAATCGTCTTGCTTATTAGTTTTTTTCGTACTACGTATATGAGACAGGGTTTCTCTGACGGCCTGATGTATCTCTTATCTCGTAGTGCAGGGTTACTGTACCACCGAATACTCTGGTCCCAAAAACTGCTTCAAGTTGTTTTTTACTACCTAGTTCAGCGATTCAACGAACGACGAATAAATCACGATCACATTTAGGGCTTCATCAGAAGAACCAATCCGATGGCACCGATATTCAGAATATTCAACTAAGTTTCAAAGCGACCACCAGTAGTATATTTGATACTTGTCCGTTGGTACTGTATAATCATCTGGATCCGCAATTACTTCAGTTTCATCTTCCAGATTCTAATCATATGGCTGTGAGTGTGTTTTTTCTCACTGGATTTGCACATTGCCAAGTCAAATGAGCTAATGTTTCGATTTTTTGGCTTCTCCCGAAAATACCATTTAATCCTACCTTGTCGAATAGCATTTACTCAGAAGCCGTCATTTCCTTTCGGCATTGCAACCAACAGCATCAAATCGTTTTGTGAAATGGTTCTGTTAGTACCGCTTCCATTTTCCCTAGATTACAGCTTTTCCTCACTTCTTAGGAATAACATCGAATTGCCACCTTACATTTTAGCTAGAGCATGAAAGCTCTTAGAAACCACCTATTGACCCACTCTTGCCTACTGCCTATCTTGTCCCATATCTGCCTAACTGACACCAAATTAATAGTATGTAAAGTGAGAACCATCAAACAGCTGAATGAAAAACCAAATGAAGGACCCACTGCTAGATTTTAGGAGGATCCCTATCATTCGGCTGTTTGATGGCTCCTCCTTTTCATACTGTGTAGGCTGAGGTTAAAAAAAAGGGTGACTAAATTGTCCCGGGTCTTTTCAAAAAGTCTGAAAGATCCTGCACAGCTTAAAAAATGGTCTTGAGGGCTACAACCACATCGAAACACATTTTCTTGAATTACCCCACTTCTGTGGATATGGGCCTGTCTTCATTTCAGAAGTGCCGTCCCTATAAGCCTTTCACAACACTCCATTAAGGTCGTGTCTATCCTACGAATGAAGCAAAGAACTATAGTTGTCAGGCAAGGTAAGCTTAAGATTTTTGAGCAGTATTCAGCAACACAATAATCTCAGTAAAGAGTAAAGAAGCCAAACTAGTCTTTCCCAAGCCAATCAGCGCTCAAGTTTTATTTTACAGTTACAGTTTTATTAAATAAATTTTCAAAGGGTAAGAAAGCTTTTCTATAGAAATGGACGGCTGAGAGCTACATTGTTAATGAAGATAAATGGCTACGTACATTGGTCAAACGATGTCAGGGAAGAAAAACTCTAAAGGAGGTAAACATGGATGCGAAACGGAATTACCTCGCCCTGGCCTAGTACATTTCGTAGTCACGTAGTCATTTGGCACGGGCGGAGGTGGCATGGGGCAAGCGGTGCGCTATCACACACGCATGGTCACAGGTTCAAATCCTGGATCGACAGTGTCTTGGGCCACAACCGAGCCTTTAGTTCCTCTGGGGTCGGTTGGTCGGCGCCACTTATGTGGGAGGGCAAAAACACTGACTTGAACATCGGCTGACCCTCCTCAAGTCATTGGTTAGACCACACACTCATTCAATTCGCCACTGCGATTCTGGATGTGAGTCGAGTGCGTGGCGCATCCCTCACATGAGATTGATCAACACCCAAAGATTTTTTCTTTTCTCCTTTGTAGTCATTGGATGGGAAGGAGACGGGTCGCTCCTGGTTGAAAGCCTCATGTCTCGAGGACTGTTCCATCATCTCTGCAGGGTGTGCTGGAGAGAAGTTGGATGAGCCAGAAATCGCATTCAGTTATTTTATTTTTATAATGAACCTTGTCCTTGGGCAAAAGAAATTGAGCTACCAACTCAGCTCGGATCTTCTGCACCATGGTGTTCCAGGTTTCTTTCACAATTCTCCAGCAGTGATGGGTCTTATCTCCTCATCTCCTGATTGTGACTTTCCTTTCAAGACTCCTTGAGCATCGCAGGTGAACTCTATTCTCCAAATGGGGGCTGGCGAATATTGGAGAAGCACCATGTACATATATTCCGCTCGAAAGAGATCTTTATTGAAAATACAACTAGGAACTTATAGCAGTCGCCTTAGGTGCCTTTATAATGATCACGACACAAAGTACACAGCGGATCCATGGGTGGATATTGCTATAGAAAATCTCTTCAAGTGTGATATCGTCGAAACTGAATGCGCTCTTGGAGAAAATATCAAAGAGGCCTATATTCACATGCAAATCTACGAGAGTAACAGGTATGGTCGTTGATGTAAGCAGTGAAGCTCTTTAGCAATAATTTAATAGTCTTCTCGCAGTACAACGCAATCCAAGCCCTCTGTAAAGGATCGACCACATCTTTTTCTAATAATTCTCGATTCAGTGTCATCATTCATGGCGAAGCGGTATGTTTCTTTTTATAGTTACAGACTCTGATGACTACAGAGTTCTGTTTGCTTTTGAGTAGCCAGAAGAATTTTCCAAACCAAGTACCACAGAATATAGTGGAATCCGTACTCAGCTCAGCACTCCTGAGATGACTTAGACTTGAATTAGCATCGGTATTCGGGCAAAAAACAGCACTGAAAAATATTAAATGACAAGGTTGGCGAGTTGTGGGCAGAACACGGGCCTCGGATGGGACCCAAGCGTGCTTGTGCTTCTGGCCACTCAGGTGTAAAGAGCACGGTGCCCGGAAAGCCGAAAGACGTGCTCGAGTCCCGTCCGAAGCCAAAGTCTTGCCCACAACTTGCCAGTCTTATGAGACTCTCGCAACGCATACTGCGGCGAAATACCAGCAGTTTTTAGAACATTGAGTCAAAACAAATAGTACATCAATTCGATAAGTAAGAACCTTACAGCCATACTAAAATGGTGATATACTAGTCAATAGTAATGACTAACAGCCTCATCGCGATGTACGAGAGAATGCTCAGAAGATAAGAGATCCAGTCATGAAACTGAAGTCAAGTGGGTATCTGTAGTGTCAGAGAGTTCTGGGAAGCTGAGGAAATGCGCTGCCACAGCTGGTGGGAATGCCGAGAAGCTGTGGAGCAAGTTCGAGACGATTGTACAGAGTAGGAATAAGAAATTCACAGCACCAGGAACGGCCATCCATGTGGCACCGCTGCAGTTACGGGAGGGCATGTGAGGGTTGATTTAGCACTAGATTCTGGAGCTCTTGGTACGCAAACCCTCGAAAAAATAGCGAAGTAGCGCCATCTGTAACACTTCCCTGCAGTTGAGGCCAAGGCGGAAGACAATTTGCTGAGAGATACGCCCTTTGTGCTGGAAAGGAGAAAAAGCCCGTTTTTCACTATTGTGACTGAGGTATTGGTAGAGATTTTAGTTCACTACCACGCACGATAGATTACCTGAAGAGTAATTTTGAAGCTGTTTATATGGAATTTCTCAATAAGGTTGGAGATAACAGCAGACCTAATGGTTTCCCATTGTTTTTCGGTTAGTCCATTTACCGTTCTGATGTAAGTAATCGCTACTATCGAAAAAAGTCAATTATGTTCCAGGCAAATCTATTGAAAGTGGTCAAAGGAAATTGGTGGGCCTGCCGCCGCTTATTCCTGACTGGGATTACACGAAGAAATGTTACGAGTATTTGGATTCTCATCTCTATTACCTTGAAGAATATAGGAAAAGCTGCTACAAAGTATGTTCGATCATTATCCTCATTGTTCTTCTTTTCTGGTAGGGGTATCTAAGGAAACCGCGTTGCAATGAAAATAAAGAACGGTGGCCCGAGCGTGCAATCCCTTCCAAGTTGGAGGACCTCCAGGATCAGTTGCAGACTAATGGCACAAGTAATTTTTATTCCTCATGTGGCAACGGAATTTTGTCTACAGAGCATGCGGAAGCAACACAAATGCTAGACGTCAGGTTATTAAGAATAAGGCGTGATTGCCCATCCTAGGGTGTGTTCCAGGGCCCATCATCGTAGTCCCCATGTGTTTTGGTGAGGTTGCTGTGGTGAGATTTCCCGACTCATGCCAATTTAACTCTGCTAATAACTTACCTCTTAACATACTTACTACATTGAGAGGAGCCAAAAAACGTTCACCTTTTGCTAACGTAAACATCGCCGTTTTCTTTCAGACGATGGTAGCTGTGGACTACGAAGTTGGTGTCGTTTACTACCCTAGTTGCAGAGGATTCAACAGGAGCGAAGCTGATCATATGTGGAGGCAATTACTTTTCATTCTAAATGCTGCGTTTGCGTGAGTGTGCAAACGAATTTTCGATCGCACCTGATCAAGCTCGCCTCGCACCTAGGCGCGACGTGACCTTAATTAGGTGGGAAGATCACGCTATAATCAGCTGCTCGCACTCGCTACTAATCGAGTCAAAACTTCTCAACTAATGAGGATAATGACATTTCAAAAAATGGAGTTTCTCTTTAAAAAATGAGTTTTTTGAGAGGAAAAATTCCAATATCAATTTCAATGGTTTTGAGAGTTTTATTTACACGCACAATGAATAACCTCAATATATAATATTTTTTTCAAGCTCTTGGAGAATGAGTAAAACACTTTAGTTCACTACTTTTTTCGGTATTTTCGCTTATTTGCGATATCGAACAACCTTTACAGAAGCGATGTGGTTCTCTAGAAATGTTGAGTATTGGGACTAATCTTCATTGAAACATCATTGAACGCCCTACGGCTCACCATTCAGGTCATTTCACAGTTTTACGGCATTTAGCAAGTTTTCAGGCTGAATTCAACACCTTGAGGAGAGGTCATCGAGAACTGTCTAACTAGTTGGGTGAGTGCTTTAACTACCACTGCTTACTTTATAGGACATTACTATGGATTCCGCAGACATACTGTACTGTTTCGATGAACTTACAGGGTGTGCTCCCGCTCCAAACTACTTAGGAATGCCCGTTCCATGTGGTCCCTTCACTGTTCGAGCTTCTCACTTTTGCTCCGGAAGCCCCAGCACTACAAATTAATTTTTTCGGAAGTTCTGGGTCTACAGAGCCTCCTCCAATGCAGCTGGATCCAACAATAAGACCTTCGCCCTACACGTTTCCTGCACCCACACAGCCTTCTACAATGCAGCTGAATCTCATAACACAACCTTAAACAGAACACGAATTCTCCCATATCACACAAACTTTATTCACAAAATATAGTGAATTCATTTTTTATGCGTGTAAGTGGAACTCTCGAAACCGTTGAAATTGATATTGGAACTTTTTCATTGAAAAGACAACTTTTTTTAAATAGAATCTCTATTTTTTCAAACTGTCATTATTTATTTATTTATTTATTCGAAATACACACAAAGGTGCGCTTCAATAGCAGGCAATGAAACGAAACCAGTTACAAATTTAAACAGCAGAAAAAGTCATAAAAACGCACATCGAGAAAGAACGATACCCATAGAAATACACGGGTACTATGATCACTGTTCAGTTTAGGGCATTGCAGTGATAACGAAGTAGTACGTCCTCTGCATGGTCTGATTACCCAGTACTTACTCGGCCGTAGCTTGAGTTCACCTCTCAGCATTTTAAAACAGAATACTATATCGTTGAGTACTCTTCTGTACAATAATGTTTTAAGATTGAAACGGTGCAGGCGGTCATCATAGGTCGGTAAAGATCGCGGGTATGTTGGGTCAGGAAAACATTTATACATTAATATTCTCGTGAATGTTTGTTGAACTTTCTCAATTTTTGCCTGAAGATTCTTGGTATGAGGGTTCCATATCTGTGAACCGTATTCTAGTATGGGAACAACATATGTTCATAGAGCCTTATCAAGATTGAAGCATCGTTACACCGAACATTTCTAAGAATGGCAAAAAGTGTTGCGAAGGATTTTCGAACGATAACATCAATGTGGTGCGAAAAGTCCAAGTTGGGATTGATAAGAAACCCAAGGTCACGAACTTCATATGAAGTATTTAATGAAATGTTGTTGACAATGTATGGTTCGATTATGGCTTTACCTAAATGAAGTACAGATGTTTTCGTAAAGTTTACAGGTATTCCCCAAGCAGTAGCCCAATCCATCATGTTGTGAATAGACTGAGTTAAAGCTTGATGTATTTGACTATGATTATCATTGTTGTAAACACCATATATTTTAATATCATCGGCATACATTTTCACTTTGATCGAAGGGTGAGAGTAGAGATATGAAGGTAAGTCGTATGTGTACGCTACAAATAACAAGGGAGACAGCACACCGCCTTGAGGGACCCCGCTGGAGCAAGGAAACCTCTGTAAAAAGCTGTTACCCACCGTGACGCACATATGCCTATCTTCCAAGTAAGACTGAATCCAGCTAAGAATGTTGCATTCAATTCCTAACTGTTGTAGTTTGAGAAGTAGCTTTTCATGACTCACTTTATCGAAAGCCTTTGTCATATCGAAGTAGATGATATCTACACCTTTCCCTTCGTTCATAGCAAGGTTCCAATCAAATATGCAGTCTGCCATAAGTGTAACTGTGGAAGCACTGCTAATGAAACCGTGTTGTTCAATAGGTATAAGGTTGTTCATTAAATGCGATACAATCTATCACGTAATATTCTTTCCAGGACTTTAGCAGGTGATGCGGTAATACTTATCGGTCGAAAAGAACAGACTAGTTTCGGGTCAGATAATTTGGGTATAGCTGTAATGATAGATTCCTTCCAGCAGGACGGGACCTCACTATACATCAGTGATGCGTTAAGTATCATACAGATAGGGTCACTCAACGAGGTGGCGCAGTTCTCGTAAACAATTTGAGGAATACCGTCAAAAGGTACCGAAGTAGAGCAGTTTAGCGATTCCAATACTCTTCGCACTTCTTGAGAAGTTACCACACACTGATTGATAGAATTCGAGCACGCACAGCGCATAGGAGCTACTGCAGAGTTAGCATCTGATCTTGGGGCAAAAACAGAAGAAAAGAACTGCGCAAGGGCTTCTGCTTTTTGAGGATCAGTCAAAAACCTTCTGCCATTTTCATCTTGAAGTAAAGGTATGTATGGGCGTGGCTTAATCTTATACTTCATCAATGCAAAAATAGCTCTCTTTCGAGAGTTAACAGTGGCTCGCTTTTCTCTATAGGCTAAAAATCTCCTCAGATGATGATCAAGCTCCTGACAAACTTTTTTGTACTGAAAAATCAGTAGCGGATAATCTTGCAACATATCATAGAGCCGAGATTTTTGAGCTAATAAATTGTTGATATGTTTTGGATATCGTATTACTGGGACCGTCATGGAATTGAAAGGTACATACTTAGCCAAACCCGCATAGACAATACGACAAAACCTTTTGTAAATGTCATCAACAGAATTGTAGCCATCAAAAGCACCCCACCAATCAATAGAAGAAAAATAATTTGACAGCGCAGAATAATCTGCTTTGAGGAAATTCGGTAACGGAAGTATGCCTGGTGAAGACGAAGAAATAAGAACTTCGAATGCTATTACACTGTGGTCGGACGCTGCAAAAGGCGGAATCACCGTGACGTTCTTAACAATAGGAGCATTTGATAATATTACGTCCAAAGTAAACTTTCCACGTGTGGGCACTTTTACATGTTGAGTTAAGCCACAGCATTTAAAGAATTCCAGAAACCTATTAGCGGTCGAATTCTTAGCTCTGCCTCTTTTCCAATCAATGTCAGTGTTAAGGTCTCCCAAAACAATTAAGTGTTTGGGAAAACTACAAAGATCAAACAAAGTATCAATAAGTTTACTGTCATCTTCTGTAGAACAGTTAGGTGGTCGATAGATCAGTAATACCCTAAACATCGCACTGGACGAGCTATCAAAACCATCAAGGCAGAGAAGTTCGGAGTTGAGAAGGCTCGAAGTGGTAACACTGGCAAGGATATAATAATTTCTAGCTATACAACAGGCTCCCCCTCCTTTTTTGTCTTTACGATCAAGACGAAAAATGATGTAGGGGCGCTTCCAAAGGAGTTCAGAACTAGATATTTTCGATGATAGCCATGTCTCAGTGACAAACACAAGATCTGGACTATGCGGTCTAAGAAGAATTGTAAATGATGTATCTTGTTACCCAAACTCCTTCATTAAAAAGAAAACATCTTATACCTAGGAGTGGACCGTGACAACTCAGGCGTTTCCCGCTCCCCGTGTTTTGGGTAGCTCGTCGACACGTCTGATTTCGTCACGGTAAACCACCCAAATGCGTTTACTTAATTGTTTCTTTCGAGCCCTGCACTCCTCTCTCAACTCGAACTCATGCTTGCGCTCTGCTGCAGTCATACTTTTACGTACGTATACAGGGTGTCCCAAAATTATCTGCGCCAAAGTTCAGTAATTGTTAAGGTAGAAATAATCCATCAACTTCACGTTACCTGTTATTAATTAGTTGCATAAGAAGGTTTCCTTGCAATATGCATGGTTGCTGATGTGGAACTCCCATTAACTTTCAGATGGAGGAGGCTCATTCAATGCCACTTGCAATCATTGAAGCGCGAGAAGTGGAAGGGCGTTATGAAATTCTTTGGGATTTTTCTAATAACTTTTTCTAATTTTTCTAATAGGAGGCTATTAAACGATATAGAAAAGAAGATTGAATCAGAGACAAACCAGGAAAGATAGAAAGGTAGAATGTTTCTGAAGAAAGGACTATTAAAATGGTCCGTATGCCAATCGGTCGGGATCCTGGGTGATCCATCAAAAGGAAGTCAACGGGCACGGCTTACAGGAGTTATCGAGATGGAAGAATGTCATGCAGAAGCCTCACTACCATTCCTATCGTTTTCTCCAATCCCGATCTCAACAGACTCTGCAGGGCCAAAAAATGCAGAAAGTCGCAGACCCACTAGAGTGATGACACGCAACCCTTCGTCGTTTTCTCTGATCAAAAAATTTTTTACGATAAAACCATCCCTCAACAACCAAAACGTTCGCGTTCCGGAAAGTAACATCCAGCGTGTAATATCTCACAAAAAGGTTGTTATCAGAATAGTGAAATCATGTTTTTCGAGGAAATCACTGGCAAGGGTAAGCCGCTCGTGGTTTCTTCGGTGCAAGTGTGAAAATTGACCAAGACCAGTACTCAAACGGCGTACTAATGAAAGTAAATAAAACATTGATCCGACCACGTTTTCTGAAACATCTCATAGTCCTTCCAGCAGAACGCTACTCCAGCCCACAGAGCCAAGCTTGCCCGCGAGTGGTGCCGACGACAGCTGCCCGACTTCATTGGTGAAGAGGAATGGTCATCCTATTTTCCAGAACTAGACTCACCTGAATCCCACGAATGGTCCCTGATTAGAAGAGGACCTGTTGAGTTTGCAGTCCCAGTTTAGGGTCCTAGAATGCAAAAGCTGGAGGACGGCTGGGAAGAAATGGAGAAGGATACCTGCGTACCACATGCGATCAAGTCGAAAGCAAACTTTGACTTCTATTCGCGCTCACGGGGGATATTTTGAAATGCGACTTTAGCATGTTGTAGCACATAGTGTTAGCTAGCGTGCGTAGAAATCCCATCGTCTTTCGCAGTTGAGAAGTTTCAAATATATTGCTATAAATCGGCGCAAATAATTTTGGGACACCCTGTACATTTGAAAAACCCGCAGAGCGCAAGCAGTGACTATTAGTGAGGGCAGTTATCCAATGACTTCTAGATGGAAGCACAACCTTTACCAACCGTGGTCGTGCATCATTAGGTTTGCCTATACGATATACTTCCACGGTCGGCATTCAACCCTTAAACAATCCAGAATTTCCGATACACTGTTCTCAACCTCTTGCTGTTTAACAGAAGGAGGCTTGCTTGGGTTTGACTCCGGAATACCGAATAAAACAAAAACTCCGCTCCTTCTTCTCTGCTTGAACCGCTTCCGTTATTGTTTGAGGTAGCTTGGTTATCATCGCATCAATATACTTGGCCATAATCGGATCCTTTAGATTTCATTTCTTTCCATTATGGCATTGAGAATCTCCACCATAGTCATACTTGCAACCTCTGCGTCAGAAGGACAGTTGACTGGTACACTTTTCACTTTGACTGCTTGACGTGAACGTGATTTGTTCTGTGACATAATCGAATTCCTCTAAGGATCAAGTGATTAATTAGTGACTTAGCTCTCTTCCTAAAACTCCGCATAGCGTGGTCCAGACAAATAAATCCAGGCGAAATAAGGAAGTATAGGTAGAATAGTCGTCAATCGTCAATCGCCACACAAGCGTCGTCCAGACAAATAACTTCAGGCGAAGTAAAGAAGTATAGGGAGAATAGTCGTATACCGTAAGTCGCTCTTGATCAATGAGTGACAGAACAATATCACGCCGTGTATTCTTCGGAAGAATATAGGTAGCAGTATACCGATTACACCAAGATAGACAGAGCAATGATATAGCCGACCACTCTCGGTGAAGTCGAATGTGTGTGTAATGTGAATTATCCCCCTTAGTTGACAGGTTTTAGCTCGATTAGTAGCGAGTGTGGGCAGCGTAGTTACCGCGGGGTTTTTGCACCTATCTAAGGTCACTTCGCGCCTAGGTTCGAGGCGAGCTTGATTAGGTGCGATCGAAAATTTATTCTCGTACCCCGTTTGCGTAGACGATCTATCGAGTGGAGTTCATCTCGAGAGTTTTTCAGAGCATTCAATTTACGAATGAAAGAGTCGGATCATTTATTGAGAGCCTTCAATAACCACTGCAGTGAGCGGCATTTAGAAATGTTCGAGTTCATGGGAAAATTTATGAACGCTTACACAGGTTCGTCTCATTCACAGTCCCACTTAATTCTTATCAATAGTCATCTAATACATACAGAGCGATGTTGAAAGTCGGAGCCCCCTTCAGAGTAGCGGAAACTCTAGCTTCAAAAGTTCGTCGTTCGCTGGTTCGCTGCACTTCAATACTATTGAAACAGCGTTTCCAATAGCTTATACTCACAAATTGTCTAACTGTTTTCTATGAATTCACATAAAATTGCTAATCATAGTAGTTAGGATATTGTACATATCGCAACAAGCTTTGCGTCCGCTTCCTCATACATTGGTCTTCCATCTATATCCGAGTAGTTTAGGGTGAATATTCTTTTTTTCAGGTATTCCAAAAGCATCTCACATGTGGTTGACTGCTTTAGCTCATGACTGGCTACTGGGTCTCTATCACGCTGATGTCCACTTTTTGGATTTCTTTAAATGTAATAAAAAACATTTCGACAATGCGTTTCTGTTTTTCATGGGTGATCATGGTCCGCGACAAGGAGCGGTAGGTTTGTAAACTGCAACTCCCGTAATTTGCAGTTCGCGAAGTTCCAAATACCGTAAGGTTGCGCCTGCTACTCTTAAGCCTTCCGCGACTTTTCCGTTGTGAATTTAGTAGTCTCGATGACAAAATTGGTCTTCTGCTTTAACTGAGCCTAACTCTTAAACGTTTGCGTGTTGGTAGGTCGCAGGAATTGCTTTTTTCTCTGTCACTTTACTTAACTGCTACTTTCACTGCTTATATAGGCCTAGATCAAGCCAGTTATTGGTTTTATTACAAACAAAGTCAAAGCTCTTGGTGGACAAGGTCATTAACATCATTGTATCATGTGCTAGAGGTGGAGCCAAATTGCTTCTCCCCAGAGCAAAATTTAGCTGTAGGTCTCGGTTTTTTAATAATCGCGCCCACCCACATTAAGTTGAGAGAAGAAAAGCGTCCATCTTCACTACGAGGCCTTTAAGAAGTATTTTGATGACAACCCAGACGCCGGATGACCTCGTTGTAGGATATGACTATTTTCCTATACGCTTAATCTATGTACATATGTTCCTATTAGTTGTATCCTTCAGTTGCCGTTTTTTATTGTCATCATTCCACAGCATACCTGTATAACAGACTGCCCAACGCTGACAGACATTCTTATGTTGCATTTAAACTCGGTACAATATTGTCGCTGAACTTATTTACTTCTCATTTTTCCCTATCACATGAGATACTTCATGTAATATATATATATATATATATATATATATATATATATATATATATATATATATATATATATATATATATATATATATATATATATATATATATATACAGGGTGTCCCAAAATTATTTGCGCCGATTTATAGCAATATATTTGAAACTTCTCAACTGCGAAAGACGATGGAATTTCTATGCACGCTAGCTTACACTATGTGCTACAACATGCTAAAGTCGCATTTCAAAATATCCCCCGTGTGCGCGAATAGAAGTCAAAGTTTGCTTTCGACTTGATCGCATGTGGCACGCAGGTATCCTTCTCCATTTCTTCCCAGCCGTCCTCCAGCTTTTGCAATCTAGGACTCCAAACTGTGACTGCAAACTCGACAGTTCCTCTTCTAACCATTCGTGGGATTTAAGCGAGTCAAGTTTTGGAAAATAGGATGACCATTCCTCTTCACCGATGAAGTCGGGCAGCTGTCGTCGGCACCACTCGCGGGCGAACTTGGCTCTGTGGGCTGGAGTAGCGTCCTGCTGGAAGGACTATGAGATGTTTCAGATAACGTAGTCGGATCAGTGTTTCATTTACTTCCATTAGTACGCTGTTTGAGTACTGGTCTTGGTCAATTTTCACGCCTGCACCTAAGAAACCACGAGCGGCTTACTCTTGCCAGTGATTTCCTCGAAAAACATCATTTTACTGTTCTGATAACAACCTTTTTGTGAGATATTACACGCTAGATGTTTCTTTCTGGAACACGAACGTTTTGGTTGTTGAGGAATGGCTTTATCGTAAAAAATTTCTTGACAAAAGAAAACGACGAAGGGTTGCGTGTCATCACTTCTAACTTTCTGCATTTTTGGCCCTGCAGTATCTGTTGAGATCGGAATTAAAGCGAAATTTCTGCATACGATAGGAGCGGCAGTGAAGCTCCTGCATGACATTCTTCCATCGCGATAACTCGGATAAGCCGTGCCCCTCTTGGTTTGTCTCTGATTCAGTCTTCTTTTCTATATCGTTTAATAGCCTCCTATACGGTTATTAGAAAAATCCCAAAGAATTTCATAACGCCCTTCCACTTCTCGCGCGTCAACGATTGCAAGTGACATTGAATGAGCCTCCTCCATCTGAAAGATCATTATCTTTCAGATGGAGGAGGCTCATTCAATGGGAGTTCCACATCAGCAACCATGCATATTGCAAGAAAACCTTCTTATGCAACTAATTGATAACAGGTAATGTGAATTTGATAGATTATTTCTACCTTAAAAATTACTGAACTTTGGCGCAAATAATTTTGGGACACCCTGTACATATATATACAGTAGCGCTCAAAAGTCTTCGGTGAAATGGTTCTTCAGCCGTACTTTTTAATCGTAACTCCTTTCCTAATGGATCTAATCATACAAAATTTCTATATTTGGAGCGTGGGGGTATTGTGAATATTTACCACTATCAACCTGCAATCTGATCATGTTCCAGATATTCCAAAGAGCATGAACTCAAAATCAACTGAAAATGCAGATGATGGTCCATCTAGAATCTCTTTCTTTCTTGTCATGTCTGAAGTGTACGAGCGGTAATGCCGATCACAATAGATGAGAAAAACGCACATAAGGTGTGAATAAGTGCAGAGGTCAACAATTTTAATTCTAGCAAAATCTGCTACCGAAACAAACACCTTGCTATATCTGTGGATATTGCAGCTTTGCATTCAAATAGTGTAGGGTAGGGTGAAATATGCTCTAGTTAAACATATCCAAATTTCGCGCGATTTGGTCGACTAATAAAAAAGTTATCAACGAAAAAGCGTCAAAGCATTTCACCGAAGACTTTTGAGCGCTACTGTATATATTAGGGTGTCCCAAAAGTTTTGAGAAAATTCAGCCGCTTTTTCAACACAAAATAACTACAGCAGCAAACTTAGATCAGTGATCAGGATAGTGGCCCTTCTTAGCCACAATGTCTCTCCATCAACCGAACAGGGCATTGACGCCATTCCTCCAGTTTGAAGAGAGGCATGACGCAATTCTTCATCTACCACCCACTTGACCTCTCAACAACTGATGAATTTTTTCCTGTAGAGCAGGTATGTGGGCTCCTAAAAGTATGGCAGTCATATGGGATGAGGTCAGGTGAATATGTGGGGAGTGGGGTGGTCAGGTAATGCCAGGTCTTTCCAGCTCATCCATCGACTGTCTCGCCCGGGGTGATCGAGCATTACTCATCACAATCGAGAAATTCCTTGTAACCAATGAGAAATCTGAGCTTGGAGCACCATTTCAGTCAGCCGGTAACAGAATACTCCTGCCTTCACTGCAGTACGCTCTGGTGGGATCTCGTAGTAAAACACCCGTTCGAGCAGAGGAAGAATGAGCTCATGTCCTTCTTGGCATGTCTCCTCGCTTTGTAGCGAACTGTGGCCCTATGTCCACTGGTAACCATTGAGATTTCCTGTGTGGATTTTCATTTGGTGCCCAACTTTTATTCTGTGCAATAATTGAGTTGGTTGATGTCGTCGTTTGCTTACAGTCAAGGAGCTTCTGGCGCATACTGATTCGCACTCAAGCTGCTGCTCAGCCAGGGAATGGGCGATACTTGTAAAGAGTCTGCTTTAAAGCGTCGAAAGTCAAGGCGATTTAGCGTCGAACGTCATGAATGTTGGAATATTGAGCAGGCACCGTCTATTCCATACCCTGTGACTTGAGGAGAATCGCTCTGATGGGAGGACAGAACAGTGACGGTATTTGAAAACAGTGGACGTTTGCTTAGACAAACTTCCTCAAAGCGAATCTCTTCTGAAAGGAAGCGATCGTGTCATTTATGGTAGGGACAACAAAAGGTCACTGCTGCAATTCAGTTACCATACCTACTTCCGAGCCTGACTGTCAAAGTGTTCAGTTTCGTGATGTTCAAGCTGAAGGCTCCCGTAGTCGTGTCGGTCGGACATAAGTCAAGTGATGATAACTCACTTCTCTTGTTATGATGATCTACCAAGCGTGACCACTTACTGACCTTTTCTCCGTGGCTCTGCTTCGGCGCTTTCTTGCGCAACATGGTTGCGAAAGACATGAACAAAATTTTCTCAAAGCTTTTGGGACACCCTGATATATTTTATATTCATATATATAATATATATATCCTACTTTATATAATTCGCTAAGTGTGTCTGTTGGTGTGTCGGCGTGTTTGTGTGTGTGTGTGTCGGTGTGCGTCTCTGACCGGAAATTCATAACTCCAGTTTCCGTAGACCTAGAAAGCTCAAAATCGGTAGGAGTACAGGGGCAGCACCGAAACGCTTATGGCGGGTGGCAGAACCGGATTCCGTGCACAGGTGCTGGACGTGCGCGATAGAAATTTTAGGTCACAAATTGATAACTGCTGTTTCAGTGGACCTAGAAAGTTTAAAATTGGTAGGAGTACAGGAGACAGGATAGGAACAGTCACGGCAGGTAGCAAGTTTAGACTCCACCTACAGGGGCAGGGTTTGCGCAGAGTAAATGTTTAAGCGAAAATTCCTAACTACTATTCCCGTGGACATGCACACTTCGAATTTTGATTTTCTGGAACTGGAGAACTGGAGAAGGATACCTGCGTGCCATATGCGATCGAGTCGAGAGAAAACTTTGACTTTTACCCGCGCTCATGGAGGTTTTTCGAAATGTGAGTGTAGTATGTTGTAGCGCATATTGTTTGCTAGCGTGCATAGGAATTCCATCGTCTTTCGAAGCTGAAAAGTTTCAAATATATTGGTATAAATCCGCGCCAGTAATTTTGGGACACCCTGTATATACCAGTCGGACCGCCCAGCTAACGCCAGGCTCTTCTCCTTCTTGGGTCATCCGAGAAATGTTGAACGGAGGAATTTTTCCTTCTTTAAAGTTTATAGATATCGGTTTCGTTTCGCGTTTCAGGTGGGTTTGAGTTTTTTCGCTATTTAGCCGAGTGAGAGCATAAAACTGAAACAGAGCTCGAAATCCTTCTTTGACACAACAGAAATCAAAAGCTTGACGCTCTCACTGAGTCAAGGATGTGCGTTATTTGCATAGTCTTGCCTTGGAAGTGACTTTTGGTTAGGACGACGTGGATGATGGAATGGGAGTAGAGATCGTCCCTTCCATCTGACGCCACATTGAGGAGAATTGC